>CANTUV010000015.1:20000000-21250000 GCA_947685225.1 Garcia nutans | reverse complement strand
AATATGGGTACAATACTAAGTTAGAGGTAACCTTAATAGAGTTTGAGTCTATTAGACATAGACAAATGAGGACGTTGTTAACTATATAAAGAGATGGAGACATAAGGTAGCACTTCTAAAAAAAATAGCATATGATTTAGACCAGATACGAATGATAATCAAGGGAAATTTGCCTCACTTTCAAGAAAGAATGACTTAAACCCTTATGAGGGATTTTAAGGATCTTTTACAGGCAGGTCTCTAGCTGGAAGAATGGGAGAGAGAAAAGAACATATATAATAGAAAAGGAAGCAATAAAAGTTGCTACTAGTCTGGTAGGCTAAGTCAAGGTGCACAGAAAGATGCTGAGATAAATGCAATAAGTGAGCCAGCAAAGAAGTGTAAAGTTTCAGACTTGAGGGAACCTTTGTCAAAGGTGTCTAATGAAGATGGATTTAGTACAACCATTGGCACATTGACCATTACCAAATCCTCTACTGCCTAAGCTCAACACTTAATGTTATTGCTACTTCCATCAGACACTAGGTCATGGCATAGATCAATGTATACGTTTAAGGCATGAGATATAAGATCTTATCTATAGTGCAAGATCCTCACTTCTAGCACGTCCAAGTAGATGAGACATCTTCGACTCCAACTCAACAAACTTTTCTTTTCTTGAGTGTTGCTCTTCTTATTTTCTTTCTTTGGTATTTTATTAGAATATTTATGTTTCTCAAATTAAAATTATTTGAATAAATTGCTTTTGTTAAATTTATATTTTTTGTTGGCTTTTGACATTATGGTGTTAAACCGATGATGAATCTAGTTTGATATTCATAAATTAGTATATCTATGTATAACGATTCGAATGACTTTGCTAGGTGAGGAAATTATTTTTTAGTATTGAGCTGTGTATGCTTACTTAGAGAGGGCTCCTGTAAAATTACTTATGTCTTGTTTATCTTAGAATATACTTTGATGAACTTTTGAGGTGAAATTGAACTCTGGTTATTTAAGAGAGAGATGATCTAGGCATTGTTTGGTAAGCCAACGACTAGTATCAACCCTATTGATATCAATCCCCAGTTTGTCTCTTTGAGACTTTGTGAGATTTTAGCTTATCTTTTATTGGCTTATAAATCCCGATAACCTACCTTGAGTTATTGTGATACTAATGACAAGTCTAATAACCATTAGGTTACTAGGAAAGCAAGAAGACAAAAGAAAGGGATGCTTAATCGAGACCATAAAGACCGTCAAAATTTACCTGAATTAGATTTGATGTCTCAGAACTACCTCATCTTGAGATGACATCAAAGCAACAAAAGATTCATCCTCATTAAAGCAAGCTTATGCTACTCCACTCATCCATTATTAAAAGCATAAGGACCCAAAAAAAGAAGAAAAAGAAAAGAAAAAAAAAAGACAATAAAGAAAAAGAGAAAAAAAAAGAAAAAAAAAGAGAGAAAATAACAAAAGTTTGAATTGAAAAGCCAAAAGGGTAGTTTAGAAAGCCAACAGAGTTTTTTTTACCTGAAATAACAGAAGAATTCCACTCAGCCTACGAGAAGAAGTTTGACGTGAATTGGTCCAGCCTAACCAGAGACTTAGTTGAAATCAGAGAAATAGGAAAAAACCATCTTTCATTTTATCTGACACATCTCTAAGTCAATAATCTTGAAATTCTTAACTTGATATTCCAAAACGGAAAAAAGGGCAGAATGATGAAATGCCATGGCCTAGGAAAAAAGAAGGAAAAAGAGCCAAAATAACAAAAAAGGAAAAAGGAAAAAGAAAAAAAAAGAAAAAGAGCAAAGGAAAAAGAAGAAAAGAAAAAAGAAAAGGAGAAAGAGAAAAAGAAAAAGAAGAAAAAGAAAAAAGAATAAGGGTTTCAAAATTTTGCAAAAGTAAAGATCGTTCTAATCAGATCCAGATTTCAGCCAAAGAGATAGAAGAAAATTAGAGCTTTATCTTTTCATAAAGCAAGATCACAAGACGCCTATAAGATGGAAATGATGCCTATAGTTTAAGAATACATCCAATAGCATATGATTCCAACGGAAAGTTTATAGTATGGAGATTTGTCAGTAGTGTCACGTTAGCTCCAATTTAGAAATGACCTTCGCTTAACCGATATCTATTATACACCTCATTTCAAAACTGTTAAAGACTTGTTGATCTCTTTGGTAGGTGGAGTCTATTAGTGGAGTTTATTTGAAAAAGCAATCATATAAGATAGACAATATTTAAACTTAAATGAAACCATTGGCTAAGTAATGTGTATGTGCCTATTTAAAGTGCAAAAACTCCTGCTTAAATGGAAATGATTACTAAGTTTAGTACAATAGCTAGAATTGTCATGTTATAGATATGTTAATTTGAAAAATCGAGCCCTGAGGTTTATTGACATTGGTCCGACAAAGCCAACATTTGATTAAATGAAAAAATATGTTTTCTTGTCATATGAGCCTTCAAACTTAGGGAAGTATGTTGCACTATTGAATCTCAAAGGACACATTAGCTAAAGGTAGGCTAATGAAAGAATTGTTCAGGTTATGAGAAGCTACCAACTAATGTGCTGAATCATGGATTGAAATGGATGTCTCCTGTATCTTTGACTAACTTGCTTGGCGCCAGCCCACTACTCATGTTTTCCATATCATGAAGATGAAGTAATGGATGCGACATCTCTTGATAATCTAATGTAAGACCTACACGAATATCCTAAAGGTTCCAATGGGAGTGCTTCAGCTTATCACCTTGGTATGTGAGTTAATAGAACCACTGTGAGTATCACCCATGCACATCATGTTTAGACAAATACATGAGCATGTCACATTACATTTTTGTTGTTCTTTATCAAGGTAAACAACCGATATTCTATGAAGTAGACAGTGAGAAGCAGAATAGCATCAGAAGGCATTAAAGGCTCGTTGCTTGAGAAAGATCCAATCACTTTGTAAAAATGGAGACGTATGCTTGTGCAAAGAACGAGACAAAAACGTATCGATTAAAGCCTTATAGGCATAAAATTATTGGTTTGAGCCTATATAGGAGGCAAAGCTTCTCCTTTTCATTTTTTGAGTTAATGTGTGTATAAAATATTTTCATACTTTCTTTCAATATTTTGCAACACAGAGCATAAAGAGAGAATAAGAAGGCTAAAAAATATCCAAAATTTTTGCAAAGTGAAATCCATTAAAAAATGGAATAAGTGGCTGGAAGAAAGCTAGAACTCGATATAAATGATAGAAGGTCAATCTATTTAGAAGAGCTGAAGTCAATGCAAGACAACTGTCCATCCCCAAAAGTAAAGAATCAATATGATGATCCATTTCTATAAAGGCATATGGTTTTTTTTATTGAAGAATTCATGTTTGTTCCTAATGAGATATTAGAGTCGCTCATTATCCTATCGAGATATTAGAGTCACTTGATGATTGTTGTTTTACCAAGGCATTAGAATCACTTACTGGTTTCATTAAGATATTAGAGTTTCTTGGTGGTTTCATTGAGATATTAGAGTCACTCGATGGTTGTTGTTTTACCAAGATTTTCTAATTGCTTGGTAGTTTCATTGATATATAAGAGTCGCTCGATGGTTGTTGTTTTAGTAAGATATTAGAATTGCTTGGTGGTTTCATTAATATATTAGAGTCGCTCGATGGCTATTGTTTTACCAAGATATTAGAATCAATTGGTGGTTTCATCAAGATATTAGAGTTGCTTGGTGGTTTTATCGAGATATTAGAGTCGCTCGATTCTTTTTATTTTACTATGATATTAGAATTGCTTGGTGGTTTCATTGAGATATTAGAGTCACTCGATAGTTGTTGTTTTACCAAGATATTAGAATTACTTGGTGGTTTCATCAAGATATTAGAGTCACTCGATGGTTGTTATTTTACCAAGGTACTAGAACTGCTTGATAATTTCATCGAGATATTAGAGTTGCTCGATGGTTATTTTGATTCACTGAGATATTAGATTTGCTCGATGAACACAATGGGATATTAGAGTTGCCCAATAACCCATTGAGTTATTAGAGTCATTCAATGGTTGGATGTTGAAACTTAATGGTTCCTCACTATAGGGTATCTATCCTTTAAATTTTTGTTTGTTTTTTTGTCTCATTGTTTTGTTTTGTGGACATTTAGTGCAAAGTCTAAAAGTTGCATCATTGCTTTTCACTCTGTGAATAAATTCAAGATCGTTCAAGCAGGAGGCAAACTGTAGATCCTTAATTTTGGCTCTAAATAAATTTGGTCCAATTAAATAGCCCAAATTCAATTTGATCCAATTAAAAAAGACATAACAATTGAACAGGCCCATAAAGTCTTAGTGATTGGTCATATTTTCATGGTCAATTCGCCATGAGCATGGCCAGTTCATCAAGAGCCGATTATTTAATTTCCTAATTCTACTTAAAGACGAACTCTTTTAGATAAAGTGGATAGTTTTTTAGTAGGTTTAAGACTTTTTTACCAGATGAACTGCTAAGGAAAAAATATAAAAGGAAGGGCCACGAGCCAAGAGAGGCAACGGTCAGCAATTAGCAAATAGCTTTTGCAATTAACAAAAAAGAAGCAATTAGCTTTCAACAAAGAGACAATTTGAGAAGTAGAGAGACAAAGAGCAAAAGAAAAGGGAGGAATTAGCATACAACAATTAATGAGCAATAAAGACTGAAAAGAGACAGAGAGTAAACAAAGATACAGTCGCTAGACATCAAAAACACAGTAATCAATCCTAGGATTACTTGGTAAACCAAAACATAGTTATTCCAAACCCATCGTAGAATTTCAAGGCAGAACACAACATCAATATTTTTCACAGAGGGATCATGTCGAGACTTGGTTCAATAATATTATTTGGTAGAACCTACAATGCAGTTATGATTTCCAGTACCTGAATTTATTCAATTCGACAAATTATCAACTTATTTATTTTATAACATTGTAGACCAATTTTAATCTATTTTGATTTTGTTTGATTAAATACAAAAATACTATTTTTATGGATCAAACCCTAATCACATGATAAAATCTTAATTTGTTGGTCAAAACACTAATCTCATGATAAAAACCCTAGTATTCATTTAAGAGCTATAAATAATTGCTTTGATTAATAGGTTTGATTTAATTTAATAAAAAATCACTCATCTTGTTTGCTTTATTTTTAATTGTTCAATTATTTTTATAAATGTTTATATTATTTTTCCTTACTTTGTTCTTTTCCTTGGATTTATATATATTTTTAAGAGGATTGTAAAAGACATGTTTTCACACTATGTGGGTGCCTTCTTTTCATTTATTTAACTTAGTTTAATAGTTTCTTTTACCAATTTTATTTTGTGATGTACTATTTTATCTTATTTTATGGATGAGTTTATTTTATTTTTAATTGTATGTAACATGAATGATATTATAATAATATAAAATTAAATATTATTTAGACTTGAAAAAAACCAATTGCAATGAATTAAGAGTTATGAGGGTGCTAGGTCTTTTTTTACCTTCCCCATATGTACCTAACTTTTCGAACCAATTAGTGGTTGGAGATTCCTTAGGAATCAAGTCATCCACGCCTTCTATCTTCTTCCCAGCTCGTCCGGGTGGCGACTCTTATTTTTCAGGTTTAGACCCGTATTCTTTAAGGTCCAAAGGCTAACTGTGCCGAAGTCGCAAGAAATATTTCACCAGACGTAGGGGCAAGAATCCCATCTCACACCCCCTAATATGTGCTTCTGGCCAGTGGTGAGAGGGGACGTCTGCCCCTTCCCCCGATTAGCTTTGCCACTGTATATATATATACATACACACACACATAATATATATATATATATATATATGGAATTTTGATTTGCAGCCGTAGATGAAAACTGCTTGAATTTTTCACTATTATAATTCCATAGTTGATTTTGTTGAACTATTCCATAAAACAATACAAGTGTAATTTTGCATAGTTTATATAGAAAAATATGATTTGATTAATATATAAACGAGTTTAATTTTATTAACTAATTTTTAAAATTGATATTCCTAAATTTATATAAAAAAAATCCAAATCACTAATAAAAAGAAAATTTTGGCAATGACTATGAAAATCTAACATATTTAGATCCATTATTACTAAGGAATATTTTGTAAGGCATGTTATATAAAAATTAAAAAATTAAAATAGAAATTATTAGTATTGTGTGTGTCACCTAATAAAGAATATATTAAACTATTAAATAGGAATTAATTAAAATATTATATTAGAATACATTAGATATAAATGGTAATAGAACCAAAATTCTATTTAGGAATATATTAAAATTCTTGAAACACATAGTTAATCAAGTATAAATTTTATTTTATTTTATTTTTTTACAAATTCATCGGTTCAATTTGTCATAATCGGAATGCTTTTGATACGAAATATATGAAATTAAATTAATATGGAAAGTCACTCAATTAAATTATTTCTTTGTCATAACTCAATTTTTGAATATATAAAATAAGATTTAAAAGTTTCATTTATTATTGTTGCGATAGATGCTTGTCCCTACACATGAAATACTTCTTTCAAATATATATTTCTGGATCTGCTCTTCCACTTCTTTTTTTCCATTTTTTTTAATATCTTTTTATGAAGATGGATCTTTTTCTTTGCTGGGTATTATGCCTGCAAAGAATAGAGATAAAGAAGAAAACTTTTTATTCAATTATAATATTTATCATTAAAAATATAATATAGTCAAGGAAAAGTAACATTATAAGCTTAATAAATTTTTATTCTTCAAATTACTTTTGATGTGTGTTTATGTCCATATTCTTCTTATTCATCATCACAATGTTTTGAAATTGTGCGACATTGTCAATATGTTTGTGAGCCTCTGGTTTCTTGAACATTTCCCACTGATTTTGAGAAGCCTTACCCTTACCCTTACCATTATTCTCTATGAAATTATGATATTGGGTATTGTTTGAAATATTTAAAACCCTTCTCCATGCTAAATCTAATTCACTTAAACCTTCGTCCATGAAATCATAATACCTTAGATCTTTCGTTGCCATGGTGCCTTTAAAAGAATATTGAAAATAAAGAAAATTAAAGTGGAGTTGTTCTATTCTTTTGTATGATAAACTGGTTTAAGGTGCCCTTTATATATATATATAAATTGTGGGACAATCCAAATCATAATTAAGATGACTAATTAATATTTGTAAATTTTAATTAAATTAGAGGATTTTAGGGTAAATTAATTACACAATCTTATTATTAGTAAGTAAATTGATGGTAAATGATATCATGAAGGCCTGATTTATTATTAATTACATGATTTTATTTCAATATAAAATAAATCTTTTCATATTCTATAGTATATAATAAAAAACAGCATGTGTATAATATATAATTAATATCAATTAATTTGTTCCTTAGCAAAATATTAGTTCATTCAAAATTTTTCAATCCATCTTAGTAATTTATAATCATGTAGTACAAATGGGAATACATTACTTTCAAATGTTTTTTTTTATTTCTCGTATATATCCATACAATGGAAGTTGTTGTTTGTCCAAAGAGAAGAAAATTGTATGTTTATTAACAAATAAAAGATAAAATTGTCCATTGAATATTCGAAGAAGCATTTTGTAGCAACATAAATTCGTATCCCACGTAATAAAATCTCAAACTGTAACATAATTGTTTTTTTCTTTTGCAAGCTTCAATTAAGTTAAAACTTTAGTTAATTAAAATTTGAAAATTTTAAATTTACTCTTTTATTTTTTTTAAATCGAAAAGAGAATAAATGAATATGTATATAGGTTAATACTTTCACCAAATAAGCTCTAAGACACCGGAATAACTATCCCAAAAAGCTACTGAATATGGCCACATGCTATATGAATAGTTCAATTTTTTAAACACTTGGATATGTCACATACAATTATAAGATGAGTTTAAATTCCATATCAATCAAATTTTAATAAAATTAGAAAAAAATTGGATAAATTACATTCATTATCTCTTATAAATACACTAATGCACGTTATCATCCTGTAATTTTAGATTGTAAAGTTGTCTTTAAAGTTACAATGTTTTCCGTTGTTGTTCTTTTCCTCTATTTTTTATTCATTCACTAACAAAAAAAACTGACGTGCTACCATTATATCATGCTACATACCATTATATCATGCTACATAGACGTCACATCAACTCCCAATTAGTTAAAAAGCAATGTGTTGCCACTATGGCATTCTGCATTATGTGTGCACCAAAGCTCCTTGGTGGATGTGTCACGTCAGTTGCTAACAAAAATGATATTGTGTGTGATTAAAACTTGGACCTCCATCTTTCTGTTATTCCACCAATTTTGACAACAATATGGCGATAATTTTAGCAGATTTACTATGTGCTTTAATTTATGCTCTTGGACTAAATTATATTGTACATGTGCTCTAATATAGATTTATGTTTGAAAGTATTACTCAACAAAGTGTTGCAGAGGAAGGTACAGGGATAAAGAAAAGTCCACTAAACTTAATTTTAGTGATACCTTATGAACCACCACTAAATATCATAGCCATTGATTGTCTGATTTGTCTTGGACATGTTGAAATGATTAAATGCAATATATTTATACCCTATATATATAATATGCAAACTCTAAGTATGTAAAATGCATATATAAAATATAAAAATATCACAATGATTCTCAATAGGAAAATTCTCCATAATTTTGTATGGAGTTTAACCTTTGAAAAATAATTTGGTAAATAAAATAATAAATTTATAATAGTAATAAAGGTTAAAAATATAGATTAAAAAAAATCTCTAGAAAAAATTTATCAGAATTTTATCTGTAAATTGAACATTAGAAAAATAACACTCTCCACCATATTTTAAAAAATGTTTATTTTTTACCAAAATTATTTTAGTCATTTTATTATAAACTCATAATAAACTCATTATAAACTATGTAAAATTTATAAACTCATTATAAATTCACTGTAAACTATTTGTAAACTAATAAAAATCTGGTATTTTGATAAATATTTTATAAAATTTGATATTTTGGTAAATATTTTATAAATATGAAAATTTTAAAATTATTTTCAATTATTTTTATATTTTTATCAAAAGTCCTTGGACATTCTCAGAAATACCAAAGACACAACCTGCATAAAAATTCACACTCCCAATATATATTTCCATTCCAGCTCTAAAATCTCTAATATTTTCCTTCAAGCACACTCAATATTTCATATCCATTATATATATATAATAACAATGATCAATATTTATTTTACATAACCCAAACATTATTTCATAATATTTTTACATTAAAGTATAATGTACATATTAATAAAATGTTTAACAAAAGAAATCTTTACATGATATGCCAACGGCTCTGGTATAGTGGCAAATGTCAAACTTCAAGAACCAACACACTAATCTAGACTTGGCCTTATCTTGTAAGGCTCTCAACCTCAACCATGTCACATGTGCGATAGAATTCAACTACATACTTTGATAACAATAATTGATAATATGTATAAAATTCTTTTAAAATGCATCATGCCTCACTGTCATACAAAACACAAATAATTCATCAACATATTGTAGTCATCAATACATATCGGACCCAAAAATTCTTATATTAAATCTAATTTCAAAAATATCATTTTGGCCTATTTCAACAATGACGACACCACCGCGTCTCGCCTGAGGGCGTAATTAATAATATGATACTAGTATATCTCGCCCAGCAGCGTAATTATAACTGTGATATCAGTGTATCTCATCTTAAATACGTATGACATGCCAAACAATACTAAACATAATTTTCTGGAACTGGACATTGCATAAGGCAACATACAATATATATTCATCATATGGTACTTTATCCACATTTACAGTATTTGTTTTCTTTTTTCACATTTTTCACATTCTTTATTCTTTTCTCACTTTTTCATTCACAACATACATAATACTTAGTCACTATTACAACGTGACTGTTTATCTCATTACCAATGCACTTCATCATCCCTCGAGAACATGCATAAATGTTCTATATAGTGACTGTTAATTTCATTTACTACAGGAAGAGGGTTGAACAACCTGCTGCTTTAGTAAAGAATCCATTGCGAATCCTTGTAACTCTTATTTGTAGTCTTCTTGTCTTGTTATTTGATTAAGAAAAATGAATCAAACACAAAATGATAGATCTAACTAAAAAAAAAAAGAAAAACAACCAAATTAGTATTGAAATATTTTTTATTCTCAATAAAAAAATGATAAATCAGACCCATAATAGAAATCTTTTAAAAAAACAAAATTCAAATACAATCAACAAAAATAAAAGTGCCAAAATTTGAGATTTTACCTCATTTGTTTATAATGAAACAAGGCATTTGGGGTTGATATCAAAGGTTTGGATTTATATCAAAGAGAGTGTGTATTTGCGAAATACAAGGAGAATTTTTTTGTAAAAAAAGGGGGAAGCTGAGAAGGATAATGAAAGAAAAGAATGAGGGAAGAAGAAGAGAGAAGGGGAAATGAACGGCAAAAATGAGAATGGATGAAGAAAAAGAGAAAAATAAATTTATATATGAAGTAGGATTTGGGTTAGCGTTTTGTTTTGTTTTTTGTTTTTTTATAAATGTGAAACAGTGAGTTTAAGGATTTTAATCTAATTTACCTTTTTTTTTTTATATATAACAATTTATTTATTATTTTTTTAAATGAAACGGCAACTGTAGCCAATAAGCTACAATTGTCATTTTAACTTTCTTTGATGGATTAAATTATTCGTATTTTTGTTCAATTTATTTTCCTTAAAAAATTTATTATTATTATTTTTCGTTAAACCAAAGATTAGCCACTGTATTTCAAAAACAACATCGAGCCACTAAAAATAGACTCCTTTATTCTCTCTTATGTTTTTTTTCTAGTTTAATTTGTTTTTAAATAATAAGTAAAATAAAATAAAATGATAACGATAAAATTCATATGTGATCAGAGTATTATTAAAATCTCATTAGTAAGTCATCGCAATAGAATTGAATTTTTTTTTATCGCACAAGTCCATTGATTTTAATATTTAATTCCATCATTAGTTGTCTGGCTAGTGACAATAAAAATATTTTATTTCACATACTTTGTTTTACTAACCAATCATAAAAATGTAATAAAAAAAAATGAAATTGTCATACCAAAGTTGAGGGAATAATGAGTGTCAGATGAAGTTAAAACCTATATGTAAAAATTAGGCATACACAATGAAAATATCAAATAAATAAATAATTATATTCAGGAATGAATATAATTATATATATAATATCAAATAATAATAATAATAATAATAATAATAATAGTAATAGTAATATTAAGAATAATTGAACTACGGAGACTTTGATTTCATCAAAAGGATATGTAGGCATTCTAAATCAAGTTTCGAATTCAAGTCTACTTTAATTAAAAAAATATATCCTTTTCTTAAATAAAAATATTATATTAATGAATTGCAAAATATAAAATAAAGAACTAAAATAGTCATATCATGAGAGTAGGCATAATGTAAAATAATTATAATAAGTTTAATAAATATTAGGCTATTTAATATTTTAAAATCCTTATATTCAGTTAGTGAATATAAGAATTAAGTTACCAATTAATAATAAATAAGAATATACACTCATGGATAACAAAACTATTAAAAATAATAAGAGTACAATAACAAAAACTTATTGAAAATATTTATGGCTTGATAGTGAATATAATAATTAAAACATAAGAATAAATAAAAATAAGAAAACATAATTAGAATTTTATATTCAGATAGTTAATATATTTTTCTCTTACAAATAAGAAATAAATAACAAAAATATCACAATAATTATAGTACCAATCCTTAAGAGTTGTAGGGTACTTTTTCTTCTTTACAAGTAATCAACTCCTAGACCCTATCTCTAGAAATGTAGACCACTACTAGGTGTCTAATCAAACCTTATAATTGATCAGTGATGACTCCTAATACACAATAAAAATAACAACTAAAAACAAGTTGACAAAAAAAAAATTAAATATATATATCCTCACCGACTCCGCGTTGTCCCGTGTGTGACAACTGGTGACTTCACTGGGGACATTAGCAAGTTGCTATATAGAGGAGTTAGGCTATTTATGTTATTGTAATGTTTATATTTTATTTATATGTTATGTTTTAAAATTTGTTAACTATTACTTCTTTACTTAAAAGAAAAGGTTACATTTTAATTAATAAGTCTCCTATCATACATGTACTTAAAGGTCAGGAAGTGACCTATTGCCCTAATAGTTATAGTATAAGGATGAAGTAGGGATGCCTCCGTGGAAAATCCGATAGGCTCTTTCAAAAAATCCTTACTGAGACTGTCTTTTAGCCAAGTATTAGCAGAAAGAAACCACTAGTCCAGGTTGTGGGAGATAGTGGGATGACCACAATCTAGGAACCTTAACAACCTATGAAATAAGGTGGGTCCGTATACCCTTGGGAATAGAACTCAACTATATACTTAGGTAAACTTGCTCTAACTTCTTCCTAGTCGTCCTAAATTCATTCTACAGACATTTCTTGTTCGCATTTTATAAACTCCTTTCATAGGCCATAAAATCTCAAACTCAGTATGAATTCCATTAGTGCTAATCTCTTTTTTTTTAATGCATTCATCCATATACATTGCATATCATTATACATCATGATTTCATAAAAAAGAGTAAATAAAATAATAATAATAATATTTTCTAATTTAAAATTGTATAACATTAAAAATATCAACATAACCTAAGTTTCAAGAAACAAATTGTTGCGCTCTACTAACACTACTACAAAGCAATACTCGCAAGTATACGAGGTAGTTGTAGCAATGGTGATTGCCCCAAGGTTGTCTCATAAGGAAGGAATTATTTTACAATAGTTTGATTAACAAATAAATTTAAAAATAAGAATGTGATGTTTTAAAAGTGGTGAAAAGCAATTAAAATTAAAAGTAATGCATGTAATGGTTATGCAAGATTATTTTAATTCTAAGAATGGTGCCTAGGGTTGTAGATCAGTTTAATCAAAGCTTAATTCTCAAATTATCCATTAATATAACCTTGTATTTTAATTTGTTCCTTGAGTTTAATTAGTAATTATCAATTCATTAGTTTTCACATTCATGAATTAACAACAACCAATTATTTTGAATTTGCAAATTAATAAAACCCTAGAACTTATATTTCTAATTCATTCTTAGGGTAGTTGAATATATAATTTTAATATCAAATTTCACCTCTTGGTCCTTCATTCAATATCTAGAGAGCAATAGGTAGCTAATCTATCAACCTAACATTCAATCTAATACAATCAACTAATAACAAAGGTATATTAATGGAAATATCAAATTATGTTATTCAATCAAATCTACTATAAATCCTATGCATGAGTAATTTATCTCATCATCAATTTAAAATAAGTATTCATCTCAATATACATCAAATCACAATTGTCCATTGTAATATTAATGTTCTTAACAACAACAACAATCAAGAAATGGATTAAAAGAGAGAATATGAAAAATTCCTTTCGAAGATGCTAAGAGTTTAACTACTTGTCTTTCTCCTAGCTTCCACTTTGATGTGATAAAGAACTTTCAATCCCTCTTCAATCAATGGCTCTCTTCATGAAAGGTGGAGTGATAACTCACTCAAGCTTGCACTCCTCAATCAATTCTTCTTCAAACCCTAACCTTCTTGAAATCTTGTTCACTCACTTTAATCCCAAGAATTGTCTTTACTCTTGTCTATGGAAGAAGTGGAAGATGGAAATGGAGGATGAAGAGAGAATGATGTCTTCTCTCCCAAAAAAAGAACAAAACTAAGAACTAAGCTGCCCCTCAATCAAGCCCAACATGTATGTATGTTCCATCTCCCTCCACTTCCAATTCTTTTTAATTTTTTAAGACACCAAGCATGTCTTGCCAACACACACACTACTCTTTGTCTCTTTTTTTTTCTTTGTTTGATATTTCTTCCCATAAATATATCCCCCTTTTACTCATTTTTAATATTTATTTTCAAAAAGTTAAGTCTTTTTGTCCCCTATTTATCTCTCACTTCATGCAAAATAATTCAAAGAAATCATAGGAGACACGGCCAAGTCATGAGTGATTTGGTCGTGTCACTCATTCTTGTTTTGACATGGCCAAACCATGTGGCCATGTCCATAGCTACTTCTAACACTTCTTTCTTCTTCAAGTGGGACACGGCAAAACCCTTGCCGTGTTATGTGACACGGCCAGTGGCTTGGTCGGCCGTGTCCCTTGAATGTGTTCTCTCCTGTCTCTCTTGTTGCCCTTCTCTTTGCTTTGTTCTTCAAGTGAGACATGGCCAAGGCCTTGGTCGTGTCATGGGACATGGCCAAGGCCTTAGCCATATCTCTTGAATGTGTCAGTTTCTGCCCAAATTCTCTTAAGGATACAACCAAGCCAATTTGACCTGGTTGTGTCTTGTGAGTGTGTCATGCTTCATTATCTTGGATGAAGGGACACGGCCAAGCCATGAAGTGTCTTGGCCGTGTCTCATACTTTCCACCTCATTAATCCATCAAATTGAATTAAAGCTCCATTATTTTGTTCTTCAACCTGTATCAAATACTTTAAACAAACTTAAGCACAAATTTAAAGAAACATCAATCCAAAGCCAATAAAATTACCCCAAAAATACATACACAAATGATCAAAACAAATATCTCACACTTAATTCTTTGCTTGTCCCCAAGCAAAGTTAAAATCAAAACAAACTAAAATAAGAAAAATTTAGTTAAGTTCAAGAGTTATAAGGATGTATCAAGACCCCCATTTTCTTAAATCCACAATCATTATCAAATCAAACAAAACCAATACTCATATAATTTAGTGGCTTTTCATGCATAACCAATGTTGTCGCTCCCTCACCACTCTTTAAAGTGTTTTAATAAGGTAGTGTTTACAGTCATAACATTTAATGAAAGATGATCACCATAAGCTTGCTTATCAATCAAACCTCCACCACTTAATTACAATCAAGCATCAATCATAAGGTCTTTCATTTAGTTGTAATGGGGCTAAGGTAAGGGTATGACATTTGGGAGTGTGAATTTATTCACTAAGTTCAAGAGCACTTCAAGAATGAAGTAAGCAACGCAATACAACCGAACAATCTCAAAGCACCTTCTACTCACCTATCACTTGACATTAAAGAACTTTTTAGGAAACTCCACTTATTAAATTTTGAGATGATCATTCCCAAACTTATTCCAACCCTACGAAAAAGAACAACAACTTCTATTATTTTGAATTTTTTCTCTTTTTTTATTATTATATTTTTTTAAAAATTCAAAATAGGGTTTGCAACTAAAGAACACAATAATTTACAATTTTAAACCCACTAAATTTAACCCTACACTTTATTTAACACATCATTCAATCATAAATGCTCTTAAAATGCTCTTGACCTAATGAAGGGTAATAGTTAAAACAACATGGTTCAAGCTAATGGTGCTGTGAAAAAGAAAGAAAATGAAAAATGAAATAAGCTCAAAATTGGTGAACTAAAGGTTTGTCTTTTTTAAGCTAAAATGGGTTCACCTAATTGCCTTAATCATATTGATGTATAATTGAAATTTTTATGTAGTCTCAAAATGCCTGTCAAAGCAAGTTCTAGCAATTCGTCAATCAAAGATGTTCACACACAAAAAGAATAATAAGTTGGTATCCAACTTAATAGGATCAATTCATCACAAGTTTAAATGTGATAGAAAGAATAACCATCAAAATTGACAATAAGCACCAATTCTAATCAATTCCCAAATTCATGCTTCAAAAATTTAAAGGTCATCTATCAGCAATCTTATAACAATTGAACTTTTCAAAATTTATTTATTCAAAGAAAAACATTAACTAAACATAGACAAAGATAAGTTTAAAGTAAAAACTGCACCCCACACTTAAAGATTCACATTGTCCCCAATGTGAACATGCATAAATTAAAAGAGAAGAGTTCAGATGAAACCTAATTTCCATCATTCCTATATGCAATATGAAATGTTCCTTCCATCCTTAATGAATTTGTCACCCATGTTTGAAAAGATGAATAGCATACAACTCCGAAAAGTACCTAGTGTACTGCAGAGCCTAAATAGCATCCTTTGAAAAGCAAATGTCCAAAAGGGATATGTGAAGGTCGCCTTGTGGTGATCCTCCAATGCCATAGGAACTTGGTAAAAACCTTTTTCAGTCTGCAACATAGTTATATCTGTTTTTTGCTCTTCCTCACCACTGAGAGTAGAAGACATGATCATTGGTTGCGTACTATTCTCCCCAAGAAAAATATATTTCAAATGCTTTGGGATCTTTTTAAGTTCAAACAAGTTTGGTTGAATCTCTCCTTCATTCACTTTAACAATCTCAAGTCCCCTCTCAACAACCTTAGCATCTAAAATTAACTTACACTCCTCAATTTCTAAATTGGATATTTTAAGCTCTTCTTGCAAGGTCAAGGTCATCTCAAGCTCATCTTCACTATCTTCTTTAGAGTGAATGTCATAGATTTCAGAAAGTTGCTCATCTTGTGTCTCATCTTTAAATCTACTTGGAAATTGAATTAGTGGGCTATAACGATTTGAAGGTTTATGCAATTTAGGTAAGGTCGATTCATCCAAATTCTCCTCCTCCTTTGATTGACTTAGTTTCTCTAAGTTGGGTTGTATCTCCTTGCCATTTTTTTCTTGATTAGTACATGCATCAAATGAATCACATACTTTGTTATATATTACCTTTTCAATCCTCAAAATTGTGATTGCATTGGCTTGCTCTAATTGGCTAGGAGATTCCACTTTTGGTGTGCTTGGAGTTGATTTGCTAGTTTCCCAACTTGCATTTCAACCTTCTTCAATGACACCTCCAAAGAATCAAATCTCTTATTGCCCCCTTCCTGATTTTGTGTGCTAATTTGAATGAAGGCATTCAAATTATCTAACAATGTGGATAAGAGGGTTGAACTTGATTTGAAAATTGTCCTTGAAAGTAAGAACTTATTTGATATGGTTGAAAAGATTGTTGAGGTGGAATTTGCTACTGGTTTTTCTAATAAAAATTTGGGTGGTTTCTCTAACTTGGATTATAAGGATTGGAATATGGGTCATTTCCACCCCTTTGTTGAAAACTTTTAAAGGCATATGCTTCTTCTTGCCCCTCTTGGTATTATTCAAAACTAAATGAACACATGTTTGCACTCCTGCAATGCCACATGCTGCACATATTTCTTGACTAGGCATAGGTGCTCTTCCTCTTGCATTTAGTATCTTAAGTTGACTTGTTAATTCTGCCAACTATCATGCCATTTCAAAATTAACATTCACATCATAAACTCCCTTGTGCCTTGAGAACTATATTTTTACAATAAACACTTAGTAATTCAAAGAAAACAACTAAAAAATTAATTTAAAAGAATCAAACTACAAACAATAATTGCCTTCCCCGGCAGCTGTGCCAAAAACTTGTTGCGCTCTTCTAACACTACTATAAAGTGACACTCGCAAGTATACGAGGTATTGTAGCAATGGTGATTATCCCAAGGACATCTCACAAGGAAGAAATTATTTTGCAATAGTTTGATTAACAAATAAATTTAAAAATAAGAGTGTGATGTTTGAAAAGTGGTGAAAAGCAATTAAAATTAAAAGTAATGCGTGTAATGGTTATGCAAGATTATTTCAATTCTAGAAATGGTGCCTAGAGTTGTAGATCAATTTAATCAAAACTTAATTCTCAAATTATATATTAATATAACCTTGTATTTTAATTTGTTCCTTGAGTTTAATTAGTAATTACCAATTCATTAGTTTTCCAATTCATGAATTAACAATAACCAATTGTTTTGAATTTGCAAATTAATAAAACCTTAGAACTTATATTTCTAATTCATTCTTAGGGTAGTTGAATGCATAATTCCAATATCAAATTTCACTTATCAGTCCTTCATTCAATATCTAGAGAGCAATTAACCTAACATTCAATCCAATACAATCAACTAATAACAAGGTATATTAATGAAAATATCAAATCAAGTCATTCAATCAAATCTACTACAAACCCTAGGCATGAGTAATTTAGCTCATCATTAATTTAAAATAAGTATTCATCTCAATATACATCTAATCACAATTGTCCATCGAAATATTAATGTTCTTAACAACAACAACAACAACAATCAAGAAATGAATTAAAAGAGAGAATATGAAAAACCCCTTTTGAAGATGCTAAGAGTTGAACTACTTGTCTTCCTCCTAGCCTACACTTTGATGTGATGAAGAACTTCTAAGCCCTCTTCAATCAATGGCTCTCTTCTTGAAAGGTGGAGTCGTAACTCTCTCAAGCTTGCACTCCTCAATCAAGTCTTCTTTTAACCCTAACCTTCTTGAAAGCTTGTTCACTCACTTTAATCCCAAGCATTGTCTTTACTCTTGTCTATGGAAGAAGTGCAAGATGGAAATGGAGGATGAAGAGAGAATGATGTCTTCTCTCCCAAAACAAGAACAAAACTAAGAACTAAGATGCCCCTCAATCAAGCCCAACGTGTATGTATGTTCCATCTCCCTCCACTTCCAATTCTTTTCAATTTTTTAAGACACCAAGCATGTCTTACCAACTCACACACTACTCTTTATCTTCCTCTTTTTCTTTGTTTAATATTTCTTCCCATAAATCTATCCTCCTTTTACTCATTTTTAATATTTTTTTCTTAAAAAGTTGAGTCTTTTTGTCCCCCATTTGTTCCTCACTTTGTGCAAAATAATTCAAAATAAATCATAGGAGACACAACTAAGTCATGAGTGACTTGACGGTGTCACTCATTCTTGTTTGGACATGACCAAGCTATGTGGCCATGTCCATGGCTACTTATAACACTTCTTTCTTCTTCAGGTGGGACACGGCCAAGGCCCTGGCTGTGTCTCTTGAATGTGTTCTCTCCTGTCTCTCTTCTTGCTCTTCTCTTTGCTTTGTTATTCAAGTGAGACACGGCCAAGGCCTTAGCCGTGTCATGGGACAAGGCCAATGGCTTGGCTGTGTCTCTTAAATGTGTCATTCTCTGCCCAAATTCTCTTAGGGATATGGCCAAGCCATTTTGACCTAGCTGCGTCTTGTGAGTGTGTCATGCTTCATTATCTTGGATGAAGGAACACGTCCAAGCCATAAAGTGTGTTGGTCATATCTCATGCTTTCCACCTCATTAATCCATCAAATTGAATTAAAGCTCCATTATTTTGTTCTTCAACTTGGATCAAATACTTCAAACAAATTTAAGCACAAATTTAAAGAAACTGTGAGTGGAGATTTTTGTCCTCACTTTCGGTGAAATGGTTCTTGCGACTTTGGCATTGTTTAGGCTCAGGGCCTTAGAGAACACGGGCCTAAGCCTGGAAAAAATGGAGTCGCCACCCGGACGGGCCGGGAAAAAGAAAGGGGTGGATTGCTCGATTCCTAAGGAATCTCCAACCTCCTAATGGGTTTAGAAAGTTGGGTACGTGTGTGGAAGGTGAGAAATGGCCCAGCACCCCCACAATGTCCGGTTCATTGAAACCGACTTCCTTTGCAGGTCTTAATATTATAAAATTCTTAAGTATAACAATATTATCCATATTACATGCAATAATTAAAATAAAGTATGATTATATTAAAATCAAAGCAATGTCCAAACAAAGTAAATAAATGGACATCCATCCGAGGATGGAAACATGTCCTTACATTGTCCATGTCTAAAACAAAATAGAACACCCACCAAAAGGTGGAAATGTGTCCTTTACATTGGTCCAAAAACTTTAAAATAAAATAAATTACATGGTACTCACGACATGAGGTACCCAAAAATATGAAAACATACCTCTTACAATATTTTGAAATCAAAATAAATTAATAAAAGTAAACAACTATTCATCATAAATAAATCATTCATCAAAGACATCAAATATCAATTAAAATATATAATAAACATTCATCCAATTTAAATAAAATAGTAAATATATTAACTTTAGGGGTTCATGCATCTATTAGGGTTTCTAGGGTTTTATGTTTAATAACTAGGGTTTTGCATATACTAGTTTAATTATTTGAGAAATATTTTAAAGAAATAACATAGCTACAGGATGTTTTAAAGATTTAGCGTTTTGGATGTTTTTTATGAAAATAATGCTACTGTGATTTAAAAAGTAGGTTTGGTTAGGGTTTTAAGTAAATAGATTGTTGTTTTATTTTTTAGAAAGGTATAATTAGGATTTTAGATTTGAAAAACATGTTTTAAGGCTATTAAAGTTTTAGAGTTTTACGGTTAAGATATTAGGGTTTTATGGTTTGAAATCTTGATTCTGTAGATTATGATTTTGAATTTAGAATTTGATGTTTTTCCGCGATCAAAGTTGAGTGTGCTTTTAATATTGATTGTAATAACTATTTAAATATTTTTTAGGTGAAATAAACATTGAAAGCTAAATTAATTATCGAAAGATTAAAATAACTCAATGAATGAAATTATAAAAACTATTGTGAAGGTTTGAAAATATAATTAATTAAGATTTAGGGTTTAAATAACTTAGGGTTTAAGAAAATATACTATTGTTTTGAATGATTATATTATTTACTTTAATTAAGACCTTAAGTATTGTATGAATTAATTTATGCTACTGCCTAAACTAAATTAAAGGAAGAGTTAAATAACTAAGGCAGTGTGATGATACTTAAAAGATGAAGATGATTAATGATTTAATAAATTAAAGTTAGAGCAATTTACCTACATTTGAAGGCTCCACCAAATTGAAGAAATTGAAACAAGATGTTGCCTGCTTCAGATTTGGTTTTGGTTGAGCAAAGCAATTTGGAGACGATTGATTGTTGCCTCCTTTGAATGCTGTGTCTTGGATTTCTCCTTGCTTGCTAGGATTTTCTTTTGGCCGAAAGAATTTTGGCCGAAAGAATTCAAGCATCCCAAGTTTGTTCAAAGTTTCCTTTTTTAAAAGATCCCAGTTCCATCCTCATTTTTGTATGTTTTAATGTGATATTTATAGGAAAAAAATTAAAACCTAATTCTAATTGTCTAAGGGCATCAAAACCATTTAGGAAAAGAAATAAAAACCAAGTAGAATTCGGTTTCGAAAAAAAATGCGCTGGCAAAAATTGCGCTGGCAAAAACTGCTACGGGCTACGGGCTGGCCAACAAGAGAATTATGAGAGTTTGTGCATGAGCTGGGGCGCGGGCCAGCCAATTCGCAGCAGGAATTTCCTGTGGCGAATTGGCTTGTGGCCAATTCGTCGTAGGTTTTTCCTACGGCGAATTGGCCCAAGTCAATTTCGCCAGTGAGGAAATTTTTCATCGTCGATTCTTCCATCGCCGATTATTTTTTTATTTATTTATTTAACTTTACTAATATTACCCTTTTTATTATTAAAAATTATAAATAATAAATATTAAAATAAATATTATTTAATTAAAATACCACAAAAATTATTTTGGACTATAAAAAATATTGGACCATACTTGGTCAAAAATTAAGGGTCTACAAAAATATCAATCAAAAGCCAGTAAAATTACTCTAAAAATACATACATAAATGATCAAAACACAAATCCTACTTAACTCATAATTATGAGACTTGATCCAAGACCAGGCTCATGGAAGACCAAGCCCAAGAAGAAATGAGATGAGATATTGACCAAATAAAGGATATTTTAGAGGAAGTTTTAGAAATGAGGAATAATTTGGCATAACTCATGGAATTACTCAAAGGCAATAATACCATAGAAACCGTGCTTAATCCCTCAGGATTAGGACCCCAATAGCTCATCCCTTTATATATCCATTAGGTTTTATCCCACCATATAGGCTAGAGGAAAGGGGATGAAGTAATAATATCCATCCAGCTGAGAATATCTATGCTTCCCAGCCTTATCAAGAAGCACCATAAGGAGCACTAGTGGGTGTAGCTCAAACCAATCCTAGACCTCCTACTATTCTTGAAGAACCTATAGTAATACCGGACTTGGATAAGCCAAAGGTGCAAAGTAGTTTCAAAAGATTTAGTTTCAAACTAGTTTCAAAAATGATAGAATGCTTGGAAGAGTGTTTAAAGGCAATTGAAGTAGTTAATATATATGGGACCACTGATATATCTCAATTGTGCTTGGTATTCGACGTGACTATACCATTAAAATTGAAAACTCTAGAATTCAAAAATATGATGGCTTATCTTATCCCCAAAGTCATCTATCAATATTTTATAGTAGGATAACAGCATACATCAGTAATGAGAAATTCTTAATTAATGTTTTTCAAGAAATTCTTACAGGAACAACAATAAGGTGGTTCATAAATTTAGATCAAACACATGTTCGAAGATGGAAAGATATGACATATGCTTTCATAAAGCTATATAAATATAACATGGATATGACACTTAGCAGGGATGATCTGAGAGATATGGAAAGGAAAAAGGATGAAACTTTTAAGGTATATGCACAAAGTTGGAGGGACAAAGTAGCACAAGTCAATCCCCCTCTCACGGATAAGGAGATGATATCCAATTTTTTGGACACACTGGGATAGCCATTCTATAATATGCTGCTAGCTAACACGACCACTAACTTCTTAAATTTTGTCCTAGTCGGGGAAAGGATTGAGAAATGTATAAAAAAAGGAAAAATTGAAGAGCAAAATACTGAAGGGAGTAGTTTAAAAGGATAATACTCAGGCAAAAAGAAAGAAGGAGAAGCCCGTATGGTGGGATGGTATTCACAGCCTAAAGAAGCTTATTATCATCACCCTTCACCATATTATGTGACTAACATGAGGCCTGAAACATATTAATTTTCTCTATTTATAGGTCCTCAAAATGCCTTATATTCTTCTCCATAAGGTACTCTTACACTTGCTCAAGGAGTAAATAATATAATAAGTCACACCAATTAAGGAGGACAACAAAATAATCATCATCGGGAAAGGAGGATAGAAACATTTGATCCTGCCCCATAATCTATGTAGAATTGCTACCTTAGCTATTTCAAGGGCAACATGTATGCCTAACACCAATGGAACCGATGGAACCACCTTACCTTAAGTGGTATGATCCTAATGCAAAATGTGAATGTCATGCGGGGGCACCTAGGCATCAATTTAAAGTTTCATTGCATTGAAAAGAAAAGTCCAAAGTCTTTTAAATATGAGATGGTTAAAATGTAATCAAGAATCAAAAACTTCTAATGTGAATAATAATCCACTACCAACTCATGATAGGGGCAAAATTAGTGTCGTTATTATGGATGAGATTCAACAATATAAGCAAAAGGTGGAGGAAATTCAAATGCCTATGGGGGAGCTTTTTCAAATCTTGGTCAAAGCTGGAGTACTTTTTAAAAGGCAATTAGGAGACAAGTTTTTCTCTCAACAAAAACCCTTTTGTGACTATCATGGTAAAGCATCTGATCATACAATCAACGAATGCCCACAGTTCAGAATGAGAGTTTAAGAATTGATGAATGCTAAAATGGTGAATTTCAGAATATAAAAGAGGAGGATTCAAAAAGAGGGAAAGGAGGATTGACTAGTAAGGTTAACATATTAGGATGTTTTGACACAAAAATATGACATTTTTACCTTTAATGCAAATCTTTAAGAGTATTAATTTTTTTATAAGGAAACCAAAATTGTAAAAGATACATGAGATATAGAGATAATGTCAGGAAATTCATTGGTAACTATGGTCAACAAAAATGAGCCTTATGATGAAGCAATATTATAGGTCACACCTTTACCACCAGAACAAGATCTGAACAATTGGAAAGCTTATGAATTGCCATCTCATGACTCAAAGTAATTCAAATAATTATTTTTTCTATGATTCTGCCCAATATCTAGGAAAATGTTAGCATGGGATTACTTTTCTATTATTTTAAAATAATTTTTAATGAAATGAAATGCATGTCTCGTTCCTATTCTCCCTAATTTTTTCTTCTTTCTTTCTTCATTATCTTTTACTTAATTTATATATCCTCATACTATTTTTCATTTATACCTACTCTACCCAGGAATGCCAGTGATGAATTAAATTTTGACGTAATTGAGTCTGGATATGATTTTAATAACTCTATCTTTGAAATCACATCCGATGGAGAAGATGAAGAGGATTTTCCTCCTAAAATAACTATGATGATAGAATAAGACAAAAAAATTATGTAACCTTTACAAGAGGCAGTGGAGACAGTAAATTTAGGAACCAAAGAAAAAAAAAAGAAGGAAACTAGAATTGTGCATCTCTACTTTCAAAACTCAAAGAAAGGTTAGTTAAATTACTAGAAGAGTTCGTGGACGTCTTCACATGGTCATACTAGGAAATGTCAGGACTGAGTACGGATATAGTTGTGCAATGTTTACCATTAAAGCTATAATGTGAATATGCAAAACAAAAAGTTGAGAAAAATGAAGCTAGACGTTCAGTTGAAAATAAAAGATGAAGTAAAAAAGTAATTTGAAGCATGTTTCTTGGAGGTGGCCATATCCCGAATGGGTTGATAACATTGTTCTTGTCCCTAAGAGAGATGGAAAGGTTAGAATGTGCATTGATTATTCGGATCTTAATCGAGCAAGTCCAAAGGATGATTTTCCTTTTTCATAAATTGATGTACTAATTGATAATACAACTCAATTTCATATGTTCTCATTCATGGATGAGTTCTCAAGGCACAACCAAATTAAAATGAATCCTGATAATAAGGAAAAAAAGAACTTTTATCACTCTCTGGGGTATATTTTATTACAAAGTGACACCTTTTGGATTAAAGAATATGGGGGCAACTTACTAGAGAGCAATGGTTACCCTATTATATATAAAGAAATATAGGTGTATGTTAATGATATGATAGCAAAATCTCAATATGGTGAAGACCATGTTGCAGTTTTGAGAAGGTTGTTTAAGCTGTTAAGGAAATATCAGTTTCGATTAAATCCTGCAAAGTGCATATTTGGAGTTTTATTGGGGAAATTATTAGGGTTTGTAGTCAATAGGAGAAGAATTGAGATTGACCCAAATAAAATTAGGGCTATAGTTGAAATGTTGGCTCGTAAAACAGAAAAGGAGGTCTGAAGCTCTTTAGGAAGGCTTAATTATATAGCTTGATTCATATCATAATTGACAACTATGTGTGAGCTTATCTGAGGAAAAATAACATGAGAAAATGGAATGGAGAATGTAAAATGTCCTTTGACAAGATCAAACTTTATTTGTAAACTCCTCTAATTCTGCTACCACCTATACCAGGTTGCCCTCTCCTTTTGTACTTGACAATTTGGGAGAGCTCAATGGGTGGTGTTCTTAGGCAACACGATGATTCAAGAAAAAAGAAGTAAGTCATATATTATATAAGCAAAAAGTTCATCAATTATAAATCTAAGTATTCTCTACTAGAAAGAACTTATGATACATTAGAATGGACTGTTCATCGACTAAAGCACTACATGCTACACTAAACCACCTTTTTGATATCTCGAATGGACCTTATTAAGCACATTTTTGAAAAGTCAGCTCTAACTGGGAGAAATGCTCGATGTCAGTTTTTACTGACTAGGTACAAGATAATATGTATCACCCAAAATGCGATAAAAGGAGTATTATAGTTGACTATTTGATAGATAGAGCTATTGAAGACTACCAACCAATATGTTATGAGTTTCTCGATGAAGGAATCATGTTGGTGGAAGAAAAATAGGGATAAAAAATAAAGTGGATTATGAATTTTGATGGGGGCTTCAAAAGCTTTAAGAAGCGGGATAAGAGTGATTTTGATCTCTTAAGAAGGAAAATATTTCCCTGCAACATCAAAATTATATTTTGAATGCAGTAATAACATGGTTGAATATGAAGCCTGTGTTGTAGGAATACAAGCCACTATCGATATGAAGACCAAAAGTTTGGAAGTGTATGTAGATTCAACATTGATAATTAACTAGTTGAAAGGAAAATGGAAAACTAGAGATCTGAAATTGTTTCCTTATCAAGAATATATTCTTGATTTAGTTAAGGAATTAAATTCATAAATTTAGATCATGTTTCTCAGATTAAGAACCAAATTGCAGATGCATTAGCTACATTAGCTATAATGTTTTAACTGGACACTTGTAGAAAGATGCCACCCATCAAGATTGAAACCAGAGGGACCAATACTTAGTATACAAACCTTAAAGAGGAATCTGATGGTAAGCCATGGTTTCATGATGTCAAATAATACCTCATAAATAGGACATACCCTCTATAAGCCTCAGACACTGACAAAAGAATAATTCAACAACTGGTAATAAATTTCTTTTTAAGTGGTGATGTTCTATACAAAAGAAACTATGATACAATGTTGATTAGTTGTGTAGATGAAAAGAAGCTTGGAGATTGATAGAAAAAGTACATGATGGGTTTTATGGGATGCCTTCAAGTGGACATGTGTTGGCTCATAAAATTCTCAGAATGGGTTACTTCTGGTTGAAAATAGAATCAAACTGCATTAACTATGTCTGAAAATGTCATAAATGTCAAAATATATGTTGATGACATCAACACTCCTCCAACACTTTCGCATGTGATGGTTTTATTAATATGGCCTACCTGAGTGTATAATAACTGACAATGCGAAAAATTTCAAAAATAAAGATATGCAAGAGATGTGCATAAAATTTCAAATTAAGCATCATAATTCCTCACCGTAACATCCAAAAAATGAATAGTGCAGTTGAAGCAACCAATAAGAATATCAAGAATATAATTCAAAAAATGACAATAATATACAAAGATTGGTATGAAATGCTTCCTTATGCTCTTCAAGGGTATAGAACCTCAATTAAAACATCTACTCATGCAATACCATTTTCTTCAGTATATGGCATGGAGGTTGTATTGCCCATTGAGGTTGAGATTCATTCTCTCAAGAATATTATAGAAGCCAAGCTTGATAGTGTTAAATGGGTGCATAGTCATTATGATCAGTTAAACTTTATTGAAGAAAAAAATTTACAAGCCCGTGTCATGGTCAATTATATCAGAAATGACTTATTAAGTCCAAAGAAAAGAAGATGAAGAGAAAGGAATTTAAAGAAGGAGATTTGCAACTCAAAAAGATTATTCTTAGACCCTCGGGAAAAATAGACTCCTAAATATGAAGGTTCATATGTCATGAAGAAAGCATTATCTGGAGGAGCTCTCATTTTAACTAATATGTATGGAGAAGACTTGCCAAATTAGGTGAATTCAGATGCTGTGAAAAGGTATTATGCTTAAAGTTGTAAGAAGGAGAAGAAAAGAAGATGCGAGAAACCTAGTTAAGGATTATTCAAAGTCAATTCAGACTTATGATTGTTAACAAAACAACCACCAAAAAATTTGATAAACCAATATTCCTGCCTAACCTATGCTTTAAGGAATATATTTTATTAAAAATTATTCTTTAAATATTTGAAAAAGGAATAATGCTCAGAGAGGGTAAAATTGAGCTAAAAAAATATGTCGATGGGTGATATTAAAATTTTTATAAACTTAAAAAGAAAAAAGCATGCAGTGATAGATTAAAGAATTGATACTTATAGATGCACTGATAGACAAGGTTATTCTAAAGGCTAGAGTGGTTGTCTAAACAAAATCCAAGAAGACATCTTGAAGATCTTATAACCAAAGTTAAGCGCTGAATTTATTGTAGATTCAAGGTTGTTGCAGTTCCGATATTATATATTTCTTAAAAAATAAATCCTTAATCATAAAAAATGGTTTCAAAAGAAATTGACATATGATTTTAAAAGAAAATTAACACTTTTTATAAGCATTTAGATACATATAGGCTTGCATGAAAAAAAAAAGGTTTTAAGTATTCTCAAGAATTTCTAGAATTCCCTAAATACAACCAAAAGAGTATGCATACAAAAATTCTTTTTCAAGTAATTTTAGAGTCAATCTATGAATCTCTCTTTGTTTTTCAAAAAAGTTTAGCATTAGGTATTAGGAACTCCATGGGTCAAGCCTTAGGTTCCTTTTTTTTTTCTTTTAAAAAAAGTTTCTAGAGTCAAGCTTTAGGCACTCCTACGGTTAAACCTTAGAATCCTTTTTTTTTTCTTTCTTCAAAAGTTCCTAGTATCAAGTACTAATATCAAGTATTAGACACTCATAGGGTCAAGCGTTAGGTTCCTTTTTTGATTTCTAAAAGTTTCTAATGTCGAACATTAGGCACTCCTAGGGTCAAGCCTTAGGTTTCTTTTTCATTTTCTAAAATAGATCCTTGTGTTAAGCATTAGATATTTTTTAGGGTCAAGCCTTAAGTTCCATTTTCCTAATGTTGAGTATTAGGTACTTTCAGGGTCGAGCCTTAGATTCCCTTTTTCATTTTTCAAAAGTTTCTAGTATCAAATATTAGGAACTCCTAGGGTCAAGCCTTAGGTTCTTTTTTTCTTTTTCAAAAGTTTCTACTATCAAGAATTAGGAACTCCTAAGGTCAAGCCTTAGGTTCCTTTTTCTTTTCCAAAAAGTTATTAGTATCAAGCATTAGGCGCACCTAAGGTCAAGCCTTAGGTTCCATTTTCATTTTCTAAAAAGTCTCTAATGTAGAGTATTAGGTACTCCTAGGGTCAAGCCTTAGGTTTCTCTTTTAAAAAAAAGTTTCCAATCTCAAGTATTTAAAATCTTAAGGTCGAGCCTTTAGTGTACTTCTCTTTTATAAAAAGTTCCTAAAACTAAGTTTTAGATATTCCTAAGGTCAGGCCTTAAGATTTTTTTCTTCATTTTTCATAAAATCCAAGAGTCAAGCATTAGGTGCCAAGGTGACTAATATGACCAAATTTAAGAATATTATGCTATTAACCTTTTGCATAACTTTAACCAATTAAAGTATGCAAAAGAGGGGGCAACTGTAGTAGAATTAAGTTGATAGATTGATCTAATGCAAGATTTGCTAAAGTTCTAATTTGGATTAGCTATCTCGAATATCAATTAGCTTTCTACCCATGATAGAAGGTTAATTTAATTATTTGAATAGATAGTCTAGCATGACTTTTGTACTATATAATTACTATTTGCAAATTAAGTTGATAATATTTCATACGGATTTGAACATTTAATTACAATAACAAAGTCAATAAAGTGGGTCCGAAAGCTAGCCTGTAATATAATAACAATATTTATATTATGACATTAATTAATCATTATACGCATGGTTTTATTATTTATAGTGTGGTTTATTTTATATAATTATAGGGATTGAGAATCTGAAAATTTTTGCCTACTATATAGTATTTCTTGTGTAAATAATTGATAATATGTATAAATATATGCAAACAAAATAAGATTCCATTTTTGAAGGACATGTTGATTGAATGTGACATACATAATTAATTTATTTATCAATTAAAAGTATTTACTTAAAATAAATATTCTAATAAATTCACCTATTTAGAAACATGCATATGTAATTTTTATACTCTTAAAATTATATATTTTAATTAATAGGATTAAAATAGAATACTGAATTCAATTGAAGCATATTATTATCATTATTACTATTTTTTTCTTTTAATAATATGGTATTGTAGGCACCTACTCTCATATTCAATTGATAAACTTTCCAGCAATAAATTAGGATTGAATAGCGCATGAAGGACCAAATTAATTGCATTATTGAACAATTTATATAGTACCTCATTCTAATAATAATATAAACAGAAAAATTATCTTTTTAATTAAATAATTATTCTAAGTTGACAAAATCCAAATAATTAAGGACAAAATTTAAAATAACAAGAAAGTTCTTTTTTTTTTTGCTGCAAAAGCTCTCTATGAGAGAGGATTTTTGCCTCCACTCCTGGTGGAATGGTTCTTATGACTTTGATACTGTTAGGCTCTGAGCCTTAGAGAACATGGGCCTAAATTTGGAGAAATGGAGTTGCCATCCAGACGGGATGGAAAAGAAAAGAAAGGGATGAATGACTCGATTTCTAAGAAATCCCCAACTCCCTTTATTGGGTTCAAAAAATTTGGTACGGATAGGAAGGTGAGAATGACCCATCACCCCCATGCGCTCTATTCATTGGAATCGACCTCCTTTTCAGGTCTAAATATTGTAAAATTCTTAACTTGTTATAACATTATCCATAATACATGCAATTAAAAGAAATAATCATTTATTATATTATTGAAATCAATCAAACACAATGGGTACCCATCCGAGGATGTAAATATGCCCTTATAAATGTCCACATATTCTTATAATTTAAATAAAATAGGACACCCACTAAAAAGATGAAAACATGTCCCTTACATCAGTCCAAAATTCTTTAAAATTAAAATAAGCAATTAAAATAAATAAGGCACCCACGAAGTGAAAATATGCCTTTTGTAAATATTTAAAATCCCAAATAATCAAATAAATATAATTAAACCATTCATAGAAAATATTCAACCCATCATCAAATAATCTCACAATTAATCAAACAATACTAAAATTAGGGTCAATACTCACAAAATTAGGTTTAGTGTACAAATTTACATTAAAACGTGTAATTTAGGGTCTAAATTAGGGTTTAGATATGTAAATTAAGGTTTTAGGGTTAGAATTATATTTTTAGGGTTTTTAGAGACAAAATTAAACAAAACTAGGATTTTAAGGTGAAAACTAGGTTTTTATGGTTTTGAAAACAAGATTAGGGTTTTTAAATGAAAACTAGTGTTTTAGGATGGAAATTAGGGTTTCATGACTAAATTAGGGTTTATGGTGAAAATTAGGTTTTTTTATCTTTAGCTTATAAAGAAATCATAACTAACTCACCAATTAATTAAATCCTAAAATTATAACTTCTATATTAGCAACACAGTACATTGATTAAATAGTATAAACATGAATCTATAATATGAGTTGGCCATGTATTGATTAATAAAAATGAATCCATACTTGCGTGTTGCCTCCACCAGTTTGAATGTTGAACCAAGCTGTCATCGTGCTTACTGTCTGAATAAGCTTATTTTGGTTCGAGGCTTAATGCAATCCGAGTGCAATAGCTTCCTTTAGCTACTGCCTCTTTAATTATTGTGTGTTTTCATGTGCTTTGGTCTCTGTGTAGATTGCTAAGCTGCTAGGTTCCTCCCCTTGTCCCGTCCTTTATACCTATATTTATAAGAAATAATTAGGTCGAATCCCTAGTCGTTAACCCTAACTTGTCTGAGTTTAATTAGAATTTTAATCAAACTTCATTTGTATTTGGCTCAGATTAGGTCTTAAAATCGAAGTCATATCGAATTAAAATAATTTAAGTTCAACATGAACCAAAACCATATTTAAGTGGACAGTGGGCTAATTCAATATGAGTATTAACTCATATCGAATTGGAGCTTGTCCAATTCAATATTGATGTGCTCATATTGAATTGGGCAAGCTTCTAATTTGATATGAGTGATGTTCATATTGAATTAGGTGTCCAATTTGATATGAACATGTCCATATTGAATCGGACAACCCTAATTTGATATGGACCTGGCCCATACTAAATTGGATAACCCCAATTTGATATGGACATGGCCCATATTGAATTAAACCAAACTGAACCCATTTAACTTTGGATCAATCTATTTTAGGGCTTTAAAAATTGCACCGGCTTATTTTTTGGCCTTTTAAAATTGGGTCGACCTAAAGCTTAAAATTTGGTTTAATGCTTCTAAATTTAGACTGAACTCGACTTGTCCTTCAGTAATTGGGATCGAACTAGTTTAGGGCCATAATTAAGGATCTACAGTTGTCCTATACTTGAACGATCTTGAATTCATTCAGAGAGTGAAAAGCAATAAGACTTTGAGCTAATCTTGAATAAGGATGGATTTGATTCAAGAATTAGTTTGCGCTCTAGATATGAGGATTGGATTTAGGTTATAGACCTGTGGCTAGATTTGGGTTCTAGACCCAAGATTAGATTTGGGTTTTAGACCACAGATCTAAGACTGGATTTTAGGTTCTAGATTCGAGATTAGATTTTGAGTTTTGGACACGACATTAGATTTTGGGTTCTAGACCCGAGATTGAATTTGGGTTCTGAATGCGAAATTGGATTTAGATTCTGGACTTTGACATGATTTGGGTTCTGGACCCTAGATACTTGCAAAATTAATTTAATTAGTCAACAAAAAATTTGGCTATTTTTTAACTACATATATATTGGGCTAGGTATGGTTTCTTATCTTTACTCTTGCCCCATGCGTGGAAAAATATTTATTAGCAAAAAAAAAATATTTTTACACAAAAATTTATACCCATAATAAATACAGTGCATTGTGTGATTCTGAATAAAAATGAATTATCTTTAAAGTAAACTGAAAATTATTATTCTTGAAAAGTAAAGTTTAGATAAGAAAATTAATAATTTATTTGAACGGATGCAATGCATGTTGTTTGACTTTTTACTATCAGATACATAATTTTTTTTCATTTCTTTTTTATTTGATCTTATCCATGGCTCGCATTCTATAAATATGAAGCAACCTGCATTCATAGCAGTAGATTCTTAATTTTTGACTCGGTCTAGTTCGATATTTTTAAACAGTTCAAAATAATTTTTTATGGTATTTTAATATTTATTATTTATTTTAATAATATTTATTACTTATCATATTTATTTTTAATAATGAAAATAAAAAAATAAAAAATAAAAAGTCGGCGAGTACAGAATCGACGATGAAAGTCGCGACGAATTGGCTTGGGCCAATTTTCCACAGGAGTGCCTATGACAAATTGGCTACAGGCCAATTCGCAGCAAGTTTTGCATGCGGCGAATCAGTGCCCTAGCCTCTGGCCTCGCAGTTGGCCCTCACAAATCCTCGTAGCACCCAGGCCAATTCTCGCAGCACACAGGCCCAGCGCCCCAGCGTGCCAGCGTGTTGCGCTATTTTTTCCAAAACCTTATTTTACTCGATTTTAATTTTACTTCCTAGACAGTTTTATTTTCTTAACCAATTAGTATTAGGTTTTTATTTTTTCTTATAAATACCACATTAAAAACACACAGAGAAGGAGAGAATAATTTTTTTTGAACTTTTACAATTTGTACACGAGAGGACTTTTGGCTTTTGGTTGGATTCTGAAACTCTAGGAAATTCAATATCAATCAACAAAAAACCCTTAGCAAGCTTCATCAACATGAAATAGCAAGCAACAAAGCAATAAGCATCAAATCGTTTGAGCAATTTCAAAAAGGCAATGATACATTGTCTTAGTTTCTGTCCAGCCAGAGTTTAAGTTATTGAATTGTGGTGGAGTCATCAAGCGCAGGTACAACCTTCTAAACTCTCTAAAATCATAATGAGATCTATTTACTAATATTATGAAGTTCATATCTGTTGTTTAATTTAAACACGTCCAAATAAAGTTCTATTTGATAACATTATCAATTTATATCCACAATGTCTTCATTGAAATATATTCAATAGTCATGTCTCGTACCGGTATCAATATTAAAAGTTATTAGGGTTTACACAGTGATCATATTTTTATCAAAACCTTTACCCTAGCACTGTCTTCGTAAAAGTTCTAAGTTTTTATCAAAACCCTAATCCTAATTTCTAAACTAAAAACCCTAGCCTTTTTTTCCAAAACCCTAATCATATTTTCCTCAAGCCCTAAAACTAGTTTTCAAAATTTTCAACACCAAAACCTACAATCCTAATCTGCTAGTAGGACCGTCGTATGGGCTCATCGAAGGGGTCAATAGTTAGTTGTGTATTATAAGTCTTTGTGTTTAACTTCCTTTATTTTAAACCCTAATTTAGTTATTCTAAAAACCTTAATTTAAGATATAAACCCTAAATTTATATATTTATTACTTTATTTAATTTTAGATTTAATTATGTAGTTTATTATTTTTTTTTTATGATTGATTTATTAAATTTCAATGCTTGATTTATTAAATTTATCATGGATGAATATTTTTTCAATTATTATTTATTTATTAAATTTGTAAGAGGTATATTTCCATGATTGGGTACCTCATTAATTAATTTTCATGTAATTTAAATTATTTTTATATTTTGAGATTAATGTAAAGGACATGTTTCCACATTTCGGTGGGTGTCCTATTTAGTTTTAGATATTGGACGATGTAAGAACATGTTTCCATCCTCGGATGGGTGTCCATTTATTTATTTTGTTTGAACATTGCTTTGATTTTAATATAATGATGCTTCATTTTAATTGTTGCATGTAGTATGGATAATATCTTTATATTTAAGAATTTTATAATATTAAGACCTGCAAAGGAGGTCAATTCCAATGAACCGGTCGTTGTGGGTGTGCTGGGCCATTTCTCACCTTCCCTACATGTACCCAACTTTTCGAACCCATTAAGGGGTTGAGGATTCCTTAGAAATCGAGTCATCCACCTCTTTCTTTTTTTAGGCCCATCCGGGTGGCAACTTCATTTTCTCCGGTCTTAGGCCCATGTTCTCTAAGGCTCTAAGCCTAACAATGCCGAAGGCTCAAGAACCATTCCACCGAGAGTGGGGACGAAAATCCCTGCTCACAATAGCCTTCAAAACTTTTAATCTTTCAAAGAAGAGTTCTAATTTCCTCATTCCTAAACGTTCCAACCTTGAGTATATATAAATGGCAGGCAGTCACCAGGCTTTCATAAATGGGCCCGGCCAAACTCTAAGCTGCTTACTTACCTTAAGATCAATGGGCTTGACTGAGTCCTTCTTTTAGCAGGATTACATCTCCATCGAAGGGGAAAAGAAAAAATGCAAGTAAGCATCACTTTATTACTAATTAACTATTTAATGGTACAAAATTATTATTATTAAGCATTGTCTAATAGTATCATAGTAATTATGCTTGCATATTAATTTTAAAGAATTATTTAGCAAAAAATTATGAATTTAAGTTATTGGACATAAAAAGTGCCAAAAATATTTAGAGCATATTAATGAAAGAAATTATGAAAAGAAAGAAACTTAGGATTGTGGAAAAAGAATAAAATTATTAAAGTGCTTAAAAAGAAATTTAGAGGCTTGTTTACTTACCTTATCTGACTTACCTATGTTATGCCAATATGATAGCTGCGTAATCCATGGCGAAGGAAACATCCATAAAGCCCGCCAATGTTATGACCATGTGCCACCTCTAGTAAAGAGTATGATTAAGGAATGTGGCTTATGGAATTTTGTCTTGTAGTTGCCATCTAGAGGGCATCAGATTGATAGAGTGTAATCCAAGCGCTTTATGTTCATATGCGAGCTTGACCTTTATTATTTATTTTTATAGGTGTGGGCATATGAACACAACCTTGTGAGGGTTCTAGATATTATCGGACAGTGGATCAGTTATCCAAGGCTGAGTTTCTAGCTGTCGGGCTGCACAGAAGTGCCAAGCAACCATCATATGCTTACCCATCATTATCTTCTTAGTTGCTTGACTTGGGACTGAGTAAGAAAGATGAAATTAGGATTATTGTTAAAATGTATAAGAAAGATTATTTTATTAGTTTTTGTTATAGATTTGTGTCTTGTTTATTATGATAATTATTGTTTTATTTAAGTATTTTGTTAGTTTTTATCGGTTTGTTTAGTGTTTTCATTAATTTTGGTAGTTTTAGTTTATTTCAGTGTTTATGTTATTTTTTATCTAGTTTTTAGTATAGTGTTTATGTTTTGTTTGTTATTGTCTATTTACTTCTTGTTTAAAGTTTGTTTTGAGTTTTGTGTTAGGTTAAAAAAGGCAAGGAAGTAAATTGAAGAAGAAAAGGGGCAGTAGCTAACACAGGCAGAGGTCACGGCCAAGTCACTGGCCGTGTCCCATACCAAGTTAAAAAGGAAGTTCAAGACACAGAGAGGGACACACTCAAGGGACACGGCCAAGTCAGTGGCCGTGTCCCTCCAAAAAGCTCCAACACGGCCAAGTCACCTCTAACATGGCCATGTCACTCCAAAAATGCTCAAACACGGCCAAGTCACCATCAACTTGGCCGTGTCTCACCTAAATCCAAAGCAAAGAAGAGCAATTCTCACAGTAGGTGACACATGCAAGGGACACGGCCAAGTCACTGGCCGTGTCCCTCCAAAATACTCCAACTTGGCCGTGTCACCATCAACTTGGCCTTGTCTCTCCCTCAAATTCACCTCTAACATGGCCAAGTTCACTCTAACTTGGCCGTGTCACTCAAGGATCAATGAAGACGCGCGGAGGTTTCATATAAATATAAAAGTTAGGGTTTTTCTTGGACGGTTGGCGATTTTGAGAGAGAATTGAGCCGTTCAAGAGATTAGGGTTTTGATAACTTTGTTTTCTTTTGATTTTGATTACACTTTGGATTAATCTAGCTTAGATTAGATTGTTCTAGCCATTGATACATCCTTCTTGCAAGATTTGAACAAGAGATTCTTCAGAAGTTTCAAGGAGTTCGTAACTTGGTTTTGTTCTCGAACTTATTCTCTTTATTTTCTTTGAAATTGTATTAATGGATATTATCATGTCTAATTTGATTTCTTTGAACATTAATGAGATGAGTATGTTTGATAGCATGATAAACTAATTTGATCTAGTCTAGGGTTTGTATGGATCTGCTATGATTGTATGAATTGGTTATTCTCTTAGCTAATAATTTTTTTAGCCTTGATTGAATGAAATATTGTTAATATATAATTGATTGGCCACCAATTATGTGTTTTAGGTATTAGATGATGGATTGAGAGATGAAGTCTAATACTGGAATAATTCAATTAGGGACTTAGGTGAATTAGAGATATAACCTATTAAAAAGATTAATTCAATTGTAACAAGATTAGTTGAGAGAGGTTTGAATGCGAGAGCTTATTTCCTTTATTCAATTAATTAAGTTACTTAAGATTTGATTTTTGAAATTAAGGTCCTGTTTGGTTTAGCGGTTTCATGCAACTGATAGTTGTTGCTGATAGCTGGTAGCTGGTAGCTGTTGCGGATAGCTGTTAGCTGATGAATAATGAGCGTTTGGTAAAAATATAGTAAGCTGTTGTTGTTATTGTGTAAAATGACCAATAAGGGTATAATTTTAAATAAACTCAAAATTTGAAAATTTGAATAATAAATATATTTATAATAAATTTAAAAAATATAATCTACCAGCCACAATAAAAATAGATTGATGCCTTTTTTTTGGTAAAATTTATTGGTAGCTTTTTTTTTCGAAAAAAATATTAGTAGCTTTTTTTTGGTAAAATATATTGCAATCCTCATAGATTCGATTAATTAATATATATATATATATAAGATTGACGTATAAATTATTGATTTGGCATATATCGTTATACTTTAATAATCACACGTTATAAGTTTAAATTAAAGGTTACAGATATTAATATTATCTAATAATTCAGGGTTAATATTGTCAAATAAAAAAACTATCAGCAGCTGTTTAGAAAAAGCTAGGAGGAGGAGCTTTTTCAAACAGCTACTGTTTGAGCCTTCAAACAGCTAACAGCTGCTGATAAAAAAGTTAACCAAACACCTATTCTTTAGCTGATTGAATTGAAACAGCTATCAGCTGCCTCAATCAGCTAAACCAAACACCCCCTAAATTAGTTAAGAGGAATAACCGTTCATACATATAAGTAGTAGAGAAGTGCAAACCCTAGACCTTTCTATCAAGTGAATCAAAATAATCAGCTTAATTTACTTTTATTCGTTTTAAACTTCAATCAATCTTCTTCATTAGTTAGCAATTTAAATTTTCTTCATTACTTGTTATTCATAATCTATAATCAATTAGCCACTTTAGCTTCCTTGTGAGATGACCTTGGGGTGATCACCTTTACTACAGCTACCTCGTATACTTGCGAGTGACGCTTTGTGGTAGAGTTAATTTGAGTGTAACAAGTTTTTGGCGCCATTGCCGGGGAGGCTAATTGGCGTAATTGTTTATTAGTAAAAAAATATATTCTAGATTATTTTTCACTGTTTTCATTTTATTTTATTTGTCTTTTATTTTTAATAATTTCTTTTTCTAGAAAGTTTATGCAAGGCAGGAGATCACTCGAAGGAGATCTACATCCATTTATTCCAGAAATTCAGAGAGTGAAAAGGAGCAGAGAAGAGTTTGAGCTCTACACCAGATTTGATACAGAGGAGGACACTTCTGAATTTGAGTCAGATACTGCACAATTAGTTAACATGGGAGAAGAAAGACAAAGAACCATGAGAGACTTTGCTAGACCTGTCATTGGAACTTCCACCTCTTGCATAAGACTGACAGATGCAGTAAGAAACTATGAATTTAAGAACATCCATTACAATATGCTGCCATCATTCTATGGAGTTCCAAATGAAGATCCTTTGAACTTTATTTGGGATTTCTACTCCACCCTCAACACTTTTCCATTGGGAGGATTAACAGAGGATCAGTTGAGGATGAGGTGTTTTCCATATACATTGAAGGATAGGGCAAAGAGCTGGCTTATGATGTTGCCCGAAAACTCTTTGACAAATTGGGAGCAAGTTTATAACAAGTTTATGGGCAAATTTTACTCTCATCAAAAGACAGCTGAATTGAGAGGGAAGATTGCTACATTCTCTCAATTTGAAGGAGAGCCATTTCATGAGGCTTGGGACAGATTTAAGATGCTATTGATCCAGTGTCCACATCATCACTACCCACTTCAACTTCTTAATTAGTTTTTCTATGATGGTCTAACCCAGCAATTTCGGAACACTGTTGACAATGCAGCTGGGGGAGCCATGGGAGAAAAGACAGCTGATGAAACTTATGAGATCTTTGAGATGTTGGGAGCTAATTCTCAATAGAAAAGTGTAAGGGGAAGAAGTAAAGGGGTGAACCAATTGGAAGCTAATAGTGAGATGGTAAATCAGATAGCTGAGCTAACAAGGCAAGTGCAGATGCTGAACATGAAGAATAATATCTCTTCATCTACTCAAGAGGTGTGTGGAATCTGTGGAACTTTAGGGCATGGAGCAAACATTTTCCCCTCTGCATATGAATCATATGGGAATGAAGCTGAGCAAGTCAATTTCATGGGGGATTTCAACCAAAAGCTCGGAATGATCCTTATTCAAATTCTTACAACCCTGGTTGGAGGAATCACCCAAAATTTTCTTGGGCAATAAATAATTCTCAGCAGCCTTTCCATTTGCTCCAGCAACAGAACCAACAGCAGGGTCAATCCTCAAATCAAGGGCAGTCTAAGATAGAGAGTTTGGAGGAAAGTTTACAGGCTTTTATCCAAGTCCGTGCTAAAAATTAAGAGGTGACCAACAAGAGGCTGGATTCCTTAGAAGCATCTTTTAAGAAAGTGGAGATTCAAGTAGGGCAACTTGCACACCAGATGCAAATTCAACAGAAGGGGAAATTCCCAAGTCAACCTGAGCAGGCACAATCAGTGACTGTGTCTTAGAAGTGATAAGGTAATTAACACTAATGTTGAAAATAACTCTGTGAATGCAGGTGACCAAGGGAACAAGAAGGAAGGAGAACCAGAGAACAAAGGTGCTGGAGATAAATCAATGGAGAAGTCCCCTTCAGCAGATTTACATAAGGCAAGCAATCCATACCGGCCTCCTATACCATTCCCCAGCAGGTTGAAGGATGATGATAAAAAAGATAAGCAATTTTCTAATATCTTCAATATGCTGTCTAAGGTAAGTATTAATTTACCCTTACTTGAAGCAGTAAAGAATATGCCGGCTTATGCCAAATTTTTTAAAGAGCTGATCACCAAGAAAAAAAGGTATGAGCCGAATGAAAAGGTGATAGTTTCCGAGGTAGCTAGTGCTGTTCTGCAGCATAAACTACCCCCCAAACTAAAGGATCCTAGAAGCTTTATAATTTAAATTGCTGTGGGGAATGGAAAGGGGACTGAGGGCATGTGTGATCTAGGAGCTAGTGTGAATTTGATGCCTTATTCTGTTTATAAAGAATTAGAACTAGGGGAACTGAAACCGACCAAAATGGTGTTGCAATTAGCTGATAGATCTTTTAGATTCCCGAAAGGGGTTATAGAAGATGTGTTAGTTAAAGTTGGAGGGTTGATAGTACTTGTGGATTTTATTGTTCTTGACATGGAAGGAGGTAACCCTGCACCTTCAGCACACACTATTTTGCTGGGTAGGCCTTTCATGGCTACTACCAACACCTTAATAGATGTTAAAAATGGTAAGTTGTCAATGAATGTCTTAGGGCAAACTGTTGATTTTTCTATTTTTAACACTTCTCCCATTCCTACAACTGCCTTATATGAGAATTGTTCTTTAATTAATTGTGTTGATGCAGTTGTTTCAGATGATTTCTTGCATACAAGTTCCTCAGAGAAATTGGAGCTGAAATTGACCTTAGAAGAGGGGGCTAAACTAGTGAGGGAGACCCAAAGATGCCTTAAACTAAAGGCATATGAGAGCTCGAGGAATTATAAAGATCACACTAAAGCACTTCATGACAGATTTATTGTACGACAGACATTGAGTCCAGGTATGAAAGTTTTACTTTTTAATACTCGACTCCGTCTATTTCTAGGTAAATCCAAATCTTGATGGAGTGGTCCTTTCGAGGCAACTAAGGTATGTCCTTCTGGTGCCATTGAATTGCTTAACTCTAGAACCAATAAGATTTTTAAAGTAAATGGACAGCGAGTTAAACCTTATAAGGAAGGATTTCAAGAAGTGAGGATCAATGACAGCACTTTGATCCATGATTCCTAGTCTTGCATGATGTCCAGCTATATGACATTAAAGAAGCGCTAAATGGGAGGCAACCCATTAGTTTGAAATTCTTTTTCATAGTTATAATTTTATATTTTGCAATTTTGATTTTATGTTTAGTTTAAATAAATGGAAACCCTAAAGCTCTCTTGCATCTGGTTTTTGAACATTTGTGTTTGTGATAAAAATGTAGAGTTTTGCCTCACCAGGGGACGATGGAAGACAGGTTGTACTTAATTCTTTCTCTTTATTATTCTTATTTTCCATTGAGGACAATGTAAATTCTAAAGTGTGGGGTAATCTTTTAGCTTTTCTTTAATTTTTGTTTTGGTTGCCTTGGTGTGTTTTATTGTGTTGTGCATGGTATAATTGTTAAAAATTTATTGATCTTTTCTGTGATTTTAGCATTATAGTTGAGACTTTAGTATCAGCATAGAAATGAGCATTTGAATTCATTCAGGATCAATTTTCATATTCTGCAATTTTTGACATATAAATCTTTGTAAACCCACCTGTGTGAGTTTTGAGCCTCATAATTTGATATTATTATCAGTTGATTTTCTTTTCTTAAATGTGCACCTTCATGATTTTGCATCTCTAGAGTTTGCTTTTATATACTAATTGAACTCACATTATGATTTAATCTCAAGTTTTAATATGATGAAGGCAAATTAGGTTAGCCCTTTAGCTTAAAAAGACCTCCCTTAATATTGATTTCCTTAGTGAGCCAAGTTGAGCCTTTGACTTTTTCTTGTTTGATCAATACAATTCTCAACTTAACATGTTCTTATTATCATCATACCTGCATTAAGGAATGGAGTTTTATGATATGACAATAGGGTGGTTTGTTTCAAAGTGTGGGGTAAGCAAGTAAAAAAAAAAAAGAAAATGGAATTGCTAATTGGGGGTTGAAATGCATACTTTGCACATTGTGTTGGATTAAGAGTTGATTATTCTTTTCCTCTACACTTTAAGCTAGATGTTCTATGCAAGTTTATATTTTGTATATATAAAAAAAATGTTGATAAAATAAAAGAAAGAAAAAAAAAAGAGATATATATACAAAATTCATATATTTTCTAGCATTAGAGGAATGTTGACTCATGTACTTTTCTTTTAGTGTGCAAGTATGTAAGATTATTAAGGATTGGTGAGTATGCCATTTGAGGGAGTTGTGAGTTTCTTAGCAAGAGTATTGTCTAATTTAGATACTCCATTTCTTGATGCTCCAGCTTAAATGTCTTTTCTCACACCTGCACCTTAGCCCCATTACATCCAAATAAAAGAGCTTTGGATTATTTCTTAAGAAAATCAGTGAGGGAGATTGGATAATTAAGCAAGTTTATGGTAGTATGCAGTCATGAGTGGTTTGAGTGAATTAACCTTTGAATCGAGTGAAACACTTAGATGAGAGATGAGATTTGTATGTCTGGATTAATGAATGAGTTAAGAAAATCTTAATTGAAGGAAATTGCAAATATTTATAGCTGAGTCTTAAAGAATTTCATCTTATATGCTGGAATTATAGTTAAGGTTGTTTGAGTTTTTAATTTATGCCATGTGAATTTGCTTGAGGACAAGCAAAGTTTTAAGTGTGGGGTAGTTGTTTTATTAGTTTTTGTTATAGATTTGTGTCTTTTTTATTATGATAATTATTGTTTTATTTAGGTATTTTGTTAGTTTTTATCGGTTTGTTTAGTGTTTTCATTAATTTTGGCAGTTTTAGTTTATTTCAGTGTTTATGTTATTTTTTATCTAGTTTTTAGTATAGTGTTTATGTTTTGTTGGTTATTGTCTATTTACTTATTGTTTAAAGTTTGTTTTGAGTTTTGTGTTAGGTTAAAAAAGGCAAGGAAGCAAATTGAAGAAGAAAAGGGGCAGTAGCTGACACAGGCAGAGGACACGGCCAAGTCACTGGCCGTGTCCCATACCAAGTTAAAAAGGAAGTTCAAGACACAGAGAGGGACACACTCTTGGCCGTGTCCCTCCAAAGAAGCTCCAACACGGCTAAGTCACACCAACTTGGCCGTGTCTCACTTGGTTCCAAAGGAAAAGAGAAGCAACTCTCACAGAAGTGAACACAGGCAAGGGACATGGCCAAGTCACTGGCCGTGTCCCTCCAAAAAGCTCCAACACGGCCAAGTCACCTCTAACATGGCCGTGTCACTCCAAAAATGCTCAAACATGGCCAAGTCACCATCCCTTGTTTGTCACTCCAAAAATGCTCAAATAAGAATAATAAAAAAAGGGGGACACATATTTTGTTTGTGCTTGCTTGGTTAGTTCCTACTTGTTTCTTCCGATGGTGAAGTTGATCCGCGATTGTTGGATATTATGGAATAAATGGAGGGAGGATTGTCACTAATACCGTTGATTTTAGCTGAAACCTTAGTTAGATTGGATCAATTCAAGACTGGTTCTTCAAGGAGGTTGACTGGAAGTCTTCTGTTGCTCCAAGTAATTACTTAAATTGCCATTTTGGGTTTTCAATTTTGCTTAGCATTTATTAATTGCTCTAACTTTTTCCAAGCTTGCCCTTGTGGCTATTCAGAGCTAGTGAGGTTCTTTTTTTTTATTGTGGTCCTAATTTTTACCTAGGTCGCCCTTGTGGGTTTTCAACCTAGTGGGCCTATGAGTGGAAATTTTTGCCCCCACTCCCATATAGAATGGTTCTTGCGACTTTGGTGCTGTTAGGCTCAAGGCCTTAGAGAACACGAGCCTAAACCCGAAAAAAATGTAGTTGCCACCTGGACAGGCCAGGAAAAGAAAGGGGTGAATGACTCGATTCCTAAGAAATTTTCAACCCCTTAATGGGTTTGAAAAGTTGGGTATGTATAGGGACGATGAGAATGACCCAGCATCCCTATAACTCCTGGTTCATTGGAACTGGCCTCCATTTTAGGTCTATATATTATTAAATTCTTAAATATTATAAAATCATCCATACTACGTGCAATTAAAATAAATAATCATTGTATTAAGATTAAAAAAATTCAAACAAATAAATAAATGGATACCCATACAAGATGGAAACATGTCCTTACAACCATGTCCAATGTCCAAAACAAAATAAAATAGGACGCCCACTATTTGGTAAAAACATGTCCTTTGCATTAATCCAGAACTTGAAATATAACATCTGTTAATTTAAAAAAATATAAATTAAATAAATTAAAAAAATAATTTAAATGATAATTGAAGGGTTAGAAGTGAGAAAATGGAATGTATATGTTAGGTATATATGGAATAAATATAACATATACAAAAGTCAAAGTAAGTAAGGAAGTCAAAGGGCAAAATGGTCAAGATATATTATAAAATTAAAATTAATTAAATAATTTAAAAATAAATTATTTATGAATGGAAGATATAAATTAACATTTTAAAATAAATAAATAAACAATTGAATAAAATAATAAAATAATATATGTATATGGTCCTAAATTAAAAAGGAAAAAGAAAGTTAAAATATCAAAATTCATTTTCTTTCTTCTTCTTCTCCAAGGTCGAACCACCATTAAAGGAAAAGGGAGGTCTCCTCTACTTCCAAACACCAAAATTTGAAGTGTTTTTCAAGGATTGACAAGAGAATTGATAGTTGCTCCATCAATTGGTAAGCTTTCTTGCCAAATTTCCAAGTTTTATGGAAAACAATGAATATGTGAAGTTTGGAATTTTGAGTATGTATGTTATAATAGTTGGAATTGGTGTGTATGAAGTTATTTTAGTGATTAAACAAGTATTCTATGGTAAAATGATATATTTGATCAAGTTTGGTTAGACTTAAGGCCTTAAAGAACATGGGCCTAAACCTGGAGAAAATGGAGTCACCACATGGGCGGGCTGGGAAAGAAGAAAGGGGTGGATGACTCAATTTCTAAGGAATTTCCAACCCCATAATGGGGTTGAAAAGTTGGGTACACATGGGGAAGGTGAGAAATGGCCCAGCACCCCCATAACTCCAAGTTCATTAGAATCGGCCCCCTTTTCAGGTCTAAATATTAATAAATTCTTAAATATTATAATATTATCAGTACTACATGCAAATTAAAATAAATTACTATTTATTGCATTGAAAATAAATAAATAAATAAATAGACACCCATCGATCGATGGAAATATGGCCTTACAAATGTCCAAATGTCCATAAAAAGAAAATAAAGTAAATAAAATGGGACACCCACCATGGGTGGAAACATGCCCCTTAATCAATCCAAAGTCTTTGAAATAAACTAAATTACATAAACTAAATAAACAAGGCACCTATGCTTGATGGAAACATGTCTTTTACAATTTTCTTTAAAAATGCATATAAATCTAAGGAAAAAAATAAAGCAAGGAAAAATAATACAACACATATGAAAATAATTGAATAATTAAAAATAAAATAAACAAACACATCTTAATATTATTCTTTTAAGGAAATATAGTACGCTACGATGATGGTCGCGCCTACGGCAGTCCCGCCAACCGGTTAGCGGGTAGGGTCACTGTAGACAGTTTACATGATATGGTTTTGTTGGAAAATTATAGTTTCTATGTAAACTAGGTTTTATATTTATAGAAATTAAGGTTTTTTAGGGTTTTAGAAAATAATCACGATTTTAGGGTTATATAAAAATATGATTATGGTTTTGATTTTAGAAAACAAATTTAAGATTTTGCTTTTAGAAAATAGAATTAGGGTTTTCTAGTTTTAGAAAAATATGAATAGGGTTTGGAAAGTTTGGAAAAATAGATTGGGGTTTGGAAATTGGAAAATTATTTAGGGTTTGGAAAAATCTTAGTTATTGTAAACTTTCAAACTATTTGAACAATTGATTTTTGATAAACATCAATATGGAGTATGGCTTACTGGACATGTTTAAACTAATGGTAGTGTATTGATGAACATAAATTGAATGTATTTAAGTTACTGGAACTATTAGATTACTGGAATAAATATGATCAATATAAAGAAACATCATTAGAACTTATGCTGAGTTTTAATTAAAATTAGTTTAAAGGATGTGCTTTCATTTGTTGGCTGCACCAATAATTAAACATTGATCTAAACTCTTTGCTTACACCTAAAAAAAATTCTTGGTTGAATAAAATCAAAACAGTGAACTACTGCCTTCTTTGATATCGCTCTCTCTGTGTTTGATGGTTTATTCCTTCTTGTTTGATAATTTTTGCTTCATTGCTCTGTGTTAATTGCCAATGGTTGCTCCTTGTTGCTTAATGTTCCCCCCTGTTATTAGCATTCAAATTTTTTTATAGTCAAACAATAATTAAAATTCCTAAACCTAATCTGTCGAATCCATCTTCTAAAAAAATTCTAGTTTCCTTAGGAAAAAAAATGGTTGGCCAAAACTCAAATTAAATTAGGGTCATGTCAGTCTGGTGTGCTAGATCAACATGGGCCAAGGTGATGTTGATATGGGCAACCAGATTGGCATGAGCCTTTGGCTCATGTTGACTTGGGCCCTCCAGGTCGACATGAGTAGTGGCTCAAGTCGCCTGGGCAGCCCCGACTCAAATTAGTATTGTATTTTTAGTTAATGGAATGGACAGTTTCAATTTGGGTAAAAAAAAATTTGATTTTAGGGCTTGAATTTATGCCTTTTGAAATCGAACCAACTTATTTAAAAGTTGTAAGTTAGGTTAAGATCTTTTAAAGTCAGATCGAATTTATTTTGGCATTCTTTAATTAGGACGTACAAACTTGGGGTCAAAATTAAGGGTCTATAGTTTTTCCCCTACTTGAACGATCTTAATAGATTTAGAGAGTGAAAAGCAACATGACTATTGAATTAATTTTGGCAGATATGAATTGGGCTCTAGACCCGTTGCTGGATTTTATTTGGATTTTGAACTTGAGATGGTTTGAGTGCTGGACCAGGACTCGTTTGCTTTATGGACTTGGATTATATTCTAGATTTAAAAATAATTTGGGTTGTGGACCCGAGCTAGTTTGGGCTCTGGACTTAGATTGGTTTGGGTTCTAGACCCGGATTGAGTTCTGGACTTGAAAAAATATTTTGGATTCTGGACCTGAATTGAGTTCTGGACCGGAATTAAGTTTTGGACTAAAAAAATTATTTAGGTTCTGGACTCGAGCTGGTTTGGGTTCTGGACCCAGATTGAGTTCTAGACTCAAAAAATGATTTTAGGTTCTGGACCCAGTTTGAGTTTTGGACTAAAAAAATATTTGGATTCTAGACTCGAAGTGGTTTTGGATTCTGGATCCGATTTGATTTATGGACTCAAAAATAATTTTGGGTTCTGGACCCGGTTTGAATTCTGGACTCAAAAATATTTTTGGGTTATGGACCCGAGATTGTTTTAGGAAACTCTAATATCCCAATAGATTCATCAAATGACTCTAATATCCTAATGAAATGACGAAGTCACAAAACCACTGAGTGACTCTAGTATCTCAACGGGTAAATGGGCAACTTTGATATCACAATGGATTCATCAGGCAACTCTAATATCCTGATGACCAAGCAACAAAACTATTGAGCAATTCTCATATCTCAATGGGTTCTTGGGCAACTCTAATATCCCTATGTGTCTATCGAGCAAATTTAATATCTCGATAAAGTCACCAAGTAATTCTAATACCTTGGTGAGTGAAAATAGCTATCGAGCAATTCTAATATCCCGACAAAACTCCTTAAGCAATTCTAATATCTTGGTAGGATAGTGAGCAACTCTAATATCTCACTAGAAAGAAACTTAGATACTTTAATTATATTAAAGAAAATTGTGCCGTCAGTATACTTTAACAAATCTGATATAGGATAGGCAATTGTTCCATCAAGATACTTCAACAAATCCAATATAGGCTGGGTTTTAGCTCTTTGTCCTTTGTCGTTTGAGAATTTTGTCTTTCTTCTAGCCCATAGGTTCCATTCTTCAATGAACTGACTCTATCTCTTCTAGCTGGACTGACCTTCTGTCATTTGAGAGTTCTGGCTCTCTTTTAACCGGTTGCTTCATTCTTCACTTTTCATAATGGATCTTCATCCTTGTTAGGGTCTTCACCCTTGAAAATAGATTTTCATCCTTTGGACAATGGGTCTTCACCCTTCAAAATGAATTTTCATCCTTAGACATTATCTGCTTGGCATTATCTCTTCTAGTTGGACAGAACTTTTGTCTTTTGTTCTTCTTTTTGCAAAAAAAATTAGCTATTTTTTAGCTAGCCATTATATCCTCTATTTTCCCACTGCATGGCAAAATATCAAAAGTGTGTCTAAAAATATTTTGTACACACATAAAATGAAGAATTGAAAAAAAGAAAATTTTGCCCCCTGTGTAGGCTCAAACCACTGATTTTGTTCCCATGTAGGCTCTAATTGATGTTTGTGTTTTGTCTCATTCTTTGCACAAGCATGCATCTCCATTTTTGCATAGTGATTGGATCTGTCTTAAATAATGGGCATTTCATTCCCCCTGATTCCATATCTGCTTCTCAATGTTTGCATCATAGAATATTGCTATTTACTTTGACAAACAATAGGTGATGCAAGACAAAAATACAGTGTGATATGCTCATGTATGTATGATATACATGGGCGATATGTATAATGGTTCTACTAATAGACCAAGGTGATGAACTAAAGTGTTCCCATTGATTCTTTCCTGATGCTTATTCAGGTCTCGCATTAGAATAACAGAAGCCTTCACAAATATGGATTTTAACTTTAAGATGAAATCATGAGTAGCAGGGGCCCAAGCAGAAACACAATAAACATCTATTTCAACACATTTGATTGGCGACTTCTTCATGACCTTGCAAGTGATCCTTTCCGTAGCCCACTTCTGCTTAATATGTCCTTTAAGGTTTGACAGTACAATGCACTTCCCTAAACTTGGAGGCTCATATGATAAAAACTCTTTTTTTTTTCAAATCACATTTTGGCTTCATCAAATTAGTGTCAATATACCTCAGGGCTTGACTTTCGCAAATCAATATATCTATAATATGACAACCCTAGTTACTATACTAAACTTGGGAATCAATTCTATTTAAGCAAGAATTGTTGCACTTCAGATAGGCACATACACTTTACTTGGCCAAAGGTCTCGTTAAGTTTGGATATTGTCTATCTCATATGCATGCTTATTCAAAAAAATCTCTATTAATAGACTCTTCCTACCAAAAGAGATCAACATGTCTTTAATAGGCTTGAAATGGGGTCTACAAGGGACATGGTTTAAATGAAGGCCATTTTTAGGCTGATGTGATACTGCTGACAAACCTTCACTCTATAAACTTTTTGCTGGAATTGTATGCTGTTAGAAACTTTAAACTCTAGACTTCATTTTAATGTTTCAGGTATCTTGTTATCTTGCTTCATGGAAATATAAAACTTAAATGTTATTCCAACTTCTTAGCGGAAATTTGGATACAATCAGTACTATCTTGATTTTTAGACTACCCTTTTCTTCCTCTACCTTTCTGTCCTTTCCCCTTGTGGAATATTAAGTCTAAGAATTCCAATATTGCTGACTTGAAGCTATGTTGGATAAAATGAAAGATGATCTTTCCCCCATTTTTATTTGAATCTTTGGCTAGACCGGACCAGTTCAAGCCAATTTGTCCTCATAAACTAAGTGAAAGTCTTTTATTGCTTCATGTAAAAGGAACTCTTTTGGCTTTCTATATCACTCTCTAGGGGTTTTATTTTCCTTTTCTCTTTTTTCTTTTTTTCTCTTTTTTCTTTTTCTTCTTTTTTCCCTTTTTTTCTTTTTGTATCTTTATTTTTCCCTAACTCTAAGAGAGTTATCTTATTTGTACTATCTATGCTTCTGACTATGGATGAGTCGAGTAGAGTGAGCTTGCTTCAATGAGGATGAATCTTTCACTGCCTTAATAAGTCTTAGATATTAAGTCCAATTCAGGTTAACTTCAACTATCTTTGTGGTCTATACTATACATCCTCTTCCTTAATCTTCTTTTGTCCTTAGTACCTTAATGATCATCAGAATTGCCATAAGTATCACAAAAGCTCAAGATAGGTTATTGAGTTTAGAAGCCAATAAAAGCAAGCTAAAATTTTCATAAAGGCTTAAAGCGACAACTAGGGATTGATATATAATTGGGTGGATTCTAGTCGTTGGCTTACCAAATAATGCCTAGATCATTTCTCATTAAATAGGCAGAGTTTAATTTTGCCTTGAAAGTTTGTCAAAGCATGTTGTTAGATAAGGTTCAGAGGATTTCCATTCGGTTACAGACCACTGCATAAGAGAAGTTTGATTATGTCAAGTCTCTTCTGCAGGAAGATGCTTATGAGTGGTGGAAGACGGTTCCCCATGGGATGGTTGATCCTCTGGTGCTGACATATGCTAATTTCCTACGATAATTCGAGACGAAGTATACCACCAGAGAGTATAAAGATGCTAAGAAGAAGAAATTCTTGAGTTTGAAGTAGGAGATGAAGACAGTGACTGAGTATCAGATAGGTTCATTCGGCTGAGCTACTATGCAAGGGGAATTACATCAGATGAGGTTGATAGATATTGGAGGTTCAAGGAGGGGCTGAGGTTGTCTATCGTGTGTCTTTTGGTAGGTTCATGGTATGAAGATTTTTCTAAGTTGGTTACAGTTGCTAGAAGTCTAGAGAAGGCACAGGGACTTGCAGCAGCTGCCAGAGCAGAGGAAAGCAGAGCTAGGAGACTCCAAGGTGAGGCAGGATCTTCACCATTGAAGAGATGTTGAGGGGGATATCCACAAAGGTTTAGTAGGAACTAGGGGTAGCCTGGCAAGTCATCACAGCAGCAGAGACAGTGACAGAGACTTGCAGCCTCAGTGGCTAGTTTCTCAACCCCAGTGACCCAGAGGCCTATTCCATCTACTTATGCTCAGTGAGGTAGGGCTCATGGAGGTGTTTGTTGGAGGATCAGTGCATTAGCAATTTGTTTCAGATGTGGGTCACCAGATCATTTTATCAAAGACTATCCAGAGCCACCAGATGATAGACAGACATATACAGTAGTATCTAGATCCAATTTCAGAGGGGATCATGGTGGCAAAGGTTTTGGCAGGGGTGGTAGATCAGGGTCTAGATAGAGAGGAGGTTCTACAACACGGAGTAGACCAGGTGATGCAGGGTCATCACAATGGGTATATGTAATGCAGAGGCATCCGAATGCTTTAGTTGTCATAGCTGGTATTTTTACTTTATTTGGCACTTCAGTTCATGCATTGATAGACCCTAGGTCGATACATACGTACATCAGTGTATCCATCCTACCTGTGAGTGATATGCATTTGGAGTCCTTAGGATTTGATGTATTAGTTACCAATCCTTTACGGCACAGTGTCATATTTAGCAATGTGTACCGAGATAGTCCAATTGTTGTTCATCATGAAGAGTTTCTCGATGACCTGATTGAGATGCCTTTTAGGGAGTATGACCTAATTTTGGGCATAGATTGATTATTCAGGCATGGGGTTGTGGTAAACAATCAACAAAAATATGTTACTCTAAAAACACATGATAGTAGAGATGTGGTGGTATCTAGTGAGTAGAGAAACATCTCAGCCATGTTTATCTCAACTATATAAGCTAGGAGGATGATTCAGAAGGGGTATGAGCCATATTTGGCTCATGTTGTACATACTAGAGCAGTAGGGTCCCAGGTTGACAGTATACCTATTGTTGTTGAGTTTACAGATGTTTTCCTTGATGAGTTTCCAGGGTTACCTTCTGAGAGAGAGGTGGAGTTTGGTATTAATCTGATGTTTGGTACCACTCCCATCTCTATTAACCCTTATCAGATGGCACCTGCAGAATTAAAGGAGTTGAAGGTGCAGTTGTAGGAGTTACTTGATTAAGGTTTTTTGCATGAGTATATGATTAATGGTTTATTCGGCCTAGTATTTCCCTATGGGGAGCACCTGTCTTATTTGTAAAGAAGAAGAATGACACCTTGAGATTATGCATTGACTACCAGCAGTTGAATAAGGTGACCATCAAGAACAAGTATCAATTACCTCATATAGATGATCTCTTTAATTAGTTTAAGGGAGTAGCAATATTCTATAAGATTGATCTGAGATCAGGATACTATCAGTTGAGAGTTAGAGATGTGGATGTACAAAAGACTACTTTTCTCATGAGGTATGGGCATTATGAGTTTTTGGTGATGCCATTTGGACTGACAAATGCACCAGCAACATTCATGAATTTGATGAACTAGATCTTTTAACTGTATCTGGATAAATTTGTAGTGGTTATCATTGATGATATTTTGGTGTATTCACATAATAAGGAAGATCATGATAGGCATATGATGATTGTACTGCAAACATTGAGAGAGAAGCAGTTATATGCTAAGCTATCTGACTGTGAGTTCTGGCTGGATCAAGTGACTTTCCTCATACATGTGGTGTCAATAGAGGGTATTAGAGTTGATCTGAGTAAAATCTAGGCCATCTTGAATTGGAGTCCACCAAAGAATATGACATAGGTTAGAAGTTTTCTAGGTTTGGCTGGCCATTATCGTCGGTTTGTGAAGGGCTTTTCTATGATAGCTACACCACTTACTATATTACTTTAGGAAGGAGTTAAATTTGTGTGGACAGATCGGTGTCAGGCAAGTTTCGAGCAGTTGAGAGACATGTTGATTCAGGTTCCTGTCCTTACCCTGCCTGTGGAAGGTAAACCTTATATGATATATAGTGATGCTTCACATAATGGTTTGGGTTGTGTTCTAATGTAGAAGGGTAGAGTCATTGCTTATGCATCCCGTTTGTTGAAGCCTCATAGTTAAATTACCCGACTCATTCTTTGGAGTTGGGAGCTATAGTTTTTGCACTGAAGATTTGATGGCATTATTTGTATGGGAAAAATTTTTTTATTTACACGGATCATAAGATTTTGAAATACCTTGGTGTTAAAAAAGAGTTGAATCATAGGCAAAGATGATGGTTGGAGTAGATAAAAGACTATGACTACTTGATCGATTATCATCCTGGCAAGGCAAATGTGGTTTCGGATGCCTTGAGTGGAAATTCCATGGCAGGTTTGACTGCCTATTCACTCTCGTTACTTGTTGAGTTGAGAGCATTGCATGCTAGATTTATTCTATGTGATGATGGTGCATTGATGGTATAGTTGCAGTTGAGACCAATATTGTTGGATCAGGTTAAAGAAGCACAACATGTAGATGAGAAAATCGAAAAGATTATAAAGGATTGTCAAAAGGGGGAAGAGTAGAGACTTTCATATGAGAAATGATGACAATTTATAATATAGAGATAGATCATGTATTCCTGAAAATGTAGAATTGAAGAAGAAGATTTTAGTGGAAGTACATCAATCATTCTATGATGTGCACGCTGAAAGTACCAAGATGTATCAAGACTTGAAGCACCACTACTGGTGGTAAGGTATGAAGAGAGACATAGCATAATTTGTATCCAAATGCCTAACTTACCGGAGAGTGAAGGCTGAGCACAAAGTTCCTTCAGGGTTGCTTCAGCCATTATTAGTACCTAAGTGGAAATGGGAGCGAGTGACTAGTGATTTTATGACTGGACTACCTTTGACCAAGAAGAAGCATGATGTAATCTAGGTGATAGTTGATCTGATGTCAAAGACATCTCATTTTCTTCTAGTTAGGATTGACTACTCACTTGATAAGTTGGCTAAGTTATATATCAGTGAGATAGTGAGATTGCATGGAGTCCCAGTTTCTTTGATCATGGACCAAGATCCCTATTTTACAACGAGATTTTAGAGGAGTCTGCAAGATGCATTGGGTTCTCAGTTGCACTTTAATACTGCTTTCGATTCGCAAATAGATGGGCAGTGAGAGAGAGTGATACATGTTATAGAGGACATGTTGAGGAGTTGTATCATTGATTTTATTGAGAGCTAGGATAGATATTTGCCACATATTGAGTTTACTTACAATAATAGTAATTGGTCTAGTATTAGGAATGCACCATATGAAGCCTTTATGGCAGGAAGTGCAAGACATCATTATGTTGGGATGAGGTTGGAGAAGTTGGACTAGTGGCGTACAGATTGGCTTTGCCGCCTAAGTTAGGTTGGATACACAATGTCTTCCATGTCTCTATGCTTCGAAAATACAAATTAGACCCATCTCATGTCTTTTCGATGGAGTCTATCGAGATTAGTTCGGATATAACTTACGAAGAAGAACCAGTGGCAATTTTGGCATAAGAGGTGAAGGAGTTGAGGAACAAGAAGGTGCCACTTGTTAAAGATCTATAGAGGAATCATTCCACTAAGGAGGTGACATAGGAGAGTAAGCAGATGATGTGAAGTCATTATCCTTAGTTATTCCAGAGTGGATATCAGGTATTTTTGAGAAAGAAATTTTCTTTAGGGGGAGAGAATTATAACATCCATTAATTTAAAAAAATATAAATTAAATAAATAATTTGAATGATAATTGAACTGTTAGAAGTGAGAAAATGGAATGTATATTTTAGGTATATATGGAATATATATAATATACACAAAAGTCAAAGTAAGTAAGGAAGTCAAATGGCAAAATGGTCAATATATCTTATAAAATTAAAATTAATTAAATAATTTAAAAATAAATTATTTATGAATGGAAGATATAAATTGTCATTTTAAAATAAATAAATAAATAAAATAATATATATATATATGGTCTTGAATTAAAAATGGAAAAAGAAAGTTAAAATATCAAAATTCATTTTCTTTCTTCTTCTTCTCCAAGGCCGAACCACCATTAAAGGAAAAGAGAGGTCTCCCCTTCTTCAAAAAACCAAGATTTGAAGGGTTTTTCAAGGATTGACAAGAGAATTGGTAGTTGCTCCATCAATTGGTAAGCTTTCTTGCCAAATTTCCAAGTTTTATGGAAAACTATGAATTTGTAAAGTTTGGGATTTTGAGTATGTATATTATAATTTTTGGAATTAGTGTGTATGATGTTATTTTAGTGACTAAACAAGGATTTTATGGTAAAATAATGGATTTGATCAAGTTTGGTTAGAGTTTGAGAGAGATAGTGTTGAATTTAGGGTTTTGGAAGAGAATTTTAAAGTATGGATATTTATTTAAATTTGATGTATAAATCATGTTATTAAATTATTTAAATGAGGGAAATGTTCTTAAATTAACATTTAGAATGGCTTGAAATGAAGAATTAGAAATGAAGAGGCATAGGGCACATTTTAGGGTTTTGTTAAAGAATTGGTATTTATTTGATACAACTAGTTAGCACATGTTCTAATATGAACAATTAAAATGGATTTGAATGGAATTCTAATATTAATATGAGGTAAGGCAAATTTTAGGAAATTGGTAGGAATGATACTTAAATTAGGGTTTAATATTTAAAATGCCTTGAAATGTGATTCTAAATGATTATATTTACTCACATTTTAAATAGGCATTAAGTGGAAGTAATTGCCGACCTTAGTATTAAAGGGCATCTTGGAAGTGAAGGATAAAGAGATACATGAGCTTAGATTTGGGAATTAATTAAGGTATGTACATACTTTTGATAATTTGAAAGTAATTGCATTCAATTTAGCGTAACACATTTTAGATAGAAAATATGTTAAGCTACTTGGTTATTTGAATATTAATATACATTGTGATATGACATGTGAAATGATGTGTATGCATTGTGTGCATTATGAAAAGCCATTATTAATGGCTAAAATGAGTGGAATGTGGTTTATGTGAAATATGTGAGAATAACTAAAAAATGTCTGGGTAGTATGATTGTAATATTAAATAACATACATTGTTGATAAAAGTGATTTGACATTGTTATGAATGAGAAAAATGAGTAAAAGAGGCAATGTGATAAAAAAAATTGATTATGAAAATATGTTTATCTGTGTGTTGTCTAATATATTATTTAATTCTAGAGTTTTGTGTTTGGTGGCGTGCCCATGATTGTCTTTGGGCTAGACGCTGGGCATCATTAATATTTGATTTGCCTTTCGGCTAGACGTTGGACGTTAGCATTATATAATTTCCTTCGGGCTAGACATTAGGCGTCACTTGTATTGCCTTCGAGCTAGACACTGGATGTCAAAATAAACCAAAACAACAACTCTGGTATTTTAATATTATATAAGGTTAATTGGGACCAATGGTTATATATGTGTTAATGTGATGCTTAGAAATAATAGTAAATATGAACTAAAGTGGAATTGTATATCACATTGTGCAATGTCATGAAAAAACATTATTCATTGTCATTTCTTTTAAAGTTTCATTATTATCAAAGTATGTACCGCTAGGCTTTTAGCTTAGCACGATTGAAATTCATCACATAGGTGACAGGGTTGATCTAATAGATCTAGAGAGTTCATCTAGACCAGGTCAGGTCTAGGCTTGGGACTACTGTGCTTGAAGTGAGTTTTTGCTATCATGGGATCAGAGCCAGCTACTGCCATGTATACATTCTATTTTATAGAACATATCATAATTATATACATTATGTTTTCCTTTTTATGAGTGTTGTAAATTATAAAGAATTTTTGATGAATTATGTGATATGAGAATGTATATATGTTTATATATATATATGTACATACTTAAATGTGTTGAGGAAAATGGGAGTAGTGTAATATCCTCATTTATGCCCTAGAAGTTTTGAGTATGTTGTTGTTATTGTGGTTGTTGATATATATATTGGGAAGTGAATGTTTGTGCATATATGTGTTAAATTGTAAGAGAAAAGAAATGGGAAGAGAATGTATATGTATATGTGTTTTGGAGAAGAAATTTAGGGTTTAGAGACAAATGTATATGTTGTTTATATGATGATATAATTAACATATACATTGGTCAAATGAAGAGTCAAGGTGATGGTTAAGTGGAAGAAGATATTTTTGGTTGTTAATGAAATTACTATAAAGGGCTTATATGAGACAAAGAGTTAGTTATATGGTTAAGGGTGTTTTGGTAATTTTCCTTGTAAGATGCATGGTGGAGATTAAAAGAAGAAAAGGTGTTTGACTTGTGCAATTTCTTCTTTCTTTCTTGAAGTGGCCGGATTCTCCATAGACAAAGAGAGAAAGAGAGGTGATCTTGAGGTTTGAAGCATTTTGAAGAAAGAAACAAGGGTTTTGGTTAAAGATTTGTAGATTTCTTCATTTGAGGTAAGATCTTTTCTTTAATTTCTTCAATTCTTTTGAAGTGGTGTGAGAAAGGAATTAGGGTTTGTTGGTTTGATGATGAGAAGTTGAGTTGGTGAAGGTGTTGGAAGTGATTGTGTTGAGTAAGAGTTGTGTTTAGTGAAATTGTTTCTGTTTTACAATTAGTAAAGGCTGTGATTTGTATGATTTTTAATTAATTATAGAAAAATGTTCTTGAAGTGAATTTTTGATATGTTGTGTCTCTATGAGTGTAGAATGACTGAAAAATATGTTGATTCGATTTTGGAATGGTTATGAGTTTAGAAAGATTATTTTCATTAGACCTGTTCCAGCAGGTACCTTAACTGGGACAGCTATATTTCGTGATTTTTAATAAAATGTAGAAAAATCATATCCAATCGAATTTTGGATATGTTGTTGCTTAGTGAGTCTAGTATTTGAGAAAAATAATTTGGAACCACGTTGATTGAATTTGATTTATGGAATTCACAAAGTTCAGAACTGCTGCCAGGATGCAGGGCAATTGGGGCAGTCTGGTTAGGTGAACTATTTGACCAAGATTTTGTGTTCAGTTTGATCTGAAATTTTAAAGGGATGATTTTAAGATACAAAACTAAATTCTGTAAAAATTTTAGAATTTTTAGTCAAGTAGATTATTTTATACAATTTTTCAAAATAAGGATAAAATGGAGTTTAAAACCAGAATGTACTATTTATGGTTAGGGTTTTAATTCTTTGTTCTTTTTGCATTGCTTTGGTTTTCCAAAGGTAGGTTGGTCCTTAAACCTAACCCTAAACACTTTAAACACACTTGAATCAATGAATGTTATAATCAATTGTTCTTTGCCCTAATTGCATTGTTGAGATTGAACAATGTTATGTTGTGCATTGTGAATGGTAATGTGTTTCATGAGTAATGTGGTATGAAATGTTGATATTTATGAATGATGCTATGTGAGATATAATGTGATCATGGATGAGATATATATATATATATACTTGAATAATGAGATGTTATATTGTGAAATGAAATGTGAAGCCATTGTTATTGGCTAAGATGATGTAATTGAAAGAAAGAAGGCATGTTTGCCTAAATGTGATGAGAATTGAGAATGGAAATGAATTGTTTGTTTAATATGTTATTCAGTTTCAGAGTTCTGGATTTGGGTGGCATGCCTAAGAAATGATGACAGGTAACAGTCTTGCCGGGTTGAGGACCTCCTCATAGGTGTTGAGTTGATGGTCCAAGAGACTGGGTCTGTTACACTATGAGATATATGATTTGTAACAGTCTTGCCGGGTTGAGGATCTCCTCATATGTGTTGAGTTGATGATCCAAGAGACTGGGTCTGTTACACTTGCCTACGGGCGTGATTATTGTGACTATGAACCAAAGCAGTAACTCTGAACTCTGAATATCGTATTAAATACTTGTTGGGCCCATAGGTGTCAGGGTTATATGAATGTCCTAAATAATGTTATGAGTTAATGAAATGAGATGTTGGTTATTGAGTATGATTGATTAATGTTGAATGTGGAAAGATGTTGAAATGTGGTATGCTCATATGACTATGATTTGTGAAATGCATAATTATGTGGTTAACTTTATATTTATGATATTGATCTTATCAATAACATATGTGGCATTGCATTACATTAAAGCATACCATTAGCATGTTTTATCTTACTAAGCCGTTGGCTTAGCGCGAATGTGATTCTTCGCGCAGGTGACAAGGAAGAACCAGAGAGTTCCTCTAGGCCGAGTCGAGCCTAGATTTTGAAGATTGAATAGTGGGCTTTAAGATCGAAGACTGACTGCCAAACATGTATAAATTTTATGTGTTGTAAAACTTGAGTTTTGATGTATATGAATTTGTAAATATTGTTACTTTCCGTTGCATAGTGAACAAAGATTTTATCTGCTGTATTTCATAATAAACCTTTACTTTATTTTGTACTAGAAGTGTAAATCCTTTTTGCAGGTTGTAGTTGAGGTTATAAGGGGGATTTATTGGAAGTGTACTGAGAATGATTTTGTTTGCATTGGTTTGTGTAAAAATGTTTTCAAAAATTAGAAAAAAAAAACCAGTTTTGTCGACACTTGGGATTGAATTTTTAGGCAAAACTATGGCAAAATTTCTATAAAAAATCGGAACAAAAATTTGACTAAGTAAAAGTGGTAGCAACATTAGGATAGGGTGGCGCCTCTACTCAGCTTACACACGTAGGTCGGGAAGGGGTGTTACAATTTTTGGTATCAGAGCCTAGGTTTGAGATTCTCAACCTAGATCAATTGTAAGAAAAAGAATATTTTGATTTTTAAAGTGGGTTTTTGAGTAAAATACATGTTTTGGTATGGCAGTCTTTGATCTTTAATGAGGAATATTCTGCTGTGTTTGCAGATATAGGTAGAGATGGCATCTCATTCACGACAATCTGTTGAGGGTAGTGCCGAGAGTATTGCTCCTGCTGAGGGAGCTAGGGTTGATAGTGTTGAGGAGGCACCTGCTTCGGTGTCGGGTAGACCAGCTGGGGAGGAGGTTCCGCCAGCCTGGTTTAGGCCTATGTTGGAAGCTATGAGACAAGCACCTGTGCAACCACAGCCACCGCCACCACCCCCTCAGCCTTCAGTACCAGTAAGGCACTATGATAAGCTAAGGAAATATGGAGCAGAGGATTTCTTTGGTACAGTTGATCCGGCTGTAGCAGAACAGTGGCTTGATAGAGTTCAGAGGGTATTTGTGCAGTTGCAAGCCACTTCAGAGGAGAAGTTTGACTATGCAAGATCTTTGCTACAGAAGGATGCCTACGACTGGTGGAAGACAGTGCCCCATTCTATGGATGATCCACCAACCTTGTCTTATGCGGATTTTCTGAGAGAATTTGAGTTGAAGTATACTCCTAGGGAGTATAAAGATGGGAAGAAAAGAGAGTTTCTAGATTTGAAGCAAGATCATCGGACCGTAACTGAGTATGAAGTTGAGTTTATTCGACTGAGTCAGTATGCTGGGGGTATCATTACTGATGAGATTGATAGATGTCGGCGATTTGAGGAGGGATTGAGGCCCTCGATCATGTGCTTAGTGGCTGGATCCAGATATCAGGATTTCTCACAGCTTGTGGCAGCAGCTCGAAGTGTAGAGCGAGCTCAAGTTATTGCAGCTGCTTCAGAGGAAGAGGTTAGGGTTAGAAGGCCCCAGTTCGAGGCAGGGTCTTCTTCTGCGAAGAGGGGTAGAGGAAGTTTTGTTCCTCGGAGTAGTAGGAGCCAGAGACCAGTGGGTAGGTCAGTGCAGTTCCAGAGGCAGAGATTTAGACCTGCAGCTTCAGTAGCGAGTGCTCCTACTCCTGGAGTTCAGAGATCCACCTTACCTGTGTGTAACCAGTGTGGTGGAAGACATGGGGGCGTTTGTTGGAGGCATAGTAGATCAGGGGTATGCTTCAGGTGTGGATCACCTGACCACTTTGTGAGAGACTGTCCTGAGAGGCAGGATCAGATGCCAGTTGATTCTGCTGCTTCTCGAGCTAGTGTGAGGGGAGGCAGAGGAGGCAGAGGTGCCAGCCGGGGAGGTAGACCAGGATTCAGTTCTAGAAGAGGTACTACATCCAGGGAGGGTAGACCAGAGGAGGTTGGATCTTCCCAGAGGATGTATGTTATGCAGAGACAGCCAGATACATCGGCAGTCATAGCTGGTACTTTTTCTTTATTTAATACTCCAGTACTTGCTTTGATTGATCCGGGTTCCACACATTCATATATTAGTGCATCTGTTTTGCCTGTATCTGATTTGCATGCTGAGTCCCTAGGATTTGATGTGTTGGTAACAAATCCGTTAGGGCATAGTGTGGTTGTGAGTAAGGTGCATAGAGATAGTGCAGTAGTGGTGCAGGGTGAGGAGTTCCTTGGGGATTTGATTGAGATGCCATTTAAGGAATATGACGTGATCTTAGGTATGGATTGGCTATCTCGACATGAAGCTGTGGTGGATTGTAAAAAGAAAATTGTTTCTTTGAGAACGGGTGATGGTAGAGAGGTGATAGTATCTAATGAGCAGGAACAGCTAGCCTCCTTATTTGTTTCAGCTGTTGCAGCCAGGAGGTTGATTAGAAAGGGGTGTGAAGCCTATCTTGCTCATGTGGTGGATACTAGAGTGAAGGGTTCCCCTATTGATAGCATTGCCACAGTTGCTGAGTTCCCGGATGTGTTTCCAGAGGAGTTGCCAGGGTTGCCTCCTGAGAGAGAGGTGGAGTTCGGTATTGAATTGTTGCCTGGTACCACTCCTATCTCTATTACTCCTTATAGAATGGCACCAGCAGAATTGAGGGAGTTGAAAGTGCAATTACAGGAGTTGTTGGACAAAGGATTCATTCGCCCCAGTGTTTCTCCTTGGGGAGCTCCTGTGCTATTTGTGAAGAAGAAAGATGGTACTATGAGGTTGTGTATCGATTATAGGCAATTGAACAAGGTGACTATTAAAAATAAATATCCTTTGCCTAGAATCGATGATCTCTTTGATCAGTTGAAGGGAGCGTCAGTGTTCTCCAAAATTGATTTGAGATCTGGGTACCATCAGCTGAGGGTAAGAAGTGAAGATGTTCCTAAGACTGCTTTTCGGACCAGGTATGGGCATTATGAGTTTTTAGTTATGCCTTTTGGTCTAACGAATGCACCTGCAGCTTTTATGGATTTGATGAATAGGGTGTTTAGGCCCTATTTGGATCAGTTTGTAGTGGTCTTCATTGATGATATACTGGTGTATTCGCGGAATGAAGAGGAGCATGATATGCATCTGCGGATTGTGTTGCAGATTTTGAGAGAGAATCAGTTATTTGCCAAATTGTCGAAGTGTGAGTTCTGGTTGGATCAAGTTGCTTTTCTCGGACATATTGTTTCTGCAGAAGGCATCAGAGTTGATCCGAGCAAAGTTGAAGCCATTTTAAATTGGAGTCCACCCAAGTCTGTGACAGAGATTAGAAGTTTTCTAGGTTTGGCAGGCTATTACCGACGGTTTGTGAAAGGGTTTTCTTTGATAGCTACTCCACTCACCAGATTACTTCGAAAGGGAGTGAGATTTGTGTGGACAGATCAGTGTCAGGCTAGTTTTGAGCAGTTGAGAGAGTTGTTGACTCAAGCGCCTGTTCTTACTTTACCTGTTGAAGGCAAACCATATGTGATCTACAGTGATGCTTCACATAGAGGTTTGGGGTGTGTATTGATGCAGGAAGGGAAAGTTATAGCTTATGCATCTCGACAGTTGAAACCGCATGAGCTTAACTATCCGACCCATGATTTAGAATTGGCTGCCATTGTGTTTGCATTAAAGATTTGGCGCCACTATCTGTTTGGGGAGAAATGTTTCATCTACACTGATCACAAGAGTTTGAAGTATTTGGGTGTCCAGAAAGAACTCAATCTTCGTCAGAGGAGATGGTTAGAATTGATTAAAGACTACGACTGCTTGATTGATTATCATCCAGGTAAAGCAAATGTTGTTGCTGATGCCTTGAGTCGGAAGTCTTTAGCTGGTTTAACTGTTTACTCGCTCTCGTTGCTTGTTGAGTTGAGAGCATTGCATGCCAGTTTTGTACCTTGTGTTGATGGTGCATTATTGGCACAGTTGCAATTAAAGCCGATTTTGTTAGATCAGATCAAAGAAGCTCAGTTGGCTGATAAGAAGATTCAGAAGATTTTTTCAGATTGCAAGAATGGGAAGACTAGAGATTTTGTTGTGAAAGATGATGGGAGTCTCTGGTTTAAGAACCGATTGTGTGTACCCGATGATGCTGATTTGAAAAGAGTCATTTTAGAAGAAGCTCATCAGTCAATGTTTGCTATGCATCCGGGTAATACGAAGATGTATCATGATTTGAGACAGCATTATTGGTGGATTGGTTTGAAGAGAGACATTGCTGAGTTTGTATCGAAATGTCTCACTTGTCAGAAGGTTAAAGCAGAGCATCAAGTTCCAACCGGGTTGCTTCAACCATTGTCAGTGCCAGAATGGAAGTGGGAAAGAGTGACAATGGATTTTGTGTCTGGTTTGCCATTGACACAAAAGAAGCATGATGCTATATGGGTGATTGTGGATAGATTGACTAAGACAGCTCATTTCCTTCCGGTTCGAATGGATTACTCTTTGGAGAGATTGGCTGAGCTGTATATCCATGAGATTGTGAAACTGCATGGTGTTCCAACTTCTTTAGTGTCTGATCGAGATCCCAGGTTTACTTCCAGATTTTGGAAGAGTTTGCATAGTGCTTTAGGTTCTCGACTGCACTTCAGCACTGCTTTTCATCCACAGACGGATGGACAGTCAGAGAGGGTGATACAGATTATTGAGGACATGTTGAGAAGCTGTGTCATCGATTTCTCTGGAAGTTGGGATAGGTTTTTACCTCTTGTGGAGTTTGCTTACAACAACAGTCACCAATCCAGCATTGGTATGGCACCGTTTGAAGCATTGTATGGCAGACGGTGTAGGACACCTCTTTGTTGGAATGAGCTTGGAGATAATAAGTTGGTTGGTCCTGATTTGATTCAAGAAACTGAAGATAAAGTAAAGTTGATTCGAGGCAGGTTAAAAGCAGCTTCAGACCGACAGAAGTCTTATGCAGATCTAAAAAGGAGAGATATAGAGTTTGATGTTGGAGATAAGGTATTTCTGAAAGTGTCTCCTTGGAAGAAAATTTTGAGGTTCGGTCGGAAAGGAAAATTGAGTCCTCGTTTCATTGGGCCGTATGAAGTGTTAGAAAGAGTTGGGCCAGTGGCGTATCGACTTGCTTTGCCACCTGAGTTGGATCGTATTCATAATGTATTCCATGTTTCTATGTTGAGGAGATATAGGTCGGATCCATCTCATGTGTTGCCATTTGAGTCTATTGAAGTGAGCCCAGATTTGACATTTGAAGAGGAACCAGTTGCTATCTTGGCACGAGAAGTGAAAGAGTTAAGGAACAAGAGAGTGCCATTGGTGAAGATTCTTTGGAAGAATCATGCAAAAGAAGAAGCGACTTGGGAAAGTGAGCATACCATGCGAGAGCAGTATCCGCAATTGTTTCAGCTTTGATATCAGGTAATTTCGAGGACGAAATTTTCTTTTTAGAGGGGGAGAATTGTAATATCCTCATTTATGCCCTAGAAGTTTTGAGTATGTTGTTGTTATTGTGGTTGTTGATATATATATTGGGAAGTGAATGTTTGTGCATATATGTGTTAAATTGTAAGAGAAAAGAAATGGGAAGAGAATGTATATGTATATGTGTTTTGGAGAAGAAATTTAGGGTTTAGAGACAAATGTATATGTTGTTTATATGATGATATAATTAACATATACATTGGTCAAATGAAGAGTCAAGGTGATGGTTAAGTGGAAGAAGATATTTTTGGTTGTTAATGAAATTACTATAAAGGGCTTATATGAGACAAAGAGTTAGTTATATGGTTAAGGGTGTTTTGGTAATTTTCCTTGTAAGATGCATGGTGGAGATTAAAAGAAGAAAAGGTGTTTGACTTGTGCAATTTCTTCTTTCTTTCTTGAAGTGGCCGGATTCTCCATAGACAAAGAGAGAAAGAGAGGTGATCTTGAGGTTTGAAGCATTTTGAAGAAAGAAACAAGGGTTTTGGTTAAAGATTTGTAGATTTCTTCATTTGAGGTAAGATCTTTTCTTTAATTTCTTCAATTCTTTTGAAGTGGTGTGAGAAAGGAATTAGGGTTTGTTGGTTTGATGATGAGAAGTTGAGTTGGTGAAGGTGTTGGAAGTGATTGTGTTGAGTAAGAGTTGTGTTTAGTGAAATTGTTTCTGTTTTACAATTAGTAAAGGCTGTGATTTGTATGATTTTTAATTAATTATAGAAAAATGTTCTTGAAGTGAATTTTTGATATGTTGTGCCTCTATGAGTGTAGAATGACTGAAAAATATGTTGATTCGATTTTGGAATGGTTATGAGTTTAGAAAGATTATTTTCATTAGACCTGTTCCAGCAGGTACCTTAACTGGGACAGCTATATTTCGTGATTTTTAATAAAATGTAGAAAAATCATATCCAATCGAATTTTGGATATGTTGTTGCTTAGTGAGTCTAGTATTTGAGAAAAATAATTTGGAACCACGTTGATTGAATTTGATTTATGGAATTCACAAAGTTCAGAACTGCTGCCAGGATGCAGGGCAATTGGGGCAGTCTGGTTAGGTGAACTATTTGACCAAGATTTTGTGTTCAGTTTGATCTGAAATTTTAAAGGGATGATTTTAAGATACAAAACTAAATTCTGTAAAAATTTTAGAATTTTTAGTCAAGTAGATTATTTTATACAATTTTTCAAAATAAGGATAAAATGGAGTTTAAAACCAGAATGTACTATTTATGGTTAGGGTTTTAATTCTTTGTTCTTTTTGCATTGCTTTGGTTTTCCAAAGGTAGGTTGGTCCTTAAACCTAACCCTAAACACTTTAAACACACTTGAATCAATGAATGTTATAATCAATTGTTCTTTGCCCTAATTGCATTGTTGAGATTGAACAATGTTATGTTGTGCATTGTGAATGGTAATGTGTTTCATGAGTAATGTGGTATGAAATGTTGATATTTATGAATGATGCTATGTGAGATATAATGTGATCATGGATGAGATATATATATATATATACTTGAATAATGAGATGTTATATTGTGAAATGAAATGTGAAGCCATTGTTATTGGCTAAGATGATGTAATTGAAAGAAAGAAGGCATGTTTGCCTAAATGTGATGAGAATTGAGAATGGAAATGAATTGTTTGTTTAATATGTTATTCAGTTTCAGAGTTCTGGATTTGGGTGGCATGCCTAAGAAATGATGACAGGTAACAGTCTTGCCGGGTTGAGGACCTCCTCATAGGTGTTGAGTTGATGGTCCAAGAGACTGGGTCTGTTACACTATGAGATATATGATTTGTAACAGTCTTGCCGGGTTGAGGATCTCCTCATATGTGTTGAGTTGATGATCCAAGAGACTGGGTCTGTTACACTTGCCTACGGGCGTGATTATTGTGACTATGAACCAAAGCAGTAACTCTGAACTCTGAATATCGTATTAAATACTTGTTGGGCCCATAGGTGTCAGGGTTATATGAATGTCCTAAATAATGTTATGAGTTAATGAAATGAGATGTTGGTTATTGAGTATGATTGATTAATGTTGAATGTGGAAAGATGTTGAAATGTGGTATGCTCATATGACTATGATTTGTGAAATGCATAATTATGTGGTTAACTTTATATTTATGATATTGATCTTATCAATAACATATGTGGCATTGCATTACATTAAAGCATACCATTAGCATGTTTTATCTTACTAAGCCGTTGGCTTAGCGCGAATGTGATTCTTCGCGCAGGTGACAAGGAAGAACCAGAGAGTTCCTCTAGGCCGAGTCGAGCCTAGATTTTGAAGATTGAATAGTGGGCTTTAAGATCGAAGACTGACTGCCAAACATGTATAAATTTTATGTGTTGTAAAACTTGAGTTTTGATGTATATGAATTTGTAAATATTGTTACTTTCCGTTGCATAGTGAACAAAGATTTTATCTGCTGTATTTCATAATAAACCTTTACTTTATTTTGTACTAGAAGTGTAAATCCTTTTTGCAGGTTGTAGTTGAGGTTATAAGGGGGATTTATTGGAAGTGTACTGAGAATGATTTTGTTTGCATTGGTTTGTGTAAAAATGTTTTCAAAAATTAGAAAAAAAAAACCAGTTTTGTCGACACTTGGGATTGAATTTTTAGGCAAAACTATGGCAAAATTTCTATAAAAAATCGGAACAAAAATTTGACTAAGTAAAAGTGGTAGCAACATTAGGATAGGGTGGCGCCTCTACTCAGCTTACACACGTAGGTCGGGAAGGGGTGTTACAATTTTTGGTATCAGAGCCTAGGTTTGAGATTCTCAACCTAGATCAATTGTAAGAAAAAGAATATTTTGATTTTTAAAGTGGGTTTTTGAGTAAAATACATGTTTTGGTATGGCAGTCTTTGATCTTTAATGAGGAATATTCTGCTGTGTTTGCAGATATAGGTAGAGATGGCATCTCATTCACGACAATCTGTTGAGGGTAGTGCCGAGAGTATTGCTCCTGCTGAGGGAGCTAGGGTTGATAGTGTTGAGGAGGCACCTGCTTCGGTGTCGGGTAGACCAGCTGGGGAGGAGGTTCCGCCAGCCTGGTTTAGGCCTATGTTGGAAGCTATGAGACAAGCACCTGTGCAACCACAGCCACCGCCACCACCCCCTCAGCCTTCAGTACCAGTAAGGCACTATGATAAGCTAAGGAAATATGGAGCAGAGGATTTCTTTGGTACAGTTGATCCGGCTGTAGCAGAACAGTGGCTTGATAGAGTTCAGAGGGTATTTGTGCAGTTGCAAGCCACTTCAGAGGAGAAGTTTGACTATGCAAGATCTTTGCTACAGAAGGATGCCTACGACTGGTGGAAGACAGTGCCCCATTCTATGGATGATCCACCAACCTTGTCTTATGCGGATTTTCTGAGAGAATTTGAGTTGAAGTATACTCCTAGGGAGTATAAAGATGGGAAGAAAAGAGAGTTTCTAGATTTGAAGCAAGATCATCGGACCGTAACTGAGTATGAAGTTGAGTTTATTCGACTGAGTCAGTATGCTGGGGGTATCATTACTGATGAGATTGATAGATGTCGGCGATTTGAGGAGGGATTGAGGCCCTCGATCATGTGCTTAGTGGCTGGATCCAGATATCAGGATTTCTCACAGCTTGTGGCAGCAGCTCGAAGTGTAGAGCGAGCTCAAGTTATTGCAGCTGCTTCAGAGGAAGAGGTTAGGGTTAGAAGGCCCCAGTTCGAGGCAGGGTCTTCTTCTGCGAAGAGGGGTAGAGGAAGTTTTGTTCCTCGGAGTAGTAGGAGCCAGAGACCAGTGGGTAGGTCAGTGCAGTTCCAGAGGCAGAGATTTAGACCTGCAGCTTCAGTAGCGAGTGCTCCTACTCCTGGAGTTCAGAGATCCACCTTACCTGTGTGTAACCAGTGTGGTGGAAGACATGGGGGCGTTTGTTGGAGGCATAGTAGATCAGGGGTATGCTTCAGGTGTGGATCACCTGACCACTTTGTGAGAGACTGTCCTGAGAGGCAGGATCAGATGCCAGTTGATTCTGCTGCTTCTCGAGCTAGTGTGAGGGGAGGCAGAGGAGGCAGAGGTGCCAGCCGGGGAGGTAGACCAGGATTCAGTTCTAGAAGAGGTACTACATCCAGGGAGGGTAGACCAGAGGAGGTTGGATCTTCCCAGAGGATGTATGTTATGCAGAGACAGCCAGATACATCGGCAGTCATAGCTGGTACTTTTTCTTTATTTAATACTCCAGTACTTGCTTTGATTGATCCGGGTTCCACACATTCATATATTAGTGCATCTGTTTTGCCTGTATCTGATTTGCATGCTGAGTCCCTAGGATTTGATGTGTTGGTAACAAATCCGTTAGGGCATAGTGTGGTTGTGAGTAAGGTGCATAGAGATAGTGCAGTAGTGGTGCAGGGTGAGGAGTTCCTTGGGGATTTGATTGAGATGCCATTTAAGGAATATGACGTGATCTTAGGTATGGATTGGCTATCTCGACATGAAGCTGTGGTGGATTGTAAAAAGAAAATTGTTTCTTTGAGAACGGGTGATGGTAGAGAGGTGATAGTATCTAATGAGCAGGAACAGCTAGCCTCCTTATTTGTTTCAGCTGTTGCAGCCAGGAGGTTGATTAGAAAGGGGTGTGAAGCCTATCTTGCTCATGTGGTGGATACTAGAGTGAAGGGTTCCCCTATTGATAGCATTGCCACAGTTGCTGAGTTCCCGGATGTGTTTCCAGAGGAGTTGCCAGGGTTGCCTCCTGAGAGAGAGGTGGAGTTCGGTATTGAATTGTTGCCTGGTACCACTCCTATCTCTATTACTCCTTATAGAATGGCACCAGCAGAATTGAGGGAGTTGAAAGTGCAATTACAGGAGTTGTTGGACAAAGGATTCATTCGCCCCAGTGTTTCTCCTTGGGGAGCTCCTGTGCTATTTGTGAAGAAGAAAGATGGTACTATGAGGTTGTGTATCGATTATAGGCAATTGAACAAGGTGACTATTAAAAATAAATATCCTTTGCCTAGAATCGATGATCTCTTTGATCAGTTGAAGGGAGCGTCAGTGTTCTCCAAAATTGATTTGAGATCTGGGTACCATCAGCTGAGGGTAAGAAGTGAAGATGTTCCTAAGACTGCTTTTCGGACCAGGTATGGGCATTATGAGTTTTTAGTTATGCCTTTTGGTCTAACGAATGCACCTGCAGCTTTTATGGATTTGATGAATAGGGTGTTTAGGCCCTATTTGGATCAGTTTGTAGTGGTCTTCATTGATGATATACTGGTGTATTCGCGGAATGAAGAGGAGCATGATATGCATCTGCGGATTGTGTTGCAGATTTTGAGAGAGAATCAGTTATTTGCCAAATTGTCGAAGTGTGAGTTCTGGTTGGATCAAGTTGCTTTTCTCGGACATATTGTTTCTGCAGAAGGCATCAGAGTTGATCCGAGCAAAGTTGAAGCCATTTTAAATTGGAGTCCACCCAAGTCTGTGACAGAGATTAGAAGTTTTCTAGGTTTGGCAGGCTATTACCGACGGTTTGTGAAAGGGTTTTCTTTGATAGCTACTCCACTCACCAGATTACTTCGAAAGGGAGTGAGATTTGTGTGGACAGATCAGTGTCAGGCTAGTTTTGAGCAGTTGAGAGAGTTGTTGACTCAAGCGCCTGTTCTTACTTTACCTGTTGAAGGCAAACCATATGTGATCTACAGTGATGCTTCACATAGAGGTTTGGGGTGTGTATTGATGCAGGAAGGGAAAGTTATAGCTTATGCATCTCGACAGTTGAAACCGCATGAGCTTAACTATCCGACCCATGATTTAGAATTGGCTGCCATTGTGTTTGCATTAAAGATTTGGCGCCACTATCTGTTTGGGGAGAAATGTTTCATCTACACTGATCACAAGAGTTTGAAGTATTTGGGTGTCCAGAAAGAACTCAATCTTCGTCAGAGGAGATGGTTAGAATTGATTAAAGACTACGACTGCTTGATTGATTATCATCCAGGTAAAGCAAATGTTGTTGCTGATGCCTTGAGTCGGAAGTCTTTAGCTGGTTTAACTGTTTACTCGCTCTCGTTGCTTGTTGAGTTGAGAGCATTGCATGCCAGTTTTGTACCTTGTGTTGATGGTGCATTATTGGCACAGTTGCAATTAAAGCCGATTTTGTTAGATCAGATCAAAGAAGCTCAGTTGGCTGATAAGAAGATTCAGAAGATTTTTTCAGATTGCAAGAATGGGAAGACTAGAGATTTTGTTGTGAAAGATGATGGGAGTCTCTGGTTTAAGAACCGATTGTGTGTACCCGATGATGCTGATTTGAAAAGAGTCATTTTAGAAGAAGCTCATCAGTCAATGTTTGCTATGCATCCGGGTAATACGAAGATGTATCATGATTTGAGACAGCATTATTGGTGGATTGGTTTGAAGAGAGACATTGCTGAGTTTGTATCGAAATGTCTCACTTGTCAGAAGGTTAAAGCAGAGCATCAAGTTCCAACCGGGTTGCTTCAACCATTGTCAGTGCCAGAATGGAAGTGGGAAAGAGTGACAATGGATTTTGTGTCTGGTTTGCCATTGACACAAAAGAAGCATGATGCTATATGGGTGATTGTGGATAGATTGACTAAGACAGCTCATTTCCTTCCGGTTCGAATGGATTACTCTTTGGAGAGATTGGCTGAGCTGTATATCCATGAGATTGTGAAACTGCATGGTGTTCCAACTTCTTTAGTGTCTGATCGAGATCCCAGGTTTACTTCCAGATTTTGGAAGAGTTTGCATAGTGCTTTAGGTTCTCGACTGCACTTCAGCACTGCTTTTCATCCACAGACGGATGGACAGTCAGAGAGGGTGATACAGATTATTGAGGACATGTTGAGAAGCTGTGTCATCGATTTCTCTGGAAGTTGGGATAGGTTTTTACCTCTTGTGGAGTTTGCTTACAACAACAGTCACCAATCCAGCATTGGTATGGCACCGTTTGAAGCATTGTATGGCAGACGGTGTAGGACACCTCTTTGTTGGAATGAGCTTGGAGATAATAAGTTGGTTGGTCCTGATTTGATTCAAGAAACTGAAGATAAAGTAAAGTTGATTCGAGGCAGGTTAAAAGCAGCTTCAGACCGACAGAAGTCTTATGCAGATCTAAAAAGGAGAGATATAGAGTTTGATGTTGGAGATAAGGTATTTCTGAAAGTGTCTCCTTGGAAGAAAATTTTGAGGTTCGGTCGGAAAGGAAAATTGAGTCCTCGTTTCATTGGGCCGTATGAAGTGTTAGAAAGAGTTGGGCCAGTGGCGTATCGACTTGCTTTGCCACCTGAGTTGGATCGTATTCATAATGTATTCCATGTTTCTATGTTGAGGAGATATAGGTCGGATCCATCTCATGTGTTGCCATTTGAGTCTATTGAAGTGAGCCCAGATTTGACATTTGAAGAGGAACCAGTTGCTATCTTGGCACGAGAAGTGAAAGAGTTAAGGAACAAGAGAGTGCCATTGGTGAAGATTCTTTGGAAGAATCATGCAAAAGAAGAAGCGACTTGGGAAAGTGAGCATACCATGCGAGAGCAGTATCCGCAATTGTTTCAGCTTTGATATCAGGTAATTTCGAGGACGAAATTTTCTTTTTAGAGGGGGAGAATTGTAATATCCTCATTTATGCCCTAGAAGTTTTGAGTATGTTGTTGTTATTGTGGTTGTTGATATATATATTGGGAAGTGAATGTTTGTGCATATATGTGTTAAATTGTAAGAGAAAAGAAATGGGAAGAGAATGTATATGTATATGTGTTTTGGAGAAGAAATTTAGGGTTTAGAGACAAATGTATATGTTGTTTATATGATGATATAATTAACATATACATTGGTCAAATGAAGAGTCAAGGTGATGGTTAAGTGGAAGAAGATATTTTTGGTTGTTAATGAAATTACTATAAAGGGCTTATATGAGACAAAGAGTTAGTTATATGGTTAAGGGTGTTTTGGTAATTTTCCTTGTAAGATGCATGGTGGAGATTAAAAGAAGAAAAGGTGTTTGACTTGTGCAATTTCTTCTTTCTTTCTTGAAGTGGCCGGATTCTCCATAGACAAAGAGAGAAAGAGAGGTGATCTTGAGGTTTGAAGCATTTTGAAGAAAGAAACAAGGGTTTTGGTTAAAGATTTGTAGATTTCTTCATTTGAGGTAAGATCTTTTCTTTAATTTCTTCAATTCTTTTGAAGTGGTGTGAGAAAGGAATTAGGGTTTGTTGGTTTGATGATGAGAAGTTGAGTTGGTGAAGGTGTTGGAAGTGATTGTGTTGAGTAAGAGTTGTGTTTAGTGAAATTGTTTCTGTTTTACAATTAGTAAAGGCTGTGATTTGTATGATTTTTAATTAATTATAGAAAAATGTTCTTGAAGTGAATTTTTGATATGTTGTGCCTCTATGAGTGTAGAATGACTGAAAAATATGTTGATTCGATTTTGGAATGGTTATGAGTTTAGAAAGATTATTTTCATTAGACCTGTTCCAGCAGGTACCTTAACTGGGACAGCTATATTTCGTGATTTTTAATAAAATGTAGAAAAATCATATCCAATCGAATTTTGGATATGTTGTTGCTTAGTGAGTCTAGTATTTGAGAAAAATAATTTGGAACCACGTTGATTGAATTTGATTTATGGAATTCACAAAGTTCAGAACTGCTGCCAGGATGCAGGGCAATTGGGGCAGTCTGGTTAGGTGAACTATTTGACCAAGATTTTGTGTTCAGTTTGATCTGAAATTTTAAAGGGATGATTTTAAGATACAAAACTAAATTCTGTAAAAATTTTAGAATTTTTAGTCAAGTAGATTATTTTATACAATTTTTCAAAATAAGGATAAAATGGAGTTTAAAACCAGAATGTACTATTTATGGTTAGGGTTTTAATTCTTTGTTCTTTTTGCATTGCTTTGGTTTTCCAAAGGTAGGTTGGTCCTTAAACCTAACCCTAAACACTTTAAACACACTTGAATCAATGAATGTTATAATCAATTGTTCTTTGCCCTAATTGCATTGTTGAGATTGAACAATGTTATGTTGTGCATTGTGAATGGTAATGTGTTTCATGAGTAATGTGGTATGAAATGTTGATATTTATGAATGATGCTATGTGAGATATAATGTGATCATGGATGAGATATATATATATATATACTTGAATAATGAGATGTTATATTGTGAAATGAAATGTGAAGCCATTGTTATTGGCTAAGATGATGTAATTGAAAGAAAGAAGGCATGTTTGCCTAAATGTGATGAGAATTGAGAATGGAAATGAATTGTTTGTTTAATATGTTATTCAGTTTCAGAGTTCTGGATTTGGGTGGCATGCCTAAGAAATGATGACAGGTAACAGTCTTGCCGGGTTGAGGACCTCCTCATAGGTGTTGAGTTGATGGTCCAAGAGACTGGGTCTGTTACACTATGAGATATATGATTTGTAACAGTCTTGCCGGGTTGAGGATCTCCTCATATGTGTTGAGTTGATGATCCAAGAGACTGGGTCTGTTACACTTGCCTACGGGCGTGATTATTGTGACTATGAACCAAAGCAGTAACTCTGAACTCTGAATATCGTATTAAATACTTGTTGGGCCCATAGGTGTCAGGGTTATATGAATGTCCTAAATAATGTTATGAGTTAATGAAATGAGATGTTGGTTATTGAGTATGATTGATTAATGTTGAATGTGGAAAGATGTTGAAATGTGGTATGCTCATATGACTATGATTTGTGAAATGCATAATTATGTGGTTAACTTTATATTTATGATATTGATCTTATCAATAACATATGTGGCATTGCATTACATTAAAGCATACCATTAGCATGTTTTATCTTACTAAGCCGTTGGCTTAGCGCGAATGTGATTCTTCGCGCAGGTGACAAGGAAGAACCAGAGAGTTCCTCTAGGCCGAGTCGAGCCTAGATTTTGAAGATTGAATAGTGGGCTTTAAGATCGAAGACTGACTGCCAAACATGTATAAATTTTATGTGTTGTAAAACTTGAGTTTTGATGTATATGAATTTGTAAATATTGTTACTTTCCGTTGCATAGTGAACAAAGATTTTATCTGCTGTATTTCATAATAAACCTTTACTTTATTTTGTACTAGAAGTGTAAATCCTTTTTGCAGGTTGTAGTTGAGGTTATAAGGGGGATTTATTGGAAGTGTACTGAGAATGATTTTGTTTGCATTGGTTTGTGTAAAAATGTTTTCAAAAATTAGAAAAAAAAACCAGTTTTGTCGACACTTGGGATTGAATTTTTAGGCAAAACTATGGCAAAATTTCTATAAAAAATCGGAACAAAAATTTGACTAAGTAAAAGTGGTAGCAACATTAGGATAGGGTGGCGCCTCTACTCAGCTTACACACGTAGGTCGGGAAGGGGTGTTACAAGTAGATTGAGAAGTTAGGGTGATCTGTTTGATTTATTATTATTGGGAGTGTGATTTTCTGCAGGTTATGAAATGTTGAGATTTTTAGGATATATGATTTACAGATAAAACTCTAGAAAATTTTTTCCAGAGATTTTTATATAAAATACTTATTTTGGGTACCTAAAACTAATAAAGAACATTTTATATACTCACTAAAAATACATTTTTAATGTTTGGGATTTTAGTTTGGGAAAATAAAGTTTTTTATTAAAATTGTGTTGTGGCATTCTTATACTATATATGTGTATTTTACATATACTGGGTATATGTATTATACTTATATAGGTTATAAGGGTGTTACATGAAATAATTTAAATTACATGAAACTTTGACTAATGAGATACCCATAAAGTGGAAATATACCTCTTACATTTTTGAAACTAAGATAAACCAATAAAAAGAACATTCAATCATCCATCATAAATAAAAGTTAACCATCCATCACAAAAATGAATAAAATAAATCATCCATCACAAACTTGGATTAACAAATTAAATAGTCAAATCTACGTTTAAATGTTATATTGAATGTATAAAACTAGGGTTTCAAAAAACATGAATCATGGTTTTTAGGAAAATATTATTAGGGTTTTAGGGTTTTGAAAAAATGGATAGAATTTATGGTTTTAAACAAGGTTAAATTAAGGTTTAAAATGTAAACTAGAGTTTTTAGGATGGAAACTAGGGTTTCAAGACTAAATTAGGGTTATGATGAAAATTAGGTTTTTTTTTTTTTTCTATCTTTAGCTTATAAAGAAACCATAACTAACTCACTAATTAATTGGAATCCTAAAATTGTAACTTCTATATTAGCAACATAGTACATTGATTAATAAGTATAAACATGAATCTATAATCTGAGTTGGCCATGTATTGATTAATAAACATGAAGCTGGAATCAAATTGATTGATAAGAATCCATACCTGTATGTTGGCCCCACCAAGTTGAACGTTGAACCAAGTTGTCATCGTGCTTATTGCATGAATCAACTTATTTTGATTGGAGGCTTAATGCAATCTGAGTACAATTGCTTCCTTTAGCTACTTCCTCTTTGATTACTGTGTTTTTGTGTGTTTTGGTCTCTGTGTAGATTGATAAGCTGCTAGGTTCATCCCCTTATCCCATCCTTTATACATGTATTTATAAAAAATAACTAGGACAATGAAAGAAAAGAATGAGGGAAGACGAAGAGAGAAGGGGAAATGAACGGCAAAAAAATGAGAATGAGGAAAAAGAGAATAATAAATTTATATTTGAAGTAGGATTTGGTTTAGGTTTTTTTTATAAATGTAAAACAGTGAGTTTAAGGATTTTAATCTAATTTACCATTTTATATATATAACAATTTATTTATTATTTTTTAAATGAAACAGCAACTGTAGCCAAAAAGCTACAAATGTGGTTTTCAACTTTCTTTAATGGATTAAATTATTAGTCCCGTCTCATAAAAATAGACTTCTCCTTTTTTTGGTTGTCCCAAAGCATAGACCACTTGCCATTTTAATAAATTAGTTTTCATGTAAATTTTCTATAATACCCATATTTAATATTAATTAAATATATCACATATTAAAATAGGGATATAATAAAAAAAACATAAGCAAATTCATATTTTTCAATAAAAATAATTAATATTTCTTAATCCTTATTAAATGAGAAACAAGTCTACCTTTGTGGAACATAGGGAGTAGTATTTTTGTTCCCTTTATTTTTCTTAAAAAATTATTATTATTATTATTATTATTTTTCATTAAACCAAAGATTAGCCACTGTATTTCAAAAACAACATTGAGCCACTAAAAATCGACTCCTTTATTCTCTATTTTCATTTTTTTTCTTATTTAATTTGATTTTAGATAATAAATAAAATAATAATGATAAAATTCATATGTGATCAGAGTATTATTAAAATCATGTTAGTAAGTCATCGTAATAGAATTGAATTTTTTTGGAATGCACAAGCCCACTGATTTTAATATTTTAATTCCATCATTAGTTGTTTGGATAGTCACAATAAAAATACTTTATTCAATATACTTTATTGTACTAACCAATCATAAAAATGTAATAAAAAATGAAATTAATATACCAATGTTGGGGGAATAATGAGTGTCAGATGAATTTAAAACTTATATGCAAAAATTAGGTATACACAATGAAAATATCAAATCAACAAATAATTATGTTTCGGAGTTGAACATAATTATATATATAATATCAAAAAATAATTACAATAACAATAGTAACATATGAATAATCGAATTACGAAGACTTTTAATTCGGTCAAGTGGATATATAAGCATTCGAAATCAAGTTTTGAATTCAAATCTACTTTAATTAAAAAATATATCCTAGATAAAAAAGTTATATTAATGAACTATAAAAATATAAAAAAATTTAATTAAAATAAAAAACTCAAATAGTCATGTCTAGAGAGTGGACATAATAATGTAAAATAATTATAATAAATTTAATAAATATTAGGCTATTTAATAACATAAAATCCTTATATTCAGGTAGTGAATATAAGAATTAAGTTATCAATTAATAAATAAAAATGCACATTCATAGGTAGCAAACCCATTAAAAATAATAAAAGCAAAATAACAAAAACTTATTGAAAATATTTATATCTAAATAGTGGATATAATAATTAAAACACGAGAATAATTAAAAAATAAGAAAACATAATTAATTTTTTTATTCATACAACAAATATAATTCCTCCTATAAATAAAAGGTAAAAAAATAAAAATATCACAATAATTATAATACCAATCTTTAGGCCTTGTAGGGTGTTTTTTCCTCCATATACGAAATCAACCCATTGGACCCTATCTCTAGAAATGCATACCACTATTAGGTGTCCAATGAAACCTTATAATTGATTAGTGGTGACTCTAAATACAATATAAAGAAACAACAACTAAACACAAGTTGGCAAAAAAAAATTAAATATATGTATCCTCACTGACTATGCGTCGCCCCGTGTGTGACACTTCTCATCATATTCAACAAACATTACATGCACTTTTATACCAAACAATGTACTATATATATGTACATTAAAATTAAAATAACATAACACCATCATGAAACCCAATGTGTTATGCTATCCCAAAGACATCTTAAATAATAAGCATCAAAGTATGTACAAACATCATAATTGACAAAATACATGCCAACTTCTCTTTCCAACACCAACTTCCATCAATGCTCTTCCCCACTTTGACTTGGCAAGTTGGTTCTACTCAACTTCTATTCAAATTGTTAGTGTAAATAATTCATCGAGAACTCTTTCTTATCCACTTTAACTAATAAAACCTAAATCATCACATTTCGTTGGATTTTCTAAAATTTTCCTTAACAAACTTTAATTTTGGAAAATCTTTCTAACCAATTCCAAACCTAATTTTAAGTTAAAAAATAACTTTATATATATACCCATCCTAACACATGTTAATCAATTATATTCCACTTACAACTATTCTTTACAAATTTCTCATCAAAACCCTAATTTCCTTTCTTCTACTCCCAAACTTCTACTAAATATAACACCCTTATACCTTATATACATATTGTACATATACCCCATATATGTACAACATGTATATAAGACATAAAGATGCCACGATACAGTTCCATTCAAACCTTTCATTATCGTATTTATACAAATATATATATAAGATTATTTTTCGTTATCAAACCACATTCTCATTGAAATTCCATTTTCAAACCATTTATAAGATTCATTCAATTACATGCATACAAATATAAATTATCATTTTTAAAATCCATTCATATATATATACATATGGTCAAACTACAAAATAACAAAATGTACATGCATGCACTACCTTCTAGTTGGTCTCTAGCACACCCTCAGTCTTCTCATGGCACAACTATTGACTCACAGATCATCAATCTACTTACCTGTGCAATTCACACAATCGCTGTAACACCCCTTATATCCCGTATACGTACCAAGCATGCTTATACGATCGTAATATACGTATACTGAATATAGAGAATGCCACAGTTTAATAATACACAAATCATATCTTTGAAAATAAGTGAAACAAATCTCAAACATTTAAAAGAAATTCAATAGACACAATAGATAAAACGTTTATCAACCCGCAGCGGAAGTTATTACAAACTTTTACAAGTTCAAATACATAAAAATCAAAATATACAAAACATAGAATATATACATGATTGGCAGCTTGACTCTCTGATCTTTAAGCTCTAATCCAACTCTTCAAGCATAAACTCAACTAGGTCTAGAGGAATCCTCAGTCTCAACCCTATCAACTCTACCACCTGCGCGATGAACCACAATCGCTCTGAGCCAACAACTCAGTAGTACAAACCATAATGATAATATGAAATGTCAATATCAATATCATACATTCAACCAATAAAAATCATATTTATGAATGTTACATTTCATTATTTAAATAACCATATCATCATCCATTATACTCATTCAATAAAGACACCTATGGACCCAACTAACATTTAATATGGTATTCAAAATTCAGAGTTGCTGCTTTGGTCCATAAACACAATAATCAAGCCCGTAGGCATTATACATATCTCTCTATCCATGGATAGGGTAACAGACCCAGTCTCTTGGACCATCAACTCAACAATCTTGAGGAGATCCTCAACCCGGCTAGACTGTTACCTGTAACAGACCCAGTCTCTTGGACCATCAACCCGACTAATCGAGGAGATCCTCAACCCGGCTAGACTGTTACTATTCATATATTTCATATTCACAATTCTCATAGTGTAACAGACCCAGTCTCTTGGACCTCAATTCAACTCAATTTGAAGAGATCCTCAACTGGGCTAGACTGTTACTATTCATTTTATAGGCATGCCGCCAAATCCAGAACTCTGAAATTGAATAAACATATTAAACATACAATTATTTCATTTGCCTCTTTATCATTCTCTTTCTAAATTCCTATCTCATACTCAAATAGGCAATCATGCCTCATCAATTTCATTTACATAACCATGTCCAACAACAATGGTTTCATTATATCTCCATTCACATCAAAATAATTCATCATCATACATATAGCACATTACATTCCACAAGATTCACAATGTGCAAAATATCAAATTATTCATATATATATATATATATATATATCAACAATGCCACATAAAAAGGATGTATACAACAACGCAATGTTTGTAGTTACATTAAATGCAACCCACACAATATCAAACACTTCTCCTTCCAAAATCTTTCACTTCTTGAATTAGGGTAATTCACCTTCTTCACAACCTATTCCAAAAGGAAGATGAAACCCACATAAGATCATAAAGCTAAGAATCAACTAGGGCAAACTCTAAACTTGACACGCTCAATAACACGGGCGTGTCCCTGACCGTGCCCTAACTCCACAACACAGAAGCTTTTACACGCTCAACAACACGGGCGTGTTCATGGGCGTGTAATACATTCTACCTCTCAACCACATTGACACGTCCAACATCATGAGCGTGCTCATGGCCGTGTCAAATCCCTAAAAACACAGTGGCTAAGACACGCTCAATAACACGGGCGTGTTACTGGTCGTGTCAATACCTAACCAACATAGTAGCTATAACACGCTCAGTGACATGGGTGTGTCATTGCTCGTGCCACTCATCCCAAAATACAGAACCATCGACACGCCCAAAATCCTGGACGTGCCCTTGGGCGTGTCAGACCAAAAACCCAGATTCCGGCCAAAACAACAACACAACCAACAAAACACTTCCTCTCACCAAAAACCACTTCAACCAAACTCATCTCAACATACCCAAAAACCATAACAAACTTACAAAAACATCAAAACAACTAATAACATACTTCCAATACAAATCAAAAATCATCAACACAAACCTAAAATACAACCTCAATACATTCACTTCCAACAACTTACTCTTTCCTTCAAACCATCCCCAAAACCAGAAATAAGTTTACCCAAACACTCTTAAACCCATCTTAAAAAAACATAATCACATACCATCCCCAAACTCAACTCAAAAACTCAAAGAAATCAAAGAATCAAGTGAAGAACTTACCAAGGATGAAGAAACTCTTAACCTTCCCACTTGATCTCTTGAAAGCTTCCTTAGATCTTGAGTTTAGAGGTTCAAATCTCTCCCTTGTTCTCTTGTCTCTTTGTTAGCCAGCCAAAACAAAAGCAAAGGAAGGAGAAGAAGATGAGCCACGGCAAGGAAGAAAGAAAGAAGAAAGAGAAACACAAAGTCAACCTCCTTTTCCTTAAAACCCTCTCAACCAAGCAATTATAATATTACACTAATCCCATTTAATCTCTTCCACTCAATTAATTCCTTATTATTTAATTATTAAAATAAAAAACACAAAATATCTTCTTCCACTATCATCCTTTTGACTTTCCAATGATTTCTGTATATGTTGTATATATTCTAATATACACAACATATACACTCCCTTTAAAAACCCTTTTCTCTTCCGAATAAACATATACATTGAATCCAATTTAAACAACAATAAAGCCAAAACATCTAGGGCACACTTAGGGATATTACAATTCTCCCCCTCTAAAAAAAAATTTCATCCTCGAAATTACCTGATATCAAGTCCGAAACAATTGAGGATAATGATCTCACATTGCTTGCTCACTTTCCCAAGTTGCCTCTTCTTTACCATGATTCTTTCATAGAACCTTCACCAATGGCACTCTCTTATTTCTCAACTCTTTTACTTCGTGTGCCAAAATAGCGATTGGTTCTTCTTCAAATGTCAGATCCAAACTAACTTCAATGGATTCCACTGGCAAGATATGAGATGGATCCGATCTATACCTCCGCAACATAGAAACATGAAATACATTATGGATTCTATCCAATTCAGGCGGAAAAGCTAGACGATACGCAATTGGTCCAACCCTTTCCAAAATCTCATACGGTCCAACAAAACGAGGACTCAGTTTTCCTTTTCGACCAATTCTCAATATCTTTTTCCAAGGAGACACTTTCAAAAATACCTTATCTCCCACATTATACTCAATGTTTCTCCTCTTCAAATCTGAGTAAGACTTCTGTCGGTCTGAAGCTTTTTTCAATCTATTCCGAATCATCTTCACTTTCTCTTCAGTCTCTCTAACCAAATCAGGACCAATTAGCTTACCTTCACCAGTTTCATTCCAACATAAAGGTGTTCCACAACGCCTACCATACAATGCCTCAAATGGTGCCATACCAATACTGGATTGATGACTGTTGTTGTAAGCAAATTCCACAAGTGGTAAAAATCTATCCCAACTTCCAGAGAAATCAATGACACAGCTTCTCAACATATCCTCAATAATCTGTATCACTCTCTCTGACTGTCCATCTATCTGAGGATGAAATGCAGTACTAAAGTGCAATCGAGAACCCATAGCCCCATGTAAACTCTTCCAGAATCTTGATGTGAACCGGGGATCTCGATCCGACACTAAAGAAATCGGGACTCCATGCAACTTCACAATCTCACGGATATACAGCTCAGCTAACTTCTCAAGAGAATAATCCATCCGAACCGGAAGAAAATGAGCTGTCTTAGTTAACCGATCCACAATCACCCAAATAGCATCATGCTTACTCTGAGTCAATGGCAACCCTGATACAAAATCCATTGTTACCCTCTCCCATTTCCATTCAGGCACTGCTAAAGGTTGAAGCAACCCTGTTGGAACTTGATGCTCAGCTTTTGCCCTTTGACAAGTGAGACATTTGGACACAAATTCCGCTATGTCTCTCTTCATACCGGACCACCAATAATGCTGTCTTAAATCATAGTACATCTTTGTACTTCCCGGATGTATGGAAAAAACCGATTGGTGTGCTTCTTCCAAAATGATCCTTTACAAATTATCATCATCAGAAACACATAACCTATCCTTGAACCAAAGACTACCATCACTTTTCACAAGAAAATCTCGGCTCTCTCCACTTCGGCAATCTGAAACAATCTCTTGAATTTTCTTATCCGCCAATTGAGCCTCCTTTATCTGATCTAACAATACTGGTCTCAACTGCAGCTGAGCTAATAATGCACCATCATTACATACTTCAAAACTAGCATGCAACGCTCTCAACTCAATAAGCAACGAGAGCGAATAAACAACCAAACCTGCTAAAGATTTCCGACTTAAGGCGTCAGCAACAACATTTGCCTTACCTGGATGATAATCAATCAAATAGTCGTAGTCTTTAATCAGTTCTAACCATCATCTTTGCCGAAGATTCAGCTCCTTCTGAACACCCAAATATTTCAAACTTTTGTGATCTGTGTAGATAAAGCATTTCTCTCCATACAAATAGTGGCACCAAATCTTCAAAGCAAATACTATAGCTGCCAACTCCAAATCATGAGTCGGATAGTTAAGCTCATGCGGCTTCAATTGCTGAGAAGCATAAGCTATAACTTTACCCTCTTGCATCAAAACACACCCTAAACCATTATGTGAAGCATCACTAAAAATCACATATGGTTTATCTTCCACGGGTAATGTAAGGACAGGTGCTTGTGTCAACATTTCTTTCAACTGCTCAAAACTAGATTGACATTGATCCGTCCACACAAATCTAAATCCTTTTCGAAGCAATCGGGTGAGTGGAGTGGCTATCAAAGAAAAACCTTTCACAAAGCGTCGATAATAGCCTGCCAAACCTAGAAAACTTCTAACTTCAGTCACAGACTTTGGTGGATTCCAATTCAAAATAGCTTCAATTTTACTTGGATCAACTCTAATACCATCTGCTGAAATTATATGACCAAGAAAAGTCACTTGGTCAAGCCAAAACTCACACTTTGATAAATTAGCATACAACTGCTTCTCTCTTAAAATCTGCAACACAATCCGCAAATGCTTGTTATGCTCCTTCTCATTACGTGAATACACTAAGATATCATCGATAAAGACCACCACAAATTGATCCAGATAGGGTCTAAACACCCTATTCATCAATAAAGACCACTGGATGTTTGAATTAGATATTAGGTTTGAAATAAATCAGGGTTTAAATATAAAGAATGGATGTTAAGTTGTATGAAAATAATATTAAAATTTAAGGTTTAAATAAATAAGATTGAAGATCATGAAAATAGGATTTTAAGTTAGGTAATAAGCTACTATGAATCTCAGAAAAATAGATTTGTTTAGGGTTTTAAGAAAATTGATTATTGTTTTGTGGTTTTAGAAAAGTCAATTAGGGTTTTATATTTCAAAAATTAGTTTTACGGGTATTAAGGTATTAGGGTTTTTAAAAAACACTTTTTAGGGTTTTGAATAGAGTTTTAGATGGTAAGTAAAACAATTGATCAATGTGCCTAACAAAAACATCATCTATTGTATGTTTAAATAATTGATTCAATTGAGTGATGAGGCATACTATAAACATAAACAAGTAAATAGAAATTCAAACCTCCATTGTTGGTTCCACCACAATTTTGCATTATGGTTGAACAATAACAAAGACAGTGGGTGTTGCCTTTGATGGATTGTATGTTGCTTGCTGCCTCTTGACCCTTCAAGCCTAAGATTGTAAATAAACTGCAAAAAAGAATTCAAATTTTTCTTGAATAAAATTCCAAAAGTCCCAATCCCAAAAGTCTGATCCCTCAACTGTGTGTTTTTAATGTGGTATTTATAAGAAAAAATAAAAACCTAATACTATTTGATTAAGGAAATAAAAATTATTTCGGAAATAAAATAAAAAACCAAGTAAAATAGGGTTTCGAAAAAATAGCGCGCGGGCCGGGATACTGGCTTGCGAGACTGTGCTAGCAAAAACATGCTGCGGGGCGCTGCCGCGCGCGTTTTTGCCGCAAGTTTTGCTTGTGGCAAAAATTGGCCTGCAGCCAATTCGCTGCAAGCAAAACTTGCGGCGAATTGGCTTGTGGCCACTTTGCCGCAGGTTTTTCTGTGGCCAATTCGTCGCCAGAAAATTTCGTCGCTGATTCTGCCGTCACCGATTTTTATTTTTTATTATTTTTATTTATATATTATTATTTTTTTAGAAAAAATAAAAAAAATAAAAAATAAAAAATAAATAATATAAATAATATAAATAAATAATAAGTAAAATAAATTAAAATTAATAATAAATATTAAAATTAATAATATATACCACAAAAAATTATTTTGGACTGTTTTAAAATTTTTGGATTGGACTGGATTAAAAATTAAGGGTCTACAATTTGCTCCCTGCTTGAGTGATCTGAGACTACAGCAAAAGAGAGCGAAAAACAATATGATTTTTGACTAGGTTTATAGCCATACTGGACTCTACCAAGGTTGGTTTGAGTTCTGGACTAAAAAATAATTTGGATTTTAGATCCGATGTGAGTTATGGATGCAAAAATAATTTAGGTTCTAGACCCGAGGTGAGTTCTGAACTCAAAAAATAATTTGAGTTCTAGACAAGAGGTGAGTTTTGAACTAAAAAATAATTTGGATTTTGGACCCGAGGTGGGTTCTGGACTCAAAAATAATTTGGATTCTGGACCTGAGGTGAGTTCTGGACTCAAAAATAATTTAGGTTCTAGACCCGAGGTGAGTTCTGAACTAAAAAATAATTTGGATTCTGGACCCAAGGTGAGTTATGGACTAAAAAATAATTTGGGTTCTGGACCTGAGGTGAGTTCTGAACTAAAAAATAATTTGGATTCTAGACCCGAGGTGAGCTCTGGACTCAAAAATAATTTAGGTTCTTGACCCGATGGGAGTTCTGGACTCAAAATAATTTGAGTTTTGGACCCAAGGTGAGTTCTGGACTAAACAATAATTTGGATTTTGAACACGAGGTGAGTCCTGGACTCAAAAAATAATTTGGGTTCTGCACCTGAGGTGAGTTCTGGACTCAAAAATAATTTGGATTCTACACCCGAGGTGAGTTCTGAACTAAAAAATAATTTGGATTTTAGACCCGAGGTGAGTTTTAGACTCAAAAATAATTTGGGTTCTGAATCCGAAGTGAGTTTTGAACTTAAAAATAATTTGAGTTCTGGACTCAAAAATAATTTAGATTCTGGACCCGAGGTGAGTTCTAGACTCAAAAATAATTTGGGCTCTGGACCCGAGGTGAGTTCTGGACTAAAAAATAATTTAGGTTCTGGACCCGAGGTGAGTTCTGGACTCAAAAATAATTTAGGTTCTGGACCCGAGGTGAGTTCTGGACTCAAAAATAATTTAGGTTCTGGACTCGAGGTAAGTTCTGAACTCAAAAATAATTTTGGTTAACTAAAAAAGTGATTGTAGTTAGTAGGATATCCAAGAAATTTGTAAAAAATTTAGCTATTTTTTACCATGCCTATATCCTCTTGCCCCCTGTGCTTAAAAATATTTTAAATGTGTCAAAATATTTTTAGAAATGCAAATATCTTAATAATTGAATTGAATATTTATTCACTGTGTATTCACTATTTGCTCACTATTCACTAACTATTTATTTGCTATTTATCAACAGTGATATTAACTTTTTTTCTTCTCTTTTTTTTATGAGAAATACTATTTTTTACTTTTTTATTTTTATTTTTTTCCTTTGCAATTTGCCTATATAAACACCTCATTTCTTCAATACTCATCCATACTTACATATTTTCATAGTTAAAGCAAAGAATTGAGCAAAGAGTTAAGGAGAAGATGCATGCTTCGAGATCAGGACCTCGATCCAATGATGAGTTATTAGAATTTATTCGACGGCATGAAAATAAAACTATATGTCTACTAGCTGGGATGCGGCTTCATCGCAGTTCAAGTAAAAAAACTAAGATAACAATGCAACTTAATATTTTAATGGCACAAATATGTATTTATTATTTTATTATCTCATTTTTGGTTTTTTTTTTGTTTTTAATAAAGATTAGAAAAAATAAATTAATTAGTGGACTATTTTTAAGAATTTAATAAATAAATAAATAGATAGACTAAAATAGAATATAACGAAAAAATTTAGTCTATGAAACAGTGGTATTGGTATGATGATATACTTACCTCGTGTTAACTCACCTGACTCCGTGTTAGCACGATCACTATGTTATCCGGGGTGGAGGGTGTGTCTATAAAGCTCGATCATGGTATGATATAGCGCCCTCTCAGGTAAAATGGATTGTCTAAGATTGCAGTTTTGAAAGCTTTATCTTCAATTACCATCTGAGGAGTGTCCGATAGACAGGAGTGTAGTTCAAGCATTGTTGGAGTAGTGGATGGACATGACCCATACTTTTCATCTACCTGTAGGAGAGATGATCATTGGCCCATTCGATTATACAACCATAACTGGTATCTGGTACTATGGCCTTCTGGTCCCTCTTACCAATGATATTTTGACATACGAAGAAGTCCAATAGTTAATCAGTATGGAACCATCATTAAAAGAGCCCTTTAAGATAAAAATTGAGCCGATTTGGAGTTATTGAATAAACTACGAAGGACGGTTGTGTAGGGAAACAATCAAATAATATGCTCGAGGATTTTTATTGTATTTGCTCGAGTCGACCATTTTATGCAGCACTGAATCTGTCATCCATTTGTCGTTGTTAAGTGCCCTTACTGATTTGAGTATGGTACCGCTTTACGGCTGGGGTGAAGCTGGCCTTGCCTATCTCTATCATGGACTAGACAAGATTTGCAGGAATAAGAAGTCTTTCATTGTTTTCATGGTGGTTGTCGAGGCACTCTTCTTCCACAAATGTCATTTCCATTCTTATACTTCCATAAATTTGATTTTCAATGTTGTTGTAGGTATGGGCATATGAGCATAATCTTGTGAGGGTGCCTCACATTTCCTGAGAGAGAGTCGGGTATCCGAGATTGAATTTTTTGTTGTTAGATCGTGTAGCAGTTCCTGACTCTCACCATGTGCACACCCAGCGTTATCTCTTGAGTTGCTTAACCTGGGGCCAGGTAAAATAGTATTAGTATACTTTAAAATTTATGTAAAAGGCAACATACCTTCTGTCATTTTGTAGGTCAATTTGGCTTGGTGGAACATGAAAGAGCAGACGAACTGGGCTTCTTCCATGAATGATGCATTGCCTTTTCAGTTTACCAATCGAGTCATTGCTGGCCCTGTGTCTAGTGGCTGGTTTCTCAGGGAAAGAGTTTATGAGTGGTTCCTTGGTCCCGAGAGATGGAGGATCCCGATGAATTGCTTGGAGTATACTTTAAATATTGCATCAATGCCGAAGAATGCATGGTAGTTGGCTCAGCACGGTTATGATATTGAAACCTTTCTCTATCCACTGGGGTCATCATATACCCAGTTTATTCGAGTAAGACTCTTGAACTTTGATGTATCTCTTGTTGGCATCCGAAAAATTTCTGAGGAAAAGGAGGATAGCGATGAAGAGGAGTATCACGGAGAGGGAGGAGGGTCTGTACCACATCCCGGGGCTAGCACCTCTCAGTAAATTTTTACCATTTTTCCATTGCAATTACTTCTTTCTTAACTTGTTTTGACTATTTCAATGATTATTGCAGGCTACTAGCTCGTTTGGTCATGAGGTTAGACCTTCCTTTGCCGCTCCTCCATTTGCTCATTCTAATCAACCAGCGATGCCATCTCATCCATAGGGTGTTGATATGAATTACCTGGTAGGTTATCCTATTCCATGATGATTTATGCTACATGTATACATGATTATGTATGCTCTTACCCTTTTCTTTCTGGCTCATAGCGGATGCTTGAGGAACAAAAAAAGAAACTTCAAGAAGAGTTAGCCGCTAGTCATCAACAGGTTGTCCATTTTGAAAAATTGTATCATCAGTCAGAGTAAGACTTTCGAGACTTTCAGTTTTAGAGGATGAGAGATCCTGGTACTTCGTCATCTAGGGGACCCCAAACTGATGACCATGAGATTCTTTTCATCTACTTCGGATGAGGATCGTTACAAATCTGAATTCCAAGGTAATAGAGGTTCAGGTGCTCCTGCTTCGGGTGGACTTGGGATAGATGATATGCCTCCTCCTTTAATAGGTGATGACTTCTTTAGGGGCTTTGTTTGATCATGATCCACCACCTCCTTCTTAGTGATCTATCACTATTGTACTTGTTGAGGAAAATATTGTATTACTATTAATAATAATAATGATAATTATAATTTGCACTTTTACTGGAACTTTTGACTTTCAATTTTTTTTCTTTTTTTTTCTTTTTTTCTGCTGGTATTATCATTATTATTATTTCTACACTACAATAATTCAGAATTCCACAGTAGCACTGATTTACAAAATCGAAGGCAATGCGACAACTCAAAACTATTTCATCACTAATTTCCTATCCTTGCACTTCTCGGTCTCAACCCATTCCTTGTAAACTTTAGTATGGCCAATCATCCTATATAAATCTTCTTTCCCTGCTATGATCTCATAAAGAAGCTAGGAAATTTTCCATGAATTTTAAACTTTAGCATCAAAATTCCTTTTACAATTCTAATTTTTCTTCAATTGTCAACAATGACCGAACTCAATTTGAAGAAAATAAAAGGTCTATTTAAAAATATGAATGCCATTCACTGGGAACAAATTTCTTGGTCTAAAATTAATACTTTGAAGTACTTTCAAAATATTAAATTGGACTATTATTTTTTACATGCCATGGTTTCTTTTTGGAATGTGAATTCTAGGACTTTTAAGATAAATGACTTTGAGATATGTCCCATGATTGAAGAGTTTGAGGCCATCCTTGGTTATCCAAGCAATCAACCAATGGCATTACCTATATTGATTTCCAAGACTCAATAAAAGATGCAAATGTTGTTTCAACTTTCGAAGCCCGAAGTTCTACAGTTGACGAGAGGTGAGAAAATTCTACTTGGTCCCTTGATTGACTTTTTCATTTCTCACTTGGGTCCTACTAAGGCATGGGGATGTATGCTTTTGTGAGTGAGAATTTTTGCCCCCACACCCGGTGGAATGGTTCTTGCGACTTCGGCACTGTTTAGGCTCGGTACCTTAGAGAACACGGACCTAAGTCCGGAGAAAATGGAGTCGCCACCCGGATAGGCCTGGAAAAAGAAAGGGGTGGATGACTTGATTCCTAAGGAATCCCCAACCCCTTAATGGGTTTGGAAAGTTAGGTACGTGTGGGGAAGGTGAGAAATGGCCCAGCACCCCCACAACGCCCAGTTCATTGGAACCGGCCTCCTTTACAGGTCTTAATATTATAAAATTCTTAAATATAACAATATTATCCATATTACACACAATAATTAAAAGAAAGCATCATTATATTAAAGTCAAAGTAATGTCCAAACAAAGCAAATAAATGGACACCCATCCAAGGATGGAAACATGTCCTTTCATCACATGCCTAAATAGGACACCTACCGAAAGGTAGAAACATGCCCTTTACATTGGTTCTAAAATAGAAAAGCAAATTAAATTACATGATATTTAACTAATGAGTTACCCACCAAGTGGAAACATACCTCTTACAACATTTGGAAATCTAAATAAATTGATAAAAGTAAATAACCATTCATAATAAATAAATCATTCATCAAAGATATTAAATATCAATAGAAAGTAAACATCCATCCATGATAAATTAAATAAACCAAGCATTAAACTTAAATAAATTAAAGCATAAGAAATAAAACAAAGCATGATCAAATATGGAATTGAATAAGGTAAATAAAAATCCAAGTTAAAGCTACTATTTCCATTTAGGGTTCTTTATCTCATGTGTTAAGGTTTTGGAATTCATAAAATTAAGCTACTGTGACTTTTTTTATGGAATTAAAATAGATTGAGGTTTTATGGTTTAAAAGGTTGGTAAGACTCTTTGATTAACTAAAATTAATATTTGAATGGTGAAATCATGAAACTATGATTTTAGACAATTTAAAATACTTTCGATTTGTGGTTTTAAATGGTGATTTCAAGCTTACTGTGTAAATTTAAAATATTTATGTTTTTATGGTTTTTAATGTTATAAAGGATTAAGGTTTAGAAAAAGTTAGGGTTTAAGGTTTTAAAGGAGTTAGAGTTTACTATTTTAGGTTTAGAAGTTGAATTTGGGTTTAGTGTTTTAGAATTTATGGTTTCCGTGATGCATGATTTTTAGGATTTGGAAAAAGCAATTAAAGATTTTATGGAATTTTATGGAAATAAACCAACGATTTAAAGTTTATAAAGCAAAAAATAAATATTTTTAAAGCTTTTGGGAAAGTAACAGAACACAATTTTGAGTTTTGAAAATTTGGAAAACGAATTTTGGTTTTGGAGTTTTGAAGAAATAAATCTAATAGCTTTAAACTTTTAGAAAATAAATTAACGAAATAAGATTTTTAAACCTTAAAAAAGGTGATTTGAGGTTTTAAAGTTTTTTGAATTAAAAGAAAGAATGAGATGTTTAGCTACTGTGACAAAATAAAAGAAATTAAGAATTCAAACCTTATTTTGTAAGTTTCACCAAAATTGCTTCTTGGATGAACAAAATCAAAGGCAAGCTTTGTTGCCTTTGAATTCTTGAATTTCCTTCACTGCTTCTCTCCAAAAAGTCCCAATTTCGTCTCCAATTTTTCTCCTTTTTCCTCTCGGATTTCTTTTCCTCTTTCTGCCTCTCTTTTTTTTTTTTTTTGTGTTTAGTCCATATTTATAGAAATTTTATATCCTTCATTCCTAATTATTCATGGCATCTTTATTGAATAAGAAAAGGAAACCAAAACCTAATTGTATTAGGTTTCGAAAAATTTGCGTCGGAAAAATTTCGCTGGCAAAAAAAAAACTGTTGCGAAAAAACTGCGCTGGCACAGCAGCGCGCGCGGAACGGGCCCGTAGGCCATTTCGCCCGCAGGAATTTCCTGCGGGCGAAATGCCCATGGGCCCGCGCTGACTTTCGGCGATGATTTTTTCGTCGCCGATTTTTTTTTGTTATTTTTTATTTTTTGTTATTTTTGAATTTTTATTCATTTTACCATTTTTTACTAAAATAAATATTAAAATTAATTAAGATACCACAAAAATTATTTTGGACTAACTAAAATATATTGGACAACACAAAAATTATTTTCGACTAATTAAAATATATTGGACCGGACCGAGTCAAAAAATAAGGGTTTACAGTTTGCCCCCTGCTTGAATGATCTGAAACTTTAGTGAAAGAGAGTGAAAAGCAATAAGACTTAATTTTTGAGATGGCGATTTAAATTTGTTTTCGGTACTTGGACCCGAGATTGGGTACTTGGACCCGAGATTGATTGAATTTGGGTACTTGGACTCGAGATTGGGTACTTGGACCCGAGCTTGAATTGATTTTGGATACTTGGACCCGGGATTGGGTACTTGGACCCGAGCTTAAATTGATTTTGAGTACTTGGACCTGAGATTGGGTACTTGGACCCGAGATTAGGTACTTAGACCCGGGCTTGAATGAATTTGGGTACTTGGACCCAAGATTGGGTACTTGGACCCGAGATTGATTTAATTTGGGTACTTGGACCCGAGATTGGGTACTTGGACCCGAGATTGATTTAATTTGGGTACTTGGACCCGAGATTGGGTACTTGGACCCAAGATTAAATTTGATTTGGGTACTTAGTCCCGAGATTGGGTACTTGGACCCGAGATTGGGTACTTGGACCCAAGATTGAATTTGATTTGGTTACTTGGTCCCGAGATTGGGTACTTGGACCCGAGATCGGGTACTTAAACCCAAGATTAATTTGATTTGGGTACTTGGACCCGAGATTGATTTGATTTGGGTACTTGGACCCAAGATTGAGTACTTGGACTCGAGATTGGGTACTTGGACCCGAGATTGGGTACTTGGACCCAAGCTTGGATTGAATTTGGGTTCTGGACCCGAGCTAAGTTCTGGACTTAGAAGAGATTCATACAATAATTTTTTATGATGAATATACGAGTGAGAAATTTCTTTCATATGATTTTTATCCTTTAAAAGTGTTATCATAGTGATAGGTCTTGTCTTGAAAGAACCCTAATTCTAATTACTCTTAATACAATTTTCTTTAACACTGATAACACTATCGGAGTTGACAATTACTAAAATCTTGAAAAAAGATCTTTGTAAGTGAGGAAGCTTAAGAAGAAGTTGGATGATTAAAGACGTGAATCCCAGAATAACATATCTATAGATTTAATGGTGATCTAGGATAACGATAACCCTAGTATTACTTTGGCTATAATATCATTTAATGATAGCAATCTTGTATTACTTGGAGCCAATCAATTCTGCTAAATAAAAATTGGGATATATTAGTGGAAAAATTAAATTACAGACATAGAATTTAGATGAATTTGAGAGTTGGCTTGGGAATAATGTTATGGTTAATCTTGGATTTTGAATTAATTGAAGAAGGATCTATATGACTTATTTTTATATGTGAGCTCACAAAGAAGCTTTAGGACAAGCTAAATAAATAATTTGGGAAATCTAATGTTCCTTGATAATATCAAATTGGGAGGGCAGTAGGAACTATAACTCATGGAAATACAACGCTTTCTATGTACCTCACCAAGTTGGTAGGTTATAGGATGAATTACAGAGCATGGAACCAGTACCATAGTGTACGTGTAGAAAGTGCATATGTGGCCTCTCTAACTAGATTATGCAATCGAATGAAGATGTCAAGATTATGCAATTCTCAATAGGGCTTAATGAGTCTTGTGATCATGTGAAGAATCAAATTTTGATGATAGGCCCAATGCCAAACATTAATAAAGCTTATTCAATGATCATAAATATAAAGAAATAGAGGTATATCACAAGTAGTTTTTTTTTTTATATAGTTATAGATGTTACAACACTCATGGCTAAAGCTACTGAACAAAAAGGCATAAGAAATAGCAAATTTGGTTATACAAGGAAGGACACGACTAAGAAGGAAGATATATTGTAGTTACTAAAATTGGAATGGACATAAAAGGGACGCTTGCTTCAAACTTCATGGATACCCTAATTGGTACAAAGAGTTAAGATGAAAGAGAGAGGAAGAAGGTTGTTTGAGAGGCAAAATCCATATGGTAGAAATATCCTTTGAACAATATAAAGAGATGATCGCTAAGCAATACATAATTGCAAATTCCATGAGAGAGATAATTCAGCAAGAGGTCTCAAAATTACTGAAGGGAAAATAGTTGACAAAACTTGATTTTTTGAATTTTGCATAGGACTTTGCAGGTATATTATCTGTGAGGCCTCGCTTAAACATTAATATGGCCCACTAAAGGAGCTAAAATACTCATTTGGGTTTGAAGTCACATAAAACCCTCATGTGCGATCTCCGCTCAATTTGGTAAGCACAGGTTTAGAAATTATGCCTTTTTTTAATCCTTTTATATTAAAAAGGATTGCCTTACTTTAGAAAACCAGTTTTGTTTAAGAGTCACCACCTTAATTTATTTAGTTTTGAAAAAAAGTTAAGGAAAAATCCATTTAGTTAAAACCCATTTAGTTTGAGTACAACATAAAAATAAAAATGTTTTATATTTAAACCTAAAATGCATTAGTATTGAACCAATCATGATGGGTTTCGGACTAGGTTTTCAATTTAAGTAAAATTTGATTTCCCTTTAATGAAATGTTAGCCTTTTATGAAAAATATTTCTATGAATGACATCTTAATTAATTATTTTAGGAACACAGTTTAGGGTTCGGAAAAATAAGTTAGGGTTTTGATAATTAAGAAAGTAGTTTAGGGTTTTTGAAAATAGTTTAGGGTTTTTGGAATTAAGAAGACAATTTAGTGCTTTTGATATTTTGAAAATAGTTTAGGGTTTTTGGAATTGCAAAACAAGTTAGGGTTTTTTAGAAACTACAAAGCAGATTAGGGTTTGGAGTTTTCTAGATATTTAGGATTTTTATAAATTGCAAGATGGATTATGGTTTCACAATTCAAATTGGATCAAAATAACAATAGAAATATTTAAAATAAAAGATGGGATTACTGTACGTTTAAACAAATTAAGCTTAAGACACAAAACATGCGTTGAAGGCTCCACCAAATTGGTTATTGATTTCAAGCTGCTGCCTGCACCAATGGTTGTTTCTAGCTTAGCAAAGATCAAAGATAGTGATTACTACCTTTGAAGTGTTGATGAATGTTGATTGTTGTTGCTCAGTGTTGCTTTTTCTTGCTAACCCTATTTTAGTATTAAGCATTATTATTTATAGGCCAAAACCGTCACCCCCAAAAATCCTACACCTAATTTTAAACTGTCTTTAAAATGAATTCAAGCTTAATTAGGAAAATAAATGGCCGGCCAAAACTCAAAATAATTCAAGACCATGTCAACCTGGGCCATCGTGACTCAAATGACTCTTGTATTTTTTTTAATTTCTAGACCGAAAAGTTTTAATTTGGACCTAAAAAACTTAATTTAGGGTTTTGCAGTTGAATTTGTGCCTTTTGAAATTGGACTAACTTATTTAAAAGTTGTAAATTAAGTTCACATCTTTTAAAATCAAATCAAATTTATTGTGACATTCTTTAATTAAGACCGTACTAACTTAGAGCCAAAATTAAGGTTCTACATAATGATAAGTATGCGTCAGCAACATATAGTCGTGATTTCCATTCAAAATAAGTAAGGGTAATTAAAATTACACCTCCAAAATTATAATCAAAGGGGATCCTAACTTTAGCCCTTATGGGTACTAGGTTGGGCTTACATTTCATGAGCTGGGATTTTTGCCCCCACTCCTTGTGGAATAGTTCTTACCACTTCTTCACTGTTAAGCTCAGGGCCTTAGAGAACATAGGCCTAAACCCGGAGAAAATGGAGTCGCCATCCGAACGGGCTGAGAAAAAGAAAGGGGTGGATGACTTGATTCTTAAGAAATTCTCAACCCCTTAATGGGTTCGGAAAGTTGGGTATGCATGGGGAAGGTGAGAAATGGCCTAGCACACCCATAATGCCCGATTCATTGGAACTAGCCTCTTTTTCAGGTCTAAATATTATTGAATTCTTGGTTATCATGACATTATCCATAATATATGTAAATTAAAATAAATAAATATTCATTGAATTGAAAATAAATAAATAAATGAACACCCATCGATTGATGGAAACATACTCTTATAAATGTCCAAATATCCACAAAAATAAATAAAATAGGATAACCACTAAAAAGTGGAAACGTGTCCCTTATAATTGTCCCTAAGAGTTTAAATAAAAATAAATTACAGAAAATAAATAAATTAAATAAATAAGGCACCCACGAATGGAAACATACCTTTTACATCCTTAAAACCCAAAAAAAAAAATTAACACATTTAACTATTCATAGAAAAATAAATAATCCAAACATGTAGTTCAATCAACACAAAAATAATAATAATAAATTGGGTTTAATAAAAGGCAATTAAGGTTAATGACAAATTGCAATCTAAAAATAAATATTGATCCATTGACGAGGGATAGAGTACAGTGGTCCTGCTAGTCAGTTAGCGAGTGGGGTCAAGGGGGCAATACCCCTTGTGGGGGATCGGAGGCAGCATCTCCAAAGGTAAATGGTTTATATGATATGATTTTGTTGGGGAATTATGGTTTTTATGTAAGCTAGGGTTTTATGTTTATAGAAATTATGTTTTTTCCTAAACTAGGATTTACAAGTAAATTAAGGTTTAACTATGTGATATTAGGGCTTTAATTACAAAATATGCAATTAGGGTTTTTGAATCAAAATAAGTTAAATGAAATAACATTATTAGGGTTTATGTAAAATCATCATCAAAAATAGGGTTTAATGTTTAAGGTTCAGTTTTTGTTATTATGTTTGTAAACTTAGGGTTACTGAATGTTGATTTAGATGAGCTATTGCATAAAGAATTTTGTAACTTGCTATTGTAAATTTAAATTGCTACTGGATAAAACAGTGTTGAATGAATTAAGCTACGGTGACTTTGAAACCAATGAGACTGAGCTACTAGACTTGATTTAATGAAACTAATATGAAGATAGTTAATTGAAGTTTAAATGAAATAATAATATCATACCTGCGTTTGTAGATTCTACCAATATCATTTTGTTAAATCAACCTTAATCTTGTTGGGATAAAGCAATCTGGAGATGATGGAGACTGCCTCCTTTGGTTGTAGTGGTTACTATCTTTTTCTTTGTTTTATTGTTTCTGTGTTGCTTCCATATTTAATTCTTGCCTACTAGGTTATTGATTGCTAATCCATGCTGATTGCTCTCTGTTGCTCCCTTATATCTTAATTATTATCGACCCTTTTCTCTGCTTTTTAATTGTATATTTATTGGTAAATAAATACTTAACCTCTAAACCCTAATATGCTAATTTGAAGTTTAATCCAAAGTCCAATTTGATTAGGAAATTAAAACTCTTGGCCAAACTCTTTTCGAATTAGGGTTCATATCGACTTGGAGTATCCATGTCGACATGTGCTAAGCTCATGTCAATTTAGACACCCCAAATCGATATGAGCAATGCTCATGTTGATTTAGATGTCCAAGTTGACATGAGCATTAAGCTTATGCAGACATGGACCTATCTTAACTCAAATCGAACCCTAATTTCTAGTTTTTTTGGCCCAAATCCTTCACAAATTAAATTCTAGCTTTTATGAATTGGATTAATTAAATTTTAAGTTTTTAAAATTGAGTTGGAGTTCATTTGGTCCTTTTAATTTTAAATTAGACTATGTTAGGGCTTTAAAAATTGAACCAACATAATTTAGGCCTTTTAAAACTGGACCGACCTATTTCAAAGCTATAAACTAGGTTTAAGCTTCTAAAATCGGACCAAATTTAGCTTGGCATTCTTTAGATGAGATTAGATTAGCTTAGGGCCAAAATTAGGGGGTCTACACATTCCTAAAATAAAATAAATACTTATAAAATAAAATAAAGAAAAATAAAGTAATAAAGGAGAAAGAACCAATTTTGTAAATTTTAGGTGAGCTCCTTATTTACAGTGAAATTTCAAATGTGCCTACATATCTCTTTAAATGGGAATCATGGCCCCTTAGTAGTTTATGCCTTTGATTACAAAGGACTTAAGTTGATTTTATCATGTTTAGATGATTTAAGTTGGTTATATAGCTAAGCTTTTAAAAGATTAAATTTAAGGAGTTACCTTTGAAGATTTTCTCTTCCTTGATATGAAGGCCTTGGCCATTTGGGCTTTACTTGAAAGGCGTGGGCCTTTGGGCTTGATTTAGAAGGCTTGGGCCTCGGGCTTGATTTGGAAGGCTTGAGTCTTTGGCTTAATTTGGAAGGCTTAGGCCTTGGGCTTTTCATGGAAGATGGTTTGGGCTCTGACTTAGGCTTGAAAGAAGGCTTAGGCCTTAGGCTTGGAAGGTTAAAGAGGGAGAAGAAAAAAGAAAGTAGCAAATAGTTGCTTGCTTTTTTGGTGTGGTTTGAAAGCTAACGGAGACTCACTGTTTATATAGATCCCAAGTGGGGTGAAGATAATGATTTTCAAATGTGGGAATAAGCTAGGCTATATATATCCAAACTTGAGAGTGCAAAAATTATAATTTTTAGAAGTGGGATTAATGAAATAATTATGCTACCATATGCCAACGTTTGAATAGTTTCGAGGTTTTACCAGTTTCAGACCCAACTGATGTTCGATTTGAGTGATTGTTATTGCATTGGATTCATAACACAATGAGCTATATATAATTTGTATTTTGGGGGGTAAAAAATCTATATTTTACTCCTAAACTTGCATAAGTCAAATCATGTGCAATTGCATGTCTTGGATGGTGCAAAATCCAGGGGTTCACAGATGCCCCCCATCATGGTTACTTTGTTTGAAAAGTGACCCTAATGTTTGTGAACACAAGCTTCTTTAGTCAATTTAGCTCATATTGATGCAAATGTAATGAAAACTCACTTTAGGGAGACTAGGAAGACCTATTCTTGGGTTATCCTAGAATGTTTATTGAAGCCAACCTTAAACAAGTGACAAGGAAGGCCCATTCTAGGTTTGACAGGGAGGCCCATCCTAGTTTTGACCTAAGATTTTTTTGTAAACCTATCCTAATTGACCTAAGATTTCTATGTAAACCTACCCTAATGAGATAAAAGAAGCCCATCCTAAGTTTGACCTAAGATGTCTATGTAAACCTACCCAAATGGGGGTAATGAGGCCCATTCTAGGTCTGACCCAATATGCCTTTATAAACCTACCTTAATGGGGGTAAGGGCAGTTCATCCTAAGCTTAACCCAAGATGTCTATGTAAACTTACCCTAATGCCAAATTAGTTTTTGGCTTATGTTAATTTAGAGCCTTAGTGGCTAGCGGCTGGGATCTGTAATGCCAAATTTCTTCTAAGCTTATGTTGATTTGGAGTCTTGGAGGTTGATGGCCAAGGGTGGCCTCTGTAATGTTAGATTGGTTCTGGGCTTATGGTAATTTGTAGCCTTAGTGGCTGATGGCCAAGTATGACCTTGCAAAGCTAAATTGGTTTTGGGCTTATGCTTATTCGAAGCCTTGGCATTTGGCGGTTGGGTGTGGCCTTTCTAATGTCTAATATGAAATTAATTTGGAGCCTTGGTGGCTAATGTATGATCTAAAATTGATTTAGAGTCTTGATGGCTGATTTCTAATCCATGATGATGTCATTGATATAAGTTGGCAATATTTGATAGTGCTGGATTTGAACTTCATTTGTTTGCAGAACCAAGGGTAAACTATGGATGCCATAAAGTCTAGTTCTAAGGTTCTTGCCTAGACTATATCTTAAAAATATATTCTAGCGCTTCTACTTAGAATGGTTTTGAAAGTTGGATTCTAAGGTCCTTACCTAAAATAGTCTAAAGGTTGGATTCTACAACTCTCACCTAGAATGATTCTAAAAGCTGGATACAAGGGCTCTTACCTAAAATGGTTTTCAAAGTTGGATCCTAGGGCTTTTGCATATAGAACATCTAAAGGTTGGATTCTAGGGCTCTTATCTATAATGCATATGAAAGTTGGATTATAGGCCTCTAACCTAAAATGGTTTTGAAAGTTGATCCTAGGGCTCTTACCTAGAATATTTTTGAAAATTTAATTTTAGGGTACTTGGAATGAATTTGAATGTCTAATTGTAGACCTTTAATTTTTGACCCATTCAAATATGATAGTCTAAAATAATTTTTATAGTATTTCATTTATTTTAATAATATTTTAATCACTAATAATATTTAATAGTTATTTTTAATAAAAATAAAAAATATAAAAAATAAAAAATAAAAAAATCAGACGGATCGACGAGTGACTCGCGGCAGCCCATTTCGCCGCAGAAATTATCTACGGCGAATTGGGCACTGTCCAATTCACAACAGATACAATTTGGGGCAAATTGGGCACTGCCCAATTCACCCACAGCCAATTTTGGGGCGAATTGGCTGCCAGCTAGCCCCCCGCGCCCGTTTTCGCCAGCCCAACTTTTGCCAACGCAGCCCACGGGCTCGACAGCCCGCGTGCTGCCGATTTTTTGACCAAACCTTATTTTATCCAGTTTTCTAATTTTTCCTAAACCATTGGTATTTTCTTATTAAAATAGGATTAGGACTCTTTATTTTCCTATAAATACTGGCATTAAAAATAACGGACAACACATAAAAACCTTAAAGAAGAAGGAGAAAACCCGTAGAGGTCGGGCAATGGAGATTAAAAGAGATTAAAAGCAGAAATGGCAAAAAGAAATTAGGAAGAAGTCGACATTTATCAGTTATCAAAGGTAGCAACGCTGCCTTTATTCATTGTTCATCCAGAAGTCAATTGTGGAGGAACCAAAGAACGGAGGTTTGATTTAATTCTTTAATTTATTTGAATTCATAGTAGTTTCATCCTTGAGATACAACTTATTTGACTATCCAATATATGCATTCCCTTCTATAAATATCATTAGAAGTTTTAAGATTAATAAGTTATTTAGGTCCAGTAATTAACTTAAACCTCGTAGTCTTGATTACTTGATTTAAACAACATGATTTGAGTTTAATGTTCATATAATCACAAAACATTATCAAAACCCTAATCTAATTGCCCAGTTGCTAGAAACCCTAATCTGCTTACCAATTTTTCAAAACTTTAAATAGTTTTATTAATTCCCAAAACCCTAATTGTTTTCTTAATTTTCCAAAACCCTAAAAGATTTTCTAAATTCCGAACCTAAATTTATAAAATTTGTTTTCAAAATTCAAAACACCAAAGCCCTAATCAAATTCTAAAATATCAGAATTCTTTAAATTCCAGAAAACCTTAAACCCTAACTCCATTTGCTTAATTGCCAAACCTAGACCCAAACACTAGTTCCAATAACTTAATTCCTAAACCCTAGTTTCATAGAAACATTAAAATTTCTTAAACCCTAAATTTCATAATCCCAGCAACCTAAAAAAATCCTAAACCCTAAATGATGAAACCTCAATCTAAAACCCTACAATCCAAAACCCTAAGTTCCAAAAACCCTATTCTAAGATGCAAATTCTAAATTTATATATTTATTCCTTTATTTAATTTTAGATTTGATTATGTAGTTTATTATATGTTTTGATGGTTGATTTATTTAATTTCAATGCTTGATTTACTTAATTTGATTTATTTGATTTACCATGGATGGATATTTTCTTTATTATTATGATTATTATTTGTTTAAAATTGTAAGAGGTATGTTTTCACTTTGTGGGTACCTCATTAATTAATTTCTATGTAATTTAAATTGCTTTTATATTTTGGATCAATGCAAAGGACATTTTTCCATTTTTTGGGGGTGTCCTATTTAGTTTAGACATGAACGATGTGAGGACATGTTTCCATTCTCGGATGGGTGTCTATTTATTTGCCTTGTTTGGACATTGTTTTGATTTTAATATAATGATGCTTTATTTTAATTGTTGCATGTAGTATGGATAATATTGTTAAATTTAAGAATTTTATAATTTTAAGTCCTACAAAGGAGGTTGTTTCAAATGAACCGGGCGTTGTGGGGGTGCTGGGCCATTTCTCACCTTCGCCACACGTACCCAACTTTCTGAACCTATTAGGAGGTTGGGGATTCCTTAGGAATTGAGTCATCCACCCCTTTCTTTTTTCCGGCCCATCCGGGTGGCGACTCCATTTCCTCCAGGCTTAGGCCCATGTTCTCTAAGGCCCCGAGCCTAAACAGTGCCGAAGTAGCAAGAACCATTCCACTGACAGTGGGGGCAAAAATCCTCGTTCACAGTGACGACTCCACTGGGGATAAGAGAAGTTGATTCCGTTGGTCTTTATATTATACTATTCTTTCTTATAATGATATTATCCATTGCATCATATTAGATTGCATCGTGTGCGTGAATTAGGATGCCTGTGTCACCCGCGTTGTGTTATGTAAGGGATACCATACTTTCACTCTAGGTATGGAGATCGAGCATGGCATAACCACTCACAGTCTCGTACCATTTAGTATATAGTTGCTATGGGAACCTAAGCCTTTTAACCCAAAGACTAAAGCTCATGTAATTGGCCTAGTTACTTTCTTTAGGCTTTACCCCAAATGCTTGTTGTTTGAATATGGTTAATTTATCTTGGCTTAAATCATGGCTTATTTGGTTTGTTCATTTTCTAATATGACCTAAATATATTGTGAGCTCAAAATAAATTTTTCTTTAAAGTCTAAAAGACCAAAGCTATTTTCAAAACTTTTCAAGATGGTCTTTGGACATAAAACTTTTCTAAAAACAAATAAAAAATTCTTTTGCTCATAACCCAAATACTAAGCCCAAAATCCATTTTTTCTAAAATCTTTTTAAAATGGGCTTAGAAATAAAATTATTTTCATCCAACCTTTTCTTGCAAAGAGCTTGCAAATTATTTAGGTCAATTATAAAATACCAAAAATTAATTGTGAGCCTAGTTTATATTAAAGAATAATTAATCATGGGCTTATTTTTTGGCATGAACCATTAGTTACTTTTTTAAGTGAGAAATCTATTTATAATAAACCTCTTAATTTAGTTTTAATCCAATATAGCATAAAAGCTACTTTAGTTGGTTGAATAGATTAAAACCTAATTAATGGGAATTATCATGAACTGATTTCCATTTTCAAAAATATAACTATTGGTTGAAACGTCCGAGAGAATTATTTGAAAAACAAGATACCCCATATTGGTATTTTGTTAACCGTATTACCTAGGAAAAATGACTTGCCATTCATGTGTGGATGTTATAAGGTTAGAAGGAACGTCCTAATTATCTTTCTGTGTTTATTGTTTGTGCATACATGCATACATACATACATTTGCATCTCATATCATTGATCCTCTCTGGCTCACAGCCCTAGATTATGATAGTTCGAAAGCTTAAAATAGTCCGACCTACACCGGGGAGGAAGAATCTAGCAACGACTCAATCACTTGCTCACCAAAAGCAATGGGGCCCGAACAAATTCAAAGAATGGTGGATGACGCCCTCAATGCCAGGATGGAAGAAATAAAAGAGGCCCAAGCCAAAACCATGAAGAATCAATTGGCTGCAATTTTAGAAAACAATGCCGAAGCATTCGCTAGCACCAAGAAGCCAAAGGACAAAGGGGATGCTAAGGTTGGTAAAGTGGCTTTTAATGATGACAAGGTAGTCGTTGATGACGATGACGACTGGGCTCAATACTTCCAAGATCCTCAAGATAAAAAGAAGGAGCCAAAGGTTGTTGAGAAGTCAACTTTTGAAAAGACTGGAAATTCTGATGTTGAGAAGATGATTGCTGACCTAGAAAAGAAATTTGAAAAGAAGCTGAAAATCGAAGAAATGTCCAAAGTTGACAAATTATTTGAGCTAGACGAAGAAGTTTTGTACAAGTTCAAGATGCCTTCCTTCGCTAAGTTTAAAGGAACAGAAAATCCTCATCTCTATGTGAAGCAGTACATCACTACTATGCAGCCTGCCCGAGCTACTAAGGCTCAAACTCTAAGGTACTTCATGCTCTTATTGGACCCTATTATCCAAAATTGGTTCAATACCTTAGATGATGGCACACAAAAGAATTGGGATCTGCTATACAAGACCTTCATCCAACAATATGGATACAATGTCGAGATGGAAGTTACCTTAATGGAAGTGGAGTCCATTAGACAAAGGCCAAATGAGAATTTTGTGGACTATGTAAAGAGATGGAGGAACAAGGTTGCTTTACTCAAGAAGAGGCCCGATGAATTCGATCAAATAAGGATGATTGTGAGAGGGATGTTGCCTAGTCTTCATGAAAAGATGTCTCATACACTCATCTGTGATTTCAAAGATCTTCTCCAAGCTGGCCTGCAAATTGAAGAATGGGAAAGGGAGAAGAATCGCTTTTCAATAAAAAGGAATGAGAAAGGGAACCACTAGTCGGGCAATCAAAGCATATAAAAAGAAGTTGATGTTAATGCCATTAGTCAAGGAGGAATGAGGCAGTTTTTAAAATTATGAAAGCCGCTATCTTGGGTTCTCAATAAGCTACAATAGAAGTGATTGTTACAACCCTTGGCTCCTCTTCCTTTGCCTAATCCTCTTCCACCTAACTTTGATACTAATGCATTTTGCCAATTCCATCAAAGGCCTGGACACGAAACAGACAATTGTATGAAGTTAAGGCATGAGATCCAAAATTTAATCGACAGTGGTAAGCTACCTGAGCCAGACAATCCCAATACCATGAACAACCCTTTGCCTAAGTTTGGAAGAGTACCTCCACCGGCAACCTTCATGGTAGGAAAAGGATTGGAAGAAGATTTTGTTTTATCATCCTTTCAAGATGAAGATATTGAAGATGTGAAAGGAAAATAATCTTAACTCAACAAACTTTCCTTAGCTTGAATGTTGCTTTTCAATTTTGCTTTCTTTAATATTTAATTGGAACAATTATGTTTTTCTATTTTTGTTTGAATAAATTATTGTCATCAAAATTTTTGTTGGTCTTTGTTCATTTTGGTGCTCAACCAATGAGGAATCTAGCTTGATATTCATAAATTAATGTATCTAGGCATCATGATTTGAATGACTTTACTAGGTGAGGGAATTGCTCTATAGCATTTAGTTGTGTATGCTTACTTAGAGAGGGCTCCTGCATAATTACCTTTGTCTAGGTCCTAGTTAGTCTTAGAACATGCTTTGACAAAATTTCGAGGTGAAATTGAACTCTGCTTATTTAAGAGAGAAATGATCTAGGCATTTTTTGACGAGCCAATAACTAGTATCCACCCAATTAAATATCAATCTCTAGTTGTACCTTTGAGCCTTCATAAAATTTTAGCTTTCTTTTCATTGGCTTACAAACCCCGATAACCTACCCTGAGTTTTTGTAATACTTTTGACAAGTCTTATGATCACTAAGATGAAGAGGCAAGAAGATCAAAGAAAGGAATGAATAGTCAAGATCATAAGGATAGTTGATGTCCTCAAGACCATAAGGGTAGCTGAAGTTCACTTAATATCTCCAATCTATCAAGATAACGTCAGAGTAACAAATGATTTATCCCTGTTAAAGGAAATTTAAGTCACTCTGCTTATACATTATTAAAAACCCAAGTTGGTACAAACAAGACAACTCTTTTAGAGTTAGAACCAAAAATAAAAGAAAAGAAAAAAAAAGAGACAAAAGAGACAAAGAAAAAAGAAAAAAAGAGAAAAGAAGAAGAAGAAGAAAAAAGATAAAACCTAAAAAGACGGTTCAAAAAGCCAACTGAGTTCTCTTTTACCTAAGACAACAAAAGGCTTCCATTTGGTTTATAAGGACAGTTTGACTTGAATTGGCCCAACCCAACCAAAAATTCGATCAAAATCAGAGAAAAAGGAGAAAGACCATTCAGTTCTTGAAAGTTCTATACTTGACAGTCCTACAAGGAAGAAGGACAAAAATGATAAAATGCTCAAAGAAAGGGAAGAGTAAGAAAAATAAAAAGAAAGAAAAGGGAGAAGAAGAAAAGAAATGAATATGGGTACCAAACTTTATGCAAAGAAACAAAGATTGTCCCAATCAAGATCTAGATTAATGTCAAGAAGATAGAAGGAATTTAGAGTCTAGCAAGATTGCTCCCAACAGTCTAAAGTTCCAACAAGAAATTTATTGTGTGAGGATTTATCCATTGTGTCACATCAGCTCCAATCTCAAAATGGCTTTCATTTAACCCGTGTCCCTTATAAACCTCATTTTAAGCCTATCAAAGACCTGTTGATCTCTCTTGGTAGGTAGAGTCTATTAGTGGAGATAGTTTGAATAAGCATGCATATGAGATAGACAATATTTAAACTCAATGAGACCTTTGGCCAAGTAATGTGTATGTGCCTATTTGAAGTGCAACAATTGTTGCTTAAATAGAAATGATTCATGAGTTTAGTACGGTAACCAGGGTTGTCATGTTATAGATATGTTAATTTGGAAAAATCAAGTCCTGAGGTACATTGACATTAATTTGGCAAAGGCAACATTTGATTTCAAAATCAAAATTCAAAATTGAAAATTCAAAAAAATTACAAAGCCTTCAAGTTAAGGAGAGTATGTTGAACTATCGAACCTCGAATGACACATTGGGCAAAGAAAATAATTACTGGCAAGGCCATAAAGAAGCTACAAACTAACTTGCTGAAACATAGTTTGAAATGGATGTATCCCTGACTCTGCAGCTTGGGGTATCCACCACTCATATTTTAAACATCTTGAAGATAAAAGCTATAAATGTGAAGCATTTTGTCATTCCAGTTTAAGACTTGAATAGGCATCTCAAAGGAGTCAATGAGAACACTTTTGCTGATCACCTCGGTTTGTGGGTCGATAGAACCATTGTAAGTATTATTCATGCATATCATGCATACATGAGCATATCACATCGCACTTTCTTGTCTTGTATTGTCTATTCTTTGTCAAAGTGAACAGCAAACACCCTGTAAAGTAAAGAATCAACAGAAGATATTGAATCAAGGGGGCATGGAAAGCCTATTGCTTGAGGAAGCTCCAGTCATTTTGCAAAAGAAGAAATACGTGTTTGTTTAAAAAGCTAGACAAGACAAACATCAATTAGAGCCCACATAAAAAAATCATAGGGGCAAGGAGAAGATATGAAGGTTAGCTAAAAAAATGGTTGAAATTTTTTTGCTTTTCAAAAGTGCAAAGGAAGAACAAAAAGAATGGAACATTAGAACTATAAAAATAATGAAGACGCAAAAGACAAAAGATCAATCCAGCTAGAAGAGCTAAAGCCAATATAGGACAAATCTCTAAGGATGAAGATCCACTTTCAAGGGTGAAGACCCGATTTCCAAGGATGAAGATCCAGCTTAAAGGATGAAGATCCATTTTCAAGGGTGAAGACCCGATTTTCAAGGATGAAGATCCATTTTCAAAGGTGAAGACTAGATTCCAAGGTTGAAGATCCAATTTCAAAGGGTGAAGACCCGAAGTCCAAAGGATGAAGATCCATTTTCAAGGGTGAAGACCCGATTTCCAAGGATGAAGATCCATTTTCAAAGGTGAAGACCTGATTCCAAGGATGAAGATCTAATTTAAAAGGGTGAAGACTCGAAGTCCAAAGGATGAAGATCCATTTTCAAGGGTGAAGACCTGATGCCTAGGATGAAGATCCAGTTTAAAGGATGAAGATCCAGTTTAAAGGATGAAGATCCAATTTTAAGGATAAAGACCCAACATCCAAAGGATGAAAATCCATTTTCAAGGGTGAAGACCCAATTTCAAAGGATGAAGATTCATTTTCAAGGGTGAAGACCCGATCTCCAAGGATGAAGATCCATTTTTAAGGGTGAAGACCCAATGTCCAAAGGAAGAAGATCCATTTTCAAGGGTGACTACCCGATCTCAAAGGATGAAGATCCATTTTCAAGGGTGAAGACCTGATCTCCAAGGATGAAGATCCATTTACAAGGGTGAAGAACCGATCTCCAAGGATGAAGATCCATTTACAAGGGTGAAGACCCGATCTCCAAGGATGAAGATCCATTTTTAAAGGTGAAGATCCGATGCTAATGATGAAGATCCAAAGTCTGACGATGAAGGTCCATTTTGGGGGTGAAGAACCACAATAGAACAACCGGAGCAGTCAAACTTCTCAACTGATAAAAAGTTTGTCAAACTTAGTCTTGGGTCCAAGCACCCAAATCAAATTCAGTCTTGGGTCCAAGTACCCAATCTCGGGTCCAAGTACCCAAATCAAATCCAATCTGGGGTCCAAGTACCCAATCTTGAGTCCAAGTACCCAAATCAAATTCGGTCTTGGGTCCAAGTACCCAATGTCATCCAAGTACGCAAATCAAATTCAATCTCAGGTCCAAGTACCCAAATCAAATTTAGTCTCAGGTCCATGTACCCAATCTCGGGTCCAAGTACACAAATCAAGTTCATTCTCAGGTCCAAGTACCCAAATGAAATCCAAGTACCCATCCTCATCAAAAATTAGTCAAAGATCTTATTGCTTTTCACTCTCTTTTGTCGCAGTATGAGATCGTTCAAGCAGGGGGCAAACTGTAGACCCTTAATTTTTGACCCATTCAAATCCGATAGTCTAAAATAATTTTTATGGTATTTTATTTATTTTAATAATATTTTAATCACTAATAATATTTAATAGTTATTTTTAATAAAAATAAAAATATAAAAAATAAAAAAATAAAAAAAATAAAAAATCAGACGAATCGGCGAGCGACGCGCGGCAGCCCATTTCGCAGCAGAAATTGTCTGCGGCAAATTGGGCAGTGGCCAATTAATCACAAATACAATCTAGGACGAATTAGGCACTGCCCAATTCACCCGCAACCAATTCTGGGGAAAATTGGCCGCCAGCTATCCCGCTGCGCCCATTTTTGCCAGTGCAGCCCACGGGCCCGACAGCCCCCGCGCTGTCGATTTTTTGACCAAACCTTATTTTACCCAGTTTTCTAATTTTTCCTTAACCATTGGTATTTTCTTATTAAAATAGGATTAGGACTCTTTATTTTTATATAAATACTAGATTAAAAAAAATGGACAGAACACAGAAAAACCTTAAAGAAGAAGGAGAAAAACCCTAGAGGTCAGGCAATGGAGATTAAGAGAGATTAAAAGCAGAAATGACAAAAAGAAATTAGGAAGAAGCTGACATTCATCAGTTATCAAAGGTAGCAATGCTGCCTTTGTTCATTGTTCATCTAGAAGTCAATTGTGGAGGAACCAACAAACGGAGGTTTGATTTAATTCTTTAATTTATTTGAATTCACAGTAGTTTCATCCTTGTGTTACAACTTATTTGACTATCCAGTATATACATTCCCTTTTATAAATATCATTAGAAGTTTGAAGATTAAGAAGTTGTTTAGGTCCAGTAATTAACTTAAACCTCATAGTCTTGATTACTTGATTTAAACAACATGATCTGAGTTTAATGTTTATATAATCAAAAAACATTATCAAAACCCTAATTTAATTGCCCAGTTGCTAGAAACCCTAATCTGCTTTTCAATTTTCCAAAACCTTAAATCGTTTTATTAATTCCCAAAACCCTAATTATTTTCTTAATTTTCCAAAACCCTAAAAGATTTTCTAAATTCCGAACCAAACTTTATAAAATCTATTTTCAAAATTCAAAACACAAAAGCCCTGATCAAATTCTAAAATATCAGAATTCTTTAAATTCCAGAAAACCTAAAACCCTAACTCTAGTTGCTTAACTCCCAAACCTAGACCCAAACCCTAATTCCAATAACTTAATTCCTAAACCCTAGTTTCATAGAAACCTTAAAATTTCTTAAACCCTAAATTTCATAATCCCAGCAACCTAAAAAAAATCCTAAGCCCTAAATGATGAAACCTCAATCTAAAACCCTACGATCCAAAATCCTAAGTTCCAAAAACCCTATTCTAAGATGCAAATTCTAAATTTATAAATTTATTACTTTATTTAATTTTAGATTTGATTATATAGTTTATTATATGTTTTGATGGTTGATTTATTTAATTTCAATTCTTAATTTACTTAATTTGATATATTTGATTTACCATGGATGGATATTTTCTTTATTATCATGATTATTATTTGTTTAAAATTGTAAGAGGTATGTCTCCACTTTGTGGGTACCTCATTAATTTATTTTTATGTAATTTAAATTGCTTTTATATTTTGGACCAATGTAAAGAACATGTTTCCACCTTTTGGTGGGTGTCCTATTTAGTTTAGACATGATTGATGTAAGGACATGTTTCCATCCTCGAATGGGTGTCCATTTATTTGCTTTGTTTGGACATTATTTTGATTTTAATATAATGATGCTTTATTTTAATTACTGCATGTAGTATGGATATTATTCTTATATTTAAGAATTTTATAATATTAAGACCTGCAACGGAGACCGGTTCCAATGAACAGGGCATTGTGGGGGTGCTGGGCCATTTTTTACCTTCCCCACACGTACCCAACTTTTCGAACCCATTAGGGGGTTGGAGATTCCTTAGAAATTGAGTCATCCACCCCTTTCTTTTTTTCGGCCCTTCCGGGTGGCGACTCCATTTTTTTCATGCTTAGGCCTGTGTTCTCTAAGGCCTCAAGCCTAAACAGTGCCAAAGTCGCAAGAACCATTCCACCGGGAGTGGGGGCGAATATCTCTGCTCACACTAATGTTGATATAGTGGTAAGGGTCTGATCTAGTGGAGAATATACTAGGTTTGATTTGGTCATGCAATGAGAATTGGGTACCTTAAAACCTAACTTTTGGTTGATAGGCATCAGGTTAGTTGGTAATTGGAGTGAAAAAGATTCCTTTAGATTCAAAGGTTGGCAATTTAACTAGTTTGCAGATTTTGCTTTGGGTTTTGACTTGTCTGCTTATCAATTTGTGGAAAAGTAATCAGGCTAATAAGGTGGTATCAGGCTTTGATTGAGTGTGAAGGATTGATGATAGGTTCCATTTTGTCAAGTTAGAATGCTAAGGCCATATTGAGATGTCATAGTCAAGTTGTGGTCAATTTAAACAGTTCTTGGATCATTTAGGGAAGCCATGGTCAGTTTTGGCCTTAGATTGGGTTGATTTGTTTTGCAAGTCTTGGTCTCAGTTTTGACTTGCCTTGGAGGGCTTGGCCTCTGGTTTGACCTGTATTAGAGGGCTTATCCCTAGGTTTGATTTTTCTTGGAGGGCTTAGCCATAGGTTTGTCTTGTCTTAGAGGACTTGACCTCAAGTTTGCCTTTTCTTGGAGGGCTTGGTCTTAGGTTTAACTTGTTTTGGAGGGATTATACTCAGGTTTACCTTTGGGACATTTAGGGAAGCCATGGTCAGGTTTGGCCTTAGATTGGGTTGATTTCTTTTGCAAGCCTTAGCCTTAGTTTTGACTTTCCTTGGAGGGCTTGGCCTCTGGTTTGACCTGTATTAGAGGGCTTATCCCGAGGTTTGATTTTTCTTAGAGGTCTTTGCCATAGGTTTGTCTTGTCTTAGAGGACTTGACCTCAAGTTTGCCTTTTCTTGGAGGACTTGGTCTTATGTTTAACTTGTTTTGGAGGGCTTATATTTAGGTTTACCTTTGGGATGAGTGGTTCATTAATTATGGAAATTCAGCAAGCTTCGGTTTGTTTGGCTAGTTTGTGGATTGTTATGCTTATTTAGGAAGGATGCAATTTTCTTGGACGAGCTCCATTTAGGCTTTGGTTTAGGGCAACTTTGTTTTTTGAAGACTTAAGTTAGATCTGGCCTTTGGTTTGTCTTGGGAAGCTCCAGTCTAGTTGGGATTATAACACCCTTATACTCTATATACGTATAATACATACACCTCATATATATAGAATACATATACAGAATACAAGAATATCACAATCATAGACATTTAAAATTTTCATAATTAGAAGAAAAATATTTTAATCATTACAATAAATAATTATTTTATTAGTTTTTTTCATAGAATTGTAACTTATTTATTATGATGATTATTGTTTTCTTCATGCATTTTGGTAGTTTTAATCTGTTTATTTAGTGATTTCATCAATTTTGGTAGTTTTAATTTATCCCAGTGTTTAAGTCATTTTTGTACTAGTTTTTAGTGTGGTGTTTATGTGATTTTGGTTAATGTTTCATTTGATTCTTGGTTAAAGTTTGTTTCAAGTGTTTGTTTTAGGTAAATATGCAAAAAAACTCCCTTGTAAGACCAAAACAAAGAAAGAAGAGCATGAAGCAGCAAGACATGGCCAAGCCAAATCAAGCTTGGCAGTGTCACCTCAAGCAAATTATTGGCAGATCATGACATGGGTAGGAGACACGGCCAAGCCACTGGCCATGTCTCACCTAAAGGGCAAAACCAAGGGAACAGAGAAAGAAAGGAAAATTTGGCAGAAGTTGACACTGGTAAGTGACACGGCCAAGCCATGTGACACAGCCACAAGCTTGGTCGTGTCCCATATTTAGCCAAGAAAGAAGAGCAAAGAAAGAAGAGAATCAGTAGGTGATGCTAGCAGGTGACACGGCCAAGCCACTGGCCGTGTCACTCTCATTTCCATAGAAGCAAAGAAGAGCAAGATTACACAGAAGGTGACACACCCAGGTGACACGGCCAAGCCACTGACACGGCCACAAGCTTGGCCGTGTCACTCCATGGGGCTAAGGAAAGAAAGGAAACGCAGATTTTGAGCGAGGGTTTTGTATAAATAAGAAGATTAGGGCATTTTAAAGGGTTACACATTTTCCAGCCGTCCAACACAAACATTTGAGCTATTCCTCATTCTTCTTTTAAATTTTGATTTCACTTTTCATGCAAATAGTCTAGATTAAATTAGTTTTAGCCATTGCATTATTCTTTTAGAAAAAATTTGAGCAAGAGATTCTTCAGAAGCCAAAGGAAGTTTGTAATTTGGTTTTGTTCTCAAACTCTATCTCTTAAGTTTCATTGGAATTGTATTCATGAACTCTCTAATGTCTAAATTAATTTCTTTTAATTTTAATGAGATGAATTTGTTTGATAGCATCATTATGAACTAATTTGATCTAGTCTAGGGTTTGTATGGATCTACTATGATTGTATGAAATGGTTATTGCTCTTAACTGAATTATTTCTTTTATCCTTAATTGAATGGATTAAAGTTAATATATAATTGATTGGCCACAAATTATGTGTTTGAGGTATTTGATGAAGAATTGAGAAATGAAGTCTAATGCTGGAATAATTCAATTAAGGACTTAGGTGAATTAGAAATATAAACCTAAGAAAAAGATCATTTCAATTGTAACAAGATTATTTGAAATAGGTTTGAATGCGAGAGCTTATTTCCTTTATTCGATTAATTAAGTTGCTTGAAATCTGTTCTTTGAAATTAAACCGGTTGAGAGGAATAGCCGTTCATACATAGAAGTTAGTAGAGAAGTGCAAACCCTAGACCTTTCTATTAAGTGAATCAATATATCTGTTCAATTTACTTTCATTGTTTAAAATTCAACTCGTTCTGTTTTCATTAGTTGTTTAACAATTCAATTTTATTGATAATTTGTTATTTACGATTTGATAAATAATTAGCTTATCTAGCTTCCTTGTGAGACGACCTTGAGGTGTTCACCAAAATACTACAGCAGCCTCGTATACTTGCGAGTGTAGTTCTAGTAGTGTTAATTAGAGCGCAACAAGTTTTTGGTGCCGCTGCCGGGAAGGCTAATTGGCGTAATTGTTTATTAGGCATAAATATTTTAAATTATTTTTCATTGTTTACATTTTATTTTTATTTTTCTTTTGCTTTTAATAATTTCTTTTTTCCAGAAATTTTATTTATGCAAGGCAGGAGATCACTCGGAGGAGAGCTTTGCCCAGTTATTCCAGAAATTCAGAGAGTGAAAAGGAGCAGAGAAGAGTTTGAACTGTATACTGGGTTTGATACAGAGGAGGAAATTTCTGATTTTGAGTCGGATACTACACAATCTACCAATATGGGAGATGAAAGGCAAAGAACTATGAGGGATTTTGCCAGACCTGTCATTGGGACTTCCACCTCATGTATAAGATTGACAGATGCAAAAAGAATTTATGAGTTGAAGAATATCTATTACAACATGCTGCCATCTTTCTATGGAGTTCCGAATGAAGATCCTTTGAATTTTATCCAGAATTTCTACTCCACCCTCAACACATTTCTATTGGAAGGACTAATAGAAGACCAGTTGAGGATGAGGTGTTTTCCATACATATTAAAGGATAGGGGAAAGAGATGGCTTATGATGTTGCCTGAAAATTCTTTGACAACTTGGGAGTAAGTCTATAACAAGTTTATGGGCAAATTTTACTCACATCAGAAGACAGCTGAATTAAGAGGAAAAATAGCTACATTTTCTCAATTTGAAGGAGAGCCATTTCATGAGGCTTGGGACAGGTTTAAGATGTTGTTAATCCAGTGTCCACACCATCACTACCCACTTCAACTGCTGAATCAGTTTTTCTACGATGGTCTAACCCAGCAATTTTAGAATACTATTGATAATGCAGCTGGGGGAGCTATGGGAGAAAAAACAGCAGATGAGACTTATGAAATCTTTGAAATGTTGGGAGCTAATTCTCAACAGAAAAGTGTAAGAGGAAGAAGTAAAGGGGTAAATTAATTGGAAGCCAACAGTGAGATGGTCAATCAGATAGCTGAATTGACAAGGCAAGTGCAGATGATGAACATGAAAAACAATACTTCTTCATCCACTCAAGAAGTGTGTGGAGTTTGTGAAACTTTTGGGCATGGAGCAAATATATGCCCCTCTGCATAGGAGTCTTATGGAAATGAGGCTGAGAAAGTTAATGCTATGGGGGGATATCAACCAAGGGCCCGGAATGATCCTTTCTCAAATACTTACAATCCTGGTTGGCGGAATCATCCAAACTTTTCCTGGGCAACAAATAATTCTCAACAACCTTTCCAATTGCTCCAGAGACAAAATCAACTGCCGGGGCAATCTTCAAATCAAGGGCAGCTTAAGAGAGAGAGTTTGGAGGATAGTTTACATGCTTTTATCCAAGTTAGTACCAAGAATTAAGAGATGAATAACAAAAGGCTGGAGATTAAAATTAAAATAAAAAATAAAACCGATCAAAGCACCTATTCCATTTTATTTAAACCAAACATGAAATTAAAAATTGCTAAATATGAAATTGTAACTATGGAAAGAAATGCAAACCGATGGGTTGCATCCCATTTAGCGCTTCTTTAATGTCGTGTAGCTGGACATTACTGCAAGACTCAAGGATCGTTGATCAAAGTACTATCGACAAACCTTACTTCTTGGAGCCCCTCATTATATAGTTTAACTCTCTATCCATTTAGTTTAAAAGTTTCATTCGTTCGAGAGTTAAGCAATTCTATAGCATTGGAAGGATATACCTGAGTTATCTCGAAAGGACCACTCCATCGAGACTTGAGTTTTCCTGGAAACAGTCGAAGATGAGAATTAAAAAGCAAAACTTTCATACCTGGGCTCAATGTCTTTCGCACTAAAATTCTATAATGAAGTGCATTAGTGCGGTCCTTATAAATCCTAGAACTCTCATATGCCTCATTCCTTAGTTCATCTAACTATGAAATTTGCAGAAAACGTTCTCTCTTTGCCTTGTCCAAATCTAAATTCAGAGTCTTAATTTCCCAATACACCTTGTGCTCTAACTCCACTGGTAAATGACAAGCCTTACCAAAAACCAATCGGTATGGACTCATACCCAAGGGAGTCTTGAAAGTAGTTCGATATGCCCACAATGCATCATTCAATCTACTTGCCCAATCCTTCCTTGATGAGTTGACTGTTTTTTCCAGAATTCCTTTGATTTGCTTGTTGGATGTCTCAACTTGTCCTGAAGTCTGTGGATGGTATGGGGTCGCCACCTTGTGTTTCGCACTCGACTTGTGCATTAATTTCTCAAAAAGTTTGTTGCATAAATGACTTCCCCCATCACTGACTATCACTTTTGGCGTGCCAAATATGCTAAGAATGTATTCCTTCACAAATTTAAAAACCACATTAGTATCATTAGTTCGGGTGGGGATTGCCTCCATCCATTTTGAAACATAATCAACAGCAACTAAAATGTACTCATAACCAAAAGACTTGGGAAAAGGACCCATGAAGTCTATTCCCCAAACATCAAACAGTTCAACCACAATATAAGATTGAAGGGGCATTTCATTCCTTCTCCTAATGTTTCCTACTCTTTGACAGCGATCACAATGCTTACAATATTCTTGAGCATCTTTGAATAGAGTAGGCCAGTAAAATCCACTTTGAAGCACTTTTTCTGCAGTCTTTCTCCCTCCAAAATGACCACCACAGTGAAGGTCATGACAAAATTGAAGAACACTCAGTTGTTCTTCCTCATATACACACCTGCGAACTATCTCATCTTTGCATATCCGGAATAGGTAAGGTTCATCCCAAAAATAGAATTTACTCATGTGCAAAAACCTTTTCTTTTCCTGAAATAACATGTCAGAACGCAAAATACCACAAGCAAGATAGTTAGCAATATCTGCAAACCAAGGTGAATTCATTACCGCAAACAACTGCTCATCAGGAAATGCTTCTAGATTTCTATGAATGCTATCAGATGCATGATTTTCACCAAAGAAAGGTAATCTAGATAAATGATCAGCTACAACATTTTCACTTCCCTTAGTATCTTTGATTTGAAAATCAAATTCTTGCAATAATAACACCCATCTAATTAAATGAGGTTTAGCATGTTGTTTTGTCAAGAGATATTTTAGAGCTGCATGATCTGAATGCACAATAATTTTAGACCCAATCAAATATACTCTAAACTTATCTAACGCAAAAACAACAGCTATCATTTCTTTTTCAGTTGTTGTGTAATTAACTTGTGCACTATTTAGGATCAAGCTAGCATAATAGATCACTCTCAAAAATTTCTCAACCCTTTGCCCAAGGACAGCTCCTACTGCAATGTTGGAGACATCACACGTAATTTCAAAAGGTAAAGACCAAACAGGAGCTACAATTACCGGTGCACTAGTCAATTTTTCCTTAAGGGAATTACAGGCTTGCATGCATTGTGCAGTAAATTCAAATGGAACATCTTTCCCAAGCAAATGACACAATGGTTGGCTTATTTTAGAAAAATCTTTAATAAACCTCCGATAAAAACCTGCATGCCCTAGAAAGCTTCTTATTCCCTTAACAGAGGTAGGTGGGGGTAACTTAGCAATCAACTCTACCTTAGCTTTATCCACCTCAATCCATTTACTAGACACAAAATGGCCTAATACAATGCCCTGAGTAACCATGAAATGACTCTTTTCCTAACTTAAAGTGAGGTTACATCAATGCATCTCTCAAGCACAAGAATAAGTTTACTGAGGCAATTATCAAAAGAGTCACCAAAATAGAAAAATTATCTATAAATACCTCAATAATATCATCTATCATGTCCGTGAAAACAGACATCATGCATCTCTGAAAAGTTGCAGGCGCATTGTATAAGCCAAAGGGCATACGCCGAAATGCATAGGTCCCAAAAGGGCAAGTAAAAGTAGTCTTAGATTGATCCTCTGGTGATATCGGCACCTGATAATAACCTGAAAGTCCATCCAAAAAGCAATAATGTGAGTATCCAGAAATTTTATCCAGCATCTGATCAATAAATGGAAGAGGGAAATGATCTTTCTTTGTGGCATCGTTCAACTTCCTATAGTCGATACACATTCTCCACCCATTGGTAGTCCTAGTAGGAACCAATTCATTCTTTTCATTTTTTACCACAGTGATTCCTGATTTCTTAGGCACTACATGTACTGGGCTAACCCACTCACTATTGGCTATTGGATATATCACTCATTCATCAAGCAATTTAAGCACTTCCTTCTTAACCACTTCACTCATGTTTGGGTTAAGGCACCTTTGGGTCACCCTCACAATTTTAGCTCTCTCTTCTAAGATGATTCTATGTATGCACATTGAAGGGCTAATACCTTTGATATCACTCAATCCCCATCCTATTGCTCTTTTCAATCTTTTTAGTTCACTCACCAACCTCATCTCTTCCTTTTCACTAACTTCGCTAGAAATTATCACAAGTAAGGTGTTGTGATCTCCTAAAAACACATATTTCAGATTTTTAGGCAACTCTTTCAGCTCTAACTCAAATGAAGGATTATTCTCTTCTTTTTGGATGGAGGGGAGCTCAAATGTTGGGTCCTCCTTAAGTTCCTCTATTTCAGCACTCTCTAATATCTCAAGGCAACTGGCCATTTATGAGTCAAAAATATCCAAGCCACGATCTAAGGTCAGTGCCAGCTCCAATTTATCCGAAGAACCTGTTTGCAAGAAAACAACTGAAACAACTGCGTCAATACAATCAATCAAAGAGCAATCCTCATATAATGCAGTTGTAGGAATGGGAGAAGTGTTAAAAATAGAAAAATTCAACCGTTTGTCCCAAGACAGTCATTGACAATTTACCATTTTTAACATCAATCAAGGTGTTAGTCGTAGCCATAAAAGACCTACCTAGTAGAATAGTGTGTGCGGATGGGGTAGGGTTATTTCCTTCCATGTCAAGAACTATAAAATCCACAGGCACTATCAACCCACCAACCTTAACTAAAACATCTTCTATAACTCCTTTCGGGAATCTAAGAGATCTGTCAGCTAATTGCAAGACCATTTTGGTAGGTTTAAGTTCCCCAAGTTCTAATTCGAGATACACAAAATAAGGCATCAAATTAACAATGGCTCCTGAATCACACATGCCATCAGTCCCTTTTCCATTACCCATAGTAATTTGAATTATGAAACTACCAGGATCCTTTAGCTTCGGAGCTAGTTTATGTTGCAGAACAGCACTAGCTACCTCTGACACTATCACCTTTTCATTTGGCTCATGCCTCTTTTTCTTGGTGTTCAATTCCTTGAAGAATTTGGCATAAGCCGGCATGTTTTTTATTGCTTCAAGTAAAGGTAAGTTAATACTTACCTTAGACAGCATGTTGAAGATGTATGAAAATTGCTTATCTTGTTTATCATTCTTCAACTTGCTGGGGAATGGTATAGGTGACCGGTAAGGATTACTTGCCTTGTGTAAGTCTACTGAAGGAGATTTCTCCATTGATTTTTCTCCAGCACCCTTGTCCTCTGGTTCTCCTTCCTTTTTGTTCTCTTGATCACCTGCATTCACAGAATTATTTTCAACATCATTATTTATTACCATGCCACTTCTAAGAACAGTCACTGCTTGTGCCTGCTCAGGTTGACTCAAAATTTTTTCTTTTTATTGAATCTGCATCTGTTGTGCAAGTTGTCCCACTTGGGTCTCCACTTTCTTAAAAAGATGCTTCCAATGAATCCAGCCTTTTGTTATTCATCTCTTGATTCTTGGTACTGACTAGGATAAAAGCATGTAAACTATCCTCCAAACTCTCTCTCTTAAGCTGCCCTTGATTTGAAGATTGCCTAGGCGGTTGATTTTGTCTCTGGAGCAAATGGAAAGGTTGTTGAGAATTATTTGTTGCCGAGGAAAATTTTGGATGATTCCGCCAACCAGGATTGTAAGTGTTTGAGAAAGGATCATTCCGGGCCCTTGGTTGATATCCCCTCATAGCATTAACTTGCTCAGCCTCATTTCTATAAGACTCCTATACAGAGGGGCATATATTTGCTTCATGCCCAAAAGTTCCACAAATTCCACACACTTCTTGAGTGGATGAAGAAGTATTGTTCTTCATGTTCAGCATCTGCACTTGCCTTGTCAATTCAACTATCTGATTGACCATATCACTGTTGGCTTCCAATTGATTTACCCCATTACTTCTTCCTCTTACATTTTTCTATTGAGAATTAGCTCCCAACATTTTAAAGATTTCATAAGTCTCATCTGCTATCTTTTCTCCCATAGCTCCCCCAGCTGCGTTATCAACAGTATTCTGAAATTGCTGGGTTAGACCATCATAGAAAAACTTATTCAGCAGTTGAAGTGGGTAGTGATGGTGTGGACACTGGATCAACAACATCTTAAACCTATCCCAAGCCTCATGAAATGGCTCTCCTTCGAATTGAGAAAATGTAGCTATTTTTCCTCTTAATTCAGCTGTCTTCTGATGTGAGTAAAATTTGCCCATAAACTTGTTATAGACTTGCTCCCAAGTTGTCAAAGAATTTTCAGGCAACATCATAAGCCAGCTCTTTGCCCTATCCTTTAATGTATACGGAAAACACCTCATCCTCAACTGGTCTTTTGTTAGTCCTTCCAATGGAAATGTGTTGAGGGTGGAGTAGAAATCCTGGATAAAATTCAAAGGATCTTCATTCGGAACTCCATAGAAAGATGGCAGCATGTTGTAATGGATATTCTTCAATTCATAATTTCTTGCTGCATCTGTTAATCTTATACATGAGGTGGAAGTCCCAATGACAGGTCTGGCAAAATCCCTCATAGTTCTTTGCCTTTCATCTCCCATATTGGTAGATTGTGCAGTATCCGACTCAAAATCAGAAATTTCCTCCTCTGTATCAAACCTGGTATACAGTTCAAACTCTTCTCTGCTCCTTTTCACTCTCTGAATTTCTAGAATAACTGGACAAAACACTCCTCCGAGTGATCTCCTGCCTTGCATAAACAAAATTTCTGAAAAGAGGAATTATTAAAAGCGAAAGAAAAATGAAATAAAATGTAAACAATGAAAAATAATTTAAAATATTTATGCCTAATAAACAATTACACCAATTAGCTTCCCCGGCAACGGCGCCAAAAACTTATTGCGCTCTAATTAACACTACTAGAACTACACTTGCAAGTATACGAGGCTACTGTAGTATTTTGGTAAACACCTCAAGGTCGTCTCACAAGGAAGCTAGATAAGCTAATTATTTATCAAATCGTAAATAACAAATTATCAATAAAATTGAATTGTTAAACAACTAATGAAAACAGAACGAGTTGAATTTTAAACAATGAAAGTAAACTGAACAGATATATTGATTCACTTAATAGAAAGGTCTAGGGTTTGCACTTCCCTACTAACTTATATGTATGAACGGCTATTCCTCTCAACCGATTTAATTTCAAAGAACAGATTTCAAGTAACTTAATTAATCGAATAAAGGAAATAAGCTCTCGCATTCAAACCTCTTTCAAATAATCTTGTTACAATTGAAATAATCTTTTTCTTAGGTTTATATTTCTAATTCACCTAAGTCCTTAATTGAATTGTTCCAGCATTAGACTTCATTTCTCAATTCTTCATCTAATACCTCAAACACATAATTGGTGGCCAATCAATTATATATTAACTTTAATCCATTCAATTAAGGATAAAAGAAATAATTCAGTTAAGAGCAATAACCATTTCATACAATCATAGTAGATCCATACAAACCCTAGACTAGATCAAAATTAGTTCATATTGATGCTATCAAACAAATTCATCTTGTTAAAATTCAAAGAAATTAATTTAGACATTAGAGAATTCATGAATACAATTCTAATGAAACTTAAGAGATAGAGTTTGAGAACAAAACCAAATTACAAACTTCCTTTGGCATCTGAAGAATCTCTTGCTCAGATTTTTGCTAAAAGAGTAATACAATGACTAAAACTAATTTAATCTAGAGTGTTTGCATGAAAGTGAAATCAAAATTCAAAAGAAAAATGAAGAATAGCTCAAAAGTTGTGTTAGATGGCTGGAAAATGTGTAACCCCTTTCTCTTGCCCTAATCTTCTTATTTATACAAAACCCTCACTCAAAATCCGTGTTTCCTTTCTTTCCTTAGCCCCATGGAGTGACACAGCCAAGCTTATGGCCGTGTCATGTGACACGTCCAGTGGCTTGGCCATGTCACCTGCCAGTGTCACCTACTAATTCTCTTCTTTCTTTGCTCTTCTTTCTTGGCTAAATATGGGACTCGACCAAGCTTGTGGCCATGTCACAATGGCTTGGCCGTGTCACCTGCTAGTGTCATAATCTGCCAAAAATTTTCTTGAGGTGACACGGCCAAGCTTGATTTGGCTTGGCCATGACTTGCTGCTTCATGCTCTTCTTTCTTTGTTTTGGTCTTCCAAGGGAGTTTTTTGCATATTAACCTAAAACAAACACTTGAAACAAACTTTAAACAAGAATCAAATGAAACATTAACCAAAAGACATAAACATCACACTAAAAACTAGTACAGAAATGACATAAACACTGGGATAAATTAAAACTACCAAAATTGATGAAATTACTAAATAAACAGATTAAAACTACCAAAACACATGAAGAAAACAATAATCATAATAATAAATAATTTACAATTCTATGATAAAAAAAAACTTGAAACACATTAAAAAAAACAAAGGAACAAAAAAAAAAAAGCTAAAATGGCAGTGAAGGACACTGCCACTTGACACGGCCAAGCCACTGGCTGTGTCAAGCAAACCCACAAATACACAGTCTTAGACACGGCCAAAAGGCTTGGCCGTGTCACAAAGACACGGCCAAGCTTATGCCCGTGTCCCTTTCTTTGTCTTGCAATATTTTGTTTTACAGTATCAAACACTTTCAGGGGATACGGCCAAGTCACTGGCCGTGTCCCTCCAAACTCATCAAACACTGCCAAGCTAAACCAAGCTTGGCCATGTCACCTTTATTTCCAAGCTTAAAAACATGATTTCAGCCCTTTTCTTTCATTTTAAATCCCTAGTTTTCCTTTTTCTTTCTCTCTCTCTCTCGGCTCTCTCTCTCCAAAACTTCCATGTTCATTTTCTAAAAGCTTAAAAAATCCCATTAATTCTTCATTCTTCTTCACCAAAACCAAATTCAACCCGTTCAATCTTCTTCTTTTCTCATCAAAAACCAATTAAATTTGTTAAAGCTTCAAATTTTTCCAAATCTATCAATATGCCTAGAACAAAGATGGTATCCCACCACAAGAGGAGGCAACTTCCAACAGGAGATAATTAATAGGATAGAGGCACTGGAAAGCAAGGTCGATCGTAACCATGCTACGGTCTTGCATCAGTTGGACCAAATCAATAGCAACCTTGCTAAGATTCTGAGCCTCCATCCTTTTGCTGCATCATCATCACATCCTCCATCACCATATATCAAATCGGCTCTAATCTTTTGAGAAAATTCCTTACTTTCTTGTGTTTAGTTATAGCATATTTTTGTTGTTATTTTTCATTTTATTTTTTAATGTTAACACTTTATATTTTGGTTATTTTATATATATTGTATTTTGTTCCTAAACAATTGATGTTTGTGGGTGAAAAGGTAGCGTTTGCCTCACAAGGGAACAATAGAAAACAGGTTGTACCTTAACTCTTTTTCTTTATTATCATTGTTTCCATTGAGGACAATGTAATTCATAAGTGTGGGGTAATCTTTAAGCTTTCCTTTAATTTTTATTTTGTTTGTCTTTGTGTGTTATATTGTGCGTTGTTCATGGCATAATTGTTGGAAACTTATTGACTTTTCTGTAATTCTAGCACTACATTTGAGCCTTTAGTATCAGCATAGAGATTAGCATTTGAATTCATTCAGGATCAATTTTCACATTCTGCTATTCATAATATATAAATCTCTGAGAACCCACCCTTTGTGAGTTCTGAGCCTCATAGATTGAATATTATTGTCAATCAATTTTCTTTCTTAAGTGTGCACCTTCATGATTTTGCATCTCTAGAGCTTGCTTTTGCATACTAATTGAACTCACATTATGATTTCATCTCAAGTTTTAAAATGATGAAGGCAAATTAGGATTACCCCCTTTAGCTTAAAAAGACCTCCCTTAATTATGAATTCTTTAGTGAGCCAAGTTGAGCCTTTGACTTTTTCTTGATTGATCAACACAATTCACAACTCAACATTTTCCTATTATCATCATACCTTCATTAAGGAATGGAGTTTCTTATGATATGACAATAGGATGGTTGAATTCATAAGTGTGGGGTAAGCAATTAAAAAAAATAGTATTGCTTTAGTAAGATTTGGGGCTGAAATGCATACTTTGCACATTGTATTTGACTAAGAGTCGATTATTTTTTTCCTCTACATTTTGAGCTAGATGTTCAATGCAATTTTATATTTTGTATATATATATATAAATAAATAAAAGAGAAGATATATATATATACAAAATTCATATAATTTCTAGCATTAGTCATCAAAGAGGAATTTCGACTCATGTACTTTTCTTTAAGTATGCAAGTATGTGAGATTATCAAAGGTTGGTGAATATGCCATTTGAGGGAGTTACAAGTTTCTAAGCAAGAGTATTGTCTAATTTAGATACTCCATTTCTTGATGTTCCAACTTAAATGTCTTTTCTCACACCTTCACCTTAGCCCCATTACATCCAAAAAAAAAGACCTTCGGATTATTTCTTGAGAAAATCAGTGAGAGAGATTGGATAATTAAGCAAGTTTATGGCAGTATGCAGTCATGAGTGGTTTGAGTGAATTAACCTTTGAAATTGAGTGAAACACTTAGATGAGAGATGAGATTTGTTATGTCTGGATTAATGAATGAGTTAAGAAAATCTTGATTGAAGTAAATTGCATTTATTTATGGCTGAGTCTTAAAGGATTTCATTTTATATACTTGAATTATAGTTAAGGTTATTTGAGTTTTTAATTTATGCCATGTGAATTTGCTTGAGGCCAAGCAAAGTTTTAAGTGTGGGGTAGTTGTTTTATTAGTTTTTGTCATAGAATTGTAACTTATTTATTATGATGATTATTATTTTCTTCATGCATTTTGGTAGTTTTAATCTGTTTATTTAGTGATTTCATCAATTTTGGTAGTTTTAATTTATCCCAGTGTTTATGTCATTTTTGTACAAGTTTTTAGTGTGGTGTTTATGTGTTTTTGGTTAATGTTTCATTTGATTCTTGTTTAAAGTTTGTTTCAATTGTTTGTTTTAGGTTAATATGCAAAAAAACTCCCTTGGAAGACCAAAACAAAGAAAGAAGAACATGAAGTAGCAAGACATGGCCAAGCCAAATCAAGCTTGGCCGTGTCACCTCAAGAAAATTTTTGGCAGATCATGACACGGGTAGGCCATGTCTCACCTAAAGGGCAAAACCAAGGGAACCAAGAAAGAAAGGAAAATTTGGCAGAAGTTGACACTGGCAGGTGACACGGCTAAGCCACTGGCCGTGCCACATGACACGGCCACAAGCTTGGCTGTGTCCCATATTTAGCCAAGAAAGAATAGGAAAGAAAGAAGAGAATCAGTAGGTGACACTAGCAGGTGACACGGCCAAGCCACTGGCCCTGTCACATGCACGGCTAGGAGCTTAGCCGTGTCACACTCATTTTCACAGAAGCAAAGAAGAGCAAGATTACACAGAAGCTGACACAACTAGGTGACACGGCTAAGCCACTGGCCGTGTCACATGACACGGCCACAAGCTTGGCCGTGTCACTCCATGGGGCTAAGGAAAGAAAGGAAACGCGGATTTTGAGTGAGTGTTTTGTATAAATAAGAAGATTAGGGCATTTGAAAGGGTTACACATTTTCCAGTCGTCCAACACAAACTTTTGAGCTATTCCTCATTCTTCTTTTGAATTTTGATTTTACTTTTAATGCAAGCACTCTAGATTAAATTAGTTTTAGCCATTGCATTATTCTTTTAGCAAAAATCTGAGCAAGAGATTCTTCAGAAGCCAAAGGAAGTTTGTAATTTGGTTTTGTTCTCAAACTCTATCTCTTAAGTTTCATTGGAATTGTATTCATGAACTCTCTAATGTCTAAATTAATTTCTTTTAATTTTAATGAGATGAATTTGTTTGATAGAATCATTATGAACTAATTTTGATCTAGTCTAGGGTTTGTATGGATCTACTATGATTGTATGAAATGGTTATTGCTCTTAATTGAATTATTTCTTTTATCCTTAATTGAATGGATTAAAGTTAATATATAATTGATTGGCCACCAATTATGTGTTTGAGGTATTAGATGAAGAATTGAGAAATGAAGTCTAATGGTGGAACAATTCAATTAAGGACTTAGGTGAATTAGAAATATAAACCTAAGAAAAAGATCATTTCAATTGTAACAAGATTATTTGAAAGAGTTTTGAATGCCAGAGCTTATTTCCTTTATTCGATTAATTAAGTTGCTTGAAATATGTTCTTTGAAATTAAACCGGTTGAGAGGAATAGCTGTTCATACATATAAGTTAGTAGAGAAGTGCAAACCCTAGACCTTTCTATTAAGTGAATCAATATATCTGTTCAGTTTACTTTCATTGTTTAAAATTCAACTCGTTCTGTTTTTATTAGTTGTTTAACAATTCAATTTTATTAATAATTTGTTATTTACGATTTGATAAATAATTAGCTTATCTAGCTTCCTTTTGAGACGACCTTGAGGTGTTCACCAAAATACTACAGCAGCCTCGTATACTTGCGAGTGTAGTTCTAGTAGTGTTAATTAGAGCGCAACAATAATTCTATAAATAAATAAGTACATACATTAGTAATTTAATTATCAAAATACAAATTTTAAAAGAAAAATCTCTGGGAAAAATTTGCTAGAGTTTTATTTGTATTTTTAATCATTTTCGAATCATCAAATATCACAACCTGCATATAAAAATTTAACACTCCCACAATTTCCACTTCATTCACAAATCCTCCTAAATCTCTAATACATAATTAAACATATTCAAAATTATTTACACTATTTAATGAAATACATATATATACATCATATACCCCAATTCCTCATTTAATATACAAGAGTTGGAAAACAAAATACATGAGTTGAAGTAATTATAAGACATAATTATTACATGTAAGCAATTGGCACTTTTGGTCTTGTAGCAACAAAATCTCCAAAGATCACTCACCACCTGAATCTCCCAGATCAACAGTTCTCTCACCTGCGTGAGTTACATAACATCGCTAAGCTCGAAAGCTTAGTGGTACATATATAACAACAACATACATATACCCATTGAAATATTTCAACTTCATAAGAATTTTGCAATATTAATATAGCTATATATTTTTTACCATTCATTCATTATATATATACATATACATATATATATATATATATATCCAAGATTACAATCACACACAATCAGACATACATTGGGCCCAATAACCCCTATACAATTATCTTCTCCAGGTATCATATCAAATTCATGACCTAGCTCTACTTTGGTTCATTTCAATTTCAATCACATGACCTAGCTCAGCTCCGGTCCATCAATATATGCATAATCAATCAATTTCATCAGTATTAGATAAGTAATTGTATAGGTTTAACAAACACATACACACTTTATCTTGTCACACTGTTCGTCCCATTTCCCACTTCCAAAGTGATCAACTTTATCATGATCACTTCAATAACACATTTTCATATTTCATTTCTTTTTTCAACTTCTCATTATTTTATAACCAATTTCCATGTTATCAAACACATTACGAATTACATAATCTTTTTACACGATTTTAATTATACTTTATCATTTTCCATATTTCTCACTCACATTATCAATTTCTCATTATAATTTCTACATTTAAATATTTCCACATTACTTATCACATTATTCATATCTTGTTTAGTGCAATGCACATACTATTCCAAAATAAACATCCAAGTGGCATAATACATTCACCAAGTTATAATGTGTTATGCTACTCAAAAATAATTTAAACATAAATTTCCAAGTATGTACTAACCCTATTCCTTTCCAAAACAACTCCATACCTCCTTTTAAGCCAAATTCTAAACTTCAACACTTCCACCAATTTGATCCGCACACATATAAATCAAACAATGACCATGATTATTCATTTAAAATCACTTTTATGACCAATGTATGTTAAACTACCATTATCTAAATTTTTTTTTTAATCAAAACCACATTAAAACCCTAAGTTCCCAACTTTTCTGCTTTGCTTAAACTTTATCCAACCCAAGTCATTTCCAACATTTAACATTAATCATCATTTACATACAAAAATAACAATAAAACAACTCATTTCCACAATTATCAAAATCTCTCCCAAAAATCTTAATTTTGAAATTATAGGCCATAACACTAACCTCATTCAAACTTATCAATAATTAATTTCTAACCATGAAATCATTACATGTATATTAAAACAACAGTAAATTCATCCATTAGCATAATTATAAATATCTAAATTATAACCCTAATTTACACATATTTATCCCATAACCCTAAATTCATCAACTTAGTTCATTTCAAACAACCAACCATCAATTCATCATATACTCATCACTTTAAAATCATTTTTATCTGTTTTAGCAATTTAACATACTTTCTCTCTCTAAGAAATTCAAACATCATCATAAAGATCAAACAAAACTAGTTAAAACTAAAGAATAATTACTTGAATCTTGGTTTTTCTTCAAATCCAATTGATTTCTTGAAAATTTTAATGAAATTCTAGAGTTTGCAACAAATCAAAAATCCCTTTCTCTCTCTCTAGAAATTTCAGCCATGGCTTGGAAAGGTGGAAGAGTAAGACTAATTTTTACTTCTTTCTAATTTCTTATCCATAAATATACATATATTTATTTATTTTTAATTTCTACCACATATTCCTTTCTTCCTTTGACTTTCCTTTTTTTATTTATTTTATTTCAATTATTATCTTCCCATCATCACTTTTATATCTTATAAATATATTAAGTATATTTCATGCATATGTATATGTCATATATATTTTACTTATATTCTATATATATTTTTACCAACATGTATATGCAATGTGTTCTTCATGTGTATATCATGTATACATTATAGGCATATCATGTATATATTATGAATTCAAAATATTTAATAAGTATATGTGAGGTATGTATTATATATATAGTAGGTATACATTAGGCATATGCTACACATGTTCCTCTCCCAATACTTTAATTAACCTCCAAATTCTTATGTAATTTATTTAAAAGCACAGATATTATAGGGACCCTAGTTCATGAATCTATCTTTGGACATTAAGCAGTGTGAGGCTATGGGCTCATGATAGACTATAGTTAATTTTGACCTAAAATCGAAAGAATGTATAGATCATGAAGGCTACGGCCAAGTCTAGTTTCTTGGGTTGGATAAGATGACTACAATGGTTATCTAGTTTGGCCTTAAAGTTGACTAGTTCAGCTTCCGAGGATACTGTCTAGTTTGACATGGAGTGTAAAAGGATCATTCTTAAGGGGTTCAAAGTTTAGGGTGATTTTGGAAGGCTACTATAGAACCTTAATTTTGGCCCCCGAATAAATTCGATCATAATTTAAAAAAAAAAAAGCCTGAGAGGTCTAAAATTATTGTATACGCCTATAGCAAAATTGTCTCTGAGTCATGCCCAATTTCCCATGAGCCATGGCCAATTTTCCATGAGTCATGACATAGCCAATTTGCCTACCCGACCTAACACAGTAAAAAGATGGCAATAATTAATTGGATAGAGAGAGAGAGACTAATAATCAAGAAAAGAGAGGCAAAGAGAAAATCAAAACACATAAGTTGATCATTACTTTGTTCAACAAAAATCCCAATTGATCCAAACCCATAAGAATTGTCCAAGCCGGAAGGAATTGGGGTGTGCAATTAACAAGACTTGTTTCAACATTAATTACTTTGATGGAACCAACTATGCAGGTATAAAATTCTTAAACCCTGAAGCATTTAATTTCTATAAACTTAGTATGATTTTGTTTTTTATGAAATTTTATTGGTACTGCTTTAGTTATTTAGTAAAATTGTCATAGTGTGGTTTTATGTTTAATATTTTCAAATAGCATGAAATAATTTATGTTTTGAATCACATTGTGATTTCAATCTAATGATACTAATTATGAATTACATTTGAACTAAAGACCACAACATATTTTATGATCAATTTATATTCCATGAAATAAGAATAATATAAACTAGCTTGCTGTAGCTTTTGTTTTTAATTATAAAATGATAAGATTAAATGGCTTTTATTGGATTTATTTTTATTATTTATGCTAGTTATATGTTAGTGATGAATTGATTTTAATTTACTGTGTTGCATATTTTAGTTATATGATGGGAGCTTGCTTTATTTTGGTTTTATTTTTGTTTCACTGTTATTTTAAATTGTTGCTTGTCTATTTTATTTTGAGGGAGAATGAAAAAGGCATGATTTCACTTGTGGGTGCCTTATTTATTTAGTTTATTTTAAGGATTTTGAGATAATTGTAAGGGTATGTTTTCATCTTGAATTGATGCCTATCTTATTATTTGTATTCTAGGTTATTTATTTATGATATGATGGATATTATTTTAAATTGCTTGTAACATGAATAATATTAAAATAATATAAAATTTTAATAATATTTAGACCTAAAAAGGAGGCCAGTTCTAATGAATCAAGCGTTGTGAGGGTGTTGGGCCTTTTCTCACCTTCCCCATGTGTACATATTTTTTTGAACTCAATAGGGATTAGGGATTTTTCACTCACAGTGATAACTCTATTGCGGATAAGAGAAGTTAATTTTGCTAGTCTTTGTATTATTTTAATTATTCTTATTATCATATTATTTATTGCATCACTTAGAATTACATTTTGTGTGTGAGTTAGGATGCCCTGTGAAACCTTTTTTATTTGTGTATAAGTGATACCATACTTTCATTCAAGATATGAAGATTGAGTATTACAAAATCAGTCATAGCCTTGTACCTTTTGATATATACTAGGTATAAAAACCTGAGCTTTTTACCCTAAAAACTAAAGCCCATATAGTCGACCTAGTAATTTTTTTAGGTTTACCCTAAACGCTTATTGTTTGACGATGATTGACATATCTTGCCCAAGTTAAAAGCCATTTGGTTTGTTTTTTCCTAATATGACCTAATTATGATGCAAGATCGAAATTATTTTATGGCCTGAAAATCCTTTTAAGCCCAAATTCAAAATCAATTTAAGCCTATTTTGAAAAGATTTAACAATGATTTTGAATTTGGTCTTAAAAGGATTTTCGAGCCATAAAATAATTTTAGGCTTGCATCATAATTAGTTCATATTAAGAAAAAAACCAAATGGGTTTTAACTTAATCACAGTCAAACAACAAGCATTTAGTATAAACCTACAGAAAAATTACTATGTTAACTACGTTAGTCTTTAGGATAAAAGGCACAGATTCTCATAGCAAGTATATACCAAAAGTTTCCTTTTATGCTTACCTATCTTATAGTAAATATAAATCAGATTATCATTTTTTTCTTAAGTGTTTCCTTTAGGATTAAGAAATGTAGTTGCAATAGTTTGAGAGTATCATAGGAAAATTAGAAATAAAAGTTTAGACAAATAAATGTTAATCTCAATTAATTTAAAATGCAGTATAAATTAAAATATAGCAGACATAATATTATTCATATTATTGCATAATATAGCACTCATTTTTCAGAAAAGGGTTCATATGACATATCAGAACTAATAGTCAAAGACCTTAGGTTAGAGACCATAACAGATAGGCCAAGGGCTATAGTAATAAGGGCGGTAACTTCCCCCTTATGTGTATTTTAGAACACTAGTGTGCACTGCCTAATGTTTTAAACCTTATTAGGGTTGGGCATTGCTAATATGAATATCAGGAAATCAAGCTAGGTCATCGGGTTAGTCTCAAAAGATATTTTTTGGAAGGCTTATCACAACAGAATAGAGTTTATTTAGAGAACATAGTGAAAACACATAAATGTAATTGTTTACCTCAAAATAATTTTTTTTCTACTTATTCAGAAAAAATAACTAAAAGGCAAAAAAAATAGTTATTTACTTTTAATATTTTATTCCTTTGAATAAAACTCCTAAATTATTTAGAAATTAATTTTTTATTCTTAACTTAATATATTACTTGTTTATTGATTCTTTTACAGATAAGATATTACTCCATCATGGGATATATCATCATTTATCATACTAGTTTTGTCATATAGATCTATGTATCCTATTCTTTGTTTAAGGTTTCTTATCACTACAAGAAAAAGTCAATTTAGTGAAAAAAAATTTCGTCGCTAAATAGAGACAAATTTGCAAAAAAAAAATTATTTGCGATAGATTTGCGACAAGTTAGTAATGAATTTAGCGTAGTTAAAATCGAAGCTAAAATTTGGCTCTCGCAATTATTGCTAAAAATTTAGCGATGGATTACAATTTCTGTCACTAAATCATAGTTAAATTTAGTACCAACTGTTGGAGCCAAGATTTTAAAGACGAAAGTAAAATATCCATCACTAAAAGTTTATTCTTAAAATTTAGCAACAAGTAATTGTCATCGCTAACTTCTATCACTATATTTATTTTTAAACTAGAAAAATAACTAGCGACGAATCTTAATTTCTGAAAAATATTGAGCGAAATTTTAGCTACGAATAATTCTGTCACTAAAATTAAATTTAGTGGAAAAATAGTGGGAAAAAGCCCACTCTATAATCCGTCACAAAAATGCTTTAGCAACAGATAATTCCATCACTAAAATTAAATTTAGCGAAAAAGGATATTAATTATCATAAACAAATTCTTAATTGTATCTTTTATAAATCTTGATTAAAAATTCATGAAAACTCCAAATTTATTCTTAAACATCTAGAAATCCATATGTAAATTTTTATAATTTATTTCATCCATTTGCTATATGAAATTTAATTTATTTCCCAACTCTTTAAATATGCCAGATTCATAATTCCTCTAATATTCTCATTTCTCCCAATTCTGCTTTAGTAGTAAATCTTCATTAAAATTTATAGAACTCTAAACATAAGTTTTAGACATGTATATAAACTTATATTTAAATTTTCAAATTTTCTAGGATCCTTTACTATATCTGAAATACTTAGGCATTTTAAACGTACAAATTCTTATTCCATAATACATTCTCTGGTAGTACATGTTTACCCACTTTGTATAGGTATCAAATCTTAATCAAAATTCTTGAAATTTTAACCACATAATGCATACATATAGAGGAAATCATATCTAAAATGTTAGAATTTTATGCTTTCATTTACTATGTTTTTATTATATATTTATCTAACTCCACAGATTCTAATTTTTCATTCATGGTTCTAGTAGTATTAGTATTTTATTTTATTTTCACAATCAAAACTTCATTAAAATTTATGAAATTTTAACCATATACTTGTGTTTAAAATTCAAAATTTTTCTGGTTATTTTACTATAGTTTCTAATTGAGTTTCTTAAACCATAGAATTATGGCTTTACTAGTATAGCATTGGAAGCTTGTGCAAATTATGAACTTTTATACACCAACTACAAACTGTAAGTGGAGATTTGCCCCCACTTCCATGTGGAATGATTCTTATCACTTCGGCACTGTTAGGCTCAGGGTATTAGAGAACACGAGACTAAATCTAGAGAAAATAGAGTTGCCACCCAGACGGGCCAGGAAGATAGAAAGGGGTGGATGAGTCAATTCCTAAAGAATCCCCAATCCATTGGGTTTGGTATGTTGGGTACATATGGGGAAGATGAGAATGACTAGTTGATGGCAAATTTGTTCTATCGAAGTATTACCGCAAGTGCGCGAGTCGCGCAAGTAATAAAATAGTGAGTAAGATATCATTCCACTGGGGACAAGGGCAAATATTAGTTCAAATTTCAACTATTGTTTTGTGAATCAATAGTTTGTGTGATGATTAAATAAAAGGTGAATTACTTAATAAATTAAAGTAAAGAAAAATTAAATATTGTGCAACAAAAGTTGATGATGAAAATACTATCCAGATATTGAATCCCCCTAGCCATAAAAAGCATTTATGAATATCAATTCAATTAAATCAAATAATAGAGCTAAATTGGCATTCTTCTAATTAGATTAAAACCTCTTTCAAGTGAATTAATCCCTAATCACTAAGTAATATGCTAGGAATCTCTTCTCAAGCATAATTAAATAGATCTTGCAATAAGAACAAGGAACTATGAACAAAAGGGTCTTGTAAGTCTATCTCTAGCACTCCAATCAACCTTAATCCTAATGAAAATTCTGTTCATATCAAGCTTTCTCAAGTCAATAATATGAAAATTGCAACCAATCAATAAGCATGCTACTATCAATTGGAAATAAGAAATTAAGAATCAAAAGGATAAAACAACTCAATCAAATGATTTAATTTAATAAGAACTATTCAATCCATACAATAAAGCTAGGGTTCATCAATATCTAGATAGATAAAATCTAGCTCATGTTCAAAACCAGAAAACCAAAACAGAGGAAATAAGTAAAAGAATTCAAACAATCCATAATGAACAATTTGTGTTTCTTCACTTCAATCCTTGAATCTTGGATTAAATCTCGCATGAATTGTATCTTCACCTTCACTCTTAGCTGCCAAAAACTCTCTTTTTCTCAGGAGGTCGGCTCTCAAAAATAAAATTGGATCCCTAATTTTCTCTTTAGCTTAGATTTTATAGCCTAGAAATTTTTGCCTGACACACCTATAGACACGCCCATGTCTGTGGGTTTGTTAACGGTGCTGTTTTGAGCTTTAATGACATGGGCAGTGACACGCCCATGTCCTTGGGTGTGTCATTGCTACTGTAATGCTAAGTTAGGGACACGGTCAGGGACACACCCATGTCATTGGGCGTGTCACAGCTTATATAAGTTAGGAGTAATGACACTTTCAGTGGCATGCCCATGTCTCTAGGCATGTTGAAGCTTCTATAAAATAGTTGAATGACACGTCCACAGACACGCCTATGTCACTGGGCATGTCAATTGAAGAATTTGCCCAAAATAGCTTCTTTTCTTGTCTTTCATTCGTGATTCTGGCCTAAATAACCTTAAGGTCCTAACGTGTCAAAAGTTTCTGGAATCAACCCTAATAAACACTTAAACAAACAAATTAAACTCAATTCGACAATAAATATATTAAGAAATAGGGGCAAAAATATCATCAATTTTACACTTATCAATTTTCCCCACACTTGAGTTTTTGCTTGTCCTCAAGCAAACCAAATCGCTATAATAGACAGAAATGAAGGACCCCTCTATATCCAAAGAAAATAAAAGTTTTTACAACACTTGAATTAGAAAACCTAACATTCTCAACTAAAAACTAAATCTCAAATAGGATAGCCGAATTAAGAAGTTTCAAAACAAAAATCTAACAGATCTAAAATCTAAAAATTCAGAGTTAAAAGATTGAACATAAAATTCCAAGAACTCAATAGTCATGAATGAAGTAAGAAAGTGTAAGTTTTCTCCTAAGTTCTTTGACCTCTCCGTACAATGCATTATTTGAAACATTATTTTTTTTCTTTTCAAAAGGAGCCCGACTTGTTTGAACTAATACTAACTTTTTGACGCGAAGGTGAATATTTGTGATGCTGACCCCCGGTTACTCAATTTCAATCACCATTCAAATGGCTACTACAACTATTTATGATTCCAACTCATTTTTTTTAATTCAAGAGTTAAAATCAGCGGAACAAGGATAAATTTTCAAAGCACCTGCAAAATTGTTTTAATTTTATTTATTTATTTATTTATTAGTAAAGTGGTTAGGAACTTAAGATAATAAAGATGCCATACTAAGTTTGACTCAAGTATCTAAAGAATTGGGATATGCTAAAAAATGTAACTAAGGTTTTAAACTTTAGATATGCAACTCTCATCAAACAACTACCTAATTCAAACTATCACATTTAGTCTTTAGCAATCAATTAAGAAAACCTAGTCAACTTCAACAAGAAATTATCGTTCGTTAAATCAATCATTATTTTAATAAAAAGAGAAACCATTTCACTTCATATTATAATAGCAATCTAGTTTACTTGAACCCAAAAATAAAATCAAAGAAACTAAATGAGACAAATGCATCAAATGGCAAGAATGAAAACAAAAGCTCAATCTATAAAATATCCCTCTCCCCACACTTAAGATGCACATTGTCCCCAATGTGTGTAAATAATAAAAAGAACAAATGAGAGAGAAAACTACCCTGACATGTCTTGAATCGACATATATGAATATGGTTCAAAAAGCCTTGCGATGTCGATGGAGCTACAGGACAAAAAATGAACATACAGAATTGTACAGGTTCAAAGACATATAAAAATAATAATAATAATAATAATAATAATAATAACTATAAAAATATAAAAATTAAACGTACAGTCATCCATAAGAAAATAAAAAGGAAAACAAAATAAAATAAATAATAAAAAAATGATATTGAGCTAGTTGGTCATGGGCTCGATACTGGAATCATTACTAGCGCCGGTATCATCACCGCTGGCACTAACATCATCACTATCATCATCGTCTGAAACATCAACACGGGGTACTGAAGGCTGGTACAGTGGTGGCAATGGATGTGAAGGGCTAAATCCCTGAGAGCTCCAAAACTCGAGCATAGACTGCTTGAGCCATTGCCTCCTCAGTACCTCGTGATCCAGTTGCGCTAGGAAGGATGAGTAGTTCTACTACATGGAACTCTGGATCTGATCCTACTAAGTCAATAATTTATTCTGGTTCAGCTTGATGTTTCCAATTTTTCCTTTTATCCTGCATATCTGGCGTTCAAACTCAGTTGATTTTCTATCATCATCCCACTCAACATTCACAGAATGACGTCAGTCTTTAAAAGTAGGGTCTGGAGTAAAAGATAGGCCAGCTGAGGAAGAAGGTCCGGCAGTGGTGGATAGGCCGGGGACATCTATCAATGGAGGTGGAGGTATGTCAAAAGTGGGAGCAGGAGGAACCAGCTCAAAATCCATAGGAGAAATTGGCCTAGAATCCATGGGTGGTGCCTGCAATTCCACCACCTTCTCTCGTTTTAACCGTTTTAAAGTATCATGCCCAAAAGTTTGGGGAGCCCATCCAAAGTCATCAGGAGGCATCTATCCAACACCCCAAACTGCAAGCAAGTCTCGTGACATACATGCCACCATGCAAGTTACCCGGTGCCCTTTTCTTGGACTGCTTATAGAAAAAGTGCATGATAGTGTGAACTACATTGCACTGGATCTTTTGGACCATGTAGTTGAAGAAGAATAGCTCCCTCAGGCCAAGAACCCCCGTACTGCTATATCGAGCTGCAATGGTGTGAACCAATAGATTATGTACTACTCGACAAGGGAAGGACTCAAAACTTGATGCCTTGGACACCTTCGGCTAATACTTTGCAGCATTCGGTGCAAATGTGCTCTAAACGCTGGTAGAAATGACATCATACTTTACAAAATCAACCTCGAAGTTAAGATACTCTATGGTCTATACCTTCTCCATAGTAAATAGACCCAAAAGCATGCCAAGTTTATTGATGCTCATGTGGAATCGCTGACCTCCCAACCGAAACTTCATCGTCAGTTCGATGATGGAGATCTTATTTTTATCGAATTGAAAATTGCAGAAGAACTTTGAGGTTAAATCTCTGCATGAAGGCTCATTGATGGAGAAGAGTTGTTCCCATCCCATCTGGTTTATCAAATCCCAGACCTCAATTAGTATGTTGGCTCACTCCATGGCACCCCAATCCAAAACCCTAGGTGGCAGCCAATCCTTATTCCCTAACAATTCAAACCGTTTTCACTCCTCCGAAGTTGAGAATCGAAGGAACTTGTGGCCGGCCATAAATTTTGAGATGGGATAGGTAGCGGGTCGGCTTGAGCTACCTTCACCTCTAGCCCACTTAGTTGGTAAGTTAGATGGAACTTATTTGCGAGGACCCATGATCTGCAAAATAAACAAGAATAGCCTCAAAACAAAGTACACCAAATAATCCAAGAAGAGCAATACAATAGATCAACCCAACGAAACCAACAATAGCAATGTATTATCAAACAATAAAAGAGCAAGTTTAGCCAGAACGACAAGAGCAATGCATTAACAACAAGAGCCATGAACCGATGCTTAACAAGGGAATTTTTTTTTTGTTTTTTTAATTCCACACAATAGGCAATCTCCATACCGACATTGCTACAATTCAATAACACTATAGCCCAACACAACAAAAACAAAGGATTTTAACTCATTATGCATAAACAATCAATAATAGTGTGCCAATGTGTGCCTTAATAATCAATTCTGGCTAGAGAATTTTCTAAAACACAATAAGTAAAGCACAACAAATCCACAAAACTCGAATAAAACTCAAAATCCCATAGTTAAAAATTCAAAATCCCTAGAAAATGGCTATGGCAAATAAACAAATCCAAAACAAAATAAAATAAAGTCTCTATGAATCGAAGAAAATAAAAAAATCCAACAATCAACAAAGCTCAAAGGATCTTCAATCAAATCATAAGAAATCGAGAGTTGAAATCACAAAAAATCACAAGAAGTAAAATAAAATTTCAAAAGTTAATAGTGTGTACCTGAATAGCATGAAGACTGCAAAAAACAATTGAAGGAAAATTGATTAAATCCCCTCCAAATCACAAAATGGGAGTCAACATCCCCCCTAGGATGAATGGGTATGTGATTTCGAGTGTAGAAAATCAAAAAACAGAGGAAGAGGAGAGAGGAAATTATGTTTGATTAAAAATCGGGCACGACTTAAAATCCATAGACATGCCTACAGATACGGTCATGTCTATGGGCATGTCATAACTACTATTTCTGAACTAAAATGACACTCTCACTGACACAAGCGTGTCAGTGGGCGTGTTATAGCTACTGTGACTCAATTAAATCAACACGGCCAGTGACATGGGTGTGTCACTAGACGTGTGGTTGCTACTGTGAATCTCAAATTTAACTAAAATGACACAACCAATGACACAAGCATGTCGATGGACATGTTGTGGCTACTGTGATGCCATCTAAATGACATGTTTGGTGACATAGGCATGTCCCTGGTCGTGTTATAGCTACTGTCCCTGAAAATAAATGACATGCCCACTAACAAGGGCGTGTCTATAAATCAAGCTCAAATTATCGCTCAAAAGAAAATTTTCCTCAACAAATTCAAGTGAACTCAAAGTAACACACCACCAGCTAATGAAAGAAGAATTAAAAACCAACAAAACAAACAAAAAATAAAAAAAAAGAAACAAATATCAAAAACAAATAAAAATAGTGGGTTGTCTCCCATCCAACACTTCTTTAATGTTGTATTAGTTGGACGTTCGATATTGGTTCATCTTTAGTCTTGGAGGTATAAAACCTCCTTCAACTCACTCAAATCCCCCTAAATACAGTTTAAGTCTTTGCCCATTAACCTTAAAATTCCCTTTTTCTGGGTGAGAAATTTTAACTGTCCCATAGGAAAAAACTTCTTTGACTGTAAACGGACTAGACCATCTTGATTTTAACTTACCTACAAAAAGTCGAAGCCTCAAATTGTACAATATTACCTGATCTCTAACTTGAAACTCTTTCTATTCCTTAAAGTGAGCATCATGCCATTTCTTAGTCCGCTCCTTATACATCCTTGCATTGTCATAAGCTTGTAATCTCCATTCGTCCAGCTCATTGATCTGCAATTTCCTCCTGTCACCTACACTAGCTAGATCAAGGTTAATATGTTTTATGTTCAATTTCCACAGGTAAATGACAAGCCTTTCCATACACTAACCTAAATGGTGTAGTACCTAATGGAGTTTTGAATGCAGTCCTAAAGGCCCATAGAGCATTATCGAATTTCTCAGACCAATCCTTTCGGGATCGCTCTATAGTTTTTTCAAGGATCCTTTTTATTTCTCTATTTGTATTCTCAACTTGGCCACTAGTTTGGGGATGGTAAGGAGTAGAAAACTTATATGTAACACTTAACCTTTTGAAAACTTTCTCAAGCTGAGCGTTACAAAAGTGAGTACCCCTATCACTTATGATCGCTTTTGGTGTACCAAATCGAGAAAACAACTTTTTCAAAAACCTCATCGCTACCCTAACATCATTCTTTGTTAAAGCTTGGGCTTTAGGCCATTTAGAGACATAGTCTATAGCTACAAGAATATATTTGTTACCAAAAGTACTAGAAAATGGTCCCATAAAGTCGATCCCCCATACATCAAAGACTTCACACACTAGAATTTCATTTTGGGCCATCTCACCACGAGAGGAGATGTTTCCAGTTCGTTGATAATGATCACAACATTTCACAAAATCATAGTTATCCCTAAACAGTGTGGGCCAATAAAATCCAGATTATAGCACCTTTTGAGCAGTCCTATTAGTTCCCATATGACCACCAGCTGGTCCAAAATAACATGATGAAGAATATTCATAGTTTCAGGCCATGCCACGCAACGCCGAATCATGTGGTCTTTACATAACCTAAATCAGAAAGTATCCCCCCAGAAGTAATATTTCAAGTGAGAAAAGAATTTCTTCTTCTCTTGATAAGTCATATCTTTAGGGAGTTCCCTAATAGCCAAGTAGTTAGTAAAATCTGCAAACCAAGGTACTTCAAAAGTTGAAACACTTACCTCACTTAGCATGGCATAAAGCTGCTCATCAGGGAAATTATCATCAATGTTCTCTTCTTTGAACTTCTCTAAGGTTGGGTTCTCCAAGCATGAAAGATGATTTGCTGCTAGATTTTCAGCTCCCTTTTTGTCTTGAATCTTTAAGTCAAATTCCTGCAATAACAAAACCCAACAAATTAGCCTATGCTTTGCATATGTTTTTGCAAAAAAAATACCTTAAAGTCAAGTAGTCCGTATACACAATCACTTTGGACAAGATCATATATGATCTAAACTTGTCAAAAGCAAAAAGCACAACTAGAAGTTCTTTCTTTGTAATTGTGAAATTGGCCTGGGCTACGTTCAGTGTCTTGCTTGCATAATAAATGGGCTAAAAATGGTTCTCTTTGCGTTGACCTAAAACTGCTCCCACTGTAATATCACTTGCATCACACATCAGTTGAAATGGAAAATTCCAATCGGGAGCTACCATGATTGGAGCATGGGTCAATTTCTCCTTAAGAGTTGTGAAAGATCTTAAACATTTCTCGTCAAACACAAAATCAACATCCTTCTCAAGGAGTATTGTAAGAGGATGAGCTATCTTAGAAAAGTCACATATAAACCTCCGATAGAAGCTGACATGTCCCAAAAAGCTTCTGATGGCCTTGACCGATGTGGCGGGTGGTAGTTTTTCAATGGTTTTCACCTTAGCCCGGTCCACCTCAATGCCCTTGCTTGAAATCTTATATCCCAACATGATTCCTTCTTGAACCATAAAATGACATTTTTTTCCAATTAATTACCAGGTTTATTTACTCACATCTTATCAAGACCCTCTCAAGATTTTCCAAACAACTTTCAAACGAGCTGCCATAAATTTAGAAATCATCCATGAACACCTCTATAATATCCTCAATAAGCTCATCGAAGATTGCTCCATGCACCGTTGAAAAATTGTGAGTGCGTTGCATAACCCAAATGGCATCCTTCAATATGCAAATGTCTCATATGGACAGGTGAATGTAGTTTTCTCTTGCAATAGGAATTTGGAAGTAGCCGGAAAGGTCATCCAAAAAGAAGTAATACTCATGCCCAGACAATCTCTCCAACATCTGATCAATGAAGGGCAAAGGAAAATGGCCATTTCTAGTTGCATCATTTAACTTTTGGTAGTTGATGCAAACCCTCTAACCGGTAACTGTTCTTGTTATAATTAGCTCATTATTTTCATTGGGAACCACCATTATCTCTCCTTTCTTTGGTACTACCTGAACCGGGCTCACCTAAAAGTTATCCAAAATTGGATATATAATTCCCGCATCAAGTAGCTTGATTACTTCAACTTTAACTACTTCTTTCATCTTAGGGTTTAGTCTCCATTGTGGCTGCACCACTGGCTTGAATTCATCCTCCATTAGTATTTTGTGAGTGTAATATGATGGACTAATACCCTTGATGTCTGTTATCTTCCAAGCTATTACTTGCTTATGCTTTTGTAACAACTTAATGAGTTTTACCTTCTGCTCAGAAGATAGGTGGTAACTAAAATAATTGGCAATTTATTATCCTCGCCCAGGAATCCATACTCAAGATGATCCGAAAGGATCTTAAGTTCTAAGTTGGGTGGATCAATGACAAATGGTAGCGGCTTCTGTTCTTTTGGCATTTTGATGGTTTCATATGCCTAACTCTTAAATGATTTGCTTGCTTCAAGTTAAGCAAGTTGATCCAGTGCTTTCTGATCCTCGACATTATCTTGCAATAAAGATAACTCAAGGGGATCCTTGGAAAAAATGTTAGTAACACAATTTAAGGTTTCATGCTCAATGATATCATTGCATGAATCCACTTCATTGAGTGTAAGTGGGTGCTTCATAGCATAATGTATATTAAAAATAACTTTCTCATTTCCCAATCTTAAGGTCAATGTGTTATCATGGACATCGATAAGGGCACGGGTTGTATTCAAAAATGGCCTACCAAGGATAAGTGAAACATCTGCATCCTCATCTACATCAATGACAACAAAATCATTAGGGAAAATGAAATTTTTGACTTTTACCAACACATCCTCTATAATACCACGAGGGTGAATTACTGACTTATCAGCAAGTTGAATGGTCATGAGTGTTGTTTTAGGTTCTCTGACATCTAATTCTTTAAACATCTTATAGGGCATAACACTTATGCCAACCCCCAAGTCAGCCAATGCACTTTGAAATTCAAGATTACCTATCAAACATGGGATAGTAAAACTACCAGAATCTTTTAATTTCTTAGGCAACCTCTTCTGCAAAATTGCTAAACTCTTTTTCGACAATTGCACCAAAGATACTTCCTTAAGTTTCCTTTTGTTAGAAAGGATATCTTTTAAAAATTTAGCATATTTGGGCATCTATGATAAAGCTTCAGCAAATGGAATATTAATGTGCAGTTGTTTAAAGAGTTCAAGGAACTTACTAAACTGAGCATCTATCTTGTCCTTGTTCAACCTTGCTGGATATGGCACTCGAGGTCAGTATTCCTTCACTATTGGACTGAGTTCTTGAGGTTGATTTCCTTTCTCATTTTCCACTGTAGCCTTCTTACCCAAAGCGACAGTAGGGTTATCTTCTTCTTTTTGTATCTCAACCTCTTCTGCTTGTGACTCAGCCTCTTTTCAACCACACTACCCCTAATATCCTTTCCACTCCTTAGAGTAATTACCTTCAACTGCTCCTTCGAATTTGCCTCAATATTGCTAGGTAAGCTCTCTTGTGGTCGTTCACTGAGTAACTTGGTAATTTGTCGCACCTGATTTTCCAAATTGTGAATGGAGGCTTGCTGATTTCTAAGGGTGGTTTCTGTTGATTGAAATCTGGTTTCTGAAGCTAGTATAAACTTCTCCATCATGTCCTCCAAATTAATCTTTCTTAGAGGGATAGCTTGTTGATGTTAAGGCTGCAGAAGTCCAGGGGGAGGCCTTAGATTATTCTGATTATTCCAGGAGAAATTAAGATGATTTCTCCACCATGGATTATATGTGTTTCCATATGGGTTGTTCTGCTGTTGCCTAGGCATATTTCCAACATAATCCACCTGCTTCTATCTAGCAAACATATTGCCACTTTGGCAATCTTGACTTTGATGTCCACCCCCACACCATTCACAAGATATCACTTACATTGATTTCCCCAAAGATGAAGCTAAAGAATTAATCTTTTTATTCATTGCTTCCAACTGTGCTATCAAAGCCACCACGGGATCCAATTGATGTGAACCAGTGACCCTCAGTTTTTCTTGTTCCTTTTGAATTTGCCATTGATAATTGGTAAGGGCCATATCTTCAATCAAATCCCTTGCTTGTTCTGGTGTTTTATTATTTATTGTACCTCCACCAGCTGCATTGATGGATTTCTTACTTGCATAATTCAATCCATTGTAGAAAGTTTGAATTTGGAGCCACAGCGGAAGCCCATGATGAGGACACCTTCTCAATAAATCTTTGAACTTCTCCCAAGCATCATAAAGAGTCTCACCATCTAGTTGGATAAAAGATGAAATATCATTCCTCAATTTGGCAGTCTTGGACGGTGGAAAATATTTTTCTAAAAACATTTCTGCCAATTGACCCCATGTGGTGAATGTGTTTGGGGGGAAAGATTTCAGCCAGTTCTTCGGTCGATCTCTAAGTGTGAATGGGAACAACCTCTACCTAATTGCATCTTTGGAGACATTCTGTATCTTGAATGTGCCGTATATTTCAAGAAAAATCTCAGTATGTACATTAGTATCTTCATCTAGGAACCCATCAAACTGGCAAGTCTGCTGCACCATTTGAATTGCATTTGTCTTTATCTCAAATTTTTTTGCAGCAATTAACGGTCTCTATATGCTCAAATCAGCCCCATTAAGAGTGAACCTAGCAAATTACTGCATTGTTCTTGGTTCATTGCCTGCCATCACCTCAAATTCTTCTTCTGAACTGAGATCTTTAAAGTTTGGATTCGTTTCTGCCAGAACTGCTTCCTTTTCTTCCTTTCACTTTCTCCTCAATGTTTTCTCTAACTCTAGATCTAATTCAATTACTTGGGAAGATCTAGCTATGGTCATAAACAAGAAGAAGTACTTAAAATACAAATAAAAATAGAAACTAAATCAACAGTCTTGATTTTATTACTAATATTGAAAATCGTTGTCCCCGACAATGGCGCCAAAAACTTAATGGCGAATCTATGCTATCGTAGTGTTACCGCAAGTGAACAGGCCACGCAAGTAATAAAATAGTGAGTAAGATATCGTTCCACTAGGGACAAGGGAAAATATTAGTGCAAATTTCAACTATTGTTTAGTGAATCAATAGTTTGTGTGATGATTAAAATAAAAGATGAATTACTTAATAAATTAAAGTAAAGAAAAATTGAATATTGTGCAACAAAAGTTGATAACGACAATACTATCCAGATATTGAATTCCCTAGCCATAAAAAGCATTTATGAATATCAATTCAATTAAATCAAATAATAGAGCTGAATTGGCATTCCCCTAAATTAGATTAAAACCTCTCTCAAGTGAATTAATCCCTACTCACTAAGTAGAACTCTAGGAATCTCTTCTTGAGTGTAATTAAATAGATCTTGCAATAAGAACAAGGAACTTTAAACCAAAGGGTCTTGTAAGTCTATCTCTAGCACACCAATCAACCCTCGATCCTAATGAAAATTTTGTTCATATCAAGCTTTCTCAAGGATAAAAGGATAAAACCTCAATATTTTGTTCATATCAAACTCTCAATACTCATGCTATTATCAATTGGAAATAAGAAATTAAGAATCAAAAGGATAAAATAACTCAATCAAATGATTTAATTTAATAAGAACTATTCAATCCATACAATAAAGCTAGGGTTCACAATATCTAGATAGATAAAATTTAGCTCATGTTCAAAACCAGAAAACCAAAACAGAGGAAATAAGTAAAAGAATTAAAACAATCTATAATGAACAATTTGTGTTTCTTCACTTCAATCCTCAAATCTTGGATTAAATCTCGCATGATTTGGATCTTCACCTTCACTCTTAGCTGCCAAAAACTCTCTTTTTCTCAGGAGGTCGACTCTGAAAAATAAAATTGGATCCCTAATTCTATCTTTAGCTAAGATTTTATGGCCCATAAATTTTTTCCTAACACGCCCATGGACACGCCCGTGCCTGTGGGAGTGTCAACGGTGCTGTTTCGAGCTTTAATGACATGGGTAGTGACACGCCTATGTCCTTGGGCGTGTTGTTGCTATTGCAATGCTGAGTTAGGGATATGGTCAGGGACACACCCATGTCATTGGGCATGTCACAGCTTCTGTAAGTCAGGACTAATGGCACATTCAGTGGCACGCCCATGTCTTTCGGCGTGTTGAAGCTTCTATAAAGTAGTTGAATGACATGGCCACTGACACGCCCATGTCATTGGGTGAGTTAATTGAAGAATTTGCCTAAAATAGGTTCTTTCCTTGTCTTTCGTCTGTTATTTTGGCCTAAATAACCTTAAGGTCCTAACGTGTCAAAAGTTCCTAGAATCAACCATAATAAACACTTGAACAAACAAATTAAACTCAATTGGACGATAAATATTTTAAGAAATAGGGGCAAAAATATCATCAATTATACACTTATCACTAGCACCCCTATAACATCCGGTTCATTGGAACCAGACTCCTTTTTAGGTATAAATATTGTTAAATTCTTAGCTTATTGAAATATCATCTATACTACATGCAATTTAAAATAAATAAACATTCATTGTATTAAAATCAAAGAAACTTCAAATAAACAAATAAAAATGGGAACAAATAGGAGATGAAAATATGTCCTTACAATAATATCCAATGATCAAAAATAAATAAAATAGGGCACCCACCATTTGGTAAAAATATATCTTTTTCATTAATCCAAAACTTAAAATAAATAAAATTACATTGATCTTAACAAATAAGACACCCATAAAGTGGAAACATGCCTTTCACATTCTTGAAATCAAAATAAACTAATTAAAACATCCAATCATTCCTCGTGAATAAAATAAAAATAAATGATTCATCATAAACACATAATAATATATCAAATAATTAAATCTGAGTTTTAATTTTAAGCAAAGCATAAGATATACAAAATTAGGGTTTACATATTAAATTAGGTTTCTATGATGAATTTATGGTTTTGAGGGTTTTTCATGGGAGAACTAGGGTTTTTTTTTATGAAATGAGGGTTTTGGATAAAATTAGGGTTTTTGAAAATGAAAACTAGGATTGTAAATGAAAACATAGGGTTTTAAATGAAAACTAAATGGTTTGGGTTATGGACCCGAGATTGGATTGGGCTTTAGACCCAAGATTAGATTGGGTTCTGGACCCGAGACTGGTTGGTTAGGTTCTAGACTTGAGATTGGATTGGGTTCTAGACTCGAGACTAATTTTGGTTATGGACCTGAGATTGGATTGGGTTTTGGACCTGAGATATATGTAAAAAAAAAATTAATTGTAGACAGTGAAGGATTTATAAAAACTTTGATCAGTTTTTACCATATATAAGCACTTATACACTCTTGCCCCTTACATGAAAAAATATTTATGAGTATAAAAAATATTTTTTGATGCGCAAAAAGTGATACCCGCAGTAAATATTAATTTACTGTGCATGTGTGTTGTGTCTAAGAAGAAATACTTGAGCTTAAATTACTGTGTACATGTGTGCTCTGAAAAGAATAAATTATTGAAAGGAGATTCTGATCCTAATTTATTGATGGACAATGCATTATTTTCTTTTAACATGCTTTTCCTAACTTGAAAGCTAAGCATGGGAATATGCTTAGCTTTCATCCTTTCATTCATTGCATCATTTCATTTTCATTTTCTTAAAATAATAAACTATAATTTGTCCCTCACATTTTTAATTTGGTCTATAAATTGGAAGTAATGTATAGCATTTTATTCATTCGTTCATCATTTTCAAGCTTTTAGAAAAAAATTCTGCAATTCTCTTTCATTTAAAACTTTCAACCTTCAATATATATAAAAATGGCAGTAAATCAACATGCATCTAGGACTGGACCCTATATGGATGCTGAATTGCACGCTTACCTCAGAAATAGTGAATTGGATCGGGTTCCCATTCTAGCGGGAATGCACCTCCACCGAAGTTCAAAAGAAAAACATAAGTATTTCCTTTTTATTATTTTTATTATTTTTTTTGTAATGCAATTTTATTATTATAGTAGTAAAAATAAACAAATTAGTGTAGAAAATAAACTTATGCATGAAAATTAATTTTTATTTAGCAAACATTTTGATGAAAAACAGAAAATACTAGTGCTAAAATAGACAAATTAATGTAGAAATATCTATACGCACGAAAGCTATTTTTGTGAAAAAAAATTATGAAAAATTAAATAATATTAGCTATAGATAAATTAATATAGAAAATGGCTTTATGCATGAATACAAAATAATTTAAACAAAATGTTAGTCAAGATGCAAAAAATGCCAAAAATAATTTTTAGAGTCTATTGAAAAAAGGAAATAAACACAATAAAATAATAAAATTTTGGGGTGCTGAAAATAATTTTATGTTACATTTTATATTTTTTAATATTTTTATTATTATTATAAAATTATTAGCAGGGTGATGTACTTACCTGGCTGGACTTGGTTTTTTTATGAGAGTATGATAGCTATGTGATCCATAGTGGCAAGAACGTCGATAAGGCCTGCCAGTGGTATGAGCAAGTACCACCTCCAATTCGGAGGATGATCCAAGAGTGTGGTTTTAAGGAATTTGTGTTGCAGCTACCAAAAAGAAAGGATACCAGATTGACAGAAGCATAATTTAGGCACTTACTGAGCGGTAGATGGACACCACCCATACTTTTCACTTGCCTATCGAGGAGATGACCATCGGTCCAGTGGATTTTACTGCAATCACAGGTTTGAGATGTGATGAGTCCCTGTTCCTTTAACCAATGACATATTGACTGAGGATGAGATTCGACAGCTGATTAGTCTAAGGCCCCGATATAAAGGAGGTAAAATAAAATATGAATATATTCGGCAGTATTAGATGAGGCATACTTGACCAATACATGGCAAATGGGCAAAATGATACACCTATGGATTCTTATTATATCTGCTAGCCATGGCCATCTTATGTAGCACTGAGGTAGTTGATTTGAATCTCTTGCCATTTTATGCCTAGGGAGAAGCCAGCCTTGCCTACCTTTATCATGGCTTTGATAAAATTTACTAGGATAAGATATCATTCACTTGTTTTATGATCATTTTTGAGGTATGAGTTCTTCCCTTTATTTATTCAAATAATCGTGTCAGTACAAGCTTGACCTTTTTTTTATCTTGACAAGTGTGGAAATACGAACATAATATTGTGAGGGTGCCTAGTATTCTTGGGAGAAGGGTGGAATACCCGAGACTGAGCCTTTGGTTATCGAGTCGCAAGGAGGTATCAGGTAGCTATCACGTGCACACCCAACGCTATCATCTAAGCTGTCTGACCTGAGATCAGGTAAAGATATAGAATTAGTATTACTGGTAGAATTTATGAGAAAAATGACTTACATGTGTTGCTGCCTTACAGGTGAACATCACTTGGTGAAAGCAAATGAGAGGGTGAATTGGTCTACTGCCATGAACAATGCATTACCCCGGCAGAACTCCCATTGGATCATCACTGGGTCAGTTCCCAGTGGCTAGTTCCTTGGTGAGAGGGTACATAATTGGTTCTTTGGCCCTTATTAGAGGCAAGTGCCAGCTAATATGCCAGCATCTTTGCTGACCTTCATATCTATGCCAGAGAACTCTTAGAGATGTGCCCGAAATGGATTTAATGTTAATGCATTCTTGCTCCGACTAGACTTGTCATATGGTGAGTTCATGCGGGATAAGCTTTCGCACTTTGAAGTCTCTGCTGATGGTGTTGAAGGTATGGAGGAACAAAGGGATGGAGAAGAAGTAGGTGATGATAGCATGGGGGAAGAAGGTAATAAGAAAGATGAGGATGAGTATGAGGTGGAGGATGGCGATGGCAAGGAAGGTAACAAGGATTAATAGGATGGTACAAGGGATTCTACTACCCATGATGATGCTATGGTTGTCTCCTCTCAAGTTGATCATATATGCCCTTTTGTTAATTTTGGATTTATCTTTTTTCATTACACTTGGCTAACTTTTTTGATTCTTCACAAGCGGTTGAACAACCAGGTGGACATAGCCATGATGAAGCCGATCCATCTAGTATAGCTCCACCTCAGCATATGTCTCACATGCATTCCCCTATGACGATCCATCTTCTGGGTCTTAAGGCTTCGACCTGAACTACCTGCTTTGTACTCCATGTTTCATATTGATATATGCTAAATGTATGTATGAAAATGTATGAACCTAACTTTTTCCTTTTCTGGCTCACAGCGAATGCTTGAAGAACAAAATCGAAAGTTGCAGGAAGAACTAGTCGCCAGCCATTGGAATGCTAATTACCTTGAACAGAACTATCGAGACTTTAGATTTTAGGGCTATAGGGATCCTAGTGCGTCATCATTAATGAGGCCTTAGACTGATGACCATGATATGCCTCATCCCCTCTCATGTATTGAATATGACAAGACTAATTTTAGGATAACCGAGATCCAGGTACTTCTTTCTCGAGAGGAAACTGGGCAGATGATGTGCCTCCACCTCCGACAGGCGATGAATTCCTCAGGGATCTATTCGACTATAGACTGCCTCCTCCTTTATAGTGATTAACTTAAAAAAACTTGTATTAAGTTTATTGTACATAAAATAATAGCTTGTGCTAAATTTAAATGTACATAATAAAATATAATATTTTCAATTTTCAATTTGTTTCATCTAGAAATTTTTTTTACTTTGATTTTTTCATATACATATATATATGTACAGACTTGTGACCATGTCGAATTCATATTGAATGAATTTGACATGGACTAGAATTTAAATCAAAATTTGTAAAACCAAGACAGATTAGATTTATTTATTTCTAACTTCGTAACGATTTCAATGTCTCCAAATCCAAAACTAATTCGACATGGATACCTTTGCCTTAAATAAATTAGACTTTGCCTTATTGCTATATAAATCAATGATTCCCCCTTCCCTCCTCATAAATTAAAACATCATTCCTTCATGCTACTCTTAAATCCAATCAAGAAATTTGGCTTCAATATTTCCTTCCTACAAATTCCAAGCAACTTCAATTCTCGCGCTCCCAAAAATGACTGAAGCCAACTTGAAGAAAATCATGAATTTATTCAAGACTATCAAAGAAATACATTGGGAACAAATATCTTGGCCTTAAAATAATGCTTTAAAGTGCTTTCAAAATTTCAAGTTGGACCATTACTTCTTACATGCCATGGCCTCCTTTTGGGATATGGAAACTAGGACTTTCAAGATAAACAACTTTGAAGTATGTCCTATGATCAAAGAATTTTAAGCAATTCTCGAATATTCAAACAATCATCCAATGGCATTAGCCATGCTAACATCAAAGACTCATCAAAAGGTGTAGATGTTGTTTCAACTCTCAAAACCTGATGTTTTGCAATTGACTAGAGGTGAGAAAATCTTGCTTGGTTTATTGATCGATTTTTGCAGTTCCCATTTGGCTCCCACCAAATCGTGAGGATGCATGTTTTATCTATGCTTGCTTGGTCAATTCTTACTTGTTTCTTCTGATAGCGACATCGATCCGCTAGTACTGGATATCGTGGACCAAATGGAGAGAGGATTTTCACCAGTACCTGTGATCTTGGCTAAAGCCCTGGTTAGATTGGATCAATTCAAGATAGGTTCTTTGAAGAGATTGGCTAGAAGTTCTTTGCTACTTCAGGTAATTACCTAAATTGCCCTTTCAAGTTTTCAATTTTGGCCTTCATTTTTATTGCTCTAATTTTTGTCTAGTCTACCCTTGTAAGTTTTCAAAATTAGCAAGTTGTCCTAATTTTTGCCTAGGCCGCCCTTACGAGTTTTCAACCTAGAGTACTCTTTTTTTATATAATTTTTGTCCTAATTTTTCCGTAGACCACCCCTATGGGTTTTTAGAGCTAGCAAACCGCCATAATTTTTACTTAGGCCGCCATTGCGGGTTTTCAACCTAATGGACTTTTTTTCAAATGAATTATTGTTTATCTTTATAGATCTGGCTATAGGAGTGCTTTTACTTTCTCGACACCCCATCTATGGACTTCGCCAGATATCTGCCCCGACATTATTATGTAAGGAAACTGCTTCATCCCGCTTCCTCATAATTTGTCATCACTTTCGACTATTATGTTATTTATTTTACCTTAATGGCTAGAATATTCAAAATAGTGCATATAGAATAATTTTAACATTAACTCTATTTTATTAAATTAGGGAACAACCAAAAAATATAAAGCCAGCAAACATAAGATCACTCCTATCGCCAACGAGCGCTTTCGGGTTTTCTGATTGACAATTTTCTCTCATTTTAGCCCTAGTTGCTGCCTAGCCTACCCTTTCGGGTTTTTAAAACTAGCGGACCGCTCTAACTTTTGTCTAGGCTGCACTTTTGGATTTTCAACCTAGCGAGCTCTTTTTTTATTTCAATCATAATACCTTTTTAACTTATCAATGTTTACTGGCTCACTAAACTCGTTCCCATCCATGTCTGACAACTTGACTTTACCCTTGTTCATGACTTGTTTCACAATATATGGCCCTTTCCAACCAGGCCTAAACATCCCTCTTGTATTAGGGATATTAGGCTTGCACTGCTTCAACACTAAGTCACCAACTTTAAGCTTTATGATCTTAACCTTTCTATGTATGCCCGAGCTATCTTTCTTTGATACAACTGATGATGATACAATGCCTTCAACCATCTTTCTTCTAATAAGGCAAGCTTGTATATCTACTCACAACCCATTCTATCTCAAGAAATTCGGCTTCCAGGACCACCCTCAGTGATTTAATCTCAATCTCAATCAACACCACTGCTTCCATCCCATAAACTAAGGAAAACAACATTACTCCAATTGAAATTCGAACACTAGTCCTATATCCCCATAAAGCAAAAGAAAGAATTTCTGACCAATCCTTATGCGTCTTTGTCATCTTGGATAGAATATGCTCAATTGTCTTATTTGTTACTTCTACTGCACCATTAGCCTTAGGTCTATAAGGGGATGGTCGGTGATGATGGATCTAGTACTTCGAGAATAAGTCCTTAACGACTTCTGAAACTGTAATCCATTATCTGATATTACACTATATAGGACCCATACCTACAAATGAGATTCTTCTCAATAAATCTAGCCATTTTCCTTGCCCCCAGCTTATTGAAAGATTTGACCCATTTTGAAAAATAATCCACTGCTACCACAATGAATCAATGACCATTTGAAGCCGTCGGATGTATCTCTCCAATAATGTCAATCCCCCAAGTTGTGAAAGGTCAGGGTGAGGACATAGAATGTAATTCTTCAGGAGACATGAGATTCAGATTGCCATACATCTGACACTACTGGTACTTCTTCACAAAATCTATACAATCTCTTTACATGGTCAACCAGTAGTATCCTTGTCGTATTATCTTTTTAACTAAGGCCAACCCATTCGTATGGGACCACAATTTTTCGCATGTATTTTTTATATGATCCGCTCAACCTCAATCTTCCTCAAGCACCATAAGTACACCCTGTCAGGCCATCTTCGATACAATTCTACATGAAAAGTAATGTATTGCAAAAACCACCGCCTTATGGCTCTTCTCTCTTCCCTTGTTGCCCCCAATTGGTATTCCATATTCTCCAAGAATCATCTTATGGTATCATACCATGCATCATGGTCCATATCAGTTTCCATGACTGTTTCATACTCATAGCAAGGAGCTAATGAACTGGTTAAAACCAGAGGCTTAAGGAATAATTTGACATGATCCTCCCACACCGAAGCCAGTGTGGCTAGGGCATCGACCATCTATTTTTCTTCTTTCAGTAAGTGTATAAATCTGCACTCCTTAAAATTCTTCTTTATCATGGTCAAATAATAGTGGTATGGCTTTAACTTCTCTTCTTTCAACTCCCATTTTCCATTTACTCAGGATACCACTAATAATGAATCACTGAAAACTTGCACTTTATCCACCTTCGTAATCATTAAAGTTTATAGGCCACAAATACATGCTTCATACTCCACCATGTTGTTGGTTGTTCTGAATTTTAACTTCTTAGCTAAATGAATAAGCTCCCCTTCTGGCGATTCCAATATTACTCCCAAGCCAGCCCCCGTTCTATTTATTGCTCCATTAAAATACATCTTCAATTCTTGTACTTCTATGGCCTCCAAATGTTCATCTGGAAATTCTAAAATCACTTCTTCATCATCAGGTAATGGTTATTGAGCCAAAAATTCTTTTACTGCTCAACCTTTGATGGTTTTCCTAGTTATATACTCAATCTCAAATTCTTCTAAAATTATCAACCATCTGCTATACTTCTCAATCAACGAGGGCGTCTCCCTTAAATACTTCATTGGATCCATCTTGGAAATTTCTTGCACACAATAAGATTAAAAGTAATGTCGCAACTTCTTAGATGACCAAACCATAGCTATACAGGTATTTTCAATGATACTATACTTAATCTCATAAGGCAGGAGCTTTCTACTCAAATAGTAAATTGCATACTCGATTCATCTGCTTGGGCTAGCATACTCCTATTGATTCTTCCTCTGCTACTACATACAGTAACAAAGGTCTACCGGGTCTATGTGGCTTCAAAATTCGTGGATTTAGCAAATACTCTTTTATATGCTCATAGGCCATTTTACACTCTTCATTCCATTGGACTGGTTGGTTCTGTTTAAGTAATTTAAAGATAGGTTCACAGATTGTGGTAAGCTTTTCTATGAACCTGCTAATGTACTATAACCTTCCAATGAATCCTCAAACTTCCTTTTCTGTCTTAGGGGCTGGCATATTCCTAATTGCTTTAACCTTGTCAGGGTCAATCTAAATGTCATTTGGGCCAATCACGTGCCTCGACATTTTACCTGAAGTAACTCTAAATACACACTTCTTTCGGTTCAACCTCAAATTATACTTTGCTACTCTTTTAAAGAAGATCTCTAAGTTTTGGAAGTGTTGTTCTCTTATATCTAATTTCACCACCATATCATCAACATAGATCTCAACTTCCTTATACATCATACCATGGAAACAAGGTAGTGGGCATCCTTTGGTATGTTGCTCTAGCATTCTTTAACCCAAATGGCATCACCCTATAGCATAATATACCCCACCACTACAAGAATTTGACAGTTTAGAAATGGACTTTTCCACTTTTAAAATTGAAAAATCAGTTTCTAATACAATTTTGAAACGGATTTGAAATAAAAATTTTTCGTTTCTAAAAGCCTCGTTTCTAATAAGTTTGAAACGAAAAAAAAAATTACGTTTCTAATTTGGAATGAATTTGAAATGGAAATTTTGTTTCTATTTTGAAATGGAAAATAAAATCTATTTCCATTTTGGAATTATATTAAGAACTAACCTTCGTTTCTATTAGAAACGGACTTGTCCGTTTCTATTAGAAATTGATTTATGTCCTTTTCTAATAGAAACAGAAAATTTGTTTCTATTAGACATTTATTTATGTCTATTTCTAATAGAAACAGAAAATTCATTTCTATTTGTTAATGAAATTTGCTTATGTTAGAAATGAGTTGAAAAATTTAGAAACAGAAATATTTGTTTCTAAACTTTATTGTTTATTTTTTTAATTTCATTTATATTTTTTTAATTTTTATAAATATTATTTATATTTTTCATTTTTTATTTGTATTAGTTATTTATTTTGTTTATGAATTTAAGTAGAAACTAGAAAAAATAAAATTTTAAAAATATTGAATTATATATAAAATAGAACATAATTATATTTTCATAACATAATTGAAATAATGTACATAAACATAAATATCAAATGTATCTATAAAATAGTCAATACACAAGAATAAAAAATACAAGGAAACTACAATAAATCTAGAGTTTGATCATCAGGAACATAGTCGTAATTAGAAGCAACATCATTTATAGGAGGACGAGTGGATGATGGATGCTTGAACTATTTCATCAGCAACATATGTTATTATCTAAATAAATTGTTATTATATAATACTAAAATTTTTATTTTCACAAAAAGATTTCAATCTTTTTTTAATTTTATTTTGTAACAATTTATCTTCTACAAATAAGTTAAAATGCTTCAATAATTAGTATAAAAATGCTTGCAATAATTAAAAAATTTTAACAAACACAAAAAAATAGAAATTATAATGGTGTCCATATAGCTTTTTATGAAACATATGAATATTTTTAGAAGTGAAATAACTACCTATAAAAGACTAGGATTATAAGTTCAACCAAACCATATTATGAGCAATTCAAAATTTTAAATTTACCATCCTTAGTTGTATATATCCTACATTAATTATATGATAATACATCAAAACACCAACATACATCATCAAGTGCAAACACAAATGTTGGGATTATTTTTTCAATTAATCTAAAAGCAAGATCTTTATCAATAACTCCTCATAATTTCATCTCTCAAAAATAATCCCAACACTAAAGTTAAAGAACATAAAGAAAAATATATATATATATATATATATATATACATACTCAAATATATATTTGTTCATCTTCGCTCTTCACATAAATATTATAATACAAAGTTAAAATCAAACATATTTGTTCATGTACACATATATATTTGTTCACCTGGAATCTTCACACATATATATTTCTTTTAGTCGTTTATTTACAAATAATTAACAATAAAAACAAATAAATAGATTCAAATTAAATAATAATTTAAAAATAAATGCAAGTGAGTGTACTAATTAAAATTGAAGATATGATTACCAAAAATTCTTCAATTTCTTGACTTAAACTTCAAGACTTTTGAAATTAAAAATCATTTTCCTATCAAACAAAAAGAAAATTAATTGTAGTTTGAAAGTTTCTTTCATAAAGATTGTGTGGACAAAAATAGAGAATTTCTTACTTGTGATTGAAGAATTACAACCAAAATTTCTTCAATTTCTACTTTGAATCTTCAAGAATAGAAAAAATGCTCCATTATAGAGAGAAAATAAAGGGAGAGAGAGAGTATATATGTTTAAAAACTAATGGTGGCAGTGAGTGATGTTAAAATTTCCTGGTTGAGAGTGTTTGGGTAGCTAATGATGCTATAAAAGTATGGTGAGGCAAGAGAGAAGAAAAAAGAAAGGGAAGTATGGGTTTTTATATCTTTAAAATTTCAAAATAGATTTAGGAACGGATAGTGAATCCGTTTCTAATTTCTAAACGGAATTAGAAACAATTCCTAAATCTGTTTCTAAATTAGAAATAGATTTACTATCCATTTCTAATTTCGTTTCTAAATCAAAAATGGATAGTGAATCCATTTCTAAATAGAAAACCATTACGCTATTTAGAAACAAAATCTAAATTCGTTTCTAATTTTGAACATAATTTTAAGCGTCTAAATTTTTCGTTCACTATAAGAAAATGGATAAAATCGATTTCAAAATTTTTCATTTCTAAGTGGTTTTAATTTCATTTTTATGTTTCCTGCTATTTATTCCCTCGAAATATAAAAATTATTTAAAAATAGAATAAATCTGTTTCTACATTGCGTTTCTAATCCGTTTCTAATTCGTTGCAAAATTACTCATTTTTCATCTGTTACAATTCCATTTTAAAATGGTTTCCATTTAGAAATGGATTTGTGTCTATTTCTAATTTTTATTTCTAAATTATCAATTTTTTGTAGTGTTGCATATAGTAATAAAGGTAGTTTTAGCTTTATCATCTTGGTTATTAACACCTAATTGTATCCGAAAAAACCGTTTATGAACGAGTATAGCACGGTAGAGGCTGCACTATCGATAATGACATCTATATGGGGTAAAGAAAAAATCATCATTGAGGGAAGCTGTGATCAAATCTCTATAGTCCACACAATCCCTAATTCTCCCATCTTTCTTCGGTATGGGAATGATGTGAGCTAATTAGTCATAGTAATCTATCACTTCAAGAAATTTTACTTGTATATGCTTAGTGACTTCTTCTTTAATCAATCCTGCCCATTCTAGCCTTAACTGTCTAAGCTTTCGTTTAATTGATTTCATGTGAGTGTAAGTGGGAATCACGTACTCGGCTATATCTCGATCAATTCCAGGCATATCTTCATAAGACCAAGCAAAGACTTCTTCATATTTTTTAAATATTTTTTCAAATCTCTTTCTCTCTTCAAGCGTAAGGTCAGATGCTATGCTAATATTTTTAAGATTGTCAGTTATTCCCAAATTTAATGATTGTGTATTAATAGAGTTAATATTAAAAATACTCATGTAATCACTACTCAAATGTATGAAACCATCAAGAAAACACCACACAAGTAAGTAAAATTAGACTATATTACATTTATCTTGGAAAAGAAAGCATCATCATCGTCATACAGAGCAGATAAATTAAAATCAAAATCAGAATCATCATTCTCATAGACTACAAGATTTTCAAATTGTTCTTCAATAAGAACAGCAATCTCCTCTAAAGTCTTCTGGATCTTCAGGATAGCTTCCTTCTTTTCCTCTGGGCTGGATTCCTTGTCAACTGGCAAGACCAGCTTCTTCTCCATTCGTCCCACTAGCACAGTAACATCAGCAAAGATGTCAAAACTTGGAATCAGCTTCCCTATGAACATGATTAGCTCCGGCTTCCCTTGGAGTGCTTTTATATCTGGAGCTTTGATGAACACTTCTTCAAATAGAGGAAAACTCATCTTTCCATTCTTTTTCACAACTCTAATGGCTTCATCATATCCCAACCCTTTCTTGGAAGTTTGAGTCTTGAAATCTGGAAGCTCTATCACACATGTCTTCCCTTTTCCAAGGCCGGTGTCAGGTAGGTAATTCATTTTCTTCATCATAGCCAAAATCCTGGAGCCCACTATCTCATTATCAGAAACAATGGCCACTTGAAATCCGTTGAGAGGCCTCTCAATCATTAGAGCATTCACCACTTTATTGTACTCAGACTCAATAATCACTATCTCATTTCCATTTGGGAATTTGATCTTTTGATGTAGTGTTGAGGGAACTTCACCAAGAGGATGAAACCATGGTCAACCCAACAGCAATGCAAAGGTGACATGTATATCCAAGACTACAAACTCCACCATGGATTTAATAGGGCCATCCTTTATAACAGCTTTGAAAGTTCCCTCAGCATGCCTTTTGGTATTATCATAAGCTCTAATTATCACATCAGTTGGGCTAAAATCACTACAAGAATATATCGGATTACCGATAGAAATTAACAACAGAAAATTTTTTGTTAGTAATACCGACAGAATACCGAGATAAATAATTAAAAAAATAAATTGAAAAATACACCGACAGATTACTGACAGAATATTGACAAAAACATTTATTGACTGATATTTTGTCTACAATAATGGGGCCAGCAAATGGCGCCAATAATTACCGACAGACTTTACCGATAGAAATATTTTCTGTAGGTAAAATTACTAACAGAAATATTTTTTGTGGATAAAAATACCGATAAAATATATTTTCTATAGGTAATACCGACAAAATATACTTTCTATAGGTAATGCCAACAGAAATATTTTCTGTATATAATACCGATATAATATATTTTCTGTCGGTAAAATTAATGAGAGAAAGTATTTTTTATCTATAATTTCAAGAGAATATATTTTCTGTAGGTAAAATTACCGACAGAAAATATTTTCTGTAGATAATACCGACATAATATTTTTCTGTCGGTAATTTTTCGATAAAAAATTATTCTCTCGATAAATAAATAGTCACAACCCAATTAGTTAGGTGAAAATTTTACCGCCATTATTTGAGACATTTACTGAGAGAAATTATTTTTCTATCAGTAAATTTACCGAGAGAAACTATTTTTTATCGGTAATACCGAGAGAATATATTTTCTATAGGTAAAATTACTGATAGAAAATATTTTCTGTAGGTAATATTGATAAAATATTTTTTCTGTCGGTAAATTTACCAGCAGAAAATTATTCTCTCATTAAATAAATCGTCGTAACCCAATTAGTTGGACAAAAATTTTACCACCATTATTTGAGACATTTACCGAGAGAAACTATTTTCTGTCGGTAAATTTACCGAGAGAAACTATTTTTTGTCAGTAATACGGAGAAAATATATTTTTATAGGTAAAATTACAGACATAAAATATTTTCTGTAGGTAATGCCGACAGAATATTTTTCTGTCGGTAATTTTTTGACAAAAAATTATTCTCTTGATAAATAAATAGTCACAAATCAATTAGTTAGGCGATAATTTTACCACCATTATTTGAGACATTTACTAAGAGAAAATATTTTCTATCGATAAATTTACCAAGAGAAACTATTTCTATCGGTAATATCGAAAGAATATATTTTTTATAGATAAAATTACCAATAAAAAATATTTTCTATAGGTAATACCGACGGTATATTTTTTCTGTTAGTAAATTTACTGATAGACACTTAATTCTCTCGGTAATTTTTTTATAAAAATATATTTGTTCTCTTCTCTCTCATTTCTTCTGATTCTCTCCCTTTTTTTTTTTTTCTCTCCCTCTATCTGTCTCTATCTATCCCTTTTCTTGCTTGTAGAAGAAGAAGAAGAAGAATAAGATGAAGAAGAATAAGAATAAGAAGATGAAGAAGAATAAGAAGATGAAGATGAAGAAGAAGAAGAAGAAGAAGACGAAGAAGAAGAATAATGTATTTATTTTATTTTTTAATTTTTGATAATTTTTGTAATATATGTTAATTTTTTTTTAAATTTTTATGAATTTGATATTTTATTTTAGTTTTATGAGTGTTGTAATTTAAGTTGATTATTTATATTTTGGTTGTGTATTTTTATAATTTTTAAGGTTATTTTAATTAATTATAATATTATTTTAGGAATTTTTAAATTTTTCACAATATATTTAGAAATATTTTTGTATTTAAAAATTTATTTAGAGTGTTAGATTTTTTTCAATATTTTTTCTAATTTTTTAAAAAATTTAGAAAAAAATGATTTATTTTTATAAATTTCAAATTATAAATTATAAAAAAATTATTTTTATAATTTATCTATTTAGACACAATATGTTTTAAAAAAATTTAAAATTTTTTATTATATTTTTAGATATTTTTTTTAAATAAAAATATTTTAGGGTGTTTTTTTATTTTTAAAAAAATATTAGCAAAAATTAATTATTTTGATAAATTTTAGAATAAAAATAATTTTTGTTTAATTTTTTAATTAAATAAAATATGTTTTAGGAAATTTTAATTTTTATATATTTTTTAAAAAAATTGTAAATAGAAATATTTTAGGGTGTTAGATTTTTTTAGAGTATTTTTATGATTTTTTAAAAAATTTTAAGTAAATTTGATTTTAAAATTTTAATTATAAAAATAAAGTAATAAAAAATTTTCTTATATTTTCTATATGTAATGCCGACAGAATTTTCTCTCGGTAATATAATATAATTTTTTGTCAGAAATTACCGATAGAATTTTATTTAGGTAATTTACTGAAATAATTTTCTGTCGGCATAACCAACAAAAATTTCTATTGGTATTATAGACAGAAAATTTTTTCTTTTGGTAATTTACTAATATATTTTTTTTTTCGTCGGTATTTTCATTACCGATAAAAAAAATAATTACAAAATTTTTTTGTAGTTAATCTATCGGTAAATCTAATTACCGATAAAAAATAATGATTATCAATAGATTTTTTCGTCGGTAATCCAGTACATTCTTGTAGTGAATTTCTTGTTAACATAGCCAGCTTTTGTAAGATCTTGAGTGGGTAGACGTTTATAGTAAACCCATCATCAACTATGACATATGGGGTCCTTTTTTCTTTGACCTCTATCTTAATGAAAAGCAAGTGAATGTGATCTCTTTCCTCTTCTGGTAAATCAGCATGTAAAAATGACACCATTCCCACATCAATCTTATTCCTTTTCTGAGCAACATCACCTTTCTTTACTTCCTCAGTCTTGTTCACACCCATAAAATTAATTAATTCATCTGGTGTTTCAGAAGTGGAAATCTGCATGCTTGCCATAGCTCTGGCCATAGTTTCTCGATGCTTCATAGATATAGCCAGTAAATCCCAGATGTTGATACTCGCTTGAGTCTCTTCAGCTGCTTACAAACATCATCATCTTCTTCTTCTTTATTCCTTGTTTCAACATCTTTTTCCTTTATCAGCTTCCACTTCCTTTAGTGGTTTACCAAAGTGATTGTTCATTACTTCATTCTCTTCAGGCTCGGACCAAGTCTTCTCTACTTTTTTGGATTCTCACTTACCATCACTGTTAGTTGAACCCGAAAATTCATTCCCAACATAGATGGTCACTTCATTCCCTTTTATCACAACTGGTTCAGTCTTCTTAAGCATCTCTTCTTCTTTAGTTGATCCTCCACCTACATCTTAGAAAGAAGACAAAATAAATTTCTCATTCAAACCTCCTTATTTCATGAAAGTTACTGGTGGTGGCACTCTATCGAATCTTGGCAATGGGTTATCCTTCGTACTAGGCTTGTTAGGTTTGGAAAACTTTCCACTGTCAATTAAATTCTGAATCTCATGCCTCAATCGCAAATATTTGTTAGTCTAGTACTATTGCATTTGGTGGAATTAGCAAAATTCCTTAACATCAAAGTTGGGTGGTAGAGGATTTGGGAATGGGCAAGGAGTCAATGATTGTAATAGCCCCTTTTTCTTTAGCTTATTGAAAACCCAGGACAATGGTTTTTCCAACTCCAAAAACTACCTCCTACCGCCTTGGCCAGTTGCATTAACATCAACTGCCTTTTTGTGTGTTTTGATTGCCGGACTGATAGTTGCCTTCCTCATTTCTTCTAGTAGAAAAATGATTCTTCTCTCTTTTTCATTCTTCTATTTGCAAATCAGCTTGAAAGAGATCTTTGAAATCTCTAATGAGAGTGTAAGACATCTGTTCACAAAGATTAGGCAACACCCCTCTTACTATTATCCTAATATAGTCTGACTCATCTAGCCTCTTCTTGATCAATGCAACCTTGTTTCTCCACCTATTCACATAATCAACAAAATTCTCATTCTGTTTTTGCCTTATTGACTCAACCTTCATCGAAGTAACTTCCAATTCAGCATTGTACCCATATTGCTGAATGAAGGCCTTATACAATAAATTCCAATTCTTCTGAGTACTATCCTCTAAGGTATTGAACCAATTTTGTACAACAAGATCCAATGAGAGCATAAAGTACCTTAGAGTTTGAGCCTTGGTTGCTCGAGCAGACTGCATGGCAGTGATATATTGCTTGGCATGAAGATGAGGTTGCAGTGCTATTTAACTTAGCAAAAGAAGGCATTTTGGACTTATAAAGGACCTCCTCATCTTGTTCAAATAGCTTGTCCACTTCTAATATCTCATTAACCTTCAGCTTTTTTTCAAACTTCTTCTCTAAATCAGCAATCATCTTATCCACATTTGAAGTTTCAGTCTTTTCAACAATTGATTTTTCCACAACCTTCAGCTCTTTCTTCTTATCTTGAGGATCTTGGAAGTATTAAGCCCAGTCATCATCATCAAGCATTACTTTGTCATCATCAAAGGTTGCTTTACTAACCTTAGCCTTTCCTTTGTCCTTCTGCTTCTTAGTACTAGCAGATGCTTCAACAGTATTGCCTAATAATATAGCCAGTTAGCTTGTCATGGTTTCAACTAGGGCCCCCTTTAGTTCCTCCATCTTAGGGTTGAGTGCTTCCTCCACCATCTTATGAATCTGTTCAGGTTCCATTGCTTTTGGTGAAAAGTTAACTGAGTCATTATTGGATTCTACGTCACTGGCTAAGGTCAAATTATCATAAGCTCTTGAACTGCTATACTCCAGGTCTGTGAGCCAAAAAAGATCAATGAAATGTAATGCAATGCATGTATGCATAAATGCATGGATGCATAAGTAACAGACAAACAAAGATAATTAGGACATTCCTTCCAACCTTATATCTTCCACACACGAATGGTAAGTCTCTTTTTCTAAGTATATGATTAACAAAATATCAACATGGGATATCATATTTTTTAAAAATTCACTAGGACTGTTTAACCAATAGTTTTATTTTCAAACTTAGAAATTGATTTATGATAATTCCCACTAACTAAGCCTTAATCCATTGGATCGACTAAAATAGCTTTTATGGATTAAAATTAAATTAAGGAATTTATCATAAATAGACTTCATATTTAGAAAAATAACTAATGATTCATGCCACAAACAAGCCCATGATTAACAATTCTTGGTATAAATTAGAACCAAAATTAATTTTTAGTACTCCATAATTGACATAAATAGATGTAAGCCCATGTAAAAAAGTTCAGAATAGTTGTAATTTGAGCGAAGTGAAAAATAGTTTTGTTTCAAAGCCCATTATAAAAATTTTTGTTTTAAAAATGAATTTTGGGCTTTGTACTTGGGCCATGAGGTGAAAAATAATTTTTGACCCATTTTGGAAAAGTTTTATGTCCAAAGACCATCTTGAAAGTTCTAAAAATAATTTTTGTCTTTTGGGTTTAAAGGAATAAAACTATTTTGAGCTTACAATATAATTAGGTCATATTAGAATAAGAATAAATCAAATAGGCCATGGTTCAAACCAAGATATATCAATCATTTATAAGCAACAAGTATTTGGGTAAAAAACCTAAGGAAAGTAACTAAGCCAGTTACATGAGCTTTAATCTTTGGGTTGAAAAGTTTAAGCTTCCATAGCAAGTATATACCAAAAGATATAAGGCTATGAATAGTTATGCCATGCTCAATCTCCATACCTTGAGTGAAAGTAGGGTATCCTTTACATAACACAACACAGGTTATACGGACGCCCTAATTCACACACACAATGCAATATAAATAATGCAATGGATAATGTCATAATAAGAAAGAATAAAATAATATAAAGATCAATGGAATAAACATCTCTTATCCCCAGTGGAGTTGCCACTATAAGCGAGGATTTTTCCCCCACTCCCATATGAAATGGTTCTTGCGACTTCAGTACTGTTAGGCTCAGAGCCTTAGATAACATGGGCCTAAACCCAGAAAAAATGGAGTTGCCACCTGGACGGGATGAGAAGATATAAAGGGGTGGATGACTCAATTTCTAAAGAATCCCCAACCCCCTATTGGGTTCAAAAAGTTGGATACGTATGGGAAAGGTGTAAATGACCCAGCACCCCCCATAATGCTTGGTTCATTGGAATCGGACTCCTTTTTAGGTATAAATATTATTAAATTCTTAGCCTATTGAAATATCATCCATACTACATGTAATTCAAAATAAATAAACATTCATTGTATTAAAATCAAAGAAAGTCCAAATAAAAAAAATAAAAATGGGCACTCATATGAGATAGAAATATGCCCTTACAATAATGTTCAATCTCAAAAAATAATAATAATAATAATAAGACACTCACCATTTGGTGGAAACATGTCATTTACATTAATTCAAAACTTAAAATCAATAAAATTATATTGATCCTAACAAATAAGGCACTCACAAAGTGGAAACATGCCTTTTACATTCTTAAAATCAAAATAAACCAATTAAAACATCCAACCATTCATCATGAATAAAATAAAAATAAATCATTCATCATAAATACATAATAATAGATAAAATAATTAAATATAAGTTTTAATTTTAAATAAAGCATAAGATATACAAAATTAAGATTTATATATTAAATTAGGGTTTTTAGATGAATTTAGGGTTTTAAGGGTTTTGGAATGGAGAACTAGGGTTTTTTTTTTATATAAAATTAGGGTTTTTGGATGAAATTATTTTGGATAAAATTAGGGTATTTTAAAAGAAAGCTAGGGTTGTAAATGAAAACTTAGGGTTTTAAATGAAAACTAGGGTTTTGAAAATAAAGCTAAGATTTTGAATGGGAATTAGATTTTTAGGGTTTTGGAAATAAAACTGTTACTTTGGTTAGAAATTAGGGTTTTAAGTTTAAATCTGGTTACTATGAAAACTTAGGGCCACTGTATATTGATTATGGTAAATAATTGCGCGGGATATGCTTTTATGAATTGCTACTAGATGTCTTAATAAGTTGTTATGCTGAATAATAATAATTTAAAGGGTTAACATAATTTATAAGCTAAAATCATTCTACTACCCATTAATGCTTGAAAACTAGTACTACTGTGATATTAAAAACCAATGTTAATAAACTAAATAACTATTGTAAATTTAGAGCAAGTTAAATAAGGAACTCAAACCTCTGTTATTGGCTCCACTAATATTTTACATTGATCTAAACTTTTTGTCCGCACCAACCTGGAATTCTGACTGAGCAAGGTGAAGGCAATGCCCATTGCCTTCTTGTTATGTGTTGATTACTTGCTATTAATCATTGATGATGGTTAGTATTCTGTGTGTTTTTCTTTTCTTTGGTTGTTGTTGCTTTTTGATAATTGTAGCTGCTGAAGTCTCTTGTTAATTATTACTGCTTTTTCCTAACTTCGACTCCCTGGATGATTCTTTTAATCATGTATTTATAAGGAGCATATTAGGTTAAAGCCAGTACGTGACCGATCTTAATCTTAGCTTAATTCGGATTTCCAATTTAAGCATGGCTCAAATTAAGACCCAAAATAAGAATCATATCGAATTAAAGTATTTTAAATTCGTCATGAAACCATGACTATATCATATTAAAATGAGTTTAATTTGATATGGACCAACATCCATATCAAATTTGGTCCATATCAAATTAGCAAGTCCAATTCAACATGGATGTGTTCCATTTCGAATTACACTTGATCTAATTTGATATGGGCCATCCATATCGAATTAGAGTCCATCTAATTTGATATGGATGTTTCCATATCAAATTAGATGGGTTTTTAATTCGATATGGACCATCCATATCTAATTGGATAAGCCCAATTCGATATGGTATGATCCATACTGAACCAAAACCTACTTCAACCTCAAACTGAACCATTTCAGGCTTTCAAAGTTGAACCGACTTATTTCAGACCCTATAAAACTGGACCAATCTAATTACAAGCTTAAAAGTAGGTCTAAGCTATTAATAATGGACCTATCTTGACCAGGCCTTCTTTAATTGGGATCAGACTTAACTTAGGGCCAAAATTAAGGGTCTATACTAACATAGATAAACTCTCAAGAAAAATTTTACGCTCATTGAACCTCTCTAGATTAATCTAAAAATTCAAATAAAATCACTTCACATAACATAAATAGAAATTCCAGCAACTGTTATCTTTTTAAAACTTTTAAATTAAGGATCTTTGGAACACTTACTTGTTTTGAAGAATTTTCTAACTAAAATTGCAGACCCTTAGCCTTTATCTTAGTTTTCCTCTTTCTCTTAGTTTGAAGATGGTGTTTTGTTTGGTTTTGGCTAGTTTACACGAAGTTCTTTATAAACTAAGAAAATTTGGTAGTTTTTTATTGTTTGTTAATAATGATAAAGTCTGAATTCTTCTAGTTTTTAATAACCTAAAAGAATCAAACATATGACATGTGTTTTTTTATCCATCCCTTTGTTTGCTTTTGCATATATTTAAATGCCACTTGTTACCTCATTAAGTAAAACCAAATTTTGCTTCTTCCTTTCCACTAATTCATGCATTTGGTCTTAGTTAATTCACTTTTTAAATACTCAATTCTTAATCTATATCTATATACATACATGTGATGGTTTGTAATTAAATGTTTAAATATATTTCTTTTGGCTTTGAGATGGGTCTCATGTTTTCTGGGTTTTTTATAAGTTTCTATTCTAATTACTATCTTAATGAAAGTATTATTCTAAAATTCAGTACTTAATTAACTTGTAATATATCAAATTCCTTAATTTCCCTGATTTCACCTATAATATATATATATATAGCCATCAAGCTAATAAATGTAAATTATATATCTTAGTAATACATTTATTTTTTTTTTAAGAATTCTCACTTAATAATAAATCTTCTTATATTATAACTTATTATGGGCTGGGGTGTTACAATCGGAAATTCTCACTTGCATGTTAAGCAGTACATTACTGCCATGCAGCCTGCTAGAGCTACTAAGGCTTAAACACTAAGATACTTTATGCCCTCTTTGGATCCTATGTTGCATAATTAGTTTAATACTTTAGAGAAAAGAACTCAGAAAGACTGTGATTTATTGTACAAAGCTTTCATCCAACAATATGGGTACAACATTAAGTTAGAGGTAACCTTGATAGAGGTTGAGTCTATTAGGCATAGATGGAATGAGGGCTTTATTTACTATATAATGAGATGGAGGAATAAGGTAGCTCTTCTCAAGAAAAGATCGGATGACTTAGACTAAATACGAATGATAATCAAGGGCACTTTGCCCCTCCTCCAAGAATGAATGGCTTAGAACCTTATAAAGGATTTCAACAATCTTTTATAGGAAGGTCTTCAATTTGAAGAATGGGAGAAAAAAAAAAAGAACATGTACTACAAAAAATGGAGTAATAAGAGTAGCTATTAGTCTGGTGGACAAAGTCAAAAAGATATTGAGGTGAACGCAACAACTGAGCTAGCAAAGAAGTGTCAATTTTAAGAATTGGGAAAGCAATTATCTTGGGTCTTCAAGAAATTATAGAAGAATGGGTTATTGCAACCTCTAATTTGATCTTTGCTAGATCCTCTACTATCCAATTTTGATCCGAAGATTTTCTATCAATTCCAATAGGTGCCTGATCACGAAACAGATTGATGTCACTATTAAGGCATGAAATACAGAATCTTATTGATGATGGAAATATCCTCGCCACTGACATATCCAAGTAGATGAAGTATTTTTTACTCCAACTCAAAAAACTTCCCTTGGCTTGTGTGGTTCTCATCTCATTTTCTTTCTTTGGTGTTTTTGGAGCAAATAGTTTTTAAATTAACATTTTTTGCAAATAAATTATTTTTTATTATATTTATGATTTTTTTTACTTTTTTACTCATTCTGGTGCTTAACTGATGATGAATCTAACTTGATATTCATAAATTAGAAAATCTATACATTATAATTTGATTGACTTTACTAGGTGAGGAAATTATTCTGTAGCATTGAGATGTGCACGCTTACTTAGAAAGGGCTCCTGCATAATTGTGTGTGTTTAGTTAATCTTAGAACATGGTTTAATGAACTTTTGAGGCAAAATTAAACTCTGTCTATTTAAGAGGGAGATGATCTAGGCATTTATATTGAGCTAACAACTGGTATCCCCCCTTATTAACATCAATCCTTAGTTTGTTCCTTTGAGAGATTTTAGCTTAATTTTTATTGGATTGTAAACCCGATAACCTACCCTATGTTGTCAAGAAAGTTATGGAAAATCTGATGTCAAGAAAGTTATGTAAAATCTGATGATCAATGAGACACCAAGGGGTAAGAAGATCAAAGATATGAATGCTTAATCAAGACCATTAAGATAATTGAAGTTTACTTGAATTAAATCCAATATCTCAAATTTATTTCATCTTGAGATGGCATCAAGGCAACAAAGGATTAATTCTCTTTGAAATAAACTTATGCCACTGCTCTCATTCATTGTCAGAAGTGCACAAATAAGACAACTCTTTTAGAGCTAGGATAAAAAGAATAAGAAAAAAAATTAAAAAAAAAGTTCAAAACAACTAGAAAAGAAAAAGAAAAAGAAGAAAGAAGAATAAGGGTCTCAAAATTTTGCAAAAACAATGATCGTCCTAATAAGATCTAGATGTTTGAAAAATTAGAGCACTATCTTTTTATAAAGCAAGATCACAAGATGCCTAGAAGATGAAAGTGATGCCCAGAGTTTAAGAATACATCTAACAACATATAGCTCCAACTGAAAGTTTATAGTGTGAAGATTTGTTATTCATGTCACATCAACTCCAATTTAAAAATAGATTTCACTTAGCAAATATCCCTTATAGAGCCCATTTCAAGCCTATTAAAGACCTGTTGATCTCTCTTGGTTTGTGGAGTCTATTAGTTGAGATTGTTTAAAAAAACATGCATATGAGATAGATGATAGTTAAACTCAATGAGACATTTGGCTAATATGTATATGCCTATCTAAAGTACAATAGTTCTTACTCAATTGGAAATGATTCTCAAGTTTAATATGGTAACTAGGGTTATCATGCTATAGATGTGTTAATTTGAAAGACTGAGCCTTGAGGTATATTGACACTGATTTGTCAAAACTGACATGTGATTTTAAAATTAAAAAGTTTTTTCTTATCATATTAGCCTTCAAGCTTAGGAAATGAATTGTATTGTTGAACCTTAAATGACACATTTGGCAAAGGTGGTCTAACAAAAGGATAGTTTGCAAGATCATGGAGAAGTTATCAACTAATTTCTTGAAACAGGTGTCTTATGTATCTCTGACTACCCTACTTGGGTACCCTTACTATTTATGTTTTCTGCGGCCATGGATGTTATATCTTTTATTGGTCTAATGCAAGACTTGAATGAATATCTTAAAGGTACCAACAGGAATGCTTTGGACTATCACTTCGATCTATGAGTCAGTATAACCACTATAAGTATCACTCATGCATATCATAGATACATATATGATCATGTTTCCACATTTGTTGTCTTGTGTTACCTATCCCTTTATCAAAGTGAATAGTCAATACTCTATGAAGTAAATGATGAGAAGCCGACATGGAATCAAAGGGCATAAAAGGCCCATTACAAAAGGTAAAAGGGATGCATACTTGCAAAAACATTGATTGGAGCTTACACAGGAGCTAGAATTGCCAATTTGAGCCTGTACAGGTGGCAAAGAAAAAGTATCCAGTGAAAAAAATAATTGAATTCATGAAAGAAAAATCCATTAAAAAATGGAACAGGTGGCTAGAAGAAAGTTAGAATTCTCAAATGAATGATGATACAAATGACAGAATGTCAGTCTAGATAGAAGAGTTGAAATCAATGTAGGACAAAGGTCCATCCCTAAGAATAAAGAATCAATAAAAAGATCCATTTATGCAAAGGCATATGATTTTTCTGGATTTATTGAAGTATCCATAATCAAATTTCTATAAGTTAGAATTTAGTGGATTTGTTGAAGTATCCACAGTTGAGTATACTCAGAATTAAAAGTATGGCGACTATATTTGGATTTGTTAGAGTATCAAAACCTCTAGCCTGAATTCGATTGGTTAAAGTATCCTAATAGTGAAGTATTGTGGGTTTACCGAAGCACCCGGACCTTTTTTTTTAAAGAAAATCAAGAACTTAATCCACATTTTTTTGAAGCATCTAACATAGACAGCCTACAGTTACAACCAGAAAATTATGAGATTTAATAGAAGCATCTCAATTATAGACTTAGATCAACAAAATTTCTATAAGCTTGGATTTATTGAAGCATCCACTTGGAGGTCCTAAGTTTATTTGAAGAACATAGATTAGTTCAGATTTATTGAAGCATCCATTTGAAGATCCTAGGTTTACTGAAGCATCCAGACCATCTTGAATTTATTGAAGCATCCATTAGAAGAACTCGAGTTTATTTGAAGCATCCATGTCAGCTTAGATTTATTGAAGTACCCGTGATCAGTCTAGATTTATTAAAGCATCTGGCAAACCAAATTGCTTTTCACTCTCTTTGAACAAATTCAAGATCATTCAAGCAGAATATAAAATTGTAGGCCTTTAATTTTGGCCACCGAATAAATTCAGTCCCAATTTAAAAAAAAAAACATGAGAAGTCCAAAATTACTGGGAAGGCCTATAGCGAATTGTCCATGACTCATGACTTATTGGCCATGACTACCATGGCCAATTCGCCAAGAGACCATGGCCAATTCACCTGCCCAGCCCAACATATTGATTTTGCTTAACCCTATTTAAACTCAATATTTATTAAGATAAGCATATGGTTTCCAAACAAAATTAGGACTGTCCAACATGATTAGCCCAAATATCACAGTGTAAATTTAAAGCACAACAGAAGGACAATAACAATTAATTAGAGAGAGAGGGAGAAACTAATAGTCAGGAAAACAGAGGCAGAGAGAAAATCTATAAGAATTGATCATTCCTTTATTCAACCAAAATCCCAGTTGATCCAAACCAATAAGAATTGTCCAAGTTATATGCAGTTGATCCAAACATAAAAGGTTACAATGAAAGGAAATTTGTAACCAGATGCAGTTCTTCAGAAGCTTTGTTTCAAGTTTGACAAGTGCAGATGTTGCTTTCCAGAAGGAATTCTTCTTCGTTTCAATGTATCTGGTTACACATTTCCTATAGAAACTGTGGTTGTTACTTTATGTTGCCAACTCCATTTACTTTATGAACTAGCTCTTTAATGGAGGAATCATAGTTTGTCCATGTTCAATATTGTTGTGGTTTGTATTGTGAATTTGGCAACCTTATTCTTGGTTGTAAGTTACAATAATTACTTGCAATACATTCTATATGGTTTTGTATTATTATTATTTAATAAAAAAATGTTATTTTTGCTCTAACGCCTTGCTTTGTTATTTCTTTAGAAAACTATGAATTCATTTTTTTAGTAACTGTGGGTTTTGCAACAGGTTTAGCAATGAAAAATTCTATTACAAAAATGCAACAGAAAATTTTGTTGCAAATTTTTTTAGAAACTACAAAACTTTTTTGTAATGGATTTGCAATGGTAGTCTGTTGCAAAATTTTCTAACAGATAGTTTTCATTGCAACCGCTGTCACAAATCACATTAAATTTGTTACAAAATTCGCAACGGATTTTGCAACGAAAAATATCCATTTAGCAATATTTTTCAACGGAATTTAATGTTGCAAAATTCTGTTGCAACATTAAATTTTCAACGGAGTTTGTTACGGAATAATCATTGCAAAGTTTGCAACGAACAATTAGGTTCATTACAAATTGTTTAGCGATGCCACTTTGGTTAAGGATTGATTCCGTTGCAAATTCGTTGTAAACAAGCTTTTGGAATGGATTTTTATCATTTTTGCAATGGATTTGTCTGTTGCAAAGTTGAAATTTTTTTGTAGTGACATGCAAGCCTATTCCTATATTTAATTAATAATGTCTCTTTTCCCTTCTTAGTTTAATCATCATTATATAATTAGATTTGCATGCCTTCTATTTATCTTAAGCATCAAATACACATGCATATATATACATTCATAAAAACATAATATCTGACAAGAAGTTGTCCAACTTTTAAACTGAAAATTTTTTCTAAACTTCTTAGCTTCGTTTTTCATAATCTACACGTTAGATTTTGATTTAAATTTGATTTCCTGTTAAAACTAATTGTCCTCTATCCAACCATATAAATTTCACGAATTATCATCAAAGTTTGTTAAAAAATTATATTATATATATATGTTATGTGTACCACACTTATATTTCCCCTATAACCTATTTTTCTTCGCAAGTTCCTTAATTATATTTCATTTTCTCTTCTTAAGTGTATCTAAGAATTAATATCGAGTAACTTTATTCTCCATTTTAGCTTCTTGGTTGTAACACCATTATATCTTATATATGTATAATATATACATTCCATATATATATATATAATACATATTTAGAATATAGGAATGTCGCCAATATTAGTACTAGAAAAATCAATAAACTGTTACCAAAAATAAGTTAACCGCTTAAAGATAAATTTAATAGGTAAATGAAGATATATATATATATATATAAAGTTAAATGTCAAATTAACATATATAAAAAGAAAATATCAGAAAAAAAATTTTCTAGAGTTTTGTATGTAATTTCAATGTTCCCCAACTCAACAAAACACAACCTGCAATTAAAAATTACACTCCCAAATTCTCAATTCAATTCAACTCCACCTTTTCTCCAAAATCCAACATGGATCCCATAAATATATATATATAATGTACTTTAAATATTTTTACAATACTTTATTAAACATTAACTATACAACATTTTTATATAAAAACATAATAAGTTTAAATAAAAAAAAAACATATATTAACATGATATGCGAACTCGCACCAAACACCCTAGTCTTGTGGCAAAAATTTCTAACTTCAAGTACTACCCAAAATCTAGACGTGATCAGGTTTATCAGAGCTGCCACCCTCTACTTTGTCATATGCATGATAAAGTCAATCGCGCTAAGCTACTAGCTTAACAGTATATACTTTGATAACAAAAGTAATTTAAAATAATGTATTATGTATTTCTTTATGGTGTAAGATATACTATGCCTCAATGCAAGCATAAGTCACCAAAATTTCACAATCACATACATTAGGCCCAAGAGTGACTATACAATATTCAAGTTCCAAAAATATTAATTCATTTTCTTGTGACACTAGGGATCTAAGTGTCATATACCATCCAAAGATGGGTCCCTTATTGACACAGGCATGTCTAGCCCTAAGACACAGTCATAACAGTGACACCAGTATGTCTATTCCTGAAGGCACATCAAATATTATTACATATCAATGGCATGCCAAACCGATAGTACCAAATACAATTCTCTAGAACAAGATATTATAAAAGGCTAACATACATTCCACATACATTATCACTTTACCATAGTCATTTTATTATTGTTCATTCTCATCACATTTTTTATTTCCTTTTCACAATTCCCACACTTTATAATCTTACAACACATGTCTCTTGACTACATTTCCAATGTGGCCTAATATCACATTACAAATGCATGAAAAACACTTTCTTGAGTACAATACCATGTCATTAACCATTCTACAATGGCTTTACATATTACATTTCATCTATTTCACACTTTTACTTAAAACAATACACTTCACATATGAAACCCAATTTTAAAGTAACATAACACATTCATCAATCACAATGTGCTATGCAAAAGCCAATTTAATTAAAATAATAATTATCAAAGTATGTACTAATCTCTAAAAATGTCAATTCTAGATCCAAACTCACTCTCCAACCTTTACTTTTACAAAAGTTCTTCCTCTTTTTTAAATATTCAATTTCTCTTTACTTAATCATAAACCAAAATATAAGTAAAAATAAACCATTAGCACCACATTCCAACCCATTTCACACAATCAAACATCAATTACACAATGTTTAATTCAATTTCTATCAAAACTCTAATTTACCCCTTACTAAGTTCTTTAAACTTAAACATAACCAACTCATTCCTATCATCCAATCATAAAATCATCATTTATACATCAAATTAAATTCAAAACAATCCATTTTAGCAATTAAAAACACACCCACTAAAAACTTTATTTTCACATAATGAACCCTAAAACCCTAACTTTACCAAATCCTACTCATATCCAACTTCCAACCATAAAATCATTATATACATATAAAGATATACAACTTTAAAACAATTCATTTTAATAATTAAAACTACCTCCATCAATAATCCAAAATTCACATATTCAAAGATTTAAAGAAAACCTTCTTAAAACTAAAAAAAACTTACCTATCTCTTATTAATTCTTCAAAACTATCTTAATTCCTTTGAATTCTTTGTGAAATTTTGAGTATTTGAAGAAGAAGATCTTCTCTTATTTTCCAATGGGGAAATTCGGCCAAGACTAGAAGAAAAGAGGAAGAAGATGATAAAAATTTGACTCTTATTTCTTTCTTCTTTCTTAGCACATATATTTATACAATAAATGATTAATTAATTTAGTTATTAAATAAGATATTTATCATCTTCCATCCAAAAATATTTTAATTTCAATTTTTTTACTTTTTTACTTTTGACTTTTACTTTTTAACTTTTTGTCTTTTTGTAAAATGTATACTTTATGTATATATTGTATATACATTAAGTATACACTATCCAAATTCCTCTACCATCACCCTAATTACCCTTTATATTAATTATTTTATTTTATTTCAAAAATTTACGGATGTTACATTGGTGTTTTTAGCCAAAAAACAATTTCTCAACATATGCAAATAGATGTATAGTTTTGTGTCATATTTTTTTCTTCTTACTTTACTTGAATAGATCGAAACCACCTACTGGATTAAATTAATTTTATTTTGGTCTAATATCCATTATTATTAATCATTGTTCTACCTTAAATTGTAGTCTTTCGGCTTAATTCCATTTTCCTTTTTTTCTAGCAAATTATTAAACAAAGAACATGCATATTGTTCTTTGAAATTAAATATGGAACACTCACATTTTTAAACAAGAAATTAATCTTCAAAAACCTTAGCTTCCTTTGCTCATTCAACCAAGCCAATCTCTATCTTTTGATCCAAAACCCTCTTATTGATTTCAAGTTTTTTTTTTTTCACTAATTCAACCAACTCCTATTTCATTTGTGTTTTGGTTAAACCCTAAGGGATTTAGAAGTTTAACCCAATTGCCTTCTTCCTCTTCATGTTTAAAGAAAGGAAAGAATGAACAAAAAAATTCTATGGTTCTCTTACACATTTCCAGCACTTGTCATTTCTTTAAATTTTCCTTTTGCCACATGCCTTCATGCCAACTTTTGACACATATGGTTATGCATGTCTTTGTTAGCTTTGTTATGGAACATTGATCAAGTTCCAACATTTCTTTAAATTCCCTGACTGTACACATTAACAAGAGTGAAATGAATGGTTTGTAAAACCAAATGACACATACTAACTTCTTTAATTTAATTTTATTCCACATAATCATTATCTACAAGCTAGCATCATCATCACTATCCAACACCATCATTGCTCACTATAACCTAGGTTACCTATAATTCCCATCATTATCCTTTCATTTATCCCTACACTCATTTACACATTGCAAGATTGGAAGACAAGCTTAACATGTGTATTTTATTAATCTAACATTTTGGCAAGTGGATTCGAATGCGTCCTAATTGAGGTTGCTTAATTGCCAAAGAACATTTTTATTCTATACTAAAATTTAAACTTCTAGTTAATTTCTAATTATTAAGTTAGCTAATATTTAATTATAAATTAGCCTAACTTTTAATTATTAATGATAACTTTAGTTCTTGGCTTAATTATAAAAATCAACATGTAATATTCTCCCCTTTTAGGTTCATAATTTGACTTGTTTAGATTAATAATTTATAGTGCTACTATTTAAAATTATATTTAGGTTGGGTTATTACAAATGGAAACAAATGATGCTTCTTTAACTATTTACACTAATTGATCCTCCAACTCTTACTTTATTTTTAACATTAAGTATCAAATATTGAAAGTATATGTTAAAACACCTTTCAATTAAGTAAAAATAATGACTAAAATGAAAATATTTTATAATATCACATATAGTATATAGAGTACCCTTCAAATGAAGACATCCACCTATATTAAACTAGACCACAAAGTCGTGCTTTGTATGGCAAATGCACAAGAAGATGTTCCAAAGAGTTGATAAAATTGGCAGAAAAATTCTCTCCAATTTGTGAAGGATAATTGGAATTTCTTTTTTCCAATTGATCTATGTCTTGCACTTTCATCTTAGTATCAGTAAGTTCTTTTAAAAAGATGCTCAATTCAATTTTAGCTCACCAAACATTATTAGGAAGCATCTCATAGTGCAATTGGCAGTAATTGTTGGATGTAAACATTACACTCATGACTTTTCATTGTAATTAACTTATATTTTCTCATATTAATATACCGATCCATATTTAACACATACCCATCTATTAATTTTATATTTTCAACCATTCACGAATAACTTTCATGAGCTTATCCAAAGAGTAACAAGCTTTTGGATATTTTCTTGTTGGTAAATTCTTCTTTAATTCCTTCCTTTGATAAGGAAATTTCAAAGACTCCCTTGGTTTGCAATATCCTTGGTTTTTTGTTCTATATTCATTATAGTATTACAAATATTTTTCAAACAAAATTTTCTCAATATGCATTATATCTTTGGTTATCACAAGAAAAATATGTTAAGCGAGTCTTAGATAGATTTAATATGAAGAATGCTACATTTATTAGAACACATTTAGCTAATCACTTCAAGCTTAGCAAGAAGAAGCTTCATCTACTCCAAAAGAAAAAGAAGAAATGGTAGTTGTTCCTTACATTTTTGCAGTTGGGAGTTGGATGTATTCTATGGTTTATATTTGACCTAATATTGCACATACAATTTATTTAATATAATATCCCCATTTTTGGTGCACATTGAAGTAATTAATATGAATGATTAAATATGTATGATGGGTAGAGAGAAATATTAGATGAACATATTGTGGATATGAGATATATATGTTATATACGTACAATATACATTAGATATATATAACATATACATATATATAAAATATACCACATATATATTAAGTATAAGGTGGTGTTGGAAAACTTATTGATGATGATGATGATGATGACGATGACGATGACAATGATAATAATAGAGGGAAAGAAAGTCAAAGAAGAAAATAAAGTAATTGGTGGAAATTAAAGGTAGTAAGATATTTAATTATTTAATTAAAAATGCAAAATTTAAGTATTTTTTAGTGATAGTGAAAAATTATGGAATTCTAATAATTAATAAATTATTTAATTATATTATTATATATATATATGGTTAAGAGAAAAAAATAATAAATTAAATTAAATGTAATTATGGATAGGAAGAATGAAAAAATCTAATAATTTAAATAAAAATCCAATAATTTAAATAATTAAATATTATGTAAATATTTAAATTAATAAGGGGTAAAATTGGAAAAAAATTATAAAAAAGCATCATCTTCTTCATCATGCCCGTATCACTTCATCTTCTTTCTTAATTTCCTACATGAAAAACCATAACTCCTTTGAAAGTAATTCAAGATTTTGATAGGATTTAGTTAGATTATACATGATTTCAAGAAAATCATTAAAGAACCAAATGAATCAAAAAAAGAGATAGAAAGAGCCAATTTGGAAGAGGTTAATACTTGTATATTTAATAATTTATTATTATTTGGATTTTATTTGATTCTTTATACTTATAAAGGTTTATTAAAGTCTAATATTTGAATTAATTGTGATAGATTTTATTACATGAGTTATTTGAGAAAAAATTGAATATGGAGTTAAATGAGGAAAGAATTGAGTAAGGTTTAATTTGTAGTTGTGATTAAGTGTGTTAGCGAGGGTTTAAACTTACAATTATGCTTAAATGAACTTTTGAATTATTTTTGAATTGTATTTGAGTTGGCATAATATATTGTGACTTTGTGAATGTGTTATGCACTTTGATAGTTGTTTTGATAAGATATATGTTGTTGTACCATTTAAAAGTAAGTGAAAAGCATGGAATATGAATGTTAAGCCATTATATTATGGCTATAGTAATTGTTATGTACATTTTGTATGAAATGTACATTATGTTAAATGTGATATAAAAATATAGAGAATAAAATAGAAGAAAGAAATAGGCCACATTGTGATTGTGGCTAAGTAATGTGGCTAATTTGAATGAAAAACATGAAAAATAGTTAAGGAATAGGGGAAATATGAGGAATTGTAAATATCATAAAATTTGATAAAATACGATAATAAGATGGAAAATGTGAAATTTAATCGAGAATATGAGAAATGGTTAATAAATAATTAGAAATTATGTAAAAGTGTGAAATATGCTAGAAATGATTTGGAAAGATGACAATGACAACATGATAGGTAATGAAGAAGAAAACATGAAAAATATCAAATATGTGAAAATTATGAGAAATGAGAAAATGTAATGAAATATAAAATCTAATGTGATTGAGAAATACTAAAAATATAAAATATGAGAAAATATGGAAAATTGATAAAATGAGACAATGTGTGTATTTGTATTTATGATATGTGTAATATTTTGTGAATGTGATGATAAGCCATGAAATTATAGCTAGTATTAATGTTGTGTATAAGTTGTGAGAATATGAGATAACTATTGCTAATGTTATAAATATTTATATTGCAATGGTATTTAAGTAATATATATAATGTGATATAAACTAGGTATATGAAAGTGAATTGTGATAAGAATGTGAACATGGGTCACATTTTGATAAGTAATGTGAAGATATGTGCGAGTTATGAAAACTGCTGATTATGCACAAAAATGTGAAAGTAAGCCACATTTTCATTAATATGATGATGATGTTAAGTATGAGTAGAGATTTATAAAAAAAATATGAAATGTGAAAAAACAAGGGAAAATGGAATACGAGAAATGTGTTTGTGTGATTGCCTTATATAGAGTATAGTTCTAGAATATTATTATTGGGTATTATTGCGTCTTCGGGTGAGATATGTCGGTGTCACAGATTTATTACTCTTTTAAGTGAGACATACTGATATCACAGATTTATTATACCTTTGGGTGAGACATGCTGGTGTTACAGATAAATGAGATAACCCAAGAAAATATTTCTAGAACTTGACTATTATATAAGGACTTTTGGGCTCAATATATTTTTTTGTGATATGTTTATGTGTATATATGTGTGGTGTTATGGATAATGAAAATTGTAAAGGAGAATTGAGCCAATAAGTATGTCAATGTGTTTATACGTTAGAATTTGGTGATGTATTTACAAATGATGTAGAAAATAAAAAAAATTAATGTAACAAAGATCTAATAAAAATATTGTAAAGACATAATTTGAGAAAAAATGCTAAAAAAATAAATGTGTATAATATTTATTATTATTTTTAAATATGTATCACTAAGCTTATAATCTTAGCGCGATAGTGTGTATCACGCATGTAAAGGAGTTATTGTTAAAGGAGTTATTTTTACACCAAATGTCTCCTATTTTAATCATGTACACTTAATAATTTTAATTAATTTATGTAAACTTTCTAAATTATTAAAGTGTAGTACCTAACCCATTAAGTTATATTGTTAAAAGAATGTCGAGGATATTAAAAAAAATTGTGTCCACTTTAAAATGTGTCCACCTAAATTATTGTATATATATTTTTTTATTATAATATTATATGTATATATTATTATTATTAATTCTTATTAGTTTTGTTTGTTAGTAATTATTATTATTACTAATCAATTTTTTTAACTTCAAATATTTACATTTTATTTGTTTAATTTGTTTAATTTTAAATTATTTTTACTATTATGATTGTTATTTTACAAAGTGTTATTACATTCTTCCCCCTTAAAAGAAAATTCATCCCCGAATTTTACTAGTTAATAGACAAAAATAAATAAGGATACTGGGCAAGCATTTATTGTTCTCTTTTTCAAGTTGCTTTTTTTTTCTTGAATGATTATTCCATAAGACTTTCATCAAAAGAATAACATTGTTCCTTAAGACTTTTTCTTCTCGGGCTAAAATAATCACTAGTTATTCCTCATAAGTTAAATCTTCTCGTAATTCTATTGGCTGTCTCTGGAGTATATGTAAAGGATCACTTCTGTACTTTCTCAACATGGATATATGAAAGACATCGTGTATTTGAGATAATTCTGGTGATAGTGCAAGTCGTTAAGCAACATGACCAATCTTCTCTATAATCTCATAAAGCCCGATAAACCGTGGATTGAACTTTCCAAGTTTACCAAATCGTACTCACCCTTCCATAGAGAGATTTTTAAAAAATACCTTATCCCCCACATCATATTCAATGTCCTTCCTCTTCAAATTTGCATAACTCTTATGTCTATCTTATGCCACATTCAATGTCTCTAATCAATTGGATCTTATCAATACTTATCTGAACCAATTCTGGACCCACCAATTCTCTTTCTCTAACTTCATTCTAACATATTAGAGTTCTGCATTTTCTTTCATATAATTCTTCATAAGGTTTCATGCCAATACTTGAATGGAAATTGTTATTATAAGCAAACTCCATCAATGGTAAATATTTATCCCAACTTCCTTTGAATTCCATGACACAAGCTCTAAGCATATCCTCCAAGATCTAGATAGTGTACTCCTACTAACCATCAATTTGAGGCAAAAAGAAGTATTGAACTTCACCTTTATACCCAAAGCATTTTGCAAATGAGGCCAAAATCTAAAAGTAAACCGTGGATCCCTGACAGATACTATAGATACCAAAGGACCATGCAATCTCATAATCTCTTTTACATATATTTCTGCAAGTTTATCTAAAGTGAAATCCATCCTGATAGACATGAATTGAGATGAGTTTATCAATATGTCCATAATTACCCAAACAACATCATGATACTACTGAGTACGAGGTAGACCATAGATAAAGCCCATGGTAATATGCTCCCACTTCCATTCAGGAATAGGAAGAGGTTGCAGAAATCTTGAAGAATATTGATGTTCTCTTTTAACTTGCTGGAACAGTAGGCATTTTGCTACAAAATCTGCTATATCCTTCTCCATACCCTTCCACTAGTAGTTTGCTTTAAGTGTTCTTTACATCTTGGTACTATCCGGATGCATAAAAATATGTAGAATAGTGGGCTTATTCCATTATCTCTCTTTTTAAAGTATCTTCATTAGGTATACATAATCTACTACCTAGTAACAAAGTGTCATCTTCTCTGAAAGAATAGTATGTATGAGTATATATCTTCATACCAACAATTATCTTTTTCATTTCTTCATCTAGAACTTGAGCTTCTCTAATTCTCTCCATTAAAATAGGTCTAACCTTAAAAGTTGCCAGTAATGCTCCAAAATCTTTCATCACCATTTCCACTCCCAAAGATCGTAGATTCAATAACAATGGAAGTCTTACTGTTTTGATATGAAAAATACAACTATAGATTTTTGACTTAGAGTATCAGCTACCACATTAGCCTTCTCCCTTCCCAGGATGATACTCAATAGTGCAATTACAGTCCTTCAGTAACTCAATCGAGCGCTTCTGTCTCAAGTTCAACTCCTTATGAGAAAGAAGATACTTTTAACTCTTATGGTTTATGAATATCTGACACTTTTCACTATAAAAGATAATGCCTCTAAATTTTTAGGGAAAAAACTAATGCAACAAGTTTCAGATCATGAGTAGGATAATTCAATTCATGAGGTCAAAGCTATCTAGATGCATAAGTTATCACCTTCCTATGTTGCATCAAAATACAACTCAAACCTTTTTGTAAAGCATCACTATACATCATATAACTACTATTGCCTGAAAGAAGAGCATAAATAGGAGCAGAAGTCAAACAAACTTTTAGTTTTTCAAAGATTTACTGACATTCCTCAGTCTAGTTAAACTTCATATTCTTCTTTAGCAGTTTTTCCAAAGGTGATGCTATTATGGATAAATACTTAACAAAAAAGATGATAATACTTGCCAAGCTTAGGAAACTTCTCACTTCCGTAGGATTAGTGGGCGGCTCCCAGTTTATCACTACCTCTATCTTTTAGGATCTATAATAAACTCTCTCTATTGATATAACATGACCCAAAAATACCACTCTGTCCAACCAGAATTCACATTTACTAAGCTTGGTATACAACTGCTTACTCTTCAAGGTCTGCAATACAATCCTCAAGTGTTCCTCATTATCCTTTCTACTTCGAGAATACACTAGAATATAATCAATAAATACAATTATAAATCTATCTAGATAAGGATAAAACACCCTATTAATAAGATCCATAAAAGCAGCAAGAGCATTGGTTAACCCGAACGATATTACTAAAAATTCATAATATCTGTAACGAGTCCTAAAAGTGGTTTTAAGCAAATCTGACTCTTTCATTTTCAACTAATGGTACCTCAACAGCAAATCTATTTTTGAAAAGACTTTATCATCTTGAAGTTGATTAAAAAGATCATCAATGATAGGTAAAGGATATTTCTTTTGCATAGTAACCGATTTAGTTGCCTATAATCAATACATAATTGTATGGAGCCATCTTTCTTTTTCGTAAATAACACTGGAGCTTCCCAAGGTGATACACTAGGTCTAATAAATCCCTTATCTAATAATTCCTATAAATATACCTTCAATTCTTTCAACTCCTTAGGAGCCATTCTATAAAGAGCTTAGGAAATAAGAGTTGTGCCAGGCTAAACATCAATAGAGAATTTAACTTCTTTATCAGGACGTAAACTTGCAAGCACTTCTGGAAACACTTTTAGAAATTCACACACTATCAAAATATCCTCCAATTTAAGATCTTCTAATTGTGTGTTAATCACATGTGCTAAATATGTCTGACAGCCTTTCTTAAGCAATTTCTTGGCTGACATAACTGAAATAACACAAGATGGAAGAAACTTTCGTTCACCACAAAGTATAAGATTAGAACTTTCAGGCAAATTAAAAGTCACCTTTTTCTCACAACAATCAATAGTGGCATGATGGCGAGATAGCCAGTCCATCTCTAAAATAACATCAAACTCCCATATGGGCAAAGGAATAAGATCTGCTAATAGTGCAAAGTCACCTAACTTTACTATTGAATCTCTATACACATGCCCACATTCCATATATGTCCCAACTAGAAAACTCACCACAAACCCATTGTCTAAGGAACTCAATTCTTTATTTGAATATGTGGCAAATGTATGAGATATGAATGAGTGTGTAGAACTAGGATCAATAAGGATATGTGCATCACAACTAAAATTAAATAACATACTAGTCAGAACCTTCGGTGATGCTACTGCCTCTTGTTAAGTAATCGCAAAAACTCGAGCCTGGTTAAGTGGTCTACTTGATGATGCACCTTGATTTGATGGTGCAGCTCTACCTTATCTATTCACGCTAATATTAACCCCTCTGCCAGATGATCTCTCAAATGATTGTGTCCTGCCCCCTCTCTGATTAGTAGGTGCAGAAGATCCTTGTACTGAAGTGCTAGCATGAACAAGTAAAGGACAATCTCTCATAAAATGACCTGCATCCCCATAATAAAAATAGACTAAAGATTTTCTTCTATAATCTCCTATATGGTACTTGCCACAGGTGGCACATTGAGGAAAATATCGTCTGCTCTGTCCAACTCCTATACTATTACTCTATCTAAAATTTTGAGTACCACTAGAATTTCTAACAGACTACCCCACCAAGTTACAACTGGCTTGTGATATGTTACTTTGCTGATCTGATCTTACTTGAAAACCTTACTTGCACTACCATATTTGGAATTAGAATGAGAACTGCTTCTTCTCTTAAATTGTCCCTCGGAACCCCCATAACCCTGAGTCTGCTTCCTTTTTCTTTGCTCAAAGTCAACTTCTTCTTTTACCAGTTCTTCTATTGCTAATGTTCTAACCACCAAAGCATGAAAACTAAAAATCTGCCAATCAGGTACACTTTTGCGAATTGTAAAGTGTAATCCATTATAAAACTGACTACAACTATCTTTATCCTCCATAATTAAATGGGATACATATCGGTACAACTCATCAAATATGTCAACATACTGTGTTATAGTCATATTGCCTTGCTTGAGATTAAAGAATATATTTTTCTTCTCTCTTTTACAATTGTCAGTAATATATTCCTCTTGAAATTTAATCATAAAAATCTGCCAGGTCAAACGGGCACCAAAATCATGGGTCCATCTATTATACCAACCCTCAACTACTCCTTCAAGAAAAGTATGGACATATTCTAATTTATCTTTATCGGATAAGCAAGCAAGTGAATATGATTTCTCCACTTTCTTTAACCATCTATCTTCCTTTTCAGAATCTAAAGACCCATCAAATAGCTATGCTCCCATTATCTGACAATAAGAAATAATGTCCCAAGGATTTCGGTATTGACCACTTGTTGCCATAGCTATATTTAATGCTTGGGTCAAAATAGTACCAAAACTAGGAACTATAGCTGCAGGCACAACTGGAGTAGCTATTGGTGGAACTGGAGGTAGAGGAGGTGGATTAACTCTGGATGACTCCTCTTATAAAGTAGTATCATTATTTTGCCCACTACGCTCAGGCACATCAATGTCAATAGACTCATCAGAAGAAGAAGATGGGGTAGGATCCCTGCGAGGTCTCCCAATATTTTCTTATCTGACTACTTTATTTCTTCTGCAGTGTTTTTTACCACGGCCTCTACCACCTCGTATTTTTGGCAGCATTTTCCTATATACAATATATATATATATATATTTTTTCCTATAGAAATATATATATATAATAAGTCCACTAAGTAATATTCTTATAACATATTCTCTTAAATTACAATATATATGTATCTATATATTAGTGCATCCTGATAAATCTCTCTAATTCTTAGGGAAATTATTTATGAAAATTTAAATACTTTTAATTTCAAGTGACTATGATGCAATTATGAATGAAATAATATGTTCATGCAAATTTAAATTTAAAGTTTCATTTGACTCATGCATAATTCTCCCCAATATGCAACTTTAAAAGAATTTTGTGCTTGAATTTGAGAAATTTTGACTAATACACTAATATCTAAAATAAATCTCTCACCCATAATTAACTAAATTTAAATTTTTAAATATTACTTTATGTTAATCTGCAGAATCTAAAACCTATGCTCTGATACCATAAAATATCACATCCCATTCTCCTAATCCTTAGGTGGAGTTAACTTATAATTTAATAATTACTTATTCATAAATCCAAATACTCAATATTCCTCAAAAATGCATATCTATATCATTATCTAATAATTACTAATATCTTAAAAATACATTATTATTCCACAAAATAATAAAATATTCCTTAAATAAAACCAATTGACGAAATACTAAAATATTGGCCAGCCTCTTCTATACACTGATGAATAGAAAAGAAGAGGATACCTATGCTCTGAGGTAACTGAAAATATTAATATATTAAGAGGTGAGTCCAACTACTCAGTGAGAAGATAATTATATAACAAAGGGTAAACAAATAAGATTTTTCTCATATACTTACTAATATAAAATTTCATACTACTACATAATAATTTTAATTTCTTAATGAATATAAATTCACAATATCATGGCATAAAATATAATCATATAATTTTATACACTCAATATATATATATCCATAGATAACATAATACCTTAGGCCCAAGTAAATATATATTTACTGGCAGTCTAAGGGTGAAATATGGTATCTTGGGCGTAGTGATGACGTATGGCAGCACCAAGAGAAAAATAATCATAGTCACACATATATGCAGAGCTGTCTCCAAAGGGCAACAACCTGATGTACGCCCCTAAGGCTATATGTATACCAAGTCTTGTCCCAAAGATAGTATCATAATCATAATCCATCAATTCCTTTAACACCCCGTCATCACAAGTATCTCTATTAGAAAACATATAATGAGTATATTTAGAGCATTTATTTAGTTTCATAAATAAATAATCATCATACCATAGTTCAAACATCAACATACCATTATTTGTTCCCATTTTAAATATATTCATAATTAATATTTTATAATTTCCAAAGTCCTTTATAAACTTACTTTCATTCATAAAATAATTTTAATAAATCATATATATATAATTTAATAAAATGTCGATGTTATATAATTATCCACCCATCTTGATCAATAGCTTAATTTATTTAATCATCAGGACTACCTCTATGTTTTACAATTGCAGTTGAATCCACACCCGAGTCATTGGAAAATTGATTGGAAAGTCATCAAAAAGTTAACCAAAAAATCTCGCTGGAATAATGATTCGCCAACGCATGTATCTCGATCTGGCAGCCTTTCACGGTGACCGAGAGGCAACGAACGAAGCTCACAAAGTCGAACGGTCACTCTTTCCTCTCTCCTTCTCTTCTCTATCTCTTTCATTGTCTCGATCTCTCTCTCATTGTGCCTCTTTTCTTTCATTGTTTTTTTTCTTCTATGCTCATTCATAGACTCTCTCTTTTCTTTTTTTTTTAATATCAATTGTCTCCTATTTTAATCATGCACACTTAATAATTTTAATTGATTTATGTACTGACGCCACTTGCTAGGTATGTGCAGTTCTATGAGTGTCATGTTTTCTTACACAAGAACCGTTTTGTCTGGCCACCGAGGACCAAGGTTGTAGAGTTTTATCGATTGCCTAGGTTGCTTTTTGTTGTTGTCTTGGTTAGGAATGGTCATATGAAAAAAGTAGTCTTTTTTTTCCTTTAGTTTTTATGTAAATTGTATTGTTTTGAGCAAATTGAAGTGGGTTTATTTGTAGATCATTTTAACTTTAATTTACATGGTTGGTTTTGTTTTGGATGTATTTGAATTAGGTTTTCTACTTCTACTTTAATTTAGATTATTGTAGTTATATTGCACTAAAATGGGTTTGTTTGATTGCTTGTGGATTGCTTCTAGTCTTGGATGATTTAAAGGTGACTCTTAGCTTCAATTTTAGACATTAGGGGTTGATGGGTGTCGAAGCCACTAAAAAAAAAAAACCTGCTCTCCAAAACAAAACAACACGAAAATATTGTAAATAGGATGAGAAGGGTCGAACCCTAGGAACTAGCCTTGCCCAAGGCTAATCAGACGTGCTACCTGCTGTGAGTGAAAATTAAAAATAAAATGGGGGAAATAGCTTAGGTAAAAAGGGATGAAATTAAATAGCAACATTAATTAAGAAATAAATTAAAATAGCAGAAAATAATTAAAACTTAAAATCAATGGAAGTGAACTCAGTCAAGGACGATTCGCGGTATGAAGTTCTCACGGATTGATCACGGGCTAAAAATAATCTTTTTAATTCATATTCATAGACAAGTTATAGCCTTCAAGCTAGTGTCTCCGACCAATCTTTCCGTTCTGAATAGGTTAAGCAAGACATAGCGCTATGAATAACCCCTAACCAATAAACAACCCTAATACTAGAGACAGGATTTAATTTATTGATTGCAATGAACACTAGAAAGACCTTGCCCTAACCAACAAACCTACTAGTGAGATTCATTTAGATTAGATCATACAATTACTTAATATAACCCAAAAGCCCGTCACAATCAAGTTATACCAATTGCCACTTGTATCAACTCGACAATCAAGTTATACCAATTGCCACTTGTATCAACTCGAATAAACAATTACGGATTTAATCTCATTGATTAACTATATGTATCCTATCAATTAATCAATTGGCCAGATCAATCAACTAATAAAAATACATTAAGGATGGATTTTCCCAATAAGCCACAGTAAAAGTATGAATGCAAAAGAATCAAAAAGAATAATTAGGCACAATCAAACCTCACAATCTTAAGAACTTCAACCTTGAATTAATCCTTGACTGAAATAAAGAGTTTAGCCATGCATGGCCATGGAAGAACAACAAAAATACTGTAAAAGATAATGTAAATTCGGAATAATCAAAGAGGAGGTAAAAGTGTCCTCCCAAAACCCTAAAAATAACTTAAATACTTAATAAAGGGTGGGGCCAACCTAATATAACAAAAAGGCCCACTAAAAACTACTTAAATCCTATTACAAGTCGGTTTAGAAGTCCTCCAATACAACTAAATCGTATGGGCCCGCCACTTTAATAAAATCAGCCTGTTCAGGTCTGCCTGGCCGTTAGCCTTGGGCAAGGCTAAGGCCCCTGCTGTCAATCTGCCTCCACAAAGAAAATTCAGCTCCATGCCATTTTGCTCAAATACTTCCAATCAAACTCCAAATAAGCCTCTCTATTGCAAATCCACCATTCCTGCCCAAAATAATAAAAACCAAGTAAAAGCTCTTCTTTTCAATATAAATAACATCAATTAAGCACAAAAACAAGGTAACAAATATGTCGGATTTGTAACCTATCAAATATCCCCACACTTATTCCATGCTTGTCCTTAAGCATGACTCAAAACTCAAAATCAAATATATAAGGAGACCACATACTTCACCCAAGAACCCAATCAAACACACACATGTTCCCCAAACAACTCAACATCGCAATTAAGAATCCAACCATCAACATCATTCCATCATTATGAACTCAATTGAAAAAGGTTACACTAAGAATTCTTAAAACACGCACACACACATTCGAAGTTTGAATCAACAAGTGTTTTATTGAGAAAGTAACAAAACATATAAAAATATTTTCATAGCTTCATTAAAACAGAATTAAAGAACAACCATAGGCTCCCCTCTAAACTCCCTCTCCACTAATGTAGGTCAAGTCTCAACCAAAGATCATTAATTAGGTCTTTACATGGGTTAGGCTAGGTGATGGTTACAAAAGATAGGATAATGTAAGGCTAAGAATAACAAGAAAATAAGTCTTTTACAATTAATTTCAAAAGAACAATGCACGAACTAACTAATGGCGACAAATGCGACTTAAACTAGAGAAAAGCTTAAACTAGAGAAAAACTAAAACTGAAATTGAATACACTTTTTTTTTCTTTTTCTTTCTTTTCTGATATTTTTTTCATTTTTCTCTTTTTTTTTTCACATTCTATTTTTTTTTTAAGAAAAACTAAAACATAACTAAAGTACTTACAACCAACTTAAACCCAACAAACTTTAAACACATAAGCCACAAGGACCATTTATTTCCACAAACTAAACAAAGTCAATGACATTAAGCAAAAATGCAATTACGCCAATTCTTAATAACTTACACATGTGCATGCTTAACAATGACTAAGAAGACTATTTTCTTGTTCAAGGGTGGTAGGTAAAGGGCTTTTGGTGTATATGGCTATATTGTAGGCTAAGAAAAGAAATTAGAGTACGCATTTAGCATACTTCGTAGGCTAGAAGGGGTGAAAAGAACAGTAACGTAAAGGTGGGAAAAACGTAAAAGAATGATGAATCGACCAAAAGAACGCCTAAATCATCTCAAAAGTCGAGACTCGCCTAGGATTTCGCCTCAAGGGAGCGTAGAAAAGAGTTCTAGTGTTCGGAAACTATCCTAAATTTTGGCTTTGGAAATTGCTCTCAAAAACACTTATCGAAAGAAACTAAATTTTTCAATATGAAACTTTTAGAATTCAAAGTGTAATAGCTTGCAATCAAGATTCACAAGTGCAGTGATGGTCAATCTCAAGCTAAAGTTCTCACTTACTAGTCTTGTCATTCAAGGTTCCCATATGTGTTCAACTAGGTTACAAAGGCAAATTACTCCTCTTTAAAACTTCCTAAAAGTTCTAAGTCATGTTCAAGAACACAATGATCCAATAAGTAATCCTAAAATCAGTTTAACACATCAAAATTGCAAAAATTTACTCGAAATGTCATGGGATAAGTGTCTAATCTTCCTAACTCAAAAGTCACATTTTCAAAAGTCAAGTCTCATACCAGAAATTAAGCATATGGCAGCAGCAGAATCACACAAAAATATCATCAAATGCCATCATTAAAAAGGGGAAAACTTGACAATAGCGAACTATAACGCATAACAATCAAACAAGCAACATGGCCGCAGCTATTAATCAACAAAAAGCTCAAAATTTCAACACTATAACATCAAAATTCCAGCTGTCTCAATCACATAAATCAGTCCCAAAAATTGCAGCAAAAACATTCTCATATCAAATCCCCTCCCCACACTTATTTCACACATTGTCCTCAATGTGGACAAATCATAATCAACCACAGGAAGAGGGTCTCTAGCAAATAAAATTAAAAGAGAGTGGAGGTGTAGAGATACTGCCCTATTATTGCCGAACAATTGCTTGTCAAACCTCAGCGATAAGTTAGTTTTGAACCAAGCGATTTACCAAAGTCACAACTTACTTGCAAGAGTTAAGTGCAAAATGCAACCAAAACAAACAACGAACAAGCACAAATAGGTGCAACGATAAGTAAGCTCCACATTCAACAAAAACTCTCAGTGGAATTAATCTGAACTTCAAAGTAAAGCAGTAACTAGATAGAGATGGGAACACACACCAAGCAAAACAAGATCCGATGCAACTCAACTCAAATAATCAAGTTGACTATTAAGCACAGAATTATAGTCAAAAATCAGTTATATTCGACACTTTTTATTAGCACAAAACCAACGAAAGACTAAAATTAGTGACCGTGAAGCTCTCATCAAACAAGATCAGGATTTGAAAATTAGTTTAACTAATTATGCTCAAGAATCAAACCTGTACCATTCAAATGAAGTAATAAACAACTTAAGCCCAAACTGAATCTTGAAGCATTTAGGTAAACAACCAATTAATGCTCACAATGGCATGACTTCCAAAGAGATTCAGCCAATTAAATTCCAGCAATTAACTCTCCAACAACAGTAATGTATTATGGAAAAAGTGCATATTAGAGCAGAATTTAGGTCCTCTTCTAATGCAGATAATCACAGTAAAAGGAAAAAAAACACACAGCACTGCAATAAATTAGAAGCAAAAATGCAACTGAATTTCTCACAAAAGTAATTTTAATTTTAGTTCAGAAATTCTGTTCAGTACCTACCTCAAGAGAATGAAACTTACAAACTTATGCATCCAAAACTATAAACCCAACAACCCATCACACACCCTTCAGTTGTTTAAGCATATACTCAACATTCAATCAGAACTCAAATTTAGAGCAAACCTGTTTAGTAGCATTAGTATGAATCTCTATGATTTAAATGCAAACCTGAATCGTGCTTCTTGTTGGAATGGTGAATAACGGCGGCGGTTAGGGTGTATTGCACGATCTGAGTTGGATGGTGACCGTGCGTGTGAGGCAGCGAACAGGGGAAATGTTCTTAAATTTCAAACAGGGGTGAACGATGGTTGAAGGTCGATGGGAAGGGAAGAGGAGGTACATTTGGTGTGTGGGTAGTTCTGGATCGGCAGGAGACGGGGGTGGCGGTGTTGGCTTGATATCCTGGACGTCGGTGGGGATTTGTAAATCGCAGGTTGCGATTTCTGAGAGGGAGACTAAAAATCGCGACTCAGAGGAGGAGACCGGCGGCAGATCAGACGTGAGTGTGGTGTGACGGTGGTGAGGTCAGTCCTCGTCGATTCGGCGATTAAGGTCCGGCTAATTGTGTCTTTGGGAGGTGGCAGTACTAACCCTAGAATGAGGGGAGGCTAGCTGCTTAGAGAGGGTGAGTGGAGTGTGGTAATTTGTCCCTTTTTGCCCTTTTACTGTAAAATAAAACCCTTTAACTAAACATTAGTATAGTAAAAGAAAAAAAAAACAAGACAAAACGGTCAGTACCATATAAGCATACCATACAGTAAATATATTAAAAACAAAAACTTTTACTGCATATAACTCATACACCTCCATGTCAGGCACTTTTGAACCTCAACCTTACTCTCAAAATTCCAGAATATCCTTAGGATGAAGATGACACTGTTCAAAATATTTTTTTTTAATTTTTTTTTGAAAAATAAAAACAAGTGAAGAAAATTCAAATAAAAAGAAAAAAACATAAAATTTATTAGGCTTGGACAAGCCTAGCTGGGTTGCCTCCCAAAAGCGCCCTTGTTTAATGTCTTAGGCTTGACATTTCCTAAAATTTTAACCGAACTCTATCGGGCTTCCAAAAGCTACGTTCCCCGCCCTTCCAAATATATCTTTGTATTGGTTTAGCACTCAAATCAACTCACTTTCACGCTCATTCCTTAACTCTTTGGAGACAATTAACGCAATCGGATCTCCATTGTCCAAGAACACAAACTTCAAATGGCTCAGCAATGGTTTTAGTCCCAACTTTAGCGCCTTTTCCAGCTCAATATCCTGTAACTTTTCATCAAACAAAACCTTCTCTTTAAACTTGTTAGTGCATTCATTATCAAAATTCCTAGAATGAACTACAATAAGCTCACCATCATCATTAAATTGAGAAGACTTTTGACTTTTAGGATCAAAATTAGTCACGCCACTAACATTAGAAACAATATTGGCATCTTTGACTTCACTATACATGCTAAATTTGACAACTTCTCCATCCAGCTCCATGGTAAGAATACCATCAAAAACATCAATTTTAGTCCTAGCTATCCTAAGAAAAGGTCTTCCTAAAATAATTTTACTAGAATTTGGGGATTTAGCATCCTCCATATCAACCACATAGAAATCAGCAGGGAAAATTAAATTATTAACTTTCACTGACACATCCTCTAGCACCTCTTCTGGATAGATTACGGACTTATCCGCCAATTCAATGCAAATACTAGTTTTCTTTAAAGCACCTATATTCAAAAAAGAGAAAATAGACAATGGCATAACATTAATTGAAGCGCCTAAATCACACATGGCTTTTTTAATTTGTACATTGCCTATTCTACAAGGGATAGAAAACATACCTTCATCCTTGCAATTTGGGGGAAGTTTTCTTTGCAAAATAGCGGAGTCATTCTCCCCCACACTTACCTTCTCAACCTCAGCTTGCCTCTTCTTCCTTATACAAAATTCCTTCAAAATCTTTGCATATCGAGGTATTTGCTTAATTAAATCGAGAAAAGGAATATTTACCTCAGCCTTGCGAAAGATGTCAAGGATCTCTTTCTCTTCTTTCTCCCTCTTGCATTGCCTCAACCTTTCGGGAAAGGGAGGTGGTATAACAAACGTCTCGGGCTGCCGCTTTTCAACTTGCTTGGGAACCTCCTTTTGCTAAATTTCTACCTCTTTTTCAGCTTCTTTCTTCGACCTACTGCTGTCTTTCTTTGGGGCTGTTGTATTTAGCTCTTTTCCACTACATAAAGTTATGGCACTTACGTTCTCTCTTGGGTTGACAACAATTTGAGATGGTAGCTTCCCTTGTGTCTCCAATCTACTCAAAGAGGAGGCTAGTCGGCTGATTTGAGTTTCTACATTTTGAATGCTCCTCCTAGTTTCTTGTTGAAAGGCATTAGCATTATTGGTCAACTCATTTATCTCTCTTCTGGCTTCTTGCTGGAAGGCAACTGTGCTCGTAGCAAGGGATCTAACTATGTCTTCCAAAGACATGTTTGAGTTGGAAGATTGTTGAGGAGGTTGCCTAGCTTGCTGAAAATTTTGTTGCCTATTCCCATAGCCATAATTCTGCTGATTTCTCTATCCCTCATTAGATGAGTTAGAGAAAGAATTGTTTGGCCTTCGGGGCTGCCCAGGAAATCCACCCATAGCATTCACTTGCTCTTGATCATCCTGTACTTGAGAACACATATCTGTTGGGTGATCAGGTGAGTAGCACAATCCACACACATTTGCACGGGCATTGAATCCTGCAGTGAAAGTTTTAAACGCGGATGTTAGTTCAGTAAGTTTATCCTCCATAGAAGAACTACTTACCTGATAAATTTTCTTTGAGGGTTCCTCAATTTGCCCAAATTGCTGTGAATTAGCTGCCATAGTAGTTATAATCTCCCTAGCTTGGGCTGGAGTTTTATTTACCAAGGCTCCTCCACTTGCTGCATCAACCATTTTTCTTTCCATATCCACCATTCCTTTATAGAAATATTAGATCAAAGACTGATCTGACATCCCATGTTGTGGGCAAGCTGCACATAATCTCTTAAATCTCTCCCGGTAATCATAAAGGCTCTCTCCAACTAGTTGCTTAATCCCACATATTTCCCTATGAATAATGGCTTCCCTGGAAGCGGGAAAATATTTCTCCAAAAATGCTTCAGCCATAGCAGGCCATGTCGTTATGGAACCCGGTGGTAGGTTAAGCAACCATTCTTTAGCAGCGTCTTTAAGTGAAAACGGAAATGCTCTCAACTTAATTTGCTCTTCCATCACCCCCTTGAGGCTTCATACTAGAGCAAACTCCATGCAGCTCTTTCAAAAAGTTGTGTGGGTTTTCAGTCTTCATCCCATGGAAAGTAGGTAGCTGATGAATTAAGCCGGATTTCAGCTCAAACGGCCCATCTAAGTTGGGATAAGTTATGCACAAAGGTTGCTGCTCCACAGGGGCTGCTTGCAGCTCTCTAACAATCCGATTATCAGCCATCTGTTCCTCTCTTTCAAATTCCGTTGAGGTTTCTTCTAATTCAGGATCAAATTCAGTTGAAGATTCAACTAAATCAGTAATTATAATTTCTGGATCAGTTGTAGAAGCAGTTGCAGCCCTTTTTCGTAGCCTGGTTTCCTTCGTTAATGTACGGGCTGTCTTTTCTATCTTAAGATCAAATTCCAATTGCAAATTTTTAGATCTGGTCATTCAAAGAAGTAATAACGGTAATGTAAACTAGTCCTCGGCAGCGGCGCCAAAATTTGATGGGTGTCGAAGCCACCACAAATAAAAACCTACTCTTCAAAATAAAACAACACAAAATATTGTAAATAGGATGAGAAGGGTCGAACCCTAGGGACTAGCCTTGCCCAAGGCTAACCTGACGTGCTACCTGCTATGAGTGAAAATTAAAAATAAAATGGGGGAAATAGCTTAGGTAAAAAGGGACGAAATTAAATAGCAAGATTAATTAAGAAATAAATTAAAACAGCAGAAAATAATTAAAACTTAAAATCAATGGAAGTGAACTCAGTCAAGGACAATTCGCGGTATGAAGTTCTCACGGATTGATCACGGGCTAAAAATAATCTTTTTAATTCATATTCACAGACAAGTTATAGCCTTCAAGCTAGCGTCTCCGACCAATCTTTCCGTTCTGAATAGGTTAAGCAAGACATAGCGCTATGAATAACCCCTAACCAATAAACAACCCTAATACTAGCGACAGGATTTAATTTATTGATTGCAATGAACACTAGAAAGACCTTGCCCTAACTAACAAACCTAATAGCGAGATTCATTTAGATTAGATCATACAATTACTTAATATAGCCCAAAAGCCCGTCACAATCAAGTTATACCAATTGCCACTTGTATCAACTCGAATAAACAATTACAGATTTAATCTCATTGATTAGCTATATGTATCCTATCAATTAATCAATTGGCCAGATCAATCAACTAATAAAAATACATTAAGGATGGATTTTCCCAATAAGCCACAGTAAAAGTATGAATGCAAAAGAATCAAAAAAAAAATAATTAGGCACAATCAAACCTCACAATCTTAAGAACTTCAACCTTGAATTAATCCTTGACTGAAATAAAGAGTTTAGCCACGCATGGCCATGGAAGAACAACAAAAATACTGTAAAAGATAATGTAAATTCGGAATAATCAAAGAGGAGGTAAAAGTGTCCTCCCAAAACCCTAAAAATAACTTAAATACTTAATAAAGGGTGGAGCCAACCTAATATAACAAAAAGGCCTACTAAAAACTACTTAAATCCTATTATAAGTCGGTTTAGAAGTCCTCCAATACAACTAAATCGTATGGGCCCGCCATTTTAATTAAATCAGCCCGTTCAGGTCTGCCTGACCATTAGCCTTGGGCAAGGCTAAGGCCTCTACTGTCAATCTGCCTCCACAAAGAAAATTCAGCTGCATGCCATTTTGCTCAAATACTTCCAATCAAACTCCAAATAAGCCTCTCTATTGCAAATCCACCATTTCTGCCCAAAATAATAAAAACCAAGTAAAAGCTCTTCTTTTCAATATAAATAACATCAATTAAGCACAAAAACAAGGTAACAAATATGTCGGATTTGCAACCTATTAGGGGTTGAGTTTTGATGAGAAATGCATATTCGAATTTGGACTATGCATATAACTGTTTCATAATAGCTTTTTTCAAAATTGGTGCATTTCTTTGAAATCTTAAGGTTATTTTTAAATCTTTGAGTTAGATTTTATGTAATGACTAGGAGGGAGAGAAAATTTTGGTAAGATGCTGAATATTATGTATGTGATCTAGCAAAAGGAAAAATGATAATATCACGTCATAATGTTTTTGAAAATGACTATTATAATGTTTCTCATTCTATACAAAACATATTAATTTAAATAGTTTATATTATTCAATTTTTTAATATTTTCTTTATTAATTATATATTTAATTATATGTGAATATATATTACATATAATTAAATATACCGAAAATAATAATAATATATTTTAGTATATATTATATACAACTAGATATATAAAGATATATGTTGCAAAATAATAATAGTATATCATATATTTGTGGGTATATGTCTAGACATATATGGATATATATCATAAAAGAATATCAGTATATGTTAAAACAAAATTGTTCTAATTTCCTTCTTAACCAATATAAAAAAATAGTAATTATTGCTCCACTAAAATTAAGTTTTTTATCCTTTTTTTCATATTTTAAATTTAGTAATATGTTGGTATATACTACGTATAATAATATATCTATGTTAAATTTAAAAAATATAAAAGTATAAAATTGATATATATTTAATCATTTGTTGGTATATATTGCATATAACAATATATTTTAAAATAATAATAGTATAAAATTAATATATATTTAATTATATGTCAGTATATATTACATATAAAAACACATATTTGTTAAAAATTGAAAGAATAAAAATATAAAAATGATATATGGTTATATATATGTCAGTATATGTTATATATAATAATATATACTTGTTAAAATTTAAAAGAACAACTATATAAAAGTTATATGTATTTAATTATATGTCGGTATAGTTACATATAACAATATATATATGTAAAATTTTAAAAGAATAAGAGAATAAAACTATTATATATTTAGTTATATGCCAATATATATTATATATAATAACATATATATGTTACAAATTTAAAAGAACAACAGTATAAATGTGATATATATTTAGTTATATGTCCGTTTATGTTACATATAATAATATATACGTATCAAAAATTTAAAAGAATAAGAACATAAAAATGATATATATTTAGTTATATGTCGATATATATTATATATAATAATGTATACGCGTTAAATTTTAAAAAAATAAAAATATAAAAATAATAAATATTTAGTTATATATCAATATATATTATATATAATAATATATTCTTATTAAAAAAAAATGACGACACTTAGAAAGAGAGAATAGAGCGCATTTTTGTAAACTTGGACGGAAGAAATCATAATTTTACAATTTTTTTGTATATAACCGCAATTTTGAAATTGCTTTTGTTTTTTGGGTTATATCTATAATTTTCCTAAAATTTTGAGGAGGCTTTTAGAAATAATAAAAAGAGATATTATATAAAAAAATATTTTAAAAGTTAAATATTTTTAAATATTTTTATTTTTATTATTAATTTTTTAATTTTTAAATTCTAAAATATTTATATGTCTATTATATATTCAGTGAATATATAATATATTTTTAATCAAATTTGAAAATTTTTTAAATTTTTAAAAATTATAAGATATTTTTAAAAAAATTAAGAAAAATTTTTTACAATATAATTTTCTCTAATAAAATAGACTACAGTGAACCTATATGTTTTTTACTGTGAATTCAAAGAGATTGTTTTGCTTTTAAGTTTTCAATTAAAATAAGAATTCTCTTTTTTTTAATCATTTGTAGAAATAAAATAAAATCAAAATTTTAAAAGTATTTAATATTACAGTAGTTCAATAATTAATTTATGTTAATAAATTAACTACGTTTAAAAGACAGTAATTATATCTTACGACTTTACATATTTTGAAAACGTTTAATAATAACTTCATTTTTGTCACGACCCAACCCGGGGGCCATGACCGGCATGCAGCCAAACCGAAGTCCGACCACATAAGCCTATTAAAACATTTATAACAGTCTAAGTGCAAAACAGTACAATACATATATAATCTTCAATCCTAGTTCAAATGCAATCCATCAATATAATCAAATCACAATAAAATCATTCGGAAAAATCTGATGCAGACAAGTTCTACTTATTACACAAAAAGGGATTCGGAATCAATCAGCCCAAAAGTTCAATATCCGGAAATCTCTAAGCAGAAGGACCAAAAACACAAACGAAAACCTGATCGACTTCGCCAAGAAGAGAAAGAAGATAAACGAAGGCAATCACTGTAAACCTGCAAGACAATCTGTAAGGGTGTGAGCACTTTATAGACGCCCAGTAAGTCTATGAGAGGCAGAGAAACATCTAATAGTTATATAAGCAGTACATATAATACAATCACAAATTAAGCAAACAAGATGGTGTGTCGGGGTCACCAATCAGTAAACAGTATAGTAATCATATCAGTCACATCCGCTCTTATAACTTCTCTGTACAGTACAATAATCAGTAATTAGGCATGTAGCCTCAGTAAACAGTATAGGCATTAAGCCTCAGTAGCAGTATAGGCATTAAGCCTCAGTAACAGTATAGGCATTAAGCCTCAGTAACCTCCTTCCCCTTCATGACACACCATCACACAGCACAAGCAATATCACATTCAATATTATCACATAAATACAATCACATGCAAGTTTCTCTGTCTCCTAAAGCATGCGAGGCTGGGTTCGAAAGAATAGTCTAGTGAATATATAGAAAGGATAATATATTATAAGAAGGGTTTATATATGTATATAAGTTGTTAGCAAGTAGCACAACACAAATAATCACAACACAAATAATCACATACACCCATAGAACTTACCTGGTCTAACAGTCAGCTAAGCAATCCGCCACCCTAAGTCTGAGGTGCTGCTGGACCACCGCCTAACCATTAACCATCAATTAACAACCACCCTTACAAATGTATGCAAGTGCAAATGGGAATGCATGACGTGAATGCACACAATTTAATAATTTCCACAACAAGGTTAAACCTTTTTGTCAACAAAACATAACTTAAACATCATAATACCACACCTTTAAACTTGCTTTCCAGAATATAAAACATCATTAAAAATTCCTTACAATTTAAATTCATCAAATACCTTACCTAAATAATCAATATACACAAGATACAATTTTACCGATAAACCTGAAAAACGAGTGTCAACTTGTAAAATTCAAAACAATTAACCAGTATATGGAAAATTTATAATTTTCAACCAGAAGTTAATTTGATATCTGAAAAGCATCCTACCAAAATTTCATAATTTTTCAAGACTTAGAATTCCCTCAATCAATTTTTATTCAAAACAGTATACAACTCACAAGGTATACTGACAGCAGTAGAGAGATCTAATTATTTCAAAAGTATAACAAATAGAAACATAACCCAACATATTTTTCTTGTAAACTAGACTTCCAGAACTACAACATATATGAAAATCAAATCAAAAACATTTTTATACATTTTAATATGAATTTCGAAAGTTACAGTTGATGCAATAGCATCAACAGCACAGTTTGTCAGACAACAGTAGCAAACTTGAATTTTCCAGAAATATTCGATGCTCCAAAATCCCAAAAATTATTTTTCTCATAAACTAGACTAAATTTCGAGTCACACATCCAAATTTCATATTTTTATCATGTTCCAATATTTAATTAAAAATCGGGAAACATACAGCACAAAAATCAAACTTCAGCAGAAAATTAATTCATCCAAAAACTCAAAGAAAACAATTAATTCGAAAATCTTAACACCCAAATCAATTTAATCAAACCCTAACTCAATACCTTCATCAATTTTCGGAACCCAACACATTAGCCAAATCAATTAATTCAATACCAAAATCCCCCAAAACAATAAAAACTCAAAACCTAACCTATTTTGTAAAAAATCAATTTAATTAAATAATAATTCGAATTTAGCCAATTTAATCAAGAAAAATATCAAACCAATATGATATTAATATGAACTAATTAAATGGAAGTCGAAATAATGCAAAAGGAATCAAGAAAAACCTTAAAAACACTCAAAAACTCGAAAAATCGAGCTGCTGGAACACTGGCCAAACGACAGGGGCGAGCCACGCCCGCAGCACGCCAAACGACGGTCTCCTCACGCCGAACGACAGGAGCCTTGGCCCGCGTCTCTCCGCCGAACGACAAGCCTCCCTCGCCGAACGACGCTGGCTATGGCGCGCACACAGTGACCAAACGACGGCCGCACTGTTTCTGCCTAAAAACCCTAATTTTCTTCTTTTTTTTCAAAACACCCGAAAATAAAAGACCCAAAACCCTACCCCATCAGATTTTAGGTCTATTTATAGGAAAATAACTTTTCAAAATTATAATTTTACCCCAAACTAATTTATTTTAATTAAAAACACCCCAAAACTCTTTAAAATTTCAAAAAAACACCCAACTAACTTATAAAAATTTACAATTAACCTCAAATTTAATTTATTTTAAATTAAAAATTAAATAAATTTTCGAAAAATTTCTGAAACATAATCCCTAGCAAAATTATACTTAAAATAACCGTAACGACATCACGGTCACCAAAATGACATCAAAAACAGCAAAACGAAACCCGAAAATTTTCCGACCGCCAAAATGACCAAAATACCCCCCGAAGCTAAAAACACAATATTATACTCAAAACGACCGTCTCGTCGCCCCCGAGTATCAAAAAGATATTCAAAGGGCACAAAATGACTATTTTGCCCCTAGACTTAAAATCATACAAAAACCAAGGGTTTTACAATTTTAAATTTTTAAAAAATATTTTTCTCCACATAAAATATTAAATAGTCGATTATTTATATAAATATAAATTTTTACAAAAAAATTTTAAATTAATATAAAATTCATTTAAATTTATATATATATAAAATTAAAAATTTATATATATATATATAATTCATTTAAATTATATATTTAATTTATTTAAATTTATATATAAATATAAAATTTTTATATATAAATGAATATGTGTGTGTATACAATGGCGAAATAAAAAATTTACTGATAGGGGGCCAAATTTTCACAGAAAAAATTACAGACGAGTTTACTATAAAATTAAGCATTTAATATTAAAGTAGTTTAATAATTACTTTGTGCTATTATATTAACTATATTTAAAAGATGGTCATTGTATCTTACGATTTTGCATATTTTAAAAATATTGTATAATAGTCTCATTTTTAATTTTTAAAAAAATATATTTCTTAACATACCATACCAAAAAGTCGATTATATATATATATATATATTTAAAAAAATTATGAATTAAAATAAAATTAAAATTCATATATATATATATATATTATATATATGTAATTCAAATATATGTAATTAATTTAAATTATATATATAATTATATATATAAATATATAATTCATTTAAATTTAAATATATAAATAAATAAATAAATAAATTCATATATATATTTTTTTGGTAAAGGTGGACGGTACCACCGCAGATTTTATTAATTAAATATAATGTATGGAAGACCCATACTATCAGTCAATACAACCCGTTTATTGTAATTTGGCAAAGAGTTAAAAGTTAAAATCACCTAGAAACACCATTCAATCTACTGTAATAGGCTAAAAAATATGCAACTTGATTTACCTCCCTATGAATATATATATATATAAATAAATATGTATATATATATACATACATATATATAAATTCACATATAAATATAAAATTTACGTATATATATAAATAAATGTGTATATCTATACACACATATATATATACATACTTATATATGTATGTATATATATGGCTGAGGGCCCCCTCCGGTCAGCCACTATAAATAAATAAATATATATATATATATGGGCTGAGGGGGTTGGACCCCTCAGTTTCACCCCTGGTCGAGCAGGTTCTCATTGCCTCAAATAACTGAATTAAAACAGGAGCTTCTTTATCTTCTTTTCCTCTATTTTTTAATATAATTTTTTTTTACCTCAAAGACAATAATAAACATCAGAAATTCTCTTTTTTTGTGATAAAATTCTCTTTATTATTTGATTTTACTTTGATTATAATTTTGTTCATTGAGGATCTAATTTGTAAGCAACCTTTTTTTTAGTGACTTTGAATTTGGTTTTTTAGTTTTTTTCTTAATTTCTTAGGGACTTTGATTGTTTATTGGGTAATTGAAAAGAAACTAATTGTTTGTTGGGTTATTAAAAATAAATTAATATTGTATTCTAAAAAAAGGAAAGTAATTCTCGAAATCAATTACGGACTACCATGAAATAGTTTAATTAGATACTCATTATCAACCACCAATCAACCACACCATGCATAAGGCAGTTCTAAAATATCAAATTTATAATTTTATAAAAAACTTTAGAATTATAAAAATTCTTATAAATTTAAATATATTTATAATTTTATAAATTAAATTATTTTTTAATTAATTTTTCATATAATAATCAAGTAACATTATAAAATTAGTTTTCTCAAAAGTATTTTCAAAAACAAGTTATGTTTTACTAAATAAATGGAGCCTAATAATCTGTTTGACATGTCTTTTTTGAGTTGTAATAAAGAAATAAGTATTATGTTGAAAAGTTTAATCCGGATATTATTCAAAAAAAAAATATTCGTAGAGAGAATTTTATAGAATTTAATCATAAAAAATTTAAAGTAATTAAATAATAATTAATGTTTTTTTTTCTAATGGCATCCTAAATACTGTTTCTTAGAAAGTTGCTCATATTAATGCACGCTAATAGCTCTTTAGCGTTTGCTTGACTATATGTGTCGTTCTCTCAGAAAAACAGCAAAATTAATGAGGAAAGTGTGTAGAAATTGATCCTCATATCACTTTAATTATGTTATGCATCTTGAAAATGCCTCAAACGGAGAAATCTCACATTCAACACTGTACAATCTAAAATGTTGAAAAAAGTCCAGGGATGAAGGCAGTGGCTTTGATTTTTTTTTTTTTAAAAAAAATTATACTATTTAAAACTTTAAAAAATATTAATCTATCCCTTAGAAAAATAAAATTTGATCTCTTTATTTTTATGAGGAAGAAAAAGAAGAATGGTAATAATTAGGTGAAATTTGTGAATTAGAAAAGGGCAATTCATTGAAGGAAAGAGTCCTAAAGACTTATGGGTTGTTTAGTTGTAGAAAGCAAATTTAGTATTTTAGAAAATGTTTTAAAAAATAGAAAATAAAATTTATTATTAAATTAGAAATATTTTCTATTTAGAAAATTAGAAAATAATTTTCTATGTTTACTAGTTACTAGTTGAATTTTATAAACTTATTTTTAGTTTTTTTTAAATGAAAAACACGCTCTTAAAAAAAATAGAAGTTTATGTCTTATTTCTATTTTTATGGACTTCTTTTTATTTTTTATTTTTATTTTTTAGAAAACAGTTAGAGAATAAAAATTTTAAAATTTAGAAAACAGAAAAAAAAAATAGAAATTAAAAATTTTAAAAATATTTTTTACAACTAAATAACCCCTTGGTATTTTTAATTGGTTGGATTATGGTGTTAATTTCTGAAAAAAAAAATGAATTGGAGGAAAATTTTAATTATATTTTTAAATTTTGTTTCGTAAGTCCTCTTACAAGCTTAATTTTTAAAAGAAGATTATAAATAAGATGGGTTAGAAATTTTCAAAATTTTTAAATTTCAACTTGTTCAATAAATAAATTTATACTAAAAAAATTATGATTTTTTTCTATTAAACCATAAATTACATTGTTTATTTTGATTGAAACCATCATGTATGCCACTATTGAAATTTGTAGTACCAATTGTAATAAGATTGATACTTAATTAAAATGAAATTATTTTAAGGATTTTTTACAAAACTAACCAAAAATGAATAACTCTTTCAAAAATATGGCAAGGTTATGAAAAAGTAGATTCTAAAATAATAAAACTACGGCTAAACTAATATTGCTATCAAAATCTTCTGCAATAAATTTCTTTCTTCAATAAATATTCATCTTCTTTTTCAATAAATCTTCATCTTCTTCTAATTGTTCATCAAATTCTCATCTTCTTCTTTACACAAATCTTCATTTTCATCTTCAGTTGTTTAATATTCATCTACTTTTTCACACAAATCATGTAAAACCCTTAGTTTTTGAATGATTTTAAGTTTAGAGGCAAAATAGTCATTTTGTACCATCATATGTCGTTTGAACATAATTTGATGGTTTGAATGTCTTTTTAATACTCAGAACGACGAGACGGTCATTTTGAGTATAATATTGTATTTTTGGGTGCCGAGGGTATTTTTGTCATTTTTGGATTTTTATCGTTTTCGATATTTTCGGGTATTATTATGTGTAAAACATATTTATAAATTATTTTGGGTTAAAGTTTGAAGTTAAAAATAAATTTGAGTTGATTTTGTGAATTTTATGGTTTTGGGTAATTTTTAGGAAAATATATAGTTTTGGGGTGTTTTTGAATTAAAATAAATTAATTTGGGGTAAAAATATAATTTTGAAGAGTTGTTTTCCTATAAATAGGCCTAAAATCTGATGGGGTAATGTTAGAGGTCTTCTATTTTCGGGTGTTTTGAAAAAAAAAGAGAAATTAGGATTTTTTTGGGCAGAAAATAGAGGGGCGTCGTTTCGTCAGTGCGCACGCAGGGTGCCGGTGTCGTTTGGCGTAGGAAGCTTGTCGTTCGGCGAAACAGCGCGAGCCAGGGGATTGTCGTTCGGCGTCTGGCGTTCTGTCATTTCGCATGGCGCGGCGTGGCTCGCTGATGTCGTTTTGACCTCTGTTCCAGCAGCCAAAATTTTCGAGTTTTTTGATTTTTTGAGGTTTTTCTTGATTCCTTTTACATTATTTCAACTTCCATTTAATTATTTCATATTAGTATCATATTGGGTTGGTATTTTTCTTAATTAATTTGGCTAAATTCGAATTATTATTTAATTAAATTGATTTTTACAAAATAGGTTAGGTTTTGGAATTTTTATTGTTTTGATGGATCTTGATGTTGAATTAATTGATTTGGCTAGTGTGTTGGGTTCTGGAACTTGATGAATATATTGAATTAGGGTTGGATTGAATTGATTTGGGTGTTAGGGTTTTCGAATTAATTGTTTTCTTTGAGTTTTTGGATGATTTAATTTTCTGCTGAAGTTTGATGTTAGTGTTGTATGTTGCTCGATTTTTAATTAAATATTGGAACATGATAAAAATCTAAAATTTGGATATGTGGCTCGAAATTGAGTCTAGTTTATGAGAAAAATAATTTTTGGGATTTTGGAGCATCTAATATTTCTGGAAAATTCAAGTTTGCTACTGTTGTCTGAAGAACTGTACTGTAGGTGTGATTTCATCATCTGTAACTTTTGAAATTCATATTAAAATTTGTAAAAATTTTTTAGATTTGATTTTCATATATGTTGAAGTTCTGGAAGTCTAATTTACAATAAAAATATGATTGGGTTATGTTTCTATTGTTATAGTTTTGAAATAATTAAATCTTTCTACTGCTGTTAGTATACCTTGTGAGCTGTATACTGTTATGAATAAAAATTGATTGAAGGACTTCTAAGTCTCGAAAAATTATGAAATTTTGGTAGGATGCTTTTAAGATATCAAATTAACTTCTGGTTGAAAATTATAAATTTTGCATATGCTGGTTAATTGTTTTGAATTTTACAAGTTGACACTCGTTATTCAGGTTTTATCGGTAAAATTGTATTTTGTGAATATTGAATATTTAAATAAGGTATTTGATGAATTTAAATTGTAAGGACTTTTTAATGACATTTTATATTCTGGAAAGAAAGTTTAAAGGTGTGGTATTATGATAATTAAGTTATGATTGGTTGACGAAAATGTTTAACCTTGTTGTGGAAACTATTGAATTGTGTGCATTCACGTCATGCATTCCCATTTGCACTTGCATACATTTGTAAGGGTGGTTGTTAATTGTTGGTTAATGGTTAGACGGTGGTCCAGCAGCACCTCAGACTTAGAGTGGCGGATTGCTTAGCTGACTGTTAGACCAGGTAAGTTCTATGGGTGTATTTAAATTGTTTGTGTTGTGCTACATGCTAACAACTTATATATATATATATATATACCCTTCTTATAATATATTATCCTTTCTATATATATTTACTAGACTATTCTTTCGAACTCAGCCTCGCATGTTTTAGGAGACAGAGAAACATGCATGTGATTGTATTTATGTGAGAATATTGAATTTGATATTACTTGTGCTGTGTGATGGTGTGTCATGAAGGGGAAGGAGGTTACTGAGGCTTAATGCCTATACTGCTACTGAGGCTTAATGCCTATACTGTTACTGAGGCTTAATGCCTATACTGTTTACTGAGGCTACATGCCTAATTACTGATTACTGTACTGTACTGAGGAGTTATAAGGGCGGATGTGACTGATATTATACTGTACTGTTTACTGATTGGTGACCCCGACACACCATCTTGATTGCTTAATTTGTGAATGTATTATATGTACTGCTTATATAACTGTTAGATGTTTCTCTGCCTCTCATAGACTTACTGGGCGTCTATAAAGCGCTCACACCCTTACAGATTGTCTTGCAGGTTTACAGTGATTGTCTTCGTCTATCTTCTTTCTCTTCTTGGCGAAGTCGATCAGGTTTTCCGTTTGTGTTTATCGGTCTTTCTGCTTAGAGATTTCCGGATATTGAACTTTTGGGCGGATTGAATCTGAATCCCTTTTGTGTAATAAGTAGAACTTGTCTGCATTAGATTTCCCGAATAATTTTATTGTGATTTGATTATATTGATGGCTTGCATTTGAACTAGGTTTGAGGATTATATAAGTATTGAACTGTTTTGCACTTAGACTGTTATGAATGTTTCTAAGGCTTATGTGGTCAGACTTCGGTTTGGCTGCATGCCGGTCGTGGCCCCCGGGTTGGGTGGTGACAAAAGTGGTATCAGAGCCATAAGATTCAGTCACACTTATAATTTGTCTAGTTGTATCCGGAAATCATTAGGAAAAATTCTTTCTGTGTTTCTTTTGCTTCCGCGTTAACCGATATGCTTGTACTAATATCAGGAGTTATGTCTCAAAGAAGTACTGAAATTCGGATAAGGGGAGGTTTCTCTGGTGCTGGAACTTCTAAAACTACAGATGGTGCTAATCTGCCTCCACGTGGACGTGGGAGACCTCCTAGAGTTGTAGCAGGGAATGTTAATATTGCAGGAGTTGTGCCTGATCCTCAGCCACCTACTCCTGGGAATAATCCTGTACCGGAGGCTGCACCGGCTGCTGCATTGGGTCAGGAGCAGTTTATGACTACTATGATGACCATGGGTAGATCTATGGAGACTCTTGCCAATGGAATTGCTCAGTTGGTGCAGAATATGAATCAGAATGCTGGGCAAGCAAATGAACAGCCACCTATTGTTGAACCCCAGTATGTGAAATTAAATGAGTTTATCAGAGTGAACCCACCTACATTCTCCAACTCTGCTACTGAGGATCCGATATACTTCATCAATGAGGTACGTCGGATTTGTTTAGCTCTCAACTGTACTGATGATAGATCTATAGAGTTGGCAGGCCATCAGTTAAAGAAGTCAGCTCAGGTGTGGTTCGATGATGAGATCAGAGATAGGGTTCATGTCTGGGATGAGTTTAAGGACTTGTTCATGCAGAATTTCATACCTGAGAATATTATGTGGCAAAAAGGCCAAGAGTTTGAGAGATTGAAGCAATGGGATAGATCCATAGCTGAGTATTATGAGAAGTTTCAGGATCTGCGATAGTATGCTACACACTTGATTCAGGATGAGGCTCAGATGACTCGCAGATTTGTGGAGGGACTGAACAATAAGTATTATGGTTTTGTTGCTAGCCATAACTACACTGAATTGCATTTGGCTAGGAACACAGCTCTGGGTTTGGAAAACAGAGGTAAGACTGACAGGACTGAGGATACTACTGATGTTAGTAGGAAGAGAAGTAGACCTAATGATTCGCATGGCTACCAAGGATAGAACAGAGATCAGAGAGGTAATAATAGAGGTGGCCAACAACAGACTTACCGATTGCAGAATCAGAATCAGGGGAATCCTGTTTGTGGGTTTTGTGGTAACCGTCATCCAGGAGTTTGTTGGAGACAGATAGGAGCATGTTTAGGTTGTGGACAGATGGATCACCAGGTGAAGGATTGTCCTAATTCTCGGCGTGGTCAGAATCAAGGAGGGCAGCAGAATTATGTGAAACCAGTAGGAAATCAGGGTAATAACAACCGTGACAAAGGTAATGGTAATGGCAAAGGTAATGGTGGTCGAGGTAATCAAAATGGTAGACGGCAGAATGGAGGTTATTGAGGCTACCAAGGTCAGCAGAATCAGGGTTATCACCAGAATAATCAGCAGCAGAATGTTGTGCCCGCTTTGCCAGCAGGTCAGAACAATGCTCAGAATCAGAACCAAGGCCAGAATCAAAATCAGAATTATGCTCGGGTGTTTAATCTTAATACTCAGCAAGCTCGGGTTGATAATAATGTGGTGCAAGGTACACTCTCTATATGTTCTTTTGATGCACATGTTCTTATTGACCCTGGAGCTACTCATTCATTCATATCACCTAGCTTTGCATCTAGATTATCTAGATCACATGAACTTTTAGCTGAGCCTTTGTTTGTTCATACACCACTGGGGGATGAGATAGAGACGGTGGATGTTTATAGTAACTGTATGATTAGAGTTGAAGATGCAGATTTAGCTGCAAATTTGATTGTCCTATCTGTGTTGGAATTTGATGTGATCTTGGGAATTGATTGGTTAGCTTGTCATGGAGCTAATGTTGACTGTAGGGCTAAAATAGTCCGATTTGATTATGAAGAAGGTAAGTCGGTGACATTCCATGGTTCCAAGACCATTGGTTCTTGTCAGATGATTTCTGCTTTGGGAGCTAGAAGGTTGTTACGTAAAGGTTGCAACGCCTATCTTGTATCTATTCGGGATGTGAAGAAAGAAGAAGTTAAACCAGAAGACGTTCCTATAGTGCAAGATTTTGTCGATGTTTTTCCTGAGGATTTGCCTGGGTTACCTCCTGAAAGGGAGATTGAGTTTTCTATTGATCTTGTACCTGGCACAAATCCTATCTCTATGCCGCCTTATAGAATGGCACCGGCAGAGCTTAAAGAGTTGAGGGAGCAGCTGAATGATTTGTTACAGAAGGGGTACATCCGACCGAGTACTTCACCTTGGGGAGCTCCGGTTCTTTTCGTGAGAAAGAAGGATGGTTCCATGAGGTTTTGTATTGATTATTGGCAGCTAAACCAGGTGACGGTCAAGAACAGATATCCATTACCAAGGATTGATGATTTTTTTGATCAGTTGCAAGGGGTGAAGTTTTTCTCAAAGGTTGATCTTCGGTCTGGTTATCATCAGTTAAGGGTGCGGGAGAGTGGCATACCTAAAACTGCTTTTCGCTCAAGGTATGGTCATTATGAATTTCTGGTAATGTCTTTTGGACTTACCAACGCCCCTGCTGCTTTTATGGACTTGATGAATAGGGTGTTTAGTCCATATCTTTATCGGTTTGTTGTGGTGTTCATTGATGATATTTTGGTGTATTCCAAGACTAAAGAAGAGCATGAGAAACATTTGAAGCTGGTTTTGCAAACTCTGAGAGAACATAAACTTTATGCCAAGTTCTCGAAATGTGAATTCTGGTTGGATAAAGTTGTGTTCTTGGGTCATGTTATATCTTCTTGTGATTTGATTATATTGATGGCTTGCATTTGAACTAGGTTTGAGGATTATTTAAGTATTGAACTGTTTTGCACTTAGACTGTTATGAATGTTTCTAAGGCTTATGTGGTCGGACTTCGGTTTGGCTGCATGCCGGTCGTGGCCCCCGGGTTGGGTGGTGACAAATCAATACAAAAAACTAAAATTATCAACAAAAACAAAATTCATATTCATTAGCCAAATGTCAGAAAATATTAAACAAAAACAAATCACGGAAAAGTAAAAAAAAAAAATAAGAACATAGTTATGTAATTTTCTTCAAAACAAATATATCAATAGCAAAAAAAATGTAAATCATCAACAAGAACAAATTTAGATACAAAATCGAAGATTAATATAGATTAAAAAAAAGAAATCAACATCAAAATGATTAAAAAAAAACAGTTTAGATTTTTTTTTAAAAAAAAATAGATCTGCGCTTTCCATCAAAACAAATCAATACTTAAAAGTGTAGATGCTATGTATATGTTGAATAAATTAACAACAGAAAATTTAAATATTATGTGTATGATAAATTAAAAAGCCATAAAAACAAGCATTTAAGGTATACAAAGTTTAACAATAGTTTTAATATATTTTAAATGTTGATATATGTTGAAATCTAAAATATAAGAGATATAAATAATTGAATAAGGTGTAAAATTATATAATATAAATACTATATAGATTATGCAGAAGTTATATAGATATTGTGCATATATTGAGTCAGCTTTTATATTTTAATTAACGAATATATATTATGTAGATGTTACATAGAAGTTGACTTGTGGCCTTTTTATGTTCTTAATTAATATGTAGATATTGCATATAAATTATACTCTGTAGATAAGAGGAAAAACAATCTCTGTAGATACATATACAGAATGAGCAAGCAAAATCTAAATTCATATTTATTTGGATTTGACTTTATTTTCAATCACTGTATATACGTCACTATCTTCCTGAATAATATTGGCTTCAGCTGATTCTTTTCTTTATTTTTGTTCTGAAGTTTGAAACACTCAGCTTTAATGTGTCATTTCTTTTTATAGTAATTACAAGTCAGATGACTATTCTTTAGCTAAAGAACCTTCTTCTACCAACTAAAACTTTTGTTGAATCGTCAGAATGGATACTAGAGAGTTTTTTTTTTTATATATAAAAAAAGCTCTTTAGAAAATAAAGATATTTCCATCACCTCTAACTTTAGAGATTTATTACTGTGAATCAATATCTCTCTAAAATTTTTATATGATGGAGGTAACGAATGAAGTAACATAAGAGTCAAATCTTCATCTTCATACTTAATCTTCATATTCACCAAGTCCAACAGAATGAAAGAGAATTCATCAATATGAGACTTAATTGATGTACCTTCTGCCATAGAAAAGGTATACAAATGATGCTTGGCAGTTAACTTGGTGGTAAAATTCTTTATGATATGCAAAGATTTCAACTTGTCCCATAAATTCTTAGTTATCTTTTGATCAACGATTTCATGCAAAACTTCATTGGACAAGCATAGTTGAATTGTTGATAGAGTATTCTCATCAATTTCTATCTTTTTATTTTCATCCATCGTAGCAAGCATCTGATCCTTATCCAATAGCACTTTATGCAAACCATTTTACTTCAAGATTACTTTCATCTTGACTTACCACATAGCAAAACTTATATTATGCTCAAATTTCTTAGTATCAAATTTTGTTGTCGCCATAACTAACTCCAAATAAATATTAGCAAAGCTATGATACTAGTTGTTGAGATTAAATGCGGAAATAAAATATTTATTTAGGCAAAATGTGATAAACAAAAGTAGAAAATAAATAAAAATATAAATTTATGTAGTTTGGCGTTAACCTACATACATGGACAAAGGAGAGAAGCAAATCTACTAATAATCAAAAAGTGGTACAAAATAAGAGAGAATAATCAATTTGAACCTTTAATCCAAATACATCCAATTAATCTCTTCTCACAAAGTTATAAAAGAGAATAGAAACACTCATAAAAGAGAAGACTTTTGTAGAAAAAATATTATAGAAGTACAACACTCACAATTGAGAAAAATTCAAAAATAATGATTAGTATTTTCTAAACACTCAAAACAAAATTTTACTATTATTACTCATAAAATTTTCTCACACAAATATTTTTATCTCTCTCAATTTTTTTTATATGTTTATAACTTAGGGGAAATGCCATATATATAGATTTTCTCCTGTGTGTGCTAACTGTGTGGACAACTCTTAATAAGCTATCCACAAACAAATTTTTGGTGCCAATTTGCATGAAGCAAATTGGTTTGCCATGGATCCCACCACCACTTAACTTTCTACTTCCTTTTTTAAAAAGCAAATATGGTGGATCTAACCACATAAGTGGATCTTTAATAGAAAGTTAGTAGAGTATAAATATTGGAGAGATAAACTATTAAATAATTTATAAGTGAAGGGTAAATTAAGGATAAATTAGTAACTTCAGCTAATTTCTCAATATGAGTGAAATCTTATAATGGCATTTAAATTGAAATAGATAGAGTAATTCTTAATATTTAATCGTTAATTATCGCCATCATATACATCAAATTAACATCAAATTAATTACAATTATTCTTTAGCTCACATGATTCGCGGATATAATTTTTTACTTGATAGCATAATTAATTTACATTAATATTTTTTGTCACAATAGTCAATAAATTAAATTAATAAATTGAAAATATTAAAAAACATATATTAAAATAATTAAAAAAATTAAAACTATATATTTTATAATAAACTCATTACATATTAAATATAATAAATTAGACTATGAGAGAGATAATTATTTACTATCACATAATATATATAGAACCCTAATAATATTAATTTATATTAAATTAATTTCTATCACTTATTATTTACCTCGTTTAAAAAAATACATATATTATTTTAGAAAAAAATAAATCATTTTTGTCACTAAAAAAGCAAAGAAAAATCTAAATATTTTCATGCAATTCAAACTAACTACTAATATACATATAATTTTTTTAAATATTTTATTTTCTCTTTATATATATATATATATGTTTTTACAAACGACTTATCGTTATTTAGTGGAATAGTCGTTTACTAAGAAATAATATTTTTATAATCGGATTGGACGTCGATCCAGATTGATAATTGATCTATAGTTTTATCTGATTTATTCGGATTCAATAATATAATAATATTATATAATGTTTTTAAATATGAATAGATAATATTTAACAATTTATTATCTTTTTAAATTCATGACTTTTTAAATTCTAATAATATCTTTTTAAATTCTTAACTTATTAAATTCTAATTTTTATAATAATAAATTATAACTTTATAATTTATATTTTTTATCCGCTTACATATCAACTATAAATTTTCTATTTTTCAGTCCCTTACCTGCCCACCGTGTGATAATGAGAATAATAAATATAAATAAATATAATAAATAAACTATAAATAACTTATATGTAAATTAACAATAAATTATATTGCAAAAATATAAAAATAAAATATTTATCTTAATTTTTATAATAATTTTATTAAAATAATATTAATGATAAATATAAAATTTTTATTTCATAATTTGACACTTTTACTAGTCAAAACAAAATATATACATATTTTTACTATAAAAAAACCATGAATTCTATAAAAATGAGAAAAAAAAACATAAAAAAATAAGTTTAGGCAAACTTTTCAAATAAGGAGAAAAAACCAAGTAGGAAAATTTATAATTATTAGATTTTTATTGAAAGTGTTATTAATATAAATATTATTATTACATAAATTATGAATGTATGATTAATTTCTAAAAATATTATATTATATTATTTAATTTTTAAATTTCTAAATATATATATTAATCATTATTATAAATAAATTATTTAATTTATAATTAATTTATTCAATAGTCATATACTTTTTTAAAACTTTTCAAATTTATAAAAAAATATATAAATCAATTAATAGTATCTAATTATATTAATGTACAATTAAGTTATAGAAAATTAAAAAGTCACAAATATAATTAATTATTAAAATTTAAATTTTATATAAATTATTAAAATTAGTTTAAAAAGAAAGTATTAAACATTGAATCAATATTAAATTGAATGATTTAAAAATTTTTTTATCAAGAAGAGAGAAAATGAAATTAAAAAATTAATATAAAATTGAGAATTGATGAGAAATTTAGAAATTATAATATTGTAGTATTTTTAGAAATTGATGACATGATAATCTTAGAAGAGTTCTCATTTTTTTGTCTTTTATAAGGTCAAGAGTCATATACATTTTAAAACTTTTTAAATTTCTAAAAAATACATATAAATCAATCAATATTATATAATTATATTAATATGTAATTAATTTATAGAAAATTAAAAATATAATTAATTATTAAATTTTAAATTTTATATAAATTATTAAAATTAATTAAAAGAAGAAAATATTAAATATTAAATCAATATCAAATTAAATGATTTAAGTTTTTTTTTTTTATCAAGAAGAGAGAAAGTGAAATTGAAAAATTAATATGAAATTAAGAAATTTATAAGAAATTGAGAAATTATGATATTGTAGTATTTTTAAAAATTGATGACATGGTAGCCTTTGAAAGGTTTTCATTTTTTTTTTTTGGTTTTATATATTTATATAGATATTAAATCAAATTAATTACAATATTATCATTAAATATGCTAAATAATCTTAAACCAATGGGGGTGGAGAACCTCAATTTCTGCATCATAATTATTTATTGTCCCTTTTTATACCACAATCAATTGCGGAAGATAAGGTACAAAGATTTTATTTTTTGCAAAAAAAAATTCTAAACTCGATATTGTTATATTGCTGTTGGCCGGACTTGGTCATAATTATTTATTGGCCCTTTTTATATCACAATCAATTGTGGCAGATAAGGTACAAAGATTTTATTTTTCCAAAAAAAATTCTAAACTCTATGTTGTTATATTGCTACTGGCCGGACTTGGTCTTTAACTCTTTAACTAATTAATTTATCAAAGCTGAACGACTGCAATTATATTATTATAATATATTAATATATGTCATATATAATAACATCTATTAATTGAGTTGCAAAAATAAATATTAATTTATATCTATTATATATTATTATATATTAATATATATTATATATAATAATATATATCAGATAATTTATAAAAAAATATATACATATACCTTATGTTATTATATGATAATACATGTTCCATACAATAAATTTTCTAATTTTATATATTTATTTTATGACATATATATTATATGTAAGTTGGCATAATCTATTAAATGCCATGGAAAACTAAAAAGCTGAAAAAAAATTGTCTTTGACATATAAACTTGATATAAATATTTTTAATTTAATATTTTTTAAAAAATTAATTTGAAACATATCTAAAAAAAGTTTCAAATAAACAATAGAAAAAAAGCAAATAGATAACAAAATAAAAAAAGAAAAAGAAAAAGAAAAAAAATAAAAACCAAAAAAACGGTGACACTTACTGTATAAATGAAAAAAGAATTGTAACATTCCATATAATTGTGAACATGAAAGTATATAAATGTAACAATATATATATGGCCGCACAACTGAAAATATAAAACAAAAGCAGAAATATAATGTAAATTCTTCTAAAAAATTCCCCATTTATAAAATCTTTACGTTTCATTCAATATATATATATATATATGCCTAATACTTTAATTTCAAAACGTTTATATATATATATATATATAACCAGTTTAATCGAATTCTTCCATAAAAACAGGCAAAAATATTGTCTACTTTTTCTTTTTTACTTTTATCGGTTAGTGCTACAGTGCCCATATTGGTAATAATATAAGTGCCCATATTGGTAACAATGTAAGTTTACCATATTTTTATATTTTGAAATCTTGGCCCTTGGATTTGCATAATAAATTAGAGCTATTGATTTATAATTTGATATCATAAGAATACATGCACATAATTTAGTTCTTGCCAAAAGACTACAATACCTCTGAGTTGATGAGAAATTTATAATTCAATTATTAGAATTGATGCCTACCAATTAAATGAGAGAGCTTTTATGACAGTTTTACCTTTGAGAAATATTTTAAGGACAACTAAATTGAGTAACAACAATTGTAATATTATTTTCTAGGTGGTCTAAAATTTAAATAAGTCCCCAAGTGACTTATGTTGGCCAACAACTCAAGTTAATATAGTTGAACTTCTATATTAGGCATGCAAATTGAGCTTCAGAACAAAAAGAGAGTCACTTTGATGATATCTATTTATACCATGGAAAAGGAAGGAAGAATCTAAATATTGAGGGATTTATATTTAAAATTTTATATAAATTTAGTTAAAAGTGAGTTTTGAAAATAATATGTTGTTTATTTTTACTTGAAAAAGAAAGCATTTTGAACATGATATATTCCTTTTTTTTTAGGATTATTCCTATTATTATATTTGAAGAAAAATAAATTTAGTTAGTAGTTAAATATGCCACATTTGTTTTAATTTGCCAATGTTAGAACTTTACATAATGAAGATTTGCATTGTATAAAGTTAAGGAAAATGAAAAAAATAATATTGCAATATCTTAATAGAAATGGAATGAATTTTATACTGAAAATTCGGAAGTATAAAAAAATAATTTTTTTTGTAAAAATAGAAGTTACTTAATATCAAAATTATGAAATTTATAGCAATTAAACATGTAGTTTTTAGTGAGTATTATGTAGTTTTATATGATATAATTTTTTAAACTAAAAATTATATAAAATTAAAGAAAAACTACATAAAATCTAGAAGGAAATTACAAAAAAAAAATACAGAATGTCAAAAACTATATAAATTATAGCGGTCAAATATGTGATTTTCAGTTAGCATTACATCATTTAACATTATATTACTTTTGGAGCTAAAAATTACACAAAAATAAAGGAAAACTACATAATTTTTGAAGAAAATTATAAAAAACTAAAAACTATAAAATATCAAGATAATGTAATTTATAACAATCAATTTGTGGTTTTTAGTGAGAATTATGTAATTTCAAGTTATGTAACTTTTTGAACTATAAATTATATAAAAATAAGTGAAAACTACATAAATTTCGAAGGAAATCACATAAAATTAAAAACTATAGATATCAAGAATAATGTATTTTTTTACCAGTAAATACGTGGTTTTGTTGGACTATTATGTAACTTCGCATTATGTAACTTTTTAAAATAAAAACTACATAAATGTAAAGAAAAACTATATAATTTTCGAAGAAAATTACATAGCACTAAAATCTATAGAATATCAAGGATTATATAATTTTGACAGATCAATATGTGATTTTTATGGATTATTATGTGACTTTCAATTATGTAGCTTTTTGAAAAAAAAATTTACATAAATGTAAAGAAAAAATACATAATTATCAAAGAAAATTACATAATACTAAAAATTATATAATATCAAAGATTAAATAATTTTAACTTGTCGATATATGGTTTTTATAGACTTTTTTATAATTTCATATAATTTAATTTTTTGAACTAAAAATTACATAAAAATAAGAAAAAAATTATAGAATTTTTGGAGAAAATCACATAATACTTAATATTATAGAATGTCAAGGATTATGAAATTTTCAGTAGTCAATATATGGTTTTCAGTGAGTATTATGTAATTTCACATTATCTAACCTTTTGAACTAAAAATTACATAAAAGTAAAGCAAACTTATATGATTTTCACATGAAATTATATAATATTAAAAATTATAAAATATCAAGAATTATGTAATTTTCAACGGTCAATATGTTGTTTTTAGTAAGTATTATGTAATTTCACATTACGTAATTTTTTGAAATAAAATTTATATGATAGGAGAAACTACATAATATTCAAAGCAAATTAAATAATACTAAAAATTACAGGTATCATGGATTATGTAATTTAGCGGCTAAAGTGTGAGTTTTAGAGAGTATTATGTAATTTCATATCATGTAACTTTTTGAAGTAAAAATTATATAAAAGTTAGAAAAAACTCATAATTTCAAAGGAAATTTTATGATACTAAAAATTAAAGAATATCAAAGATTATATAATTTTTAGTGGCGAATATGTTGTTTTTAGCGAGTATTAATAATTTCATCGGGATTCCATTTTTATATATTTATTTTAATATTATGTGATTTTTTATCGGGATTATATTGATATTCTATTAATGATCCATCGAAAATTAAGGCTATAATTGTTATCTCCATTGTAACTTTGAAAAGGTAAAGTTACAAAATAATCTAGCGGAATATCTCCATTATAAACCTCTCCTACTTGTTATGCATCTTAAAATTACTTTTTTTTAGAAAATTATATAATACAATGAACCACAAAAATATAGTTTATGTAAATTATGACGGCCTATATGTAGTTTATAGTAAGTATTATGTGATTTAGGATTATGTAACTACTTGAACTAAAAACTGCATAAAAGTAGGGCAATATTACATGATATAGTTTTGAAGTTACATAATACTATTAGTTATATAATATTAATCATTAATGTGAGTTTCCCATTTGAATATGTAGTTTTTTGCGATATTATGTAATTTTTTTCTATGTAACTTTTCAATTTTCGTTTACAAACATATAAAGCATAATTACTGAATTTCAATTGAAAATTACATAATATAATCAATCATATAATATCAAATTTATGTACTTTACAACTGTAAATATGTAGTCTATAGTAAGTATTATGTGATTTTAATATTTTGTAACTCTTTCAACAAAAACGACATAAAAATAACAAAACCCTACATAATATTGAAATGAAATTGCATAAAAGAAATTTACAGAAGATTAAGAATTATGTAAGTTTCGACTGTGAAGTCATAATTTTTTGGGATATTATATAATTTTGAGCTATACAACTTTTTGAATGAAAATTATATAAATGTAAGAAAAAATATAGAATTTTCTAATGAAAGTACATATTAAGAAAAATCAGAATGAGAACAATATTAACAATAAGTAATAATTAGTGTAAATGATGTGTTTTGTAGAAATTTTTATTTAATTCGTCATTAAATATCATGCTAAAATTAAAATAAAGCGCCTATTAAGTAATTAAATATTATTTAAATTCAACATTTGTTACATTATACTATCATAATATGACAAACTTTTTGGTTGGTGATTCTTTCCGGTGGAGAATCATAACTAATATGGCAATTTTTAAAAGGAAAGGGTTTGGTTGATTACGATGATAATGTTGAGGATTATGATGAAGACATGATAGAAGAGGAAGATGAAATTGAAGATGATGACAATGTCGATACAGATATCCATTTAGATGTGACCAGGCTTATCACATTCGTAGCACTTTACCTCATTTTTCTTCTCATTTTCTTTTGAAGAAGACTTTGAGTTAGAGAAGGATCCTTTCTTGGTTTGCTTACTTCTTCATCTAATTATCTCACACACCTTCCTTGAGAGTAAGGCCACTTCATCTTCATCATCATCTTCCCCACTCTCACTCTCACTACCACTACAACATTCATTTTCCTTTAACTCTTGATTGCTTTGAGTGCAATCATTTCTTCTTTTCTTTTTCACCCTTATCCTCATCTTTCTCAAAAGTCATTTCATGAGTGAGAAGCTTTCCAATGAGCTCATCGGCCCTAAGCTTGCTTAGGTCATGAGCTTCTTCATTGATGACACCTTGGATTCGAAGTTCTTCTTTGGTAATGTTTTCAAGATCTCATTGTTTACATCTTCTTGAGGATACACCTTTCTAAACTTCTTCAAATTGGATATAATAGAGAATAACCAATTTGTCATGTTGATGGCATTCTCACTATGCTTTATCTTAAAGAGCTCATACTCATATATAAGCATTTAAATCTTCTTAGACTGCACTTGAGTTATTCCCTCATGATAGTTCTCAAGTGTCTTCCAAATGTCATAAGCTCTTATTTTATGTTGAACTCTTTTCGCTTCTTCTCTTGACATAGAATTTATAAGAATGAAAACTCTACTGTTTTTGTAGAGTGCTCTTTCTTGTACTTCTATCCATTGTTCTCTAGGAACGGGCATTTCTATTCCTTCAACATTTTGCATTGGTGTCTTCCACTCGTTCATCACAAAGCTCCATAATTTGATACCTTCACTATCTAAGAACATATAGATCTTGTATTTCCACATGGAGTAGTTGGTTTCATTGAAATATGGTCTAAGATGAGGGTTGAGGTTACCAAGACTATTTATTTGTTAGGCTAAGGTAGAGAAACAAGTAGTTGATGGTATAGTGGTTTTCCATGGATCTTGAATCATGCACTTAAGCTTGACTTGTGATTGATTAGGCTCTAATACCATTTGTTAGTCCTTTGGCAAACCAAGGACACGAGGGGGGGGGGGGGGGGGGGGTGTAAATTGTTGCTTTTCAAATTTGTGAAGATGAATTGAAAATTTGAAAGTAAATTTAAAGATTAAGGGAAGAAGAAAGACACAAGAATTTTATAGTGATTCGAATTTAATAATCCTACATCCGCTCATTAACAAACTAGTTGAGTATTTTCACACATTCAGAAAATGGTAGTTTATATGCATTCTTGTGGCAGACATATCAATTTTCTTGCAGCTTTTATCATATTTCAATCTCATTTTGGCGTGCAAGTTATCTCACTTACTGAAGAATAGGAGGGAGTATGCTGATTGGATGAAGATTTCTTCGGAGGTTCGGGTTGCTTCTTGATACTTCGGCTGGAAATGTAGTAAATGGAGGGAAGTTTGAATTTTATAGTTTGAAGCTTGTTGTCAGCATGGTTTGAAACCCATTTGATGATATCTCATTGCAACATCTGAGCCATTGGTCCTTTCTTTCTTGTCAGTGTTGTGTAGGCTTATACCTTTCTGTCCGCTGCTTAACATTTCAGTCCATTGCTTATGTTTTCGTTTCGCAACTTTCGGCTATGTAATTCTTGTTTTTTCAGCTGGGGTTTTTTCACATTTTTGTGGGAATGTTATAGGTTGGGTACGTTATTTGATACTTAGTTTGGGTAGTTCTATCCCACAATTATGTTTTTCCCCACCCATTAATAATATTAATATCATAGTTTATTTATCAAAAAAAAAAAAGTGTAAAAGTTCTCCCACTGCTGACAAATTAATTACATTGGCCTCATTTGGCTTAATGGACTTTTTCTTTGCTATAATTTCTGTTTGAAGTCAACTCTTCCAAAAATCAACTAATTCACTTATACATACCAACAACTCTTCATATTGTTATATAAATATAGATATCGATCATCTAAATAATATCAATCAAAAATTTCAAAAAAAAAAATGTTGTTCTGTAGAGTACTTGCTGTTGCTTCTCTTGCTATCTTTATTTGCTTCACAACTTTTTCTTTTGGAGCTGCTCAAAAATTGCCAGTTGGTGAAGGTTTTTATACAACAACAATAATAACAATCATCTTGAAGCTTTAATTTCTTTTTTTTTTTTTCTTAATTTTTTTTATTAAATTTTGTTTCTTAATTATAGTTAATTATTATGGCAGTGGAAGCTCTTCGAGAGATGGCAAAAACACTAGGAAAGACAAATTGGAATTTCAGCATAGATCCATGCTCAGGGCAATCAGGATGGGCTAATCCAAATCCATTAATTAGTTCCCAAAATAATGTAACCTGTGATTGCTCCTTCTCCAATGGTACTGTCTGTCATGTTACTGCCATGTATGTCTCTCTTCTTCTTCTTCTTCTTACAAAGAACAAGTTTTATTTTTATTGAAAATTTTTAAAAATATTTTCTCAGTACCGTTTAAATTTAAATGCTTAGTTCCCATTTCAAACCCATCAAATTGTATATTTATGTTACAAAAAATGCTTTAGTATATATATATATATATTCCATCCTTTAAAACTAGTTCCTTATATTCAAACCGATTTTTAGAGACAAATTAATACCGTTTCGTCTCAACTTTTGTAGTAATCTATAATCAGAAAAAAATTAATACTTCAAATCTTATTGCTTTACTTAGTATAATAATTCTATATATATACATACATATCTTCAATCAAATTAATAAAAACATATATAATTGAAAAAAAATAATTAAGTCCCTAAAATTTTTATGATATTCACTAACAATTTAAATTTTTATATTCTATATAACGAATAAATATTTTAATTTTTTATTTCACTTTCGACATGAACAAATTCTTTGAAATTTAATGTCATTAATAAAGAATTTTATTTCCTCAAAAAAATTATCATTTTTATGAATTCTAAAATTTTGAATTTATTTGTATCATACTTGGAGTCTTCAAAAAATGAAACCACATTAAATAAATATAAAAAAAATAATGACTCATAAATAATGAGTCATAAATTTAACATGAATCCTTTATGGATTTATGTAAAATGACTTTTTAAGCTTTTTATTTAGAGATTTGTCGGGTTCATAAATTTTAATAAAGTTTACGTGTATGACATGAAAATGCAAAAAGTTATATAGGTTGTTTAGAAGCAACTTGCCATTTCTTTAGCCATTCATGTAGTTTTCTAGTTCTTAATATTTAAATAGTTAATTATCGCTATCATATACATCATAATTATTTATGTAGAAAATGTTGACTTTGAGTTTTAGTTGATTAAATCAAATTAATTATTATATTATCATTAAATATGTAAAATAATCTTAAACCAATGGGAATGGAGAACCTCAATTTCCTCATCATAATTATTTATTGCCCCCTTTTTATATCACAATCAATTGTCAAAGACAAGTAAAAAAGATTTTATTTTTTCGTAAAAAATTGTAAACACGATATTGTTATATTGCTGCTGGCCGGACTTGGTCTTTAACTCTTCAACTAGTCAATTTATCAAAACTCAGCGCCTGCAATTTTCATTTATAAATAATAATTTCTTAGTTTGTAATTACATCACATATGTATTCAACTATATATTTAATTTGTTTGTTATAATACAGTGCATGTGGTATAATATTAATTTGAAAAATTAAAGTAAATTAACATAAATTATTCTTAATGTAGTTAGAAATAATATATATTCATTATAATACTATATATGTGCATAAATTATTCTTAATATAGTTATAAATAATATATATTCATTATCATACTATATATGTTAATATTTTTTAATTTGACTTTTCGAATATTACATAAATTTCGAAATAATCATACAAAGTTATCAACCTAACTAGTCAACTTATATCTTGAGCCATATTATTTGAAGAAATTTAAATTAATCAATATACAAGTTAATATGTGGATACAAAAATCGCGACATTTAAATTTTGAAAAATAGAAAAAATTTAATGTTAATTAGTATTAAACATTAAAATTAAGTTAAAATATGAAATGCTTATTTCCATCATATACTTTAAAATTATTTATACATCTAAATCTAAATTAACAAGAATAAAAATATATAAACAAATAAAAATTACTTGAATTACATTTAAACTGAAAACATATAAAACCAAAAGAAATAAACAAGCAAAAAATATTACAAAAAAAAAATCTACTTATGAAAGCGAACATAGAAAAAAAATCTACTTTGGTATTTCAATATATATAAATATATACATATTACATATAAATTTTCATTGATCTCATCATATAAATAATACATATTTCTTATTAACATTATCTTCAAAATTATTGTTAGTAATTTAAAATAATGCATAGAATATATATATATATATTTTTGAAATGAAATGCATAGAATATTATTAATTTATCTGTTATTATGTGTGGTTTAATCTGGTCTCTCTCTCTCTCTCTCTCTCTATTTTGGCCTATATATGTATGTATAGATTAGGCCCTTCAATTGAAATTAAAAAATTAATGATTATTTAACTGAAACATTCATTTGTATTCTTTTATTGATATTGTCTTAGTATGTGTACGCAATCCTTGGAGCAATTTTTAGATTACTACTTCATATCATATATTAACTAATTGTAAAATAACTTATAATAATAATAATCAAATACGCATTTGACTACGTAACTAGTTAATAAAAAAATTAAAAAATAAAAAAAAGAATGTCGTCGGTCCCGTTGCTGTAGGCTACCTCTAGTAGCAATCGTTATAACAGTATGAACAGTGCATAGATTATTCTCTTTTTAGTACTCCCTTGCTGCTATAAATTTTATTTTGATAAATTAAATTTATTTTATTGGATTTTATTTATATTTCACACAAAATACTGGGCTAATTGCAACAATTGTTCAAGATCTTTTGCTCTTCTTCTATTAAAATTCCTAAACTTTTATAAAGATAAACCCTCAAACTTTTAATTTTATCTTAATAAAATCATTGAAACTCTTTTCAAGTAACTAGAATGTGATATGACAACTATATATTATCATATATAAAAAAAAGAAATTCAATTTCATTACGATTCTATTTATATTTTTTTTGCAAGCCTAAAATCATATATTTTGCCTTTAATTTTCCACACACGAGCATAAAATGAGATGAAACTGAATTCTTTTTTTTTTTAATCATATGGTAATATCTTGCTATTATATTATATTTCAGTTGACACAAAATGATTTCAGAGATTTTATTAAAACAAAACTAAAAGCTTAAGAATTATATTTTTACAAAATAAAGCTTAGAAATTTTAATAGGATAAACACAAAATATCAGAGACCATTGGTGTAATTAACCCCATAATATTTTTTTTTTTGAAATAAACCCCATAATATTTGAATAATGAATACTTCTATTTTTTTTTTGTCAAAAATTCATATTTATTGTAAAGAATTTCATAATTTTTAATGTGCATTTTTTATATTTTTATTTTCAATTAAGATGTGATATTTTAATATACGAAAGAAGATTTATAATAATTTTTTTAAAAAAATTATTTTCATTTAAAGTTAGAAAAACATATTCATATTATATATTTTTAAAAAAAATTAAAACTTTCAAATTTGTTTCTCAAATATTAATCATATATTAAATAGATAAACAACAGTTATCGTGATATTATATATAATTATAGTATTGCCTTCCGGTTACAACAAGTTTGATAAGTAATTTTGTATTAAAAATTATATTTTAGATAAGAAATTCTTTTTTTTTTCTTTTTTTGGAAAATTTTCTAGTGAGCAATTGAACAATCTTATTTTATTTATTTATTTTAAATAAACAGATCTCTGAAGTCCCAGAATATGCAAGGCAGTCTCCCAACAGATTTGGGCGGGCTGCCATACCTCCGACAAATGTAAGCACATTTACAAAGTAGTTTTAGTTTTTCAGGTTCTTTCATTTATTAGTTAATGTAATTGTGAATTTAAGCTAATCTCTTAAGTTCATTTTGTGAAGTGACTTTACTCGCAACTACCTTAACGGTACAATCCCACCAAGTTGGGGCTCCACTCAGTTGGTTGTTATGTATGATCTCTTTCCTCACTATTACTTTTTTACATAATTTTTTTTTTTATAATTTGTAATTAAGCCATTCTTTTTTTTTTCATTGGATTGAATGAAACTGAAAAATGAGTAAATGAATGGAATGCTTGCAGTTCTCTCCTGGGAAATAGGTTAACTGGTCCCATACCAAAGGAAATTGGAAACATTACTACTCTTCAAGAGTTGTAAGATGAAATTATCCCTTCGTCTATTCTATTATTATTATCATTATTGAAAAGAGACAATTTTAAGGTAATTGAATTTGGATGCAAAATTTACAAATACAGGGTGCTTGAGTACAATCAACTTTCAGGAGAATTGCCACAAGAGCTTGGAAATTTAGGCAGCATTAGAAGACTGTAAGACCATTAATTATCTATTTGTGTTTTAGGAAAATTCATGAAATTTTATTATAATGTTGCACGCTTAAATAGTTATATTGTTGCATGCCTATATGGGCTTGAAAGAGCTATATATATATTTAATAGCTACCCACTGAAAGTTCACATAATTAAAGAGTCTTGTCAAGCAAATTTTTAAAGTGTTGCTTTTTTTAACAACAACAACAAAAAAGTCTTAATCCTAAGTTAATTGAAGACGACTATATCTTTTTCACTCAATTCGGTTTATAGATATCTCTTCTGATAAATTTAAAACATTAAGATCATTTTGTACTACTATTATCCAAGTTAGTTTAGGTTTACTTCTGCCTCTCTTAGCTATTTCTAATTTAACTAGTTCAGTTTTTTTAACCGATGCATCACTAGGTTTATATTTCACATTGTCAAACTATCTTAATCTATTATCTTTTATCTTATCTTCGATAGGCACTACCTTCATTTTTTTTTCTAATGCACTTATTTCAGATTCTATCCATTCTAGTGTGACTACACATTTATCTTATCATTCTCATTTTCGTAATATGCATCTTACTCATATATTGTCCTTTTTCTGCCCAACACTTACTATCATATATCATCACTGTCATATAGTAGTACAGTAAAATTTTACTTTCAATTTAATTGGCATCTTTCGGTCACATAATACAAATGTAGCATTCATCCACTTTATCCAGCTAGCTTTAATTCTGTGACTTACATCTTCTTCACAACCCCAATCTTCTTGAATAATTGAGCCAATATACTTAAAATGAGTACTATGAGGTATTGACACTCTGTCTAAAATAATTTCACCACCTCCTCCATTTGCATTATTAAATATACAATGCACATACTCAGTTTTAGTTGTACTCAGGTTAAACCTTTCGATTCCAAAGTACTTCTCTATAACTTTAACTTTTGACTTACTCCTGCTTAGGTCTCATTGATTAACACAATATCATCTGCAAATATCATACACCAAGGGATATCATCCTATATATGCCTTGTTAGCTCATCCATGACCAAGGCAAAGAGATATGGGCTCAAGCATGAACCTTGATATAACCCAATAGAAACAGGAAAGTTCATAGTATCTCCTTTAACAGTACGGATACTAGTGATAGCTCCATCATATATATCCTTCAAGACTTGGATATATCTTATAGAAATCCTCCTACGCTCCAGGACTCACTATAAAACTTCTCCAAAGACTCTATCATAAGCCTTCTCCAAGTCAATAAAAGCAATATGTAAATTCTTCTTCATCTCTTTATACTTTTTCATCAAATCTATAATAAGAAAGATAGATTACATAGTTGATCAATTGGGAATAAATCCAAATTGGTTTGGAGAGATACAACTGTCCAAGCGTAGATGGTGTTCCACAACTCTCTTTCGCAATTTTATGATGTAGTTCATAAGCTTAATACCTCTGTAATTTGAGCAATTTTGAATATCTTCTTTATTCTTAAAAATAGATATCAAATTGCTTTGTCTCTATTTATCAAGCATTTTCTTTGTACTTAGGATCTTATTAAATAAAGTTGTTAATCACGCAACCCCTATATCTCCCAAACATTTCCACATCTCAATGGGTAATCCATATGATCCACATGCTTTATCGATTTTCATTCTCTTCAAAACTCCCTTTACTTCGAAGAATGTAATCCATCTAGTGTACTTAACATTTTTTCTCGATTATGTCATCCAGGCCCTCAATGTTTTCATTATGGTTACCATTAAGAAGATCCTCAAAATAAATTCTCCATCTTTCATTGATATCTTGTTCTTGAACTAAAACTATATTCTTTTCATCTTTGATATGCATGACTTGGTTTTCTCTTATTTTAGTTAATTTATAAATAGCCTTTTTTTCTTCCTTTATTCCAAGTTTTTCGTAAAAACTCTCTATAGATTGTGCTCAAGCTTGTCTAACTACCTTTTTAATATTCTTTTTTGTTTGTTTGTAATACTCAAAAGTTGTATTATCACTATACTTTGGAAAACTCTTATGTCATTTCCTTTTACTTTTTACTGCCTTTTGTAATTTCTCACTCAACCACCAAGACTCCTTCGAGGGATGCCCATACCCTTTAGATTCTCCAAGTACCTTTCTAGCTACTCTTTTAATCGTTGTAGACATATTGACCTACATATCATTTCCTGGCATATTCATATTCACCTCTCAATCTCCGGCTTTAGCTAACTCATCCTTAAACAACAACTATTTTTCACCTTTTAAAGTCCACCTCCTAATCTTAGCAATTCTATTTCTCCTTAGCCTACTAGTCAAACTCTTAAACTTAACATTCAAGATCACTAGCTTATGTTGAGTAGTCAAGGCCTCATTCGGAATAACTTTACAATCCTTACAACGTGTTCAATTAGCTTTTCTTGTGAGTATGGAGTAAATCTGGCTTCTATTTTGCCCACTTTTAAAGGTTACTAGATGTGATTCCCTTTTATAAAATATGCATTTGCCAAAATTAAACCATAAGCTATAACAAAATCAAGTATAGTCTTGCCTTCTTCATTTCTAATTCCAAAGCCATAATCTCCATGTACATCCTCAAAACCTGCTGTCTTTTCCTACTTGTCCATTTAAGTCTCCTCCTATAAAGATATTCTCTTCATTTGGAATCTCTTGCATTAGCTCATCCATATCCTCCTAGAATTTTTGCTTGATCTCCCCATCCAATCTAACTTGAGGGGTATATGTACTAACTATGTTGATGGTCTCATTTTGTAGCAAAGTTTTACTAAAATAATCCTATCACCTACTATTTTCACCGCTACAACCATCTCCTTTAGATTCCGATGAAAAATTATACCTACTACATTCTTATTTTTGTCTGTTCCTGTATACCACACATTATATCATTTATTCTCAACTTTCTTACTCTTCCCTCTAACCCATTTAGTCTCTTAAATGCAAGCAATACTGATTTTCCTTCTCTCTATAGTATCTATAAGTTTCCTTAATTTTCTTGTAAAAGAATAAATATTTCAAGTTCCTATTCTGATCTTCCATTCCACTTGTTCTCTCTTATACCTCTTCCTATAAAAGCCTTTACCTTTATCTGCACATGTATCTCTTTTATTACAAGTACTATAGAATAACTTATTTATCCACACCCATCCTTGATATGAGGACCCTTGTTTATTTAGAACCACGCCACATTTGGGGAACACCCTTACTTATTTCTCACTATACTTGGCTCTGGTGCAGTGCGTCGTAATACCCCAATGATAATATCATTTGAATTCATATAATGAGAAATGACTAAGTTTTACGCTTGCTGTTACCTACCACAACTTTTCTCCTTTACCCTGGCTTGGGACGTCTTCCTTTAATTGAAAATATATTATATGTATAATTCTAGTATACTAATGTATATTGGATACATACAACTGACAAAGTTCAAAAATATATATTTTTTCGAAGAAAAAAAGGTATTTCAAAAAATATTTTAATTGTTAAGGGTACTTTTATTTAACACCACACCGTATTTGGAGAACACCCTACACCCTTGCCTATTTCTCACTACACTCGGGCTCTGGTGCAGCGCATCGTAATACCCAAATGATAATATCATTTGAATCCATATCATAATATTTGATTAAGTTTTATGCTTGCTGTCAACTATCACAACTCTCCTCCTTTACCCTGGCTTGGGACGTCCTCCTTTAACTGAAAATATATTATATGTATAATTCTAGTATACTAAATGTATATTAGATGCATACATTTGACAAAGTTGAAAATAAATATTTTTGAAAGAAAAAAAGGTATTTCGAAAAATATTTTAATTGTTAAGGGTACTTTTATTTAGCACCACACCACATTCAGTGATCACCTTACACCCTTGCCTATTTCTCACTACACCCGAGCTCCGGTGCAGCACGTCACAATACCCCAATAATAATATTATTTGAATCCATATTATGAGATGTGAGTAAGTTTTACGCTTGCTGTCACCTACCACAACCCCTCTCCTTTACCCTAGCTTGAGACGTCCTCCTTTAACTGAAAATATATTATATGTATAATTCTAGTATACTAAATGTATATTAGATGCACATATTTGACAAAGTTGAAAAATAAATATTTTTTGAAAGAAAAAAGGTATTTCAAAAATATTTTAATTGTTAAGGGTACTTTTATTTAGCACCACACCGCATTCAGAGAACACCCTATACTCTTGCATATTTCTCACTACACCTGGGCTCTGATGCAATGCATCACCATACTCCAACGATAATATCATTTGAATCCATATCATGAGATGTGACTAAGTTTTACCCTTGCTGTCACCTACCGCAACCCTCCTCCCTTACCCTGGCTTGAGACGTCCTCCTTTAACTGAAAATATATTATATGTATAATTCTAGTATACTAAACGTATATTAGATGCATACATCTGACAAAATTGAAAAATAACTATTTTTTGAAAGAAAATAAAGGTATTTCAAAAAATATTTTAATTGTTAAGGGTACTTTTATTTAGCATCACATCATATTCGGAGAACACCCTACACCCTTGCCTATTTCTCACTATATCTGTGCTCCGGTTCAGCGCACCGTAATACCCCAACGATAATATCATTTGAATCCATATCATGAGATGTAACTAAGTTTTACGCTTGCTGTCACCTACCGCAACCCTTCTTCCTTACCCTGGCTTGGGACGTCCTCCTTTAACTGAAAATATATTATATGTATAATTCTAGTATACTAAATGCATATTAGATGCATACAGTTGACAAAGTTGAAAAATAAATATTTTTTGGAAGAAAAAAAGGTATTTCAGAAAATATTTTAATTGTTCATGGTACTTTTATACAAAGTCAAATTTTTAATGATGAACCAAGCAAAACAAAGCTCAAAACATTGTTTATAATGTTGTAAGCTTACATAGGCTTAAAAAAAAAAACAAGCTCAAAAAACTAGCTGTTGAGGTTGAGAGAGTCTAGTATTATATAAATCTTTGAGCATCTTTAAATGTAGCATTGTCCCATATATTTATATATCATTAACATTTATTAATTATCTAACATTTATCTTTAAAATTTATTAATTATTTTTAACTATCTTTAACATTTATTAATTATTTAACATTTATCTTTAACATTTATTAATTATTTAAGCTAGCTATCATATTTGCTATATTATTTGAGATGGAATAATTCAGTGGGTTATAATTTGTATCTTTGATGTGGTTATAGGCTACTTACCTCAAATTATTTTACTGGCCAATTGCCTGAAACATTTGCAAAGTTTACCACACTCACAGATCTGTAAGTGTATAAGTTCTCTTTATATAAAACAGTGCCCAATTTTCCATTTCACACATTTTTTTAATATACATTTTTTTTGTTACATAATGCAGTCGAATTGGTGATAACCAATTCACAGGCCATATCCCCAGCTTCATTCAGAATTGGAATAGTCTTGTAAAATTGTAAGAGTTTACCTTTACTAAATCAATGTGATCATGTTTGATTGAATGTGATTGATGATTTGTCTGAACCAAAATTAATGTATTATGACAGAGTAATTCAAGGCAGTGGTTTAAGTGGGCCAATTCCATCTAACATAAGTCTTTTGGCAAACTTGACTGACTTGTGAGTCAATAAATTAATCCTTCACATTTAATAATTTATTCTTATTCTTTATTCATTATTATTTACATTAATTATTGGTTTGCAGGAGAATCAGTGACTTAAATGGAACTGATGCACCATTTCCACCATTGAATAATTTAAAAAAACTGAAGACACTGTAACTTTCAATGCTCTCTTCTCACCCTTATATATATATGTGCATGTATTTTTGCTAATGGTATGTACATTTTTGTGTTGCAGGATATTGAGGAGTTGCAATGTTGTTGGACAGCTACCTGATTATCTTGGAGATTTTACCAGACTAACTACCCTGTTAGTATATATAAAAATTAACTGGCTTTAATTCCTCATTTTAGCTTGGATATGCATTATATGTTGGAAGTGTTGGACTCGTGATATTTGAAATTTTTAATATGGGCTCCGACATAAAATAGTCTAAGTCTTTTTGCCTTGATAATCACTCAATATTATATGCCCTTTTATTTTCTTTACTTTTCAATGTGAGATTGGTATATATCCCATACATGCTCCAAATATTGGGAAAATTATTTAAATTTTTCTATAAATCAAATTAGTGATAGTGCAAAATAACTTGTACTGCTTCCCAAAGTATAAACATTTCTCTGTGGTGCCTCGTAGATATCTCAAAATTCATTTTACTGTTTTCCAATGAGCTTTCCTTGGATTCGACATAAACTTGCTAATAACTCCCACTGCATGGCCAATGTTTGGTCTTATACAGACCATTGCGTACATCAAGTTTTCAATGGCTAAGGCATAAGGAACCTTAGCCATGAGTTCTTTCTTTTCTTCCGTCTGAGGGGATTGATCCTTAGACAGAAGAAAGTGACTGGATAAGGGTGTACTGACTGGCTTGGTGTCACTCATGTTAAATCTCTGCAAAACACGGTTGTACTTCGCTTGAGATAACTGCAAAAGTCCTTTCTAATTATCTCTTGTGATTTGCATTCCAAGAATTTTCTTTGCTAGACCTAAGTCTTTCATGTCAAATTCCTTTGATAATTGCTGCTTTAACCTTCTAATATTCTCCATACCTGAACCTGCTACTAAATATCATCGACATAAAGTAGTAAAATAATGTAATTGAAGCTATGTCTCTTGAGTAGCAACAATGATTAGCATTGCACCTCTAGAATCCTTCCTTGTCATGAGCCGTCAAACTTTTTATACCATTATCTTAGGGCTTATTTTAGGCCATACAAGCTCTTCTTAAGTATGCACACCATATTTTCCTTCCCTTTTTCTATGAAATCTTCTGGCTGGTGCATGTATATTTCCTCATCTAACTCTCCATGAAGAAATGCCATCTTCACATCTAACGTTTTAAGATGAAGGTCTTTAATGGCAACAATACTCAACACTGATATGATAGTATTGAGCTTTACAATAGGAGCAAAAAAGTCAGTGTAATCAATTCATTCATTTTGCTGAAATCCTTTAATAACTAGTCAAACTTTATATCTCTTAGAACCATCATTCTTCTCTTTCATTTGGTACACCCATTTGTTGTGAAGTGCCTTCTTCCCCATGGATAACTCAACTAGTTCCCATGTCTAGATAAAGATCAGACACTTCATCTCATCTTTTATGGCAAGCTCCCACTTGCTAGCATCTCTAGTATGACAGGCTTCATCATAATCTTCACGCTCATCATGATCAGTAAGCAATAAATAGTTTATGTATTTCTTATTAGGCATATGAGGTCGAGAAGACTTTCTCAATACAGGAGTTGGAGTAGGAGGCTGCGATGTGTTGGACTGTTGCACACTGCTTTGCCTAATGATTTTCTCTAGCTGAGGACTTGCTACAATTGGCTCTATCACGGGACTATTTGGGGCATCCTTTATATCCACAAACACTGGCTCACTCTGCTCTGTGTCTCTGGCGTAAGTTTTATGCATGTCCTTGTACGTCACTTTTTCATTGAAAATCACATTAATGCTGCAAATAACCTTCTTGTTTTTGTCATCCCAAATGCAATAGCCAATCTCGTCCTTACCATCACCGACTAAGATGCATTTCTTAGAATTTGGATCAAGCTTATTTCTACTTTGATCGCTAATATGCTCATATGCTATACAACCAAAAACATTTAGATGTGGTAATTTTATCTTTTTTCCGCTCCATACCTCTTCTATTATTCTATACTCCAATGGAACCGATGGGCCTCAGTTGATCAAGTAAGCTGTTGTGTTGATTGCTTCTACCTAGAAATGCTTCGGTAGACCTGACTCTATATGAATGCTTCTGGCTCTTTCTATCAACGTTTAGTTCATATGCTCAGCTATACCATTGTGTTGAGGTGTACTCGCTACGATTCTCTCCATTTTGATCCCATGCTTATAGCAAAACTTCTTGAATATGATATCTTCATATTCACCTCCATTGTCGGTTCTGAGCTGTTTAATCTTTAGACCCATCTCATTTTCAACCATAGCTTTCCATCTTCTGAAAGTTTCAAACACTTTAGACTTATGCTTTAGAAAGTAAACCCATACTTTTCTAGAGTGGTCATCAATGAAAGTTATGAAGTAGTGTTTCCCACCAATTAATAAAGTTGTCGTTGGTCCCCAAACATCAGAGTAAATAAGCTCTAGCTTTTTCTTCTTAGGGTTCTTCCACTTGTCTAAAAGTTGACTCTTTTATGCTTTTCAAGTATGCAATCTTCGCACATGTCTATGTTAACTGACTGTAGACCTGAAAGTTTTTCCTTTGAATGCATAATTTTCATTCCTTTCTCACTCATGTAGCCAAGTCTCTAGTGTCATAAATTGAAATGTTCATTTCCTGCTGAAACTATAACTAAACAATGTCCCTCTGCTATCATGTAAGCAGTACCACTCTTTTTGCCCCGAGCAACAGTCATTATGCCCTTTGAAATCTTTCAATCATCACCATGAAAGATTGTAGTATATCCTTCACTAGCCAACTGCCCTACTGAGATTAAGTTCGTTCTTAGGTCGGTAATATGCCTCACATCCTTTAGCTCCCAAGTAGACCCATTCAACTTAATCTTTACTAAACCTTTACCAATAATAGCACAAGGTTGATCATCACCAAGATATACCTTTTCAAGGTTTCTGGGGACATAGCTTTTGAAAAATTCCTTTTGTGATGTGGCATGGAATGATGGTCCAGAGTCTAACACCCAAGACTCCTCTTTGCTTTCTAAAGAGCATATCAAGGCATCATCTCTTCCTAATGCGGAAGTAATATTTGCTTCTACCCTTGCCTCCTGATCCTTCGATGCACTCTTGCACTGATTTTTATAGTGCCCAGTCTTTCTATAGTTCTAACACTCGGCGATCTTTGAGCTATGGGAATTATTAAGATTTTTGGATTTGGACCTCCTGTCTTTTGATCTGGTTAGATTTTTTGCACCCATTTTCTCTGGTTGAATTTCTTCCTTTTGACTCTATATAAAAAATTAAAGAGGTTGATGATTCACCCAACTCTCTCCGTTAGATTTCTTCACTGATAACCAGATCACGAATATCATTAAATTTCAACTTATCGCTTTCCGACGAGCTACTCACAGCTGTGATAATAGCATTCCAACTTTTTGATAGAGAAGACAAAAATATTAATGCTCATACTTCTTCATCAAATTCTATCCCAACTGAACTCAACTAGGTTGTGATTGTATTGAGTTCATTTAAATGTTGAACTACTAATACGCCTTCCGTCATCTACAAATTTAATAACTGCCTCATCAAGTGAACTTTGTTAGAGGTCGATGGCTTCTCATTCATACTGGCGAGAGCTGCCATAAGATCTGCTATGGTCTTTTCTTTTGCTATGTTGAAAGCAACATTGCAGGATAGCGTTGATCGAATAACCCCAAGAGCTTGTTTATTTAGAAGTTTCCAATATTCTTCCTTTATATCATCTGGCTTCTTTTCTAAGAGTGGTTGATAAAGCTTTTTCTGATACAAATAATTTTCGATCTGCATCAAATGAAAACTTTTTCGATCTTCGATAACTTTCTAATTTTTGGGATGCATTTCAAATGAAAACTAAAAGGTTTATATATGCTTCAAAAATTAGGTTGGTAGAAGTTAGTTAATGGTTAGGCACCTCCATTTTTGATGAAAAAAATGCACCTCCATTTTTTGACAAAAATATGTCTCAATTTTTTACTAAAAATTACCTAAGTTAGACACTTTTATTTTGGACTCCAAAAAATAGTCAGTGTAATTTCCTTAACAATCTCCCTTGGTGTAATTTCCTTAACACCAACAATATAATCATAAATTATCACTTGCAGTTGGTTTTTGGTATTTAATATGTTGTGTTGGCTGTTAAGTTTAATCATTTACTTTGTTTTTGCATGCTTAAGTTATGGATTGTTGTTCTACATCGAAATTCTTTCAGTGGAAAAGAAAATGATTTCATTAGTTGTGGAAAAATATATAATATTTCCATTCATCTTTCATCTTGCAGAGACCTCAGCTTTAACAAATTAACTGGACCAATTCCAAACAGCTATTCTACTTTAGCGCAAACAAATTACATGTAAGCAATTGACTTCAAATTTATTTGTTGTTCTGGTTAGTTTGAAAGGATCATTCTATGGCTACTTGGAATATCATGTAGCCTGGCAAGAAATGAATTTGGTGAAGAGTTAAAAAGAAAATGCATAGTAATGCTTTCCTGAATAATTTTGAAGAAATGACAAGGGATTTTCCCTGAGGTTCACACAATTTTGCAGTCACAGCACATAAATTGTGCATTCACTGATGTTTACTGATTTCAGATACTTAACTGGGAATATGCTAACTGGAAACGTGCCTGGATGGATTATTCAAAATGGACAAAGCGTGTGAGTTTCTCATCCTAATTCTCCATCTATGTAGTTCTATATATCATTTTGTTTGTTGTTCTATTATAAATATAAAGAATTCTATCTATTTATCTTTCTCATGCTGAAGAGAAAATAAAATTATCATAAATTTTGAATATCTGTGGATCTTTATTACATCATTACTTGGCATTTTTCTCTTTTAGCTGTACAGTTGCTGCATATGCTACACATGTTAATGACCATTTTCCAGTGCATTAGATTGCATACTCAGAAATATACCAAATAAAAAAATGAGGAATTTTTAGGACTATTTATTAGAATAACATAACTTCAGTCCCTTTCTGCACATGCTGTGTATAAATCATAGGAAGTAGGTCATTCTTCGAAGTAATAAGAGTTAAGAAGTTTAATTTTGTTAAAATATGTTAATTTATGTAAAAACTGAACTATGGAAGTATGCAAAGATCATGTTTTAACATATTTAGCAAATGATTCTGCACTTGATATTGGTAATAACTCAGTAAACAACTCTGTCGTGTTCTATGCAGTGATCTTTCCTATAACAATTTCACAATTCAAAGCGCATGTCAGCAGAGAAGCATGTAAGAAACTTGAATCTCTCTACACATCCTCCCCCAGTGCTACTCTGAATACTAGCTAAATGTTTTAACGTCTTATGCTTCCACAGAAACTTATTTGGAAGTTCCTCAAAAGGCAATGTCTCGTAGGTTTCTTCTTGTTTTTCTTTTTTAATATTTTTTGAGAATATTCAAATTATATGCTCATTCATTTCTGCCAATTTTTCTATGATCAAATTACACTTAAATGTTCTCAACTTGAATTCTTCTGCAGTGCGATTGTTCCATGTTTAAGAAGCTATGTTTGTCCAAAAAGTAAGTAAAATTAAGGAATTGGATCCAGATATTATATCTCATAAAACAATTATTTCTTTTTTCATTTTTATGTCACTGGGTTGCTGATCTATTTTGCTCTTCTGTCAGCTTTCTATTCTTTACATATAAATTGTGGAGGGAAACAAGCTACTATTAATGGAATCACATATGAAGATGATACAGATGCAGCTGGACCTGCAAGATTCCATCAGACTAGAACGAATTGGGCATTTAGCAACACCGGTAATTTCATGGATGATGACCGTCCTATAGATTCCTATATCTGGACAAACTCAACAAAACTCTCTACAGGCAGTTCCTCGCTATACATGGATGCACGCCTTTCACCAATATCTCTAACTTATTATGGTTTCTGCATGGGAAGTGGGAACTACACAGTTAGTCTTTACTTTGCAGAGATAATGTTTACTGATGACAAGTCATATAGTAGCCTTGGTAGGCGCATGTTTGACATTTACATTCAGGTAGCTAATCATATCATCATTGTCATCCAAGTTTTCCATCAATTTTTTTTTTCATGAAATTCATTATTTGAGCTTGAATCTGAGGACTTAGAATTTTGCTTCCTATAATACAGGAAAAGCTTGTGAAGAAGGATTTTAACATTGCGGATGAAGCAGGTGGGGTTGGTAAGGCAGTTACCAGAAATTTTACGGCAATTGTAACAAATAGTACATTGGAGATACGCTTTTATTGGGATGGAAAAGGAACTACTGGTATCCCTTCTAGAGGAGTGTATGGTCCTCTCATATCTGGCATTTCTGTCACTCCTAGTAAGTTGGAACACTATGCACTGAACTCCTTAAAATTAATTCTTACAAAATACACTAATCAATTCAACTTATATTAATGCAATCCAGTTGACTCTTTTTTTTATGTATCTCACTAGAAGAGAATCTTTTTTCCTTTTTTAGCGTTTCAACTAAGTGGATTTTATCGAATGAACAAATCATTTGAATATCCTTTCTTCATGTAGATTTTGTCCCTCCAAAAGAAAATGGAAATGGAAGTAGTATATCTGCAGGCGCTGTGGTTGGAATTGTGGTTGGTGTAGTAGCTGTCATCTTTCTGGTTCTAGGCGTCCTCTGGTGGAAAGGTTGTCTATGGCGTAAAGATGCAATGGATAAAGGTAATTTTTCATTCAATTTTAACCAATTGGTTCATGTTGCTATTTCTGTGAATGTCTTCTTCATTTCAGCTTTAAGCAATCATATTTCAGCTTCATGAGTTTTCATGTGTTGATTAGAGCTTGCTTGTAAAATTAACTAATGTTTTATCAACGCTGGTCACATAGATAAAATATTAGAATCATATTTTAGCTTTATGAATTTTCATGTGTGCAATCTTAATAGCTTTAATGCAACTTCCGCGGAGCTTGAAACTCCATACTCCGAAGCAAACTCACATTGTAATTGTGTTTGGATGAAGCTCATGTTGTTTGACTTTATGGCTCACAAAATAATTAGTTTCTTTGAAGGATGTGCAAGTTGTCCATAAAAAAAATTCTAACACAGATTCTCTTCTTCAACAGATCTAAAGGGCCTAGACTTGCAAACAGGTTCATTTACCTTGAAGCAAATTAAAGCAGCTACAAAAAACTTTGATCCTGCTAATAAAATTGGAGAAGGTGGTTTTGGTCCTGTTTACAAGGTATCCAACACAAAGTTACTTTTTTCCTTTATTCAAGGCTTTTCTGCATTTAAAGAATGAAATGTTCCTATTTGATCTTGGCCTCAGTATTTCTATTTTGGATAATGCTTATGATTCTTTATTAATGCAGGGCCTTCTTTCAGATGGCACCATAATTGCTGTGAAGCAGCTTTCCTCCAAATCCAAGCAAGGAAACCGTGAATTTGTGAATGAGATTGGAATGATTTCTGCTCTGCAACACCCTCATCTTGTAAAGCTCTATGGATGCTGTATTGAAGGAAATCAATTGTTGCTTGTGTATGAGTATATGGAGAACAACAGCCTTGCTCGTGCTTTATTTGGTAAAACTAACAAATACAATTTATGTTTGCATCTCCATGATACATGCACATCTGAAAAGTACACCAGTATAGCAGTATTTTTATTCTCACTGTTGATTTGGTGACTTAAAAAGGTCCTGAAGAGCACCAATTGAATTTGGACTGGTCCACAAGGCACAAGATCTGTGTTGGTATAGCAAGAGGCTTGGCTTTCCTCCATGAAGAATCAAGGTTGAAGATTGTGCATAGAGACATCAAGGCCACTAATGTTCTTCTTGATAAGAATTTAAATCCTAAGATATCTGACTTTGGTCTTGCCAAGCTTGATGAAGAAGAAAATACCCACATAAGCACACGAGTTGCCGGAACCTTGTGAGATTGTTTTTCTCATATCTTGCAATGTTTGTCTGTTCTTGCTTTTGACAATGATATAAATGTCTAATATTTGTTTTTTGATAGAATTACTTATTTTATTATCATATGGAATAACTGTATACCATTTTGTTAATTTGCAGTGGATATATGGCACCTGAATATGCAATGCGAGGTCATTTAACAGATAAAGCAGATGTATACAGTTTTGGAATTGTAGCCTTGGAAATTGTTTGTGGGAGGAGCAACACTAGTTACAAACTGAATATGAAGCAAAACCCCTTTTATCTTCTTGATTGGGTAAAAACTTAAGTCTCTTTTTCTTTTTCGCAAAGTATCCCAATATCTCTCTTTTATTAATTATTGTTTAATTATTTAGAAAGAAAAAAGAAGAAAAAGAAATCAAAAAACAAAACTGAAAGAATATAACCCTGATTTCATTTCCTAGTTTATTCCTTCTTAATCCATTGAATTAGTAAATGCATTTTCTCAACTATACCGACTTGTATCATGTTTTCCAGGCAAGTGTTTTAAAAGAGAAAGGGAGTTTGTTGCAGTTAGTTGATCCCAAACTAGGCAAGAATTACAACAAAGAGCAGGTAATTACATTGATCAATGTGGCTCTCCTGTGTACTAATGTCTCTCCAGCAGTTAGGCCAGCAATGTCTTCAGTTGTGAGCATGCTCGAAGGCAAGTCCTCTGTTCAAGATCTAGTCATCGATACAAGTACCGACTTGTATGATGATTTGAAGATAAAAGCAATGAGAAAGCAATTTCAGCAAACCAGTGAACAAGATAATACAATTGAAAGTCAGACACAAAGTATTCAATTGGATGGCCCTTGGACTACTTCTTCTACTTCTGCTAAGGATCTTTATCCAATCTCTTTGGGTACTACTTATTGGGAGGAAAGGAATTTAATAGATGGGTAAAAATATATCAACTGTTTGTATCATCTTAACTCTTTTTTTTTTTTTGGGTTTTTGATGAGAATTCCATTGCAATAAAAGGATACATAGGACTTGTATGAAAATTTTATGTAGTTTTTGTATAATGTGTATCTTAAAACTTGTAATTTTCAATCTCTATTTTTTAAGCAATTACATTGTAATAAATAATCGTTGCAAATTTTATAAGAGTATACATGGTGTGATACCCTTCATTTGCTTCAGCCTGCATATTTTTATGTTTTATAATATCATAATAGTATCAGTTTCATAATATTACTCACTCTCCAACAGAGTTGACATACCCAATACATGCATCTTGGGTGTTACCAAAAAAGAGCAAGAGTTGTCCTTTTTATATGTTTACTTTGATAGTTATTGATATTTATTAAAATGAAATAGAGTTTGTAACTCATTAAATTTGAAAATTTCTATTATCCATGATATTTTATATCAAATTAATTAACTTTATTAGACACAAAATATAATTAAAGTTTATTAAAAACCAATTAGAAAGTAGTTCATGTATACCTTTTATTAATTAAAGCATTTACTGATGACAAAATAATTGAACAATTAATCTATTTTTTCTTTTGAAAACCAGAAAACCACTTTTCATTAAGAATAATGAGGGAGAAGAACTTCAGGACTAGTTCTCCAAATACAAAGTGGTAAAAAATGAATGGACTGTCGCGTAAGCAGATGAGCAGCCCTATTCATATCACGTATAATCCATCTAATCTAGATATCTGACCTGCTACCTAAAATTTTCTTACAATCCAGAACAATAGAACCAAAATCCGAAATATCTAGTGAAGTAGAGTTCAAAGCAGAAAAAAGTTCTTGACAATCAATAAAAAGATAACCAGAAGAATGAAAATAATCAACAATAAAAAGCAGGACAGTCCTTAGAGCCAAAGCCTCAGCAATTACTAGTGAATTGCACCCCACAGTATGGAAAGAGACTGCTTGAATAAAACGACCTTCGCCATCTTCAACCACTCCAGCGCCACCCGTCTCACCTTCCCTGCTGAAAATAGCAGCATCACAAAAAGCATGCCAAGATGACTCATCCAGATTCACACAAATATTTGATCTTGACCCAGTACCATGCAAACCATACAAAAGAGAATTATCACGTAAAGCAGCAAAAGATGACCATTCTGAATATTGATTCCTAGTAACAAAAGCGATTTGACCAGGATGGATTACTTTTGATGATCAATAAAAATCATTACGGGCACGCCACATGTTCCAAACAAGTAAGGCAAATAATTCAGCTTTCTCCTGACCATGAGCATCCCAACTATGCATAAACAAGTCAATAAAAGTAGAATACAAAGAGGGGATATCAAAACCAAGCAAGCCCCAACAAGAGGTGAATTTAGCACAGTGACATAAAATATGATCCCCCGTCTCCGGCGCAGGACAAAACAAACATGTATCAGCAATATCAATCCCTCTACTTGCCAGATTGAATTTGGTAGGAAGAACACCCCTACAAGCTCTCCACATAAAATCACGAACCTTTGGAGGAATTTTGAGTTTCCAAATGCGTTTCCATAAGAGATTATTCACGTTGGCATGATCTCCATGATTACCTAGACTAATCCGATAGCCAGACTTGACCTTATAAACCCCCTTTTTATCAAGATGCCACAGAATCGAATCACCCACCACATTAAGAGATAGAGGAATGGATAAAATAGCACGAAAATCGGTTACCGAAAAAGAATCCATCAATTTACCAATGTCCCACCGCCTTTCCCCATCCACTAAAAAATCACAGACTCTAGAAAAAGGACTAATAAATCGAGCCCCATCCTCCGCCACAAAGGAATCAACCTTAGGAATCCAGGGATCCGAAGCAGCCAGAATACTCCTGCCATCACCCACTCGCCATCTAACACCTTTACGCAATAAGTCTATAGAGGCAAAGATACTCGACCACACAAATCTAGGGTTATTACCCTTCCGAGCTTTGAACAAATCCCCTCTCGGGAAATATTTAGCTTTGAAGATGCTATAAAAAAGAGTATCCTTCTCAGTAAGTAGCTGCCAACCCTGTTTGGCTAGCATGGCAAGGTTAAAATGTCTAAGAATTCTGAACCCCATCCCACCCTATTGCTTCGAATAAGACATCCTCTCCCAAGAAAGCCAATTCAGCCCACGATTCTGTTCCTTCTTCCCATTCCACCAATACCGATTCATAATAACTTGAAGCTCATGACAAAGATTAGAAGGAAGGAGAAACACTGACATACAATACGCTGGTATGGCCTGTGCTACGGATTTTATAAGAACCTCTCTACCTGCTCTCGACAAGAATCTGTTATTCCAACTGTTCACCTTTTTCCACAGCCTGTCCTTAATAAAACGGAAGATATGATTTTTGTCCCTCCCAATAAGTGAAGGGAGCCCCAAATAAAAACTTTCCCTAACAGAATTAGTCACCCCCAATATATTAGATATCACATTCCTATTATGACTAGTAACACACGGACTGAAAAATATGCCAGACTTCTGAAAGTTCACAGATTGACCTGAGCTCTTCTCATAACCAGCCAAGATTGCTTTCACCCTCTCTGCTTCAATAGAAATAGCCTCAAAAAAGAAGAAAGAATCATCGGCAAATAACAAATGAGAAACTTTCGGACAACCTTTACCCACCCTACAACCATTAATCAATCTCCTCTCCTCCGCATTACGAAATAAAGCAGAAAGACCCTCAGCACAAATTAAATATAAATAAGGCGAGATAGGATCTCTTTGACGCAACCCCTTACCTAGGCTAATCGATCCCACCAAGACCCCATTCAAACTCACAGAATAACTAATATTTGAATAACACATATACATCTAGTGAATCCAACCCGCAGGGAAGCCCAAAGCATGCATCATATCAGATAAATAATCCCAATTGACTCTATCATATGCCTTACTAATATCAATTTTCAAAGCACAATACCCTAGATTACCATACCTTCTATTCTTCAAATTGTGCAATGTTTCAAAGGCCACACAAACATTATCCGTAATAAGACGTTGAGGCACAAAAGCAGATTGATTCACAGAGATAATATGAGGTAATATCTTTTTCAGCCTATTAGCTAATACTTTAGAAATAATCTTATAAATAACATTACACAAAGCTATAGGCCGAAAATCTTTCACCGTATCTGGTAAATGTATTTTTGGAATAAGCACAATATTAGTATCTGTAAGATTAGTAGGGAAAGTACCTCTCCTGAGCCAATCCACCACATTAGTGAAGATCGCATCCCCCAAAATATGCCAGTATTTCTGCAAGAATGCTGGATTCAAACCATCAGGACCTGGGGCTTTATCTGGATGCATACTGAACAAAGCTGCACGAAACTCTTCCTTACAGAAAGGGGACATCAAAACTGACACGTCATCCTCCGTAACCCGCTTTTGAACCATACTTGGCACAAAACCTCTATCCAAGGACTCGTCCAGTTTGAACAAGTTTGAGAAATACTCTCTGACCAATCCCTTCATCTCAGCAGGATTAGAAGTAATTGAACCATCTTCCTTCCGCAGCTTCTTGATTTTATTAATCATCCGTCTACCCTTAATTTGTTTGTGGAAATACTTTGAATTCTTGTCCCCATATTTGTACCAAAATAACTTAGCTTGCTATTTTTTACGTACCTCCTCCGTCAAAAGAATTTTATTCCACTCCTTCTTCAACTTCTTCGAGCCAGCTCCACCGTAAACTTCTCTGTCAAATTCTAACATTCAGACCACCATATTCCTTCTCTTCCAAAACTCTCCATTGCGTGCTCTACCCCACCTACCTACCTCCTTAATCAGATTATCTCTTTACTCAATGAAACCCCTTCTACTGCATGCATATGGTGGTCCGAATGTTAGAATTATCCACCCGAAATGAAACCCCTCACCACCCTCTCTAAATCATCATCCAGAAGCCAGGAATTGTCCACCCGAAATGGTCTACTCAAATGGCAGGACTCATTTGGCTCCAAAGTAACCACCAAAGCCATGTGATCCGAAACTGGAACTACTTGAGAAGCTGCTATGGCATTCGAAAATAAGACAGCCCAACTGTGGTTTGACATAGCCCTATCCAAACGTTCCTTAATATGCTCCCCATGACAATTAGTGCCCTCAAAAGTATAAAAATAACCAGATGATTCCAAGTCCACCAGTCCCGCATCATCCAATGCCGCCCTAAACCCATTCAAGAGGAAAGATGGTTTCGGTGGCCCTCTAAGCTTCTCCATATCAGCAGCTATATCGTTAAAATCCCCCACACACAACCACGGTAAAGAACTGTTAGTAGCCAGAGCACGAAGAAGGTTCCACGATGATCTACGTCTGTGCACTTCCGGGTACCCATAGAACCCTATAAAATGCCAACTCCCATTCTCAGACTGTACACCACAATTAATGAAATTGTTAGCAAAAGAGAGCACAGCAAGATCCATTGAAGACTTCCAAAGTATACACAAACCCCACTCATCCCAATACGGTCAACACAGAAGCAATTATCAAACCCAATTAAAACTTTAATCTCCTCCATTCTCTGAACATGCATTCTAGTCTCCATCAAAAAGATTACTTACGGACGGTAACTAAAAGATAAATCTTTTAGTGCATGTACTGTCCGAGGATTACCAATCCCTCGACAATTCCAGCTGATAAGCTTCATCGTCTTCGGCTATCTCGCTGCTTGGCGAGATCAGCCGCTGATTTGAGTGTTGAAGCTGTAACTCCAACGTTAAAACCTTCTGCAGAATCCACCTCCCTGGAAACGACTGAAGGTACTGTCGTTTGACCCGCTGACTCACTCCTGGGCCTCTTCTATATTTCCTCCACAAGGCCCACTGCCACATCTTCCCCCAACTCCCCAACACTCATCCGATCCATTAAATCATTATCCAGCCCATCCATATTCTCACCCAGCTTCTTCAAACAAGGGTTGACTCCAAATAAGGAATACCGAAACAATTGGGATTTCAACAAATATCTCTGATTATTCGCTGGATAATTACTCGTTTCCGCACTTAACGCCTCACAATACGCAATTGTATCTTCCCTCAACCACTAGCTGCCGGAGCTCATCCCCCGCCGATCAGCAACACAAAGGCTATCATCCCATTCAAACCGAAGCCCCTCGGGTTTCTTATGTAAACGCTTTTCACAATAAGAATCAGTATGCCCAAGAATTCCACACAAGTAACAGTAGATGTGAACCCTGAAATAACTAAAAAAGACATAGAAGGCTTCTCCTTTAGCATCCACCAGCCTCTTCTTCCGTTTCAAAGGGTGACGAATATCAAATTTGGTTCTTATTCTCATCACAGTCTCATTGGTCTGTGGATTATGTTTTATATCATAAGTAATGAACGAACCAATAAAATTACCAAGAGAGACAACTACTTCTTCCCGAAAGAAACCCGGCTTCAATCCCTTGACATGAACCCACACGTTGATATGGAGCAAAGGAATATATAAAGGATCTTGACTATCCTCAATCTCACTCCACACAAGCAGATGCCTATTAAAAGACCAGGGAGCACCTTCAATAACCCGACTAAAGTCCACACTGTTATAGAAACGAAATAAAAACCTCTTAGCACCCAAATCAGAGATTGTAACACCCCCTAACGGATGCCAAGTATCCGCAAGCACAGCCTCATAGCGTTAAAGTTTATGGAATTGTAAGTCAAAAACATCCCTACCAAACACCACTTGTAATTCTGAATAGGTTCCTCGAGATTAATGTTAAAAGCTAAAACTTCATCCTCCTCCTCCTCCATTGATGGAGGGTTATCAGCACCGTTCATTTGAAACAGACCGAAAACTTACCGGAAAGAGAAATAAGAAAAAGCAATGCTAACGAGAGCATACAAAAAACGCAATTGCCCCTAAGAAGTATTGAACAATTAATCTATGAACGTATATTAAAAAATCAATTAAAAGAAAAAAATAAATCTAATTAACAAATAAAAATAAATGAAATAAATTTTTTAGAACTTGCTCCTAAAAATTAGGGGTGTGCAAATTTATAAAACCCGACCGAACCAAGTGCATTTTGGTCGGGTTCGGTCGATTTATATAATATATACGGATGAAATAAAATTTTTATTTTTAAAAAATTTTGAATTCAGTCGGTCGGTTGGATTGAGATAAATTTTTTGTTTTAATCTAATCCTGACCAACTCTTATATATTTATATATAAAGATAGTATTATTTTATTTTATTAATTAATCCGATCAAACCTGACCCGACCTGACTCGACTCTTGTGTATTTATATATAAATATATATTTTTTATTTTATTTGCCACTTAACCCGACCAAAAATGACCCGACCCTACCCAACAATACTAAATACCAACCCGAATATAAAGCTCTATATTAAATATCAACCTATTTGAAATCAACTGACCTGACTAATCCCGAAATTAATTCGATTCAATCAAAATTTTAAAAATATTGGGCAGAATCCATTTGAGATTTTTACTCTTTGATCGAGTTCAGTCATATTGAAAAATTACTCCAACTCAATCGAATTCGACCCTTGTACACCCTTATTAAAAATTAAAGTCCAATATGCACGATTTATTCAAGTTAACAACTGACCTCCCATAATCCCAAGTCCATGATCAAATTAATATTACAAAAAAAATTTCATTTATAAAAGGTTTAATTACAAAAAAAAAAAATTTAAACTTAACCCCAATTTTCACTTCTACTATAAACTTTTTTTTTTATATAAATTAGTACATAAAGTTATTTTTTCAATTCAAAACTATTTATAATCAGTTGGGCTTGCTTTTATTAGGGATCTTATTGACATGTCCGTCTATTTTTTATATTTTAAAAAATAAATAACCGGGCATTACAAAAAATTACGCCTTTAATTTAATCTTAGAAAAATTTAAAAAATAATTAAACAAACGGGCATTATAAAAAATTAATGCCCGTTCATTTTCTTATTTATTTTTCTTCTTACAAATTATAGAGTTGTAGGTGCTGAGAAAGGAAAATATATTGTAAATCATGGAATTGAATATGATTCTAAGGCCTCAATATCAAATTTCGTCGTAGCCATAACTAATTTCAAATAAATTTAATTAGACTCTATATTACTTGTTAGGATCATTTTAAAATTTTAATTTGGAATCATGCAAAAGATGCAACTGCAAAATAAAAAGAAAATAGAGAAGAGAATAAATTTTACGTGCATGGGTCGGTGTAAATCTGTCCATAGATGAATAAAAGAAAAAAAATCACTAATTAAAATAAAGAGATATATAAAAATTTAGGAAAAGAAAATAACACTAAAATTTTTATCCCAAATTACTACAAAATGCTCATCACTCTTAAAACAAGCTTTGAAATATAGTATTCACTCTAATTAACTCTCTTAATTATTTTTTTTAGCACACCAAAAAGTGCACATACCTATAGTAATTTACCCATTTTAGGATTTAATTAAATTAAGGATCCCATAGTACATCTATATATAGTGGAATAGGTTGGGAAAATCCAAAACTACAAAGGATTTCTAAGTTGGCCACTAATCTAATTCTATGAAGGATTCCAAAAACAAATTAATTATTGTATCCTTATACAACAAGAGTTAGCCCAACAATTCAAGCCATATTTAGCAAATCTCCACCTTGACTTGAATTTTCTTATCCTTTTTCAAAACAATTAGTAGAATTTTCTCCACCTTCTTCATTAAACCCCTAAAGGGCTTCTCTCAAATGCAACAAATGCCAATCAAGTGCTTGAAATTGCCCATAGAAAGATATTTAGTCATCATATCAGCTGAATTATTTACAATACCAATCTTTTTCATAATAATACCATGAGAAATAATATCATGAACAAAATGTTTTCTTACATCAATGTGCTTCATCCTCTCATGAAATATTTTATCTTTTGCCAAGCGAATAGTACTTTGGCTATCACAGTAGGGAACCGTAAATTGTTGATTTGAATTAAGCTCACCAATCATACTTCTTAACCAAATAGCTTCTTTTATAGCCTCAACTACTGCTATACATTATGCTTTTGTAGTAGATAATGCAATTATTGACTACAAAGTAGTTTTTCAAGTGATAGCACTATTGCCAAGAGCAAATAAGTAATAGTAATGGATCTTCTCTTATTAAGATTAATTATAAAATTTGAATAAACATAATCAACCACATTATCCTTACTCCTTCCAAACTCCAAACAACAATTAGTAGTACCATGCAAGTATATGAAAATCCATTTCACCACTTGCCAGTACTCTTTACCAGCATTATACATGTATCTACTTATGACACGAATTGCATATGAAATGTCAGGATGAGTACAAACTATAGCATATATTATACTAACAGCTGCACTAGATTAAGGAATGTGTGACATGTACTTAATATTCTTTTTTTTACTATGGTGAAAAAGCAGCGGAGAGTTTAAAATGAGCAGCAAGTGGCGTACTTTCAAGTTTGCCATTTTTCATGCGAAAATGTTCAAGAACCTTCTCTATAAAACTCCTTTGAGTTAGATACACTATACTTTTAGTTTTGTTTCTCTGAATTTCCATCCCCAAAATTTTCTTAGTAGCCCCCAAATCTTTCATCTCAAATTCATCACTCAGTTCTTCTTTCAATTTGTTGACCTCAGAAATATTCTCAGCATCGATAAGCATATAATTAACATATAGTACCAAATAAATGAATGAACCATCATCAAGTCTTCTAAAATATACACAACTATCATATTGGCTCCTCAATAGGCATGGTCAATCATAAGGAATCAAACTGCTTGTGCCATTATCTAGGACATTATTTTAAATCATACAATGATTTCTTCAACAAACAAACCTAGTTTTTTTTCCTTCAGTCTCAAAACTCTCAGGTTATGATGTATAAATTTTCTCTTCAAGTTCACCATTTGAGAAGGTAGTTTTGGCATCTAGTTGTTCTAGTCTTAAATCATACATGTCAACTAAAGCAAGCAAGGCACATATAGAGCTATGTTTAACAACAGGTGAGAAAATATCATTAAAGTCAATTCCACAAACTTGACTATAGCCCTTTACAACTGTGAGCCAGGGATTTCGACCCTGACTCCTGGTGATTGTATCTTCAGGACTGTTTAGGCTCGTAGCCTTCAAGAACATGAGCCTAAACAAAGAGAAATGGAGTCACCGCTTGGATAAATTGGGAAAAGAAAGGGGTAGTGTCTTGGTTCCTAAGGAATCCACTACCTCCTACTAAGTTTAGAAAGTTAGATACTCATAGTCATAATAAGATGAATCCTATTATCTCTATATGCTTGATTCATCGGAACATGTCTCCTTTTCAGGTTCTAGTATTATATTATTTAAAGATTTCAAAAGCATCATCTACTACACATTCAATAAGAGTATGCAAAGGGTAAGAAGAAACATTTTATTGCATCAAATAAAAATATATACATGAGATGGTAATGTCCATGTCAATAAATAAAATAAAATAAAATAAAAATGAGCACTCGTCAATGATAGAAATATGCTCTTACATCTAATAAGAAGCCTACACATCAATTCTAGAAATAAAAAGAGTAGATGTGCAGGCGTACTACATCATTTCTAAAGAAAATAACCATAATCAAATTAAAAATAAGCAATAAAATAAATCATGCATCGCTATTCAAGTAACATTGCTTAAAGATTAAATTCTTTCAATTTGAGTACAAAAGATCAAAACAGAGTTTATGTGCCAAGGATTTGGCCAACACCGTATTTTTTATATCCATAATAAAAAAAAGAAATTCAACAATATGTGATTTTAGAGATGTATCTTCAAACATAATAATTGTGTATAAATGATATCTTGCCACAAATTTGTCATGTATAATGACTCAAGCTTAGAACATATGTATTTTGTAGTCTTTTTAGTACTAACCTCACTTAGAATCTCGTTTGATAGAATAATTGAATGGCTACTACAACTTTCTCATCACATTCTTGCTTCTGATTTTCAGTCATAGTAGCTGGCAGCTTGTCCTTCTCTAATAGGGCCTTTTGTTACCCATTTTGTGTCAAGATTGCATGCATCTTAACTTGCCACAAAGCAAACTAAAATTGCAATCATAGTTATAGCCATAACTAATCTCAAATAAATTTAACTACTTTCTAATATCGCTTGTTAGGATCTTTTCAAAATTTTGATTTTGAATTACGCAAATGATGCAATGACAAAATAAAAGAAAATAGAGAAGAGAATAAACTTTAGGTGGTACGGTGTAAGTCTTCATCCACGAGCAAAGGGAATAAAAAATCCACTAATAAAAATAGAGAGAGATACAGGAATTTAGGAAAAGGAAATAACACATAAACATTTATCCCAAATTACCCCAAAGTGATCACCACTGTCAAAGCATTATAATTAACTCTTGCAACAATTGCTTTACTGGCACACCAAAAAATGCAACCCCATAGCACACCCATATATAGTGGAATAGGTTGGCCAAATCCAAAATTACAAAGGATTTCTAAGTTGGCCACTAATCCAACTCTATGAAGGATTTCAAAAACTAATTAATTATTGTATCCTTATATAACAAGGATTAGCCCAACAATTCAAGTCATATTTAACAGAGAGATATGGAGGAATAAGTTGTAGAACATAGGTTCAGTATGGAGACAAATAATGCAAAGGAGACTTCCTTTTTCCTTTTTCTTGATTATTAACTCTAGATTATTGAACTTCAAATCTTTGATTTTTATGCCTAGTACCCATCTACAGCTTCTCTGAAGACCTTATGTGTAGTAATGCAATAGCGTGTGTAATATGTAACTTCCATTGTGTTTTATCATTTAATTAGACCTATGAAATTCAACTAAAATAACCAATCAACATATACAAACTGTGACATGCTCATCACATAATGTAAGCTAAACTAAATCAAATGTTTTCTACCATGAGATAATATTTCTTTAAGAATAATGTGTTTGCATAGGGCTGATAATAAAAAATAACACAACCTAGGGGTAGAAAAAAATCTTATGCTAGCACCATTAATTGTCGCTTATGGTTTCAACTGGCAGCTCTTATTAATGACTCGGTTGAAGTAATAGCTACAAACACAGCAGTAATCCAACTTGCACCTGAGAAATAGAAAACTTAAAAGTTATGCAAGAAGAAATAGGAAAGAGTAACAGTAATAGCAACAAGATGAAGAATATGAAGACGTGGCTTGTTAGGAAGCTAAAGATGAAGGTGGTTTAAAGATGGAGATTGAAGTTTTTGGGCTCTAGTTTTAAGTGGAAAAGGATAATCTTTTAGCTCTCTTTTTTTATGATATGATTTTCAAGATTGTTTATGTTTTTAAATTATTATCTTACCTTATATTTCTTTTATTTATGTTATGCTTGCCACATCTGACCTTCTTTGTAATTTCTCATAATCTTTTTGTCTTTTCTTGCTTTTGACATATAGAACTTTTGTCTTTTTTTTTTTTGATGGGTTCTACAATGCCACCATGAAAGAAAAAGAAGAAACAAACAAAAAAAAAATGAACGAGCAATACTTTTTTTATAAAACCCATTTGTTTTGTGACTTTCTTAATTTTTCTTAAAGAATAAAATATGTGCTACTTTTTTGTAAGGCATGTTCATTTATATTTTAGAATAAAAAAAATAGATTGATAGGTCAGCAAGATTCCTAATAAAAGCAAGCTCAACCAGTTAAAATATAGTTTTGAAATGAAAAAATAAGGATGTGTTTTTTTTTCGTTGTGGAGTTTTTGTTTTTGTTTTTTTTTAAAACCAAAAATTATTTTTTGTTTTTGTTTTATATTTTTTTAAAAAATTCATTTTATGTTTTTAAAATATATATATCATAATTATTAAAATTTTAATTATTAAAAAATAAAAAAATTTAAAAAGGATAACGTCAAAAATTTTAAACAATTTTTTGCTGTAAAAAAATTAGTTTTATTGATATAAAATGTCTTTTATATATATAAAGACATTTTATTGATGTACAATGCCTTCTAAAAACTAAAACTCTCAAAATTATATTTAATGACTTACATATTTAGATTTAAATAGCTTTTATTTAATAAAAAAATCTAAAATTTAATTATATTGCCAAACACATTTTAGCTTTTTTCCTAAAAAAAACTAAAATTAAAAAATAAAAATTATCCCGAACACACCCTAATTTTATATACTAATTTATCAAAAAACAATTATAATAAAAACGAAAATCGAAGTTTAAGTACTTTTTGATATTTAGGTCTTTATAAAATCTTTACGTTTCTTTCCAATATATATATATTTACATTCTAAAACTATAGTATAGTCGAATTGCAAATGTATATATACAATTTGACAAACAAATACATATCGAATTCTACCACATCTATTCTATAATTTGAAAAGGAAGCAAAATCAATGTAGATGATTAGTGATTTTACTTTTCTTTTACCAATTTTACCCTTATCCTTATATATATACCCTTACCCTTATTTATATATACCCTTACCCTTAATAAATAACTTATATTTTAATAATTTTATTATAAAATTATAAATTATTTTATTTTATTTTTATTTTTAAAATTTAAATATAGTTTAGTTTGTAAATTTATATATTACAAATAAAAAGCATCTACTAAATGTTTTTAAAATATTTTAACATATATTAAAAATTAACTTAAAATTTTCAAAAATAACTTTAACTCTTATTTTTTTTTAAAAAAAATTATTATCATATTTCTAACACTATGAGATGGATAAAATGTTAGGGGGCCAACCAGTTAAGATAAATAGTTATAGTATTTTAAAAAAAATAAAATTATAAATTTGACATATTCAATATTTATTGCTAAAATAAGTTTAAATAAATATATTAAAAAATTGAGTTTTATTATTTTTCTATCATGACTTATAGTTATTTTTTTTCTTTAAAACTTTTTTTTTTTTGAAAAGAATCATAATAATAATTAATAAACAACTAACAATGAGTGATCATAATTCATGAAATAATGATAAATACAATATTTTACTTTAACAACCTTAAGCAAATACAAATTAAAGTTTGACATCTCTTATCAATAATTAAATTAAAAAAAATATAATTAAATTATAATTAATCCTAAACCCTAATTATAGATAATAAAGTCTCACTTTAATTGATTGAGATCTAAAGATACGAATTTTAAACAATTATAAAAAAAGAAAGAAAAAAAAGGCTTGAAGTAAAGACAACAAAGTTGACTAAAAAGTAAATAAAATAAAAGAAATTTAAGAATAGTAAACTTATCGTATAAGTTTTCTCTTTTTTTCTTTTTATAAAATTAAAAATTTGATATTGAGCTAATATATATTTAGTTTTGGGTCAAATAAATATATTTGGGTTAAGACTTCAAATTTGGACCAAATTTATATGGAAGGAGTTTATTTAATTGGAGGGGCCCATTTTTAAAAATTTTATAATATTTACATACAATAAAAAAAATTGGGAAGGGCCAAGGCCCCCTCCACTATAAACATAGTTACATCCACGTTAATTAGAATGGTGCCCTTGCATTGTTTTGGATATATATATTGTTGTCTCAAGATGGCAACAAAGAGACGGTGGGTGAATTTATTGTTTGGATAAATGATAGCAAATTAAAATTTTAAAACAAGTTGAAGCAAGAGAAGAGTAGAGAAGAATGAACACAAAAAAATTATAGTGGTTCGGATTACCTCAATTCTACATCCACTTCCTTAACAAACTTGTTAAGGTTCCACTAACCTTGAGTTTTTACAAGCTCAACTCTAACTTGGTATTTTTACAAGCTCACACCCAACTTTTATAATGGTTTGAGAATTATCCTCATAAGCTTACAAGAATTTTTTCAAGACTCACTCTAAAACCTAAGTGTTTCAAAACTAATACTCAACTTTTACAATGGTGTTTAATGATCACATCCAACACTCAATGAATAAAAATATAGATTTTGATATAAAGAATTGAAATTAGTTTGTCTCAGCTATATCAATCATAATTTTTTTAAATAAGAGGTTTCTTCTGGTATATATAGCCATTAGGACTCTAACTAGCCGTTTGATGTGGTTTCCACATGTTTGCTTCTTGTTTTCTACTTAAGTTATTGCTGAGACACTTTGTACGATCGTCATATACCTTGAGCGGTCACACAATTCAATTTTTCTTCAACGGCTATTTCCAACGGTAAAGATTAGTTGGCCAACAAGATCTTATCTCCCATCCTGGCATGTCTTGCGGTTGCACAGATTGATTGTGCAATCGCACAATATAAGATTGCCGTTACATTTAAAATTTTTCTTCTACGTGTCCAATTATCATTTCTTCATTATGTTTGGCGCTTAAATTCAAATTTGATGTTGCACAATTCAAATTCTTCACCGTACAATGTCACTGCTATATTTTCTATGGTTTAATGGAAGTTTTGGTTCTGCCTTGTGTGAATACACAAATTCGTGGGTGATTGTATAGGTGTTTGTGCATCTGGACTCAGCAGCACACTCCGGCCGCTATCTCCTCTATAATTTTTGAGATTTTTGTCCATTGAATTGTGCAGTAGCTCGAAGATTGGGGTTAGTCACACAATGGGCTTGTGATTGGCTGTGGATGCACCAGAGACCATGTGTTCCAAGGAGATTCTTCCTTTGGCTGTTGTACGGTTGCTCAGTGTGTAGGGCAGTCGCACGAGTCCTAACATTTAGTACCTATAAAGACAAACTTGGAACTTATTAGCACACATCAATTTGATTGTTAATGATCAAAATAGAGTTTAATTTTCTAACAATCTCCCCTTTTTCTACTTTAGCAATCAAATTGAATTTAACATTTGTAAGTTGTAAATCAACAAGTGCATGTTCAATTTAGATCAATTGTTGATTGTAGTTGCTCCCCCTAAAGTCATTCTCCCTTATTGTTGTTGTTGTAATGCAATGTGCGATGTATAATGTATGTAATTCAATTTATGTATTATGTATCTTCTCCCCCTTTGACAAAGGCAAAAAGAAAAAGATAGAAACTTGGTAATAAAAGAAATAGACAAAGAAAGACCATTACATTAAACTTAAAAAAATTAAAATAAGAAGATAAATGCAAAAGAAAGCACAAGACATAATAAAAAGGAATCAATAAAAATTAATTTATGACTTTCTCTTTTCCTTTTTGAGATGGAGGAGGAGAAGGAGTGCCTTCATCTGTATTAAAGGATGCAGCAGGGGAGTTGGCATAGGAGGATCCAGAAGATTCTTCATATGGGATCTCAACATGTTCACTTACATCCTAGTCACGAAGTTCATATTAAGGGAGATCAAAATTCCCTTGTATATCATAAATATCATGATGAATATGAGCCAAAAGATCAATCTTTTTATTGAGCTTGGTGATCCTTTTAGTGATATCCTTTTTGAAGTGAGTGAATTATTTTTGGAGAGAGTGAATAACTTTGACTATGAGCTTTATGATTTTTGAGGATTCTCCCTTTTCTTATTGGGAGGGTGCTCAATTTCAACAGTGATAGGTTCTCCTCCTTCTTCTTTTATGCTGTGGTATCTAGGTCTTTTCTTTACGCACACCTTTTCTACCAAAGATGTACTCACAATGATCATCAACCTTTTGAATGCACATAGCATGTTCAAGATAATCAAGATTGATGGAGTTTGTGCAAGGTCATGAGGATCACTTAAGGTTGCTAAGTTGGTTAGTAATCCTAAATGAGAGAAAAAAGGTTCCAGCCTTATACTTCCTATGGTGAATAAAAGTGTTAATAAGTAATCAAACAGTATGGACTGGTTCATTGTGTTCTAAGGCATATAAGAAAAACAAGTCACATTTTGTGATTTTCTCATTGTCATCACTCCTTTGATGGATGGTGTAGGTCATGATCCTATAAAGGAGCCAAAAGATTAGGGTTTTGAAATAGATGGCCTTAGAGGATCTATTATCATATTTTATTTCTATGGATAGTTCACTTCAAAAAGAAGACAAATCCTTCAAAGGAAAGTCCTTTTCAGAATAAGAGAATGCTTCATGAGTTTAAAAGCCCCAAACTTCAGCAAATTCTTCTAAGGAGAGGGAAAACTCTTGATTAAATAGCCTAAAATAGACTCTATAGTATCCAATGGGAGCATTTTGGTTCTTTCCTACTCTAAGGGACATCAAAAATTCTCTTAAGAGGCAAAAATTCTCTTGAGAGGCTAGGGTATCCTAGTTCATTTGGAAAGACAAAATGTCTCCACCCTATTCTATCAAGATACCTATAGAGTTCCCCTTGAATATTGAGGATTAACCTTCAACAGGCATTTTAGTAGGCTCAATATTTTTCTTTTTTTAGCATGTAATATTTGGCCTTCACATCATCATTTTTGTATTTGGGTTTGTAGGGTTGAACACTCTTTTGAGTGAAGTGATTAGGTTTAGACGTAGGTTCACTAATGACTACCCCTTTCCCTTTCTCACTATTTGAGGCTTTCTTCTTAAGGTTCTTAGGCTTGGGTGCCATATCAAAAAAAAAAAAAAAGAAACAGAAATGTAGAAGAAAAAGTAGAAATGTAGAAGAGAGAGTGTTGATAAAGCTTGAAAGTCTTCACAAAGGCCTTCCAAGTATCCAAAGCCTTGAGAAATTGTTTAAAGAGGTGTATAAGTGTTTGAAAAAGTGTATTTTGCTTTAAAAATGAGGTATTTATAGACAAATTTGAAAAATCAGTCGTTTTATGACCGTTGGGGGCAAAATGGGTAGAGTTGTGCAAGTTCCAATGTTAAAAAAATTTAGCAGTTACAACTTGTGTATGATAGTACAAGCTATTGTGCAACCGTAATATACATCTTGCAATCACTACTGATAAGGATCACTCGCACAATCTAATCAAGTGTATAATGACCAAGAAATTTAAAAATTTTTTAATTTGAGCGATCGCACAAGGATGATTTTTGGTGTCCGAGAGACATAGAATGGTGTGCGATCTCCCAAGGATATTGAGTGACCGCGATGAGGATCAAGAGAAAATTTTGATGATATTTTAAATCTAAAAAGATCAAAATAGATGTGGAGATGTCAAAGAGTGATTAATCCAGTGATTTTCCATCAATCATTCCTGTTTGTTATTTTATGAAGTTTAACCATTCTTTATTTAGGGGTTTCGTAAAAATATCAACAAGTTGATTTTGAGTATCTATAAATTCTAGTACAACAGTGTGATTGTGAACATTATCTCTCAAAAAATGATCCCTAATGTCTATATGTTTTGACCTAAAATGCTGAACGGGATTCTTGGATAGTTTAATGGCACTTGTATTATCACACTTAATAGGAATGTGATCAAGTATTTTTTTATAATATAGCAATTGTTGTTTTATCCATAAGATTTGTGTGCAACAAAAACAAACAACAACATATTCGGTTTCTGTCGTAAATAAAGCAACCGATACTTGTTTCTTACTAAACCAAGAAACTAGGCATTCACCAAGAAAATGGCATGCTCCGATGGTGTTTTTCCTATTTAGTAGGCAACTGGTAAAATCCACATCCAAAAAACCTAAAATTTCAAAAGATGTGTTTCTAGGATACCATAGACCTAAATGTAATATCCCACTCAAATATTTTAAAATTCTTTTGGTGGCATTTAAATGTGATTCTTTAAGACAAGATTAAAATTTAGAACACAAATAAATACTATGCATTATATTGGGTCAAGAAGCGGTAAGATAAAGAAGGGATCCGATAATATTTTGATATTTCTTTTCATGTACTTTCTTACCAACTTCATCTTTGTCCAACTTTTAGGATGTGCTCATTGGAGTCTTACCTGCTTTGCAACCAGCCATGCCAAACTTGTTGAGAAGTTCCTTTGTATATTTGGATTGGTTGATGAAGAATCCATCCTTTCATTGCTTTACTTGTAGACCAAGGAAGAACTTAAGTTCACTCATTATGCTCATTTCAAATTTCTTAGTCATATAAAAGGCAAACTCTTGGCACAAAGATTTATTAGTAGTACCAAATATAATGTCATCAATATAAATTTGTACTATTAAGATGTTATGCAATTTCTTTTTAACAAAAAGTGTAGTATCAACTTTGCCTTTTGTAAAACTATTTTCGAACAAATAAGTACTAAGTCTATCATACCAAGCTCTTAGAGCTTGTTTCAACCCATACAATGCTTGGTTAATTTAAAAATATGATTTGAAAATTGATAATCTTCAAAACCTGGAGGTTATTCAAAATAAACTTTTTCATTAATAAAGCCATTCAAAAATACACTTTTGACATCCATTTAAAAAAGTTTAAAGTTCATATAACATTTAAATGTAAGTAAAATTCTAATTGCTTCTAATTTAGCAGCGAGAGCAAATGTCTCATCATAATCCATGCATTCCTCTTAGTTATAGCATTTGGCTACCAATCTAGCTTTGTTTCTAGTTATGAGACCATCTTCATCAAGTTTGTTCTTATACACCTACTTGCAACCGGTATTTGGAAGATCATTGGGTCTAGGAATAAGTTCTCAAACTTTATTTCTCTTAAATTGGTTGAGTTTATCTTACATGGCAACAAATGCAACATTAAAGTCTTAATATTTAAGTTTGGATCTAGTAGTTACTCCCTTCAAAGTGTCACCAATGATAAGTTCTTTTGAATGATCCTTTTGATAATGCCAATCTTTGGGTAATTCTTGAGTTTCTTCTTGTTCCACAATTTGTTCTATCTCATCATTGTCTTCCTTTGAATCATTGTTTATTGCCTCTTTCAATTTGTTCTTCCCTTTTTTTTAGCTCCATAGAGATTTTATTAACACACATTATAAAAGTTGCATCTTTTGGCAGTAGCTTGTCTAATGTACCTTAATCATAGAAATGTCTCATTTGAATTCTTATTCTCATTTTTAATGCCAAAGACTTATCATGGACATGCATTAGAGAACTTATCATTTTGGCAATAAATTTTCTAACAAGCGGAAGGATTGCATAATGCTCATCAACTTCACAAGCAATTTGATAGTATACTTTCTATTCATTTTAATGTCAAATATATTTTAATAGTGCACGTTAACAAGAATATTTGAAATTTAAAAATCAATGGTTACGACATTAATGCACATTAATGTTTATTTACCGTGCGTTAATATCTTTCCCCTATTTATATATGCTAACCCTAAATCCTATCAATTACAATAACTGTCAACTATAAAAACTGACATCCCTCTCTCAACTGAACAAAATTTTCTATAAATGATTTCCATTTAAAAAGAAATTTGTGATGCTCGTTATATATTGTAACGGGCGATACATTTAAATGGATTTTACCTAGAGGGAGTTTTAACACCCATTAAAAACCTAACATCCAATACAAATCAATCCATAATACACAGTGTCCTTTTTAATGCTCGTTAAAAATTCTAACAAGCGGGAGAACTTCATGCATATTAAATAGACATAGAGTTTTAACTATCGCTAACATACATTCATTTCAGTGACCATGTAGAATCGCATCAAATCGATAAACTCGTGTGAAGATTTGATGCAATTTTCATAAATTATCATTCATTTACTCCAAACTAGTCAAATTTAAAACACAAGTACATTACATCTTAAAAAGTTAATTTTAAACTGTTAAACTAACATTTTCATTGCTCCTATAGCTGACTTGCCCTCAAATCCTACATAGCAAACCCAAAACACCAAACATATCATGACAATGCTTATTGCTCTACAAAATTGACATAAACGATTTAGCCTACAACCTGAGGGAAGGCAATGCCTCATCAAATGCTTCATCAAATGACATAAACGATTTTGCTCTACAAAGTAATGTGCTTCATCACATGCTTTTTCTTAACCTTTATTGCTACCTTTTCTTCCAATGCCTTCTAAAGACGATATTCCGGCTTTTGTATATGTTCTGACAATAATATTACTTTTTCATATTCAAACTGTAATTTTCCTTCCTTTACTTTCTTGTCATTGTATATCATGTTCAAAATAGCCACCTCTTTTGCAGTTTGCTCTAGATCAACCTAATAAAAAAACTCACAACCATTTACCTTAAAAAAACTTAAGTTAGGGTTTAGGAAGATGAAATTTTTTCAATTTTAACATAAATTGCCTTCCATAATGGGCATCTTTGAAATCTTCTACCTGGATTCTATACTTTCCATGAAGCGTAAAGGTAAGTTCTCCTTCCATGTTTTCATCGCACAATTTCCCCATATGAAGATGCATGCAATTGAATTGACTGATTGCTCGTACTTTGGCTCATCTTGCTCCTACTTGTACTCAACAAAAGGAAGAAAAGAAGAAAAACAATACATTTTAGGGTTAAAAGGACTTTATAATTTTAAAAGTGAAGGGCATCAATATCGTGCCTGCTGATACTGATGCTCATCACAAAAGTGCTTTTATTATGTTTTTTCAAAAGAAAACTTACGGGCGTGACTTTTATAGAAGAGAAAAGTGATGCCTGTTAATAATTCAAATAGACTAAAAATTAATTTTCTACTTACATGTTAGCATGATAATCGGTAACGATAGCCCCAACCGGTGAAAAAATAAAAGTGAAATGAAAAGTTTCGTTTATGTATCATTTTGTAAAAAAAAAAAAGTTTATCATAAATGTGAAAAAAATGTGTAAAGTTTTAAGTATTTTTGTTTTGGTATTTTTGCTAAATTTTTTTGTTAAACAAGTTAATTTTTATAATTACTTAAGAATTTTTTATTTATTATTATTCAAGAAATATGACAAATTATCGATTATATAGAATATATTAAAATAAAGTATGAAATCCTCCTAAAATTAAAAAAATAACTTTTAAGTTGTGAGATTATATGATTTACAAGACATACTTGAATTATTTATTATGAACGTATATAATATTGCTAAACATGTAATTATTAATATTAATTTCAGGATGCAAATTGGAAATAATTGAAGATAATAAATAGGTAGAGTAGACTAATCAACTTAATACACACATATGCATACATACATACATATATTAAATTGAAGGGAGCATGAATTTATATATTGTCAATGTCACCATAATTAGGAGAAAGCTGTAAAGTCTAAAAAACTTCAAATAAATTTTTTGTCATTACTTGATGATCTTTAATTTCTCTCTCAATTTTTAATGCAATTTAATATTTCAATTTCCTCAATTTTAGGTCTTTCTCAAAATCATTAGATAAAAATCTTTATAGAAAATGAGTTAAAATCATATTTCAATTAAAACTATGATAAAACATAACAATTAAAATAGTATTAATTATTTTTAAAACAAGGCTAGAATGAGAGGTTATATTTGAAAAGAAATAATAATAATCGTCGACTATTATTATTGGAAAAAAAAGAAAATTTAAATATGGAATGTTCATAGCGGGAGGGTAAGAAAAAGACTAATTTACTAAAATGATTGAAGTCATATATATATATATATATATATATATGAAACCAGGGGTCCGTGAACCACCTTACCTCCTGATTCTCCCACTTTGGTTGTAATATCAAGCTCGTAGGAATTAATGCAAAAAAAAAAATATATATCTCAACCTCATCAATGACCACCAAAATTTCCCCTTTATATAATAGAAACAAATCTTTCATTGTGATTAATTCAACAATTAACTTATATATATAAACATTATCTGTTGCTATCTTTTTTCCTTAGTTAAATTATTAAAACCCCTAAACAATTGATAAAATTACATTTAAATTCTTGCTAGTTATGAACTCATGCTTTGTACAGTTTTGATATTTTTTATTTTTTATTTATTTCTTTAAAAATTTCTCTTATTGCTATGATACTGGTCAAATAATATATTATCAACTTAATATCTATATTTCGATAGCCATTAGTTGGATTAAGGGAATAAAATCCCCAAATCTTTAATTATTTTGCTTCAATATTAATTTCTTTACTTTGAATTCTTTTTTAGTATTTTTTTTAATTGAAAAGAATGGATAGTTGATCGGAAAAGAATACCGGCCGATTGAAGAGGACATAACTGGTCTCACGTTCATTTTCTAACAACAATTTGAATACAAATCGAGAGGCAAAAATAATTGGTACATAACATATTACAAAAGACAAAAAAAAACCTCAGTTCTTCTTTTAGATACTTCACGTAAATAAAGAGCTCTGATTTTGATTTGTTTTTTAGCTGATGAAGCTTAGATTCTTGCTGTATTTTCAAGAAAAAGGGCATGAAAAAGTAATCAATTAATTAAGAAAGATATTAGAGTGTGACGCAATAAGCATAGAAGCAAAAAAAAAGAAGAAGCCGAGATTGTAGTTTATATCTATATCCAATACTAAAATAATTATAGTTGACAGAATATTATATCTCGTGTCGTTATTTTTGAATATTTTAATTTATTAAATATATATTTATTTTAATTTATCATTAATATTTTATAATATTTATTATATTTTAAAGCAATTATAGAATTATTATAGGATTAGAATTGCAATTGAATTATCTTTTGCTTGAATTTTACTTATACTAGTTTGTATCTAATAATTTATCTTTAGGTGATGGCCATAGAGACAACATGTTAAAATATTAAATATTATTCTCACTGTCTCACAAAAATAAGCTTATTTCTAATTTCAAAATATTTAAAAATATTATATAATTATTTTTATTGAAAATTTAAATTTATATATAATTTTTATATTATATCATTACTTTAGTATGTGATATATTTAATAAATAATATTAAATAAAAGTATTATAAAGAATTTACATAATAATTAATTTATTAAAATAATAAATAGATTATAATTTGAGATAATAAAAAAATGAGTCTGTCTTCATAGGAGGAATGAAATATTTTTTTAATGAAAAATTTAAAAAAAAATGAAAAACTAAATCACGTGATAGAAATAAAAATGTATAATAATTTAATTAACTTTTCAAAATGCATGTTTTTTTGGTCAATTATCATTTTTCATTTTCAAATTATTTTTCTTAATTAGATTAAATTTCATAAATCAAATAATAATTTTCTTTTATTATTAATTAAATAAATTATTAATTAAATTTTAAAATTCGGCTTGATTATAAATTGACTATTTAAATCAATATCATCCATAATCATTCATATATTATATATGTTAATAATTAGTTATAATTTAAAAATAAATTATTATTTAAAAATATACTTCTATATTTTTCTATTAAAAAAATACACATTGAAAGTTTTATTATATGTTATTCTTACAACGATTTTGTATGTACATTGAGTGAGTTATGAGTATTTTACTTAAGTACTAGTGATTGAAGCCATTCGAATCCCAACAGAGACCGCTTTTCTCATGCTCTGCATTGCATCATTTAACTAATAATAATTATTAATATTATTTTGCCTTTCATTTTTCTTATAAGTAATATATATTCTTAGAAAATTTATTTTACTTTAATTTATTTATCTTTTTAAAAAATTGAGAAAATATTCATTTTTTTTTCATTTGTCTTTTTTCCCTTATTATTACTTATTTATACCAACTATTGAATAATTTTTGAAATTTTCATAAAAAAAATTTTATACGCTAGAGGATTTAACGTTTCTTAATTTATATATAATTATTTTATATGATAAGTTTGCCATGAGTTTTTTTAGTAAAAGAATAAATGAATTATAGCGATGTTGAGAAAATAGACTTAGGCCTGACTTAGTTTTAAAAACTAGCTAATGAGGTGATAATTGCCTAAGTCCAAGCCATTATACGGAGTGCGTATTTATTATATTTTATCAATATATAATACTTAATATATTTCCTCACATCCAGGGCTGAGCACATATAAAAAATCTGAAGTGCAAAGTTTATAGGGATAAACATATGCAGGTGGCCCAACATTAATATGTTAGATAGTGGCTCTGAGTCTATCTCGAGAAAATAAATTTGGGTTTAACTCAACCCCAAAAGTTAGCTCATGAAGTGAGAATGCTCAATCTATTATAAGGAGCACACATTTATTATATTTTATCAATATGAGATGCTTAACGAGGAATATTTTTCAGTCAAGGGCATTTTTGAGACATTTACTGAAGGCTTTGATTCCATTATTTCTTATGTTATATGGGAGAACCCCTTATTTCTTACGGCTTTTTTTTTTAGAAGAAGAAAGTGATATTATTCATAACTGAAGCTGCTTAAACAGCACTTCTCCTTGATTGTACAGTACAGCAGTTATCATTAAACAAAAGAGAAAGGATCCCATCTGGAGGAACATCCATCTTAACACCCTCAAACAAACAATTATGCCCAAAGTGAGCTAACCAATCAGCACAACAATTCGCCTCCCTATAAATATGATAAATCTTCACATCCCATGGCCGCCGAAGCATATCTTTAATATTCAACAAAATGTTCTAACTGATTCCGGAGCTTGTATTCTCAAATTCAGAAGCTGGACAACATGTAAATTATCACACTCAACAACAATTTTCTTAAAATTCAACTCCCAAGCCAACAATAAGCCTTGTAGAACTCCTCGCATCTCTGCAACCAAAATCGGGCAGCAACCCAAATTTACTGCAAAACCTGAAATCCATTCACCTTTAGTTCCCCTTAGGAGACCACTAGCAGCTGCTTGGCCAGATTGAAGCAGAGAACCATCCGTATTTAACTTCACCCATCCCTCCTTCGGCGGATTCCATCCTATCCATACCTCATGGAATGACTGTGGGGCAATACCCGATCTCACACAGTCTTGAACCATCTTAGCATATCCCAATACATGATCAGCTTGCACTTGTGGTCTGGAAAAATTTTCATTAAACACAAACTCATTCCTCCATTTCCACAACCACCAAACACAAACAGGAAAAATAAAGCTCCACTCAATACCACCAACCTTAGTGGACTTTCTTAAATTACTACCCAACCAACGAACCACATCTGCTTCACCAAAGAAACTAAGAGAATCATTGCTGGAAATTAATGACATCCAAAGCGATCGGGCCACATTACAATCCCTCAGAACATGAATAATACTTTCGCAGCCAATTAAACAAATTGGACAGAAGTCATCATCAACAATTCCTCTCCTCTTTCTATCTTGATTAGTTACAATCTGGTTGTGGGCCACCTGCCAAAGGAAAAATTGAATCCTTGCAGGCCCTTTCCAACCCCAAACCAATTTCCAAATGGACTCTCTTTCATTCCAATGTTGAGATTCAATAGCTGCATAAGCCGACTTAACCGAGAACCGCCCCGAATATGTGAAACCCCAATAACAGTAATCAGAAACAGTCTCAATTAAGTTGCACCCAATACCTGTAACTTTTTGAATAACAGAAAAACTCAAGAAATGAGCAAATCTACTCCAATTCCATTGACCATTAACTCCAGCGTAGTCTGCAACAGTCTTTGTAAGATCATCATCACCAATAGGAACATTGGCGAGGGTCCAAAGCGGTGGCGTATTCGGGATCCATTTGTCGATCCAAAATTTAACTTGCTTACCATTCCCAATACTCCAATAAAGACCACTCACAAATATAGGCCACACACGAACAATGCTTTTCCATAACAACGAGTCACTAGATTTTACAGACATATTCACCAATGGATCAACATTTCTCAAATATTTTGCATACAAAGATCTCACCCAGAGTGCTGACTTATTAGAAATCAGACCCCATGCCAGCTTCATTGAAAGAAACAAGATTCTTTAACCCAAGACCACCCGAAGCCTTAGGTTGGCAGAGAGTAGACCAACCCACAGTAGAAATCACACGTCTCCCTTGATTATAACCCCATAAGAAAGAGCGACATCTTTTCTCAATTTCTTTATAAACAGAAATTGGCAGCGTGTTCATTTGACAAACATACGCTGGAATGGCTAACAAAATAGCTTTGACCAAAGTAGCTCTACCCGCCAAAGACAACGTTTTAGCTTTCCAACCAGCAAGCTTAGAATCAATCTTCTCAAGAAGAAACGAGAATGATTTTGTTCTAGATCTGCCCTGAGTAATGGGAAAACCTAAGTACAATCCCAAATCACAAGTGCATTTGAAACCCGACAAGTGTGTGATATTCACCTGCATCTCATTCTTAACGTTACTCGAAAAATAGACAACAGTCTTGTCCAAGCTGACTTTCTGACCAGAAGCAAGAGCAAAATCACTACAGACACCCATAATCTTTATCATTTGTTCACAAGAAGCAGACGAGAAAAGCAAAAGATCATCTGCAAAAAATAGATGAGATAAGGGAGGACTCTTCTTATTGAAATTGAAAGGAATTCACTGCTTTTCAGAAACAGCATGCCGAATACCATGAGCCAACCTTTCCATGCAAAGGATAAAAATATATGGAGAAATTGGATCTCCTTGACGAATACCTCTACTCGGCTTAAACACTTCAGTTTGTTCTCCATTCCATAGCACACACATAGAGGAAGAAGTAATACACTACATAATCAGATGAATAAACGATCCAGGTAAACCAGCAAGCTCCAACGTTTCCCTGATAAAGTCCCAGCCAATACTGTCATAAGCCTTCTCCAAATCAACTTTGATAGTCATCCAGCCCGAATTTCCTTGTTTCCTTCTCATAGAATGAATAATTTCCTAAGCTAAAACAACATTATCTGAAATATTCCTGCCTTCAACAAAGCTAACTTGCTCACTTCCCACCAAATACTTCAAAGTTGGCTTCAAGCGATTAGCCAGAATCTTAGAGATCAATTTGTAAACCACAGAGCAAAGACTAATGGGGCGAAACTGAGATAAAGACTCAGGATTTTTAGTCTTCGGAATCAAAACTAACATTGCTCTATTCATAACCAAAATATCCAAGTGACCAGCAAAAAAATCAACAACCATGTTAACAAATCAGATGCAAGTAAATTCCAATTATTTTGGAAGAAAAAAGTGTTAAACCCATCAAAACCAGGTGCTTTATTCGGATCCATTTGAAACAAAGCATCATGAACTTCTTCCATAGTAACAATTTTCTGAAAATTTTCCACATCCTCATTTTTAATTTGGGGAAACAAGTTCGAAAAGGATAGCACAGGAAAGACAGTTCTATCTTCACAATAAAGCTTAGAATAAAACTGCACAGCCCAATTTTTAAGAGTATGGATATCATCACACCAAGTCCCATCAGTACCTTTAAGTTGAACAATTCTGTTGCTACTGCGATGAATCATAGTAGAAATATGGAAAAATCTGGTATTATTATCCCCAAGATTAATCCACTTTTCCCTCGATCTCTGTTGCCATAAACTCTCCTCTTGAAGAAGAATAGCTTCAAGTTCACTTTTAAGATCAAATTCCAATCGAACAAGATCTTCAGAATACCAGTTCTCCAAACACTTCTGAATTCCAGCAATTCTTCTAAGGAGCTTCTGTTTTTTCCCCATTAAGTTATCACCACTACTACGGCGCCAATCAGTAATTACTTCAGCCGTAACTTTAAGTTCAGAAATAATTTCATTCTGAGAAGAATTCCAGGCATCAGCCACCACTCTACAAAAATCATCACTTTCTTGCCAATAATTAAGAAATTTGAAACACTTCTCTCCTTTACCAGGCATCCCAGTTTTAAAAAATTTAATTAACAAAGGAGCATGATCAGAGAGAAACCTGGGTAAATGAATCACAGTAGCATCCGAAAAACTCCGCATAAAATCTTCATTCACAATTACACGGTCAAGTCTACCAAAACAAAGACCTCGCTTCCAAGTGAAAGCCGAGCCCTCATAACCAAAATCAATAAGCCCAGCACCATCAAAGAATTCCCGAAAACGACGACAAAATCTCAAGTCATTGCAACTACCACGCCTTTCAGAAGGGAAAAGCACAACATTATAATCACCAGCAAGCATCCAAGGACCAGAAATATTAGACTTCAACCTATCCAGCTCCTTCCAAAGGAGAGAACGAGTTGAAGGATATGGGCTACCATAAATAGCCGTAAAGAAACACATAGAAGAAGTACCAAAAGAAATCCAACAATGAATAAATTGAAGATTACTACTCAGCACATTAACAACTAACCAATCCTTCCAGAGTAACCAAATACCCCCAGAAAAACTTGAAGCTTCCACCCTGTGAGAATAATGAAAACCAAGTCTTCTAATAGTCTTGTCAGTAGAAGAGCCACTAATGCGGGGTTCAACCAACACAACCAAAGAGATATTATGGACTCGAATCAAATCCATGAGATTAGAAACAAAATTATTTTTAGCTGCCCCTTGGCAGTTCCAAACAATAAAATTGCAATCCATGCTTAATTGATCATGTACGGATCAAAAGACTCCTCTTCACTTTCATCAACGTCTTCAATCTCATCCTCCCCCATAGGCACATCCTCATTATGAGGAATACCCACACTCTCCAAAATCTTTTCCATCGCCACATCAATCGGCACATTACCTTCCATATCTGAAATTGGAGGCTTGAGCTTTATAGCTAATTTCTTCTTCTTCTTCATACTGATATCCTTCTGTAAATCTGGAGGCTTCTTAAGAGAGGAATTTCGCTTGCTAAAAGATTTAGAAGAGTTGCCTTCAGTGCCATTCTTCTTCCTCATACTTAATGCAGTTCCAGAAGAGGAAGCCACAGCAGTATGGTTAGGACCAAGACCAGTTGCGACAGGATTGAGATAACAATTCTCTTTCCTAAGAATGGTATGTTTTTCTTCATTAGGACGAGTTGGCATAAATCCAGGTGGTAGACCATTATCCTTAGGTTTATTCAAGGATTTTGTATTCTCAATAATTTTGATCCCATGGGTTTTAACTTTACTTGGGCTTGTGGATACCTGGGCCAAGTTGGAGGCTTTCTTCACATTTTTATCTTTCTCAATCCCCACCGAATTAATATTTTCTTTAAAAGGAACTTCAGAGTCAACACGACCATCACCTACCAAGCTCATTCTCTTCTTGCAAATCAGCCAAAAGATCATACCGAGATCCTGATTCCCTTTTTTTCCTCCTATTATCCCGTATATTTCCTTGCCTATCACCTTCACGACTCATTGACTTTATGCGGTTCCTCTTTGGAGCGTGCATCCACTCGCCGAACAATTCCGGCTGAGATTGCTGCTGCATACAGTGATCGGCAGGAGCAACAGGTGGAGCACTAGGAACATATGCATCACCAGAAACCTCACCATTAGCCTTGTGAGCATTTGAATTCTTATTACAATCTTCCTTAGAATGACCAAAGCGACCACATGAGAAGCATATCTCCGGCAAATTTTCATATTCAACCCTTTGAACAATACCTTCAAGTTTAAACATAGAACACAAAGGTTTAGTCAGATTGATTTGCATAGCAACACGAGCAAACCTTCCTCTTGATGCGACAGAAGTATTATAATCCACCCTTATTGGCTTACCAACACACGCGGCTATTCTACGTAGAACTCTCTTATTATACATATGAATTCTCATACCTAGAAAACGAATCCAAACTACTAAAGAAAGAGGAGAAGTTTCAGTAGTTCTAAATTCTGGAGTCCAAGGTTGGACAATCAAATAATGTCCAAGAATGAGCCAAGGGCCATTTAGAATTACTTTATCTTTGTCCGCCTTCCGATCGAACTTAACTAAGAAAAAATTATCAGTCAAATCCACCACTTTGTATCCCCCAAGTGGATTCCATAAAGTCTGGATCCGATTAACAAACATCTTATAGCCCATTGATCGTCCCAACAACCTGACGACAATGGCATTCTCCCAAGGTCTTGTAATCAAATTCTTCGCCTTATCCGACAAAGTAATACTCGGGATATCCCCTGATGTATCAATGATAACATCTTCATCAGTGATTTGCTGGTCATCATTATTAGTTCCCCCATGAGAACTCCTTTCAGGTGATGCATCATCTTCCAACCTGTCATCAGCACTTATTTTATCATCATCTTCATTGTTAACAAAATCATCCATAGGGGATTCATCCAAAACATCATCTTTCTTCTCTAACCCTCTCATGAGACAATCACGAAAAGAACTTGATTGCCCACCAGACTCAATATCTTCAACAGTACGATTCTTTACTTTCTTCGTGGCCCTATCATCCTCTAAAGGAGGTGGATGGTCTTTTTCAAGGTTGCCGTTGAGAGACATTTGAGAACTTAATAGTAAGATTTTTTTTTTATTTCTTACGGCTTTGATCGTTTGGAAATTTCACTTTAGCTTAAAACAGTTAATCATTTTAAATTAGTTGATAATGAATGCCTTAAAATTTTAATTAAGTCAAAGATAAATTTAAACGATAAATCTTAATTTTCACTTAAAATTTATATAAAATACAATAAATTATGAAATTTATAAATAAGTATATAAATCGTTTACATTGTTTAACATTTAATTTTTAATTTTAGGAAACACAATCTTAATATAAACGAAATTTTCTGTGAGATGCAAAGAGATGGAGAGAGCATAAATATAAATAAGGAAAGAAAGTTGTAGAAATTAAATATTTTCCATAAATAAGCATGAGAGTAGTAATGACAAATAGATCTCTTCCTCAGTCAGTCTCTCTCTCTCTTTCTCTCTCTTTCTCTCAATAGACAGATAAACAATTAAGGTTTGATGTATATAAATCAATATATATCTGTATAAAGCAGAAAAAAAAAAGTTGAAAGAGAAGTAGCTTAAACTCTTATCAACCCCATTTACTCTCCACCATTAAAGCCTTTCTTTCCATAGCCTATCTTTCTCTTACCTCCAGATTTTTCACTTTCATTAGTGGGTTTGCCAAGAGATTTAAGAAATGGGTTTGTGGAATTATTTGATTTTCACATTGGTTTCTCAAATTCTGATTCTTACTTGCAGAACAAATGCAATAAATGGATGCGATTTGTTCAGTGGAAATTGGGTAATTGATAATACGTACCCTCTCTACAACTCCTCCATTTGTCCTTTCATTGAAAGAGAATTCAGCTGCCAAAAGAACGGCCGTCTCGATTTCTTTTACACTAAGTACAGATGGAAACCAATAGGCTGTGATTTACAGAGGTACGACACCGTTTTATTCTATTATTTACGCATTACTCTTTTCCTTTCTTTTAGCCTTTTGGTTCTTTTGTTTCTTTCTTTATTATCAGTTAGTCTGTCACTGTTCAAGTTGGTTCTACAGTTTAGAGTTTATGGAGTTTAAAAGACACTTTAGTTAATTAAATTCCACCGACTACAAAAAATAAAATAAAAATTTTGAAGAAATAATTATTTTATTTGTTTCTCATCATCTTCTTCTTATAACTTTTTGGATTTGTTTAGTTCAGTTAAAACTTTTTCTTTAGTTTTTACATTTTTAATCATTTTAAAATTATTTTTAAAATTTTGAGATTTTAAAAAAATATATACAACTATAAAAAATACACCTAAAAGAATAAATTAGTTTTGGTTCCTTAATTGTATATTAGTTCTAAGAAAATATATATTAATGTTGATTTCTAAATTTTTATTAATTAGCATTCAAAAAATTTTATTAATTAAATTTCGGATGAAAATTTGAATTTGTTTTATAATTCACAATTATATTACAGTTTTGTGTTTCTGATCTTCCGAATTATAGTTTGGTATAAAAAACAATAGTTCAATGGCATGTAAATTGTCAATCACATTTTTAAATAAATAAATAAAACAAAAAAATCATTTCAATATAAATAAATAAAACAAAAAAATCATTTCAATATAAATAAAAAAATATATAAAATATATATTTTAAGTCGATCTCTCAGTTAGAATAATTTTTATAAAACAAAAAAGACTTTTCTTTCAGGTATTAAATTCACATTAGTTTCACAAATCTTTATTATTTTTATTTTTAAAGAGAATCCTATGAGCAAACCTTTGTTAACGCTTATATATATATGCTGAAAAAAAAAAGTAACTAAAAAGAGCTCTTAAAAAGCGTGGTTAAGGCGCGTGGCCATTTTAGGAACAGAAAGGAAGTCTTGCAATGATTTAAAGAAAAGAAAAATAGAAGCAAAAGAAAGGCTATGTCCGGGCGTGATTGGCTAAGAAATTTGCACGCGCTACAGAGTGCGTTTTGGACAGTGGCTTTTCATAATTTTAGAGTTCAGCTTTTGCAAACTGTCTGATTTGAGGTGGTGGCCATGGGGACAGAGATTCTCTCGTGACATGCGATGTGGGGATATAAATAAAATTCCGATAAAATGTTTGTTTCTTTTGCTCTTACTGCCGCGGAGCGTAACGTGCGGTGGGATTTTTTTTTTTTTTTAATAAATCATCTCTTAGAGTCGTCAAATAGGGTAGAATCACAACGCGACATTTGTTTCTTTTAATTTGTTACCCTCACTCTCTCAGTATTTTTCATTTTTATTATTCTTTTCAAAAAATAAAAAAAAATCTGAAAAGCCCGATGGGCTTGTAGTATACACCTATATATTTCCATTTCCTTTTCCTTAATTTTTTAATCCAAAAATTTCAGTGGTTGCATTGATTGGGATTTTAAGTGAAAATTGTCTAAAACATATCTAGAACTGCATATGATACGTGTTACAAAAATGTTATGCCATCATTTATCGACACATCATCTTGTAATGATTGATTAATCATATTGATTGACTAATTTGTCATTTGTGAAAACTAAATATGTCAAACTTAGCACGTAGGTTGATTATGATATTCAATAATTGAAATGAAAAAATAATAATATTTTTTTAATTTTTTTATAGTATACATTATCATTCAGAAATATATATATATATATATATATATATAGCATCCATTCTTGATGATCATGTTGAATGAATCTTATATTTTTATAAACACTATCAAAATACATTTTATAATAGTCCGTATTAATATTTTCTCTTGTTGAAACTTTATATTAGTAATAGTTTTCAAATTTGGTCTGACCGACCAATATGATTGGATTCAGACATCACAGATATTAACTCCCAGAACATGCTTTTTCATTTTGTTTCAACATATAAATGTTCTTGAATTTATCTATTATTAAAGTAAAAATAATTTAGAATCAAAGCAATTTTTTTTATAAACTTGTGGTATGATGTTGTAGGTTCAATGGCTTGCAATTCTTGAAAAAATTCAGAGGAAAAAGTATAATGTACGTAGGCGATTCCCTAAGTCGAAATCAATGGCAATCAATGACATGCATGCTTCACTTTTCAGTGCCCAACGCTAAATACACTATTGCCAGAGAAGGATATGTTTCTATTTTTACCTTCACGGTATGCCTATCTCATATATTCTAATGCACGTTACTGTATTTTTATTTATTAAATTTAGATTATTATTGGCTAAAAATTTTAAATCAAAGATAGAACATAATATCTTTAGTTCATATACACTAATTTGGTATAAATAAATTTTGTAACAAACTTTGACTTCTGTGACACTCATCGATCAACTTTCAAATATAGCAGTTCGGGTGTTGATTTGAGGCAAATAATGTAGGATTTTATTGAGTTTTGGTTACCTATTAGACAAAGTGACTTGTGGAAATGACCTTTGATTGCTTAGAAGTTTCCTACAAATGCCCATCCAATCCAATCCTTTAGGCTAAGGCCCCTTTTTTTTTGGTATTTTGTCCGCATCTTTACTCTTCTTTTTCGCACATCAATTCATAGCTTAGACTTAAATGCATCAACCTTTTTTGCTTCAGATTAAAAGAATCAACTTTCTTTTCTTTTTTTTTTCCCTAGGCCCTTATATTTGTCAAATAATTTATATTTTTTTAATCTGCTTAATAAATAAAATAAATATAAAGGTCTATTTAGATAAATAGTTATGTAAAATTAAAATCATAAAAATAAAAGATTATCACAATTCATGTATCCAATCAGTCAATATTATATCCAAGCGGAAGCTGAAAGAATTTATTTTCTCATATGATTTTTGGGTGAAACAAAATGATATTGTTATATCATGGAAACGCAATATAAGAAAATTAATGAAAAGTTTTTTTTTTTTAAAGTTCATCATTTAATCCCATTGAGTAACATATATTTGAAAAATTCATGGCTCTTTTTATTTTTAGTAAACTAAAATATAAACTAACTAATCTTAATTAACCAAATATTTCAAGATTCTTTGAATATGTTAACAGGTGTTAATGATACTATAAGAAACAAAAACAAAAGAGGAAAGTGAAATCTTAAATTTAATTGCAGATATAATTTAAATAATTAATTTAAATTCGAATACTCTATTAATATTACAAATAAAAAAAAATCTTATATAGATGCACAAATATATATATATATATATATAACTTTATTATTAATGAATAATTTTTGGGTCATCCAATCACAATACAATTTATTTATGATTGGTAGGATTACGAAGTGAAAGTGATGCTGGATCGAAATGTATACCTAGTGGATGTGGTCCGTGAAAATATTGGTAGAGTATTGAAACTTAATTCAATTGAAGGTGCTAAGCTTTGGAAAGACATCGACATGCTTATCTTCAATACCTGGCATTGGTGGAACCGTAGAGGACCTACTCAACCGTACGTTACATCTCTTATACATTAATTTCTTTACTTATTTACTTTTAACAGCTAAATATTACCATTTTCTCTTTATATAATAATTTTTTACAAAATTAACATTAATATGTCGGTTTTAATAATAAATGGAGAAATTTAAATTTCAAATTATTCACTATTCACCCTCATAAAAAGTGTGTGAACAATCTAAATTTAATCATAAATTGAATTTAAATTTAAAAAAATTTATTTTTCTCAATCTTCCACATAATTTTCTTCACAAATAAACATTCGTGACATAATATATGAATAACATATAAAATAAAAGTTGATTGATACTTTATAACTTCATGTGAAAATGTATTTTATAAATTTAGAGATATGATTTATTTATTAATTTTGTAAATATAAAACTGCAGGTGGGATTATATTCAAATAGGAAATGAGATTAAAAAGGACATGGATCGTATGCTAGCTTTTAAAGAAGCGCTTACAACATGGGCTGACTGGGTAGATTCTAACATCGATACTACAAAAACACTGGTTTTCTTCCAAGGAATTTCTCCATCTCATTATAAGTAAGTTTTTTTTTTTTTTCAGTGAATATTCTTTTAAAACGACATCATAAGTCGTCAAGTTTTATATATTTTATTAAACACTTTGTGGCAGCTTTTAACTCTAATATTTAAAATTTGTTTTGTAATAATGAAAAATTGAGCATATATATATATTTATATATATCTGATTTAATGTTATGATGAATTAATTTTGGTGATTAGTGGGAGCTTATGGAGTGAACCAAGTGCAAGGAGCTGTGTGAGAGAAGAAGAACCATTGTCAGGGTCAAGCTATCCAGGAGGATTGCCACCTACTGTGGAAGTGCTAAAGAGTGTATTAAGAAAGATGGAAAAGACAGTGAAATTGCTTGACATAACACTCCTCTCTTTGCTTCGTAAAGATGGACATCCTTCTATTTATGGTCTGGGTGGTCTTACTGGAATGGATTGCAGCCATTGGTGCCTTGCTGGTGTTCCTGATACTTGGAATGAAATTCTTTATAATCTCATTTTTTGAGCTTATCAAATGCATTTTATATGATTGCATTTTTTAAGAAATTCTATGATTTTTTTTAACCATAATAATAAAATTCTTAACACATTTAATGTCAATTCTCTCTCTTTTTTTTATTAACAGCAAAATTTAAATTTTTTAATTAATTTTTTATATTATTTTTTTATTAATCACATAGAGGGAAGAAAAATACTAAACTTGAACTCAAATTTTAAGCGTGTATTATCTTATTAGCTTATAACTATTATATATAATATTTAAAAAAGAATTAGAAGTTTCACTCATGCTAAACATAACTATTTACTTTTATTTTTTCGCTCACTTTAAATAAAAACATAGTTTTATTTGTTTAATTTATTTGGCATTGAAGTTAATATTTTTTAAAAAAAATTGTTTAAAAAAGTAATCTGTGAATATTATTTTATTTATTTATTTTAGAATTTTACGATTAATGATTTTAATGTTAATAACTACAATTTCTTTCTTACACCCATATTCCCCTTCAGCAACCTTTATCACAATACAGAACCACACCACCAACCACCTCCATCGTGCCACACAAGCCACCAAAAATCCAGCAGCAACGCTGAACCAAACTGCCAGCCACCTCTGTCGAACCGAGCACCACCACCATCCTTTATCGTATCACACATCCAGCCGCTTCAGCGAGCACCAACAGCGCGGTTCAGCCTCCACCAATCATGCTTCCAGCACCTCGCATCCACTAGCAGCCGCACGAAGCAGCACCTCACAACACCAGTCACGAACCAGCAGAGCAACGAGCCAGCACATCCAGCCCTCAGCATCGTGCGTTATGAAGCAGCACTTCGCATCCACCAGCTGCCTCATGAACCAGCAGTCTCTCTTGCGAAATTAAAGAAGTATTTTCTCTTGTTTAACCCTTCAATTATGCCACCGAAAAGGAACATAAGTGCAGTAGCTAAAAGCCCGAAAAGACAAAGAAGAAATTCATCATCTTCCCAAAACACTATACCTCCAACTTCAATTCAATTTGTCAGTTCAGAGTAAAAAACAAGGTATGTGAAATTGAAAAAGAGAAAACTTGGTGTTAATAGTCATCTCCAAAACTCTCAAATATTTAAATTTATTTAATGAAATATCTATGTTGATTGAGAGAACTGAATGAACTAAATTTTTTAGCATTCAAAAGCCATCATATCAGGCCTTAACTTTAGAATTTTTGAGCACACTTATATGTGATTTTAATATGTACACTTGCATTGATACTGATCAAATTCACTTTCGAGTGCTCAATTCTTATTTTTCTCCAACTTTGCCTAAACTAAATTTTTGTTTTTCCAAATGATAGTTATAGACACCCCGACATTGCTTTTAAAAACACAGTCTAATGAAACTTTCTTAGCAATTAATGCTTTGAAACAACATGCTCCACATGATGAACTTTTTAAAACTAGTCACTCTAAAGCTTCAAAGTTGATAATATCCTCACATAGAGATATATACATAGAGTGCTTAGCCACATAATATTTGATAGAGGTACTAGTAATGGGAGCATGACAAAGTTTGAGTTATTTATTCTTTGGTGTATGTAAAATAGGCCACAGGTAAATGGTGAAGCACTGTTTTTCTACCATCTGTCACTTGTAGTACACAATGATAAGGGGGATATTTTAGTTGGGGGAATGATTACTGCCATAAAAAATCATCTTGGGCTAATAAATTTAGGAACCCTAACTGTAGAAATTCAATCCATAGATTTAGATGCTCTTAAATCTATGCATTTATGTCACAAGCTAAGGGATCAATACTTTTTGATAGATGAGGAAGCACAACCTATTGGACAAACTGAGTTGCACATTATATCCCTAGTCTTCCTCCTCAATGACACTTGAGCATATTTTGGCATCCATTGAATCGTTACACACTGATATGAATGTCAAGTATAGTTGAGATTGAGGTATCCTCCATCGTCATAGTGCTCACTTGGATCTGATTGAGCGAAAGTTAGATGAATATCTAGAATTGGCCAGTAGAGAACAATCATCTCCATCGCACTAGCACCAACTTTGTCCTAGTTGTTCTCACAACATATGAGGGGAGTATTCTAACCTTAACTTTTCTTCCTTCTCTCCTTTATTATTTTTTATTTTTGCATTGATGACAATACTAGTTCCTAAAATGTGTGGTGTGATGTTTGAAATTTTTATACATACTCATACTTAGTTGTTTGTTTGTGTAACTTGAACTTAATGTCAAATTGTTGAACCTTTGTTTAATTGAGGATTTTTATGCAATAGCTAAAACTCTTAATTAAACTTCATGGGTCTATTACACTCAACTGATTTTGTCTTTGTTTCATGATATTTAAATTACTTGGAAGTTTTGGAGTTTCTAGCATTATGTTGATGTAAAACTTAGCTTTGCGAACTCTATAAGTTATATTTTAGTGATGTCTATGTTTCTTTTCGACCTTCTAGAATATTTTTTTTGAAATGAATATTTAAAAAGTTGCTATAATTTATGGAATTATACTCCACTATTCTAGCTTAATAAAGTAACCAGGGATCGACATGTGCCCCATGTGGACTCTCAGGCCAAAAAAGCTAGTAAATCAATTTTCATATGCTATTCCAATTCTAATTAAACTAAAACATTAAGGAATATGAGCAATAGACTTTCTGAAGGCGGTCATAAAAAAGTAACTACGATGAGAGAAAGTCTCCAAACCAAGTAGATATTGCTTTGTTGTTCTATTTCAAACTCATAAAAATTTGTTAAAGAATATGAGCAAGGCGCTTTCTGAAGGTGGCGGTCAAAAGTGCACTAGTCGTATCAGTAATATAGATTTGTAAATCCGAATATCGTCCCACGATGACCAAATTTGAAGAGCTAATTATTATATTGTGTTACAATTATTTCAGAAACAATATATGAATAAATAAGAATTGAATAAAAATTTAAAAGTAAATTAACTTACTAAAAATTAAATCTCTTTAGTAAATTAAGAATAAATCAATCAATAAAATATGTTAGAGTCCACAATTCCCGTAAACTTGCATAAATATCAAAATTGATTAAGAAAAATGAGTTTAGATTGGCGGGTTATCTTTAAGCCTAGCTAACGTTGTTCAGGGACATAACTTTTCAAATTAACATCAAACTCTTATTTAGACACTTTAATATTAATTTGGATGTGATTAAACTTGGTTATTCGACTTTATTTAGGAACACAAATAGTGCCACATGCTAATATCATATTATTTATTTGAACAAATTCTCAATTAAACTTGTTATACAAAATCACCTATATAAATCAAGCATTCAAATCCCATTGAATAAAAGCCCTAACTTCTCTATTCGACGCATCATCAAGAAAGTCAATCATTGAAATATTGAATACAAGAATTAGGAGCAAGAAATTTGTATAAATCAACTCAAATTTAATTAATCAAAGTCAATATCTATCAAATCTTAGGGTTCATGTTTCCCCTAACAAAAAGAGAACTACTCTATAATTAAATCTAAGAAACTAAAACTGAAATTGAAAGTAAATATGATAAGAATATGCAAACTCTTGATAGTTGTCTTTGGCTTGAGCTTGAATCTCTTGTCCAATGGAGATTTGCCTTCAAGGATAAAAAAGAAGAAGTTATCTACCAATTTGCATAAAGAACAAATCTAATTTGTGCTCCCCCTCCATAAAACATGTTTTTCTCCCTTTTATATCCTTCTATTTCCTACTTTCTCTAGGCTAAAATAAGTAAACTTCTTATGTTTTAGAGTTCTAAGCAAAATAGAAAAGAAATAAAAAGAAATCCTAGTGAATTAAGAAAAATAAAAATTCCAATATTTATTGTAATTTTCATGCATGAGAAAGTGCATGACCATACATTTTCCCATGCGCCTTTACGCCCTTCAAAACTCTGCACTAGAAAAACTCTAGCAGCCATAAAGAATAAAAAAGGTCATATTAACAAAGAAGACCAACATTGCTCATCCATAAGCCCATAAAAACTACAATTTATCAAAATTTGACCCTTCTCACTTATTTATTTATTTATTTTTAAAGTTGTTGTATTTTGCTTCCTTCTTTTCTCTTTTTTTATTTGATTTGGCACTTTCTATCGTCCCAATAACTTTTTAACTCCAGAAGTGCCTTGCTTATGTTCTTTAACAAATTTTTGTGAGTTTGAACTAGAAAAGCAGAGCAATATCTACTTGGTTTGGGACTTTTTTCTCTTCACAGTTGCTTTTTGACCGCCACCTTCATAAAGTCCTTAATGTTCATTTTAAAAAAATTCATTCTGAAAGGTCAAAAAGAAACATAGGTATCACTAAAATATTACTTATAGAATTCTCAAAGCTAAGTTCTATATCAATATAATGCTAGAAATTCTAAAACATCCAAGTAATTTAAATATCATGAAATAAAGACAAATAAGTAGAGTATAATAGATCCATAAAGTTGAATTAAGAGTTTTAGCTATTGCATCAAAATCCTCAATCAAACAAAGGTTCAACAATTTGACAGCTAGTTCAAGTTTCACAAAATAACAACTAAGTATGAGTATTCAAATATCCCATCCATACTTTAGGAATTAGCATTTTCCTCAATACAAAAACAAAAAAGAATAAAGGAGAGAAGGAAGAAAAGTTAAGTTTAGAATACCCCCTTTGTATGTTGTAAGGACAACTAGGACAAAGTTGGTGCTAGTGAAATGGAGATGATTATTCTTGACTAGCCCTCTTTCAGATATTCACCTAACTTTCACTCAATCCAATCTGAGCGAGCACTATGATGATGGAGGTTACCTACAATCTCAGTATACTTGGTACTCATATCAGTGTGTAACAATTCAATGGATGTGAAAATATACTCAAGTTTACTGAGGAGGGACGGGGACTAGGGATATCATGTGGTAACTCAGTTTGTCCAATAGGTTGTGCTTCCTCATCTATCAAAATGTATTGATCCCTTATCTTGTAACATAAATGCATAGATTTAAGAGCATCTAAATCTATGAATTGAATTTCTATAGTTGGGGTTCCTAAATTTGTTAGCCCAAGATGATTTGCTATGACAATAATCATTCCTCCAACTAAAATATCACCTTTATCATTGTATGCTAAAAGTGACAAAATGGTGGAGAAACAGTGCTCCACCATTTATCTATTGCTTATTTTACATACACCAAAGAATAAATAACTCAAAATTTGTTACAGTCTCAATGCTAGTACCTCTACCAAATATTGTGTGGCTAAGCACTCTATTTATATAACTATGTAAGGGCTTTATCAACTTTGAAGCTTTAGAGAGACTAGCTTTAAAATATTTATCATGCGGAGCATATTGTTTCCAAGCTTTAATAGCTGAAAAAACTTTATTGGACTGTGTTTTTAAAGCAAGGTTGGGGTGTCTATATCCATCATTTGGACAACCAAAAATCAAATTTAATTTAGGCGAAGTTAGAGAAAAATCAGAACTGAGCATTCAAAAGTGAATTTGATCAGTATCAATGAAAGTGTACATATTAAAATCATATGTAAGTTTTCTCAAAAATTCTAAAATTAAAGCCCGATATGATGGCTTTTGAATGCTAAAAAATTCAATCCATCCAATTCTCTCAATCAACATAGATATTTTATCAAATAAATTTAAATACTTCAGAGTTTTAGGATGGAGACACATGTTAACACCAAGTGTTCTCTTTTTCAATTTCACATACCTTGCTTTTTACTTTAAATTGACAAATTGAATTAAAGTTTGAGGTGCAGTGTTTTGGGAAGAGGATGAATTTCCTATTTATCTTTTGGGGTTTGTAGCTACTGTAATTTTGTTCCTTTTTGGTGGCATAATTGAAGGGCTGAATAAGAGAAAATACCTCTTTAATTTTTCAAGAGAGACTGCTGGTTTGTAAGGCAGTTGGTGGATGCAAAGTGCTGCTTCATGATGCACGATGCAAGGGATGGATGTGCTGGCGCATCGCTCTGCTAGTTCGTGACTGATGGTGTGAGATGCTACATTATACGTCTGCTGGTGGATGTGAGGTGCTAGACGCACGATCAAAGGAGGCTGAATGGCGCTGTTGGTGCTCGCTGAAGCGGCTGTATGCATGTTGCGATGCAGGATGGTGGTGGCACTTGGATTGACAGAGGTGGATGGTGGTTTGGTGCGGTACTGCTGGATTTTTGGTGGCTTGTATGACGTGATGGAGGTGAGGTGGAGTTGGAGTTTGGTGGTGGCTGCTGCAAAATAAAATAAAGAAGAAGATGTTTTAGGGTTTTGTGAAAGAAAGAAGAAAGAGAAAAGAGAAATAAATTGATAAATTAAGGATATTAATGAATGGCACTATTGGTGCTCACTGAAGCGACTAGATGCATGATGCAATGAGGATAGTGGTGGCACTTGGTTTAACAGAGGTTGCTGGTGGTTTGGTGCGGCATTACTGCTGGATTTTTGGTGTCTTGTGTGGCGTGATGGAGGTGGTTGATGCTGTGGTGGAGTTGGATTTTGGTGGTGGCTGCTGCAAAACAAAATAAAGAAGAAGATGTTTTAGGGTTTATTGAAAGAAAGAAGAAAGAGAAAAGAGAAATAAATTGATAAATAAAGAATATTAAAAAAATCAATTAGAAAACATATGTATTAAAAAAATTATATTTTTTTCTTTATCTTTTTTTTTTATTTTTTAAATTTTTTTTAAATAAATGAACAAATAATAAAATTAAAATTTAATAGCTAACTAGATATATATATATATAGGTGATTTGCATGGGCATGCAATTGCTCGTGCACCCTTCTGCCTAAATTCCTTCTCCTTATCCAATCTCACACATAATTTGTATGACCATAAAAATGGTTGTGCAACTCTTAGTCTCCTTTTCCTGGATACTCCTGAATTGTGCATGGGTAAGTGCATGATCATGCATCTGACAATGCACAATTCTGCCCAAAATCTTTCTTCATCATTAAAACCTCCAAAATCTTGTGAAACTAAATAAAATCCTTTTTAAACACTTATGCGCTTCCAACCATAAATTTAAAAGGACAACCCCAAACATAAAATCTATAAAATCAATTAGGATTAAACAACTGCATTAATAATAATAATAATAATAATAATAATAATAATAATAATAATAATAAAACATTCATAAGAGTTCAAATAAAAAAACTAACTAAACTAAAAATCAAAATAAAAAGATGAGAATATAGAAAAATAGTTCTAAGATACAATCATTAGCTTGATTTTTTTTAGGGGTTTAGTCTCTCAATTTGAAGACTCAGTTACTGGATCAAACCATCTTTTGAAATATGGATTAAGTCGATGCCTATTGACTTTGAAAGTTTCTCCATATTTCAGATGTTTGATTTCCATTGCTCTAAATTGTAAAGTGCTCACCACTTCATATGAACCTCTCCATCTGGATTTAAGCTTACTTGGAAATAGTCTTAACTTACTATCATATATCAACATCTTTTAGTCCAGTATAAACTCTTTGTGGATAATATGCTTGTCATGCCACTCTTTTGTTTTTTTCTTGTAAAGACTTGTATTATCATATGCCTATTGGCGAAATTCTTCTAGTTCATTAAGTTGCAACAAATGATTTTTACCTGTATTTTGAACATCAAAATTTAAAAATTTAGTAGCCCAATAAGCTCTACGTTCAAGTTCAACTGGCAAGTGACAGGCTTTTTCAAAAACTACCCTAAATGGTAATGTACCAATGGATGTTTTGAAAGGCATTCGATATGCCTATAGTGCATAATCTAACTTAATTGCCCCATCTTTTTTAGAAGCACTAACAGTTTTTTTTTAAGATTATTTTTATCTCACTGTTAGAAACTTCTACTTGCCAACTTATTTGTGTATAGTAAGTGTAGATAACCTTGTGCCTAATCCCATATTTTTTTCAATAATCCTCTAAGTTGGTGATTAAAAACGTATTTACAACCATCACTAATAATAGCTCTAGGGATCTCATATCTTGTAAAAATATTCTGCCTAAGGAATTGAACAACAACCTTTGAGTCATTGGTTCTTGTGGGAATAGCTAATACCTAATTTGACACATAATAAATAGCTAAAAGAATATATTCATTTCCATATGAGAATGGAAAAGGTTCTATAAAGTCTATACCACAACATAAAAAATTTCACACATAAGGATATTAGTTAGGGGCATCTCATCCCTTTTTGAGATTTACCTATACGTTGACACCGATCACAAGTAAAGACATGCCTCTTTGCATCATGGAATAGAGTAGGCCAGAAAAAAAAAACCTGATTTAAGTACTTTTGCAGCTATTATGTTTTCTCTAAAATGACTACCTACCTTTTTATCATGGCAGTGACTCAAAATAGAGTTGTATTCCTCCTCAGGCATACATCTCCTAATAACTTGATCCGGGAAAAGTTTATATAAGTGAGGATCATCCCAGACGAAGTGTTTGGCATTAGCTATGAGCTTTTTCCTTTACTAAAAATTGAAGTCCTTTGGTATCCATCCTCCTGCAAGAAAATTAGCTATATCAACATAACATGGTAGCTTGGAAGAGATGGAAAACACGGCATATAATTTTTCATCAAGGAGAAATTCAAAAATCCCATCTCTAGATGGTAATGGATTCTTCAGTCTTAATAAATGGTTAGCTACCAAATTCATTGCTCCTTTCATGTCTTTAATTTCTTCATGGAACTCTTGTAGCAACAACATGCATCGAATTAGTCTTGGTTTGGATTCCTTTTTGGTAAAAAGATGCTTTCGAGCTGTATGGTCAGTGAAAACAATTGTTTTTGCACCTATTAAATATGATCTAAATTTCTCAAATGCAAATACAATTGCAAAGAGCTCCTTTTCAGTTGTACTCTAGTTGAGTTGTGAGCATGTGAGAGTGTGACTAGCATAACAAATTGCTCAAAAAATTTATCCCTCCTTTGCCCAAGGACAACCCCCATAGAATAATCATTGGGATCACACATAAGCTCAAAAGCTTCACTCTAATTTGGTGTTATTTTCACTGGTGTTGTCACTAGTTTCTCCTTCAATGTATCAAAGGCTTGCAAACAATCAATATTAAAGTTAAATTTAGCATCTTTCATAAGCAAATTGCTAATGGCTTAGCTATTTTTGAGAAATCCTTGATAAATCTTATATGGAAACCCGCATGGCCTAAGAAACTTCAAACAACTCGGTGGTGGTAATTTTGCTATCACCTCCACTTTGGATTTGTCAACTTCAATTCCTCTCTCAGAAATTTTATATTCAAGCACTATTCCTTTTGTCACCATGAAGTGACATTTTTTCCAATTCAGCACTAAGTTTGACTCTTCACATCTCTGCAAGACTAATTCTAAATTATGTAAACAAGAATCAAATGTTAATCCATAGAGAGTGAAATCATCCATGAAGATTTCCATGAATTTCTCAATCATGTCATGAAACATAGCCATCACACACCGCTGAAATGTATCTGGTGCATTGTATAACCCAAAAGGCATATGCCTATAAGCAAAAGTGCCATAGAGGTAGGTGAAAATTGTTTTCTCTTAATCTTCTAGGGCAATGGGAATTTGAAAATACCTGGAATAATCATATAAAAAGCAATAAAACTTATTACCTGCTAACTGTTCCAGCATTTGATCTATGAATGATAAAGTGAAGTGATCTTTCTTAGTGGCTAAATTTAATTTTCTATAATCTATACACACTTTCCACCCAGTTATTGTTCTAGTAGGGATTAATTCATTATTTTCATTCTTAACTACTGTCATACCTCCCTTTTTAGGAGCTACTTGAATAGGGCTAACCCAAGAACTATTAGAGATAGGATAGATAATACCTGCATCAAGCAACTTTAACACCTGCTTTTTCACTACCACTTGCATAGTTGGATTCACAAGTCTTTGTGGTTGAATGGTAGTCTTCAAGTTATCCTCCATGAGAATCTTGTGCATACAAATGGTTAGACTTATAACTTTAATATCAGAGATGAACCAACCAATTGCTTTCTTGTGCTTTCTCAAGATTTCATTCAACTCATGTTCTTCTAAATCTGTCAACGAAGTAGAAATTATAACATGGTTAGAAGCTTTCTCAAGAAAAACATACTATAAATGGTCAGGTAAAGGCTTAAGATCTATTTTCATCTTTTCAATAAGGGGTTTCTCCTCTATTCCTTTAACAATGTCAGTTGGAGGTTTACTTTCCAATTTTGTTGCTTCACTTTTTTAATACAGGATCCTCCTTCTTAATTACACTAGAAAGCATGAGACATCTCTCTAAGTTGTCTTCCATTAAAATAGCTTATTGATATTGATTTGCACACTCATCAATAATATTAGTAGCATAACACATATCATCAAGAATAATAGAAGGCTTCTTTATTGTTTGTTTGATATCAAAGACTATTTCTTTATCATTAAATCTTAGAGTTAATTTACCATCCTTAACATCAATTAATGCCCCAGTTACAGCTAAAAATGGTCTACCTAAAATTAATGATAGATCAAACTCAACCTCCATATCAAGTATAACAAAATCAATGAGAAATATGAACTTTCCCACTTTTACCAAAACATCTTAGATGATTCCTAGAGGTTTTTTTAGTTGATCTATCTGCAAACTGAAATACCATGCTTGTCTCCTTTATCTCCCCAAGATTCAGTCTCTTGCAAGCACATAATGGCATTAGATTGATATTTGAACCCAAATCATATAATGCCCTATTAAATTTAAAATTGCCTAATTCTTGAGGTATGAAAAAACTTTCTGGATCCTTAAGCTTTGTAGGCAACTTATTTTGCAAAATGGCACTACACTCTTTTGTAAGCATCATAATACCATACTCTTCAATTTTTATTTTATTAGAAAGGATGTCTTTAAGAAACTTAGCATATTGTGGCATATGCATCACAGCCTCAACAAAAGAAATATTAATCTGCAATTTTTAAAAGATTTCTAAAAATCTAGCAAATTTGCACCATTCTTATCTTTTCTAATTCTAGCAAGGTAAGAACATTTACTTACATCCATAGTTGAATTGGAATTAAAAGTTGTAGGAGCAATATCTTCCTTACCTTTTTCCTTTGAACTTACTTCAACTAGGCTTGAATCAATTGCCTTATTAGTTTTAACTTTTGATTTTGGCTCCTCTGGTACCTTCCCAACTCTAAGTGTTATGGCCTTAACATGCTGTTTTGGGTTTATCTCTGAATTACTTGGCAATGACCCTTGAGTTTTACCCGTAATACCATTGGCAAGCTATCCAATTCGTATCTCAAGATTCTTCATAGAAGCCTCATTATTTTACAACTTACTTTAGTAGAGATAATAAAATTTGTCATCAACTCCTCCAAGTTAGATTCCTTTTCTTGTGGTGGAGAATGAGGTTGTGGTTGAAATCCTAGTGGTTGTTGTCTCCCTTTATTGTTGTTGTTGTTGTTCCATGAAAAGTTCAGGTGATTGCACCAACCAGAGTTATAAGTGCTACTGAAAGGATCATTTTGCTTGAGAAAATTATTAACAAAGTTAGCTTGCTGAGGCATGGTATTTACAACAAATATATTACCCATTTAACACTCTTGTTTTGAGTGTCCTCATACACAAAAATCACAAACGGATGCCATCGTAACTAGTTTTTGTAATTGCAACCCTTGTATACTCTTATTCAATGCCTCCATTTGAGTTACTAATGTTGTAATACATCTACATTATGTATACCACCTATCTTCTTTGTTAATTTCCTATCAATGGACCATTCACATGAGTTAGCAACTATATCCTCTATCAATTCATAGGCTTCTTCCAGTGTTTTCATATATAAAAAGCCTCCAACTACAACATCTAACATGCTTTTGATTTGGCAGTTAATTCCATTGTAAATGGTTTGCACTCTCTACCAAGTAGAAAACTCCTCTTGGGGGAACTTTCTCGGCATGTCCTTGTATCTCTCCCATGCCTCATCTAGTATCTCAAAGTCTCTTTGTGAAACCTTTACAATCTCATTAATTAATTATGCAATTTTAGATGGAGGAAAATACTTCCTAAGAAATTTTTGAGCCAATCCATTCCAAGTGGTTATAGAGTCTAGTGCCAAAGATAGTAGCCAACTTTATGCTTTGAAAGACTTAGCGTCTTTGCATCTTCTGAAACTCCATTATACTTGAAGGTGTCACAAATTTGGAGGAAAATTATTATATATTGGTGTGGGTTCTCATTGGGTAAGCCTCCGAATTGACACGTATGCTTTCAATTGTACCACAGCTGGTTTGATCTCAAAGTTTTTGGCTTGAACCGAAGGTCTCAAAATGCTCAGTCCTATCCCTCCTAATGATGGCATAGCATATTCTCTCATAGTTTGAATAGGTTATTGAGCTTCTCTAACACCATTATTATTTCCTTCAGTTGGAATAAGATCTGGTGGATCATTTGCCATGTTGTGTTGATGGTTTTCTCTTCTTCTTGAATGAAAAGTTCACTCTAATTCTAGATCAAATTTTGCTAATGGCTTCCCAAAAGTTCTGGTCATACACTAACAAAATCTGAAATAAAAGTAAATAAATAAAATTAAAAATCTCAAATAAATAGCTAATAACAATATAATAACTTTCAGATAAATCTTTGGTCCCCGACAACGGTGCCAAAAATTTGATCCATCCTAGTTAATTCTAGAAAGTACACTAGTAGTATTAATAATATAGATTTGTGAGTCCAAATACCATACAACGAAGACCAAATTTTAAAAGCCAATTATTATATTGTGTTACTATTATTTGAAAAATAATATTTGAATAAATAAGAATTGAATAAAAATATAAAAGTAAATTAAGTTGCTAAAACTTAAATCTCTTTAGTGAATTAAGAATAAATCAATCAATAAAATAGGTTAGAGACCACAATCCCCCTAAACTTGCATAGATATCAAAATTGATTAAGAAAATTGAGTTTAGATTGGCGGGTTATCTTTAAGCCTAGCTAAACTTGCTCAAGGATATAACTTTTCAAATTAACATCAAACTCTTATTCAAACACTTTAATATTAATTTGCATGTGATCAAACTCGGTTATTCAATTTTATTAAGAAACACAAATAGTGCCACAGGCTAATATCAACTTATTTATTCGAATAAATCCTCAATTAAACCTGTTATGCAAAATACCTATATAAATCAAGCATTTAAATCCCATTGAATAAAAATCCTAATTTCTCTATTCGATACATCATCAAGGAATTCAATCAATGAAATATTGAACACAAGCATTAGGAGCAAGGAATTTGAATAAATTAACTCAAATTCAATTAATCAAATCAATATCCATTAAACTTTAGGGTTCATATTTCCCCTAATAAAAAGAGAACTACTCTATAATTATATCTAATAAACTAAAAATGAAATTGAAAATAAACATGATAATAATAAGCAAACTCTTGATAGTTGTCTTTGGCTTGAGCTTGAACCTCTCCTCTAATGGAGATTTTGTATTCAAGGAGGAAAAAGAAGAAGTTCTTTACCAATTTGCAAGAAGAACAAATCTAATTTGTGCTCTCCTCCATAATTTTTTTTCTCCCTTTTATATCCCTCTATTTCCTACTTTCTCTAGGTTACAATAAGTAAACTTCATATTTTTTAGAGTTCTAAACAAAACAGAAAAGAAATAAAAAGAAATCCTAGTGAACTAAGGAAACTAAAAATCCTAATATTTGTTGTAATTTTCATCCATAAGCAAGTGTATGACCATACATTTGCCCATGCGCCTAGAAAAACTCTGCACTAGAAAAACTTTGGCAGCCATATGCATGATCATCTGCTTGCCCATATGTATCTCTATTTTTTTTTTGTGCTTTCACTGGATTTTTATTGTTTTTTTCTAAAATTCACCTACAAAAAAAATACAAAATAAGACTAAATAACTAAAATCAAATAAAAAAGCAAAAACTAACAAAAACTAATGCAAATGTTATCCTAACTGTGTGAAAAATATGCATTTATCACCTCTAATGAGAAACATTAATTAAGGCCTCTCTAGGAGGCAAGGTAAGACCTCTAACCAAGCAAGATAAGACTTCTTTGCTAGGTAAGATAAAATCTTTCTGCGAACGGCTCTATTAGAAAATTGTACTCTATTTTGATCATTAACAATCAAATTAATATGTGCTAATAAGTTCAAAAAGTTTATTTTTGTAGACACTACATGCCTAGGCTTGTGCGACCGCCCACGAGCCTCGAGCGACTACACAATTCATTGAAGTTACATCACCAAAGTCATAGAGAAGGGAGTAGTCCTGGTGTACGATGCAACTTGAACACGAGAACATTGTGCGATCACACACTACACTCATGCAACCATATGAGGCAATGAACTAAAAACTCAAAAAAACAAAGTGGAGATAGCAGCCAGAGTGTGCGGCTGAGACTAAACGCATAACCGTTTGTGCACCCTCCTCAATTATTATGCGCCTGCACAATATATGGCCAAAAATTTTACTAAACTATAGAAAAGATAGCTATGATATTGTGTGGTGAAAAATCCAATTTGTGTGACCGTACATCATAACATATTTGAATTTTAGTGCTAAACATAATCAAATAATGATAATTGGACACATGGAAGAAAATTTCAAACCTAACGGTAACATTGAATTGTGCAACCATACAAACATGTTGTGTGACTGTAAGACATGGCATGATGGGCAATTTTAGTCCTATCCGGTATCCTGAGTTTACCGCTAGAAATAGCCGTTGAAGAACATTTAAATTATGGGCCACTTAAGGTGTTTCGCGATTGCACAATGTGACTTGGCAATAACTTTAGTGGCAAACAAGAATCAAACATATGGGAACCACTTTAAATGGCTAGTTAGACTCCTTGTATTAAAATCTCTACTTGTATTCATTGAGTGTTGGGTATGAGCATTAAACACCATTGTAAGTTTGAATGTGAGCTTTAAAACACTTAGGTTTTAGAGTGAGGTTGGTAAAACTCTTATTAGATTATGAGGATAATAGTTAAACCATTGTAAAAATTGGGTGTAAGCTTGTGAAAATACCAAGTTAGAGTTGAGCTTGTAAAAACGTAAGGTTAGTGGAACCTTAACAAGTTTGCTAAAGAAGTGGATGTAGGATTGAGCTAATCCGAACCATTATAAATTCTTAGTGTTCATTCTTATCTACTCTTTTCATTCTTCAACTTGTTTTAAATTTTAAATTTGGCATCACTTTTTTCAAACAACCAATTCAACCCCCCTCTTGGTTGCCATCTTAGGATAACATTTGATATAAGAGCCTCAAAATTTTAAGAAGCTTAATTGTGAAATTTGATCCACCATGGCAGCCATTTCTAATACTTCAACCTCTTCATCTTGTGAAAATCTCATCTTAAACCTTACTTTGATGGAATGGATTACTCTTATTAGAAATATAAGATGTATTTGTTCCTTAATAGTGAGGGAGTCGAGCTTTGAAAATATATGAAAAAAGAGTGGAAACCACCTACCTATGATGTTAAAGGTGTTCAAGTGTCTTTCCCTAGAGAAAAGTGGACCGATGCTTAAGAAAGGGCTTTCTACAAGAATAATAGGGCAACCTCCATCTTGATGAACTCCTTGTCTAGAGAAGAAGGTGAAAGAGTTCAAAATATCATATGTGTACATAGCATTTGGAAAACTCTTGAGAATTATCATGAGATTACAACCCAAGTGAAGTTCACCAAGACCCAAATACTTGTACATTAGTTTGAACTTTTCAAAATGAAGCCCATTAAAAATGTCACCAAAATGACAAATCGATTACTTGCTATTGTAATTGACTTGAAGAAATATAGAAAATTCTATTATCAAGGCGATGTAAATTGCAAAATACTGAGGACACTTAGAGACAAGAAGAATTTTTAATCAAAGGTCTCCTCAATTGAAGAAGATCATGACGTTAGAACACTAAGGGCTGATGAGCTAATAAAAAAACTTCTCACCTTCAAATTGCACATAAAAAAAAGATGATAAAGGTAAAAAGAATAAGAGGAAAGTAATTTCTTTCAAAGTCACCAAAGATGTTGAGAACTCAAGTGAAAATAGTGATGATGATGAAGAAATGGCCATGGTATCCAAAGAGTAAGTGAATGGAAAAGAAAGAGAAGATGACAAGCAAATAAAGTTAATTCATCCAAAACCTCTTTCAAAGAAAAGGAGAAAAGGAATGAAGTAAAATGCTATAAATGTGGCCAACTAGGTCACATCAAAACGGATTGCTTCAAGATAAAGAACAATAAGAAATGGGACAAAGAAAAGGAAAAATCTCTCAAAGACATATGGGATGATGAATCCTCAAGTGAAGAAGAAGAAGAGAAAGAGCAAGGCATTGCAAATCTATGTCTCATGGCTATTGGAGATTATGATCACACTAATGAGATAGGTACTCAATCCTTAAATTCTAATGCATACAGTGATAATGTTGATGATGCCTTGGATGATAGTGATTTGGTTGAGCATATGAACTTAAGAGTCTAAAATATTTCTCCAAGATAAAATTCTATAAAGAAAAATGCTCTAAGTTAGAAAAAGACTTTGTTTTTTTTAATTCTACTTTAGAATTATAGACATCCAATGAAAATTTGTTGAAATCTATTGATGAAAGGTCTAGAAATTCATCTAGCTTAGAGAAAATTTTCAAAGAAAATGATATTTTAAAAGGAGAAATAAATGAACTAAATAACTTTATTTCTAAGTTTCATATAGGTAAAGAAGCCTTAGATACATAGATTACTAGTAGATTAGTATTCAAAGGTCACCTTCCTCCAAGTATGGCTTAGGGTTCAATGGTTCTACTACTACTTCATCCAATGCATCAACATTGTTTAAAGCCTCTACAACTCAAACTTCTAATATTGAAGTATTAAAGAATATACATGCACGCACTAGGCTCACTAAGGTCTGGAACTAAGCCAAGAGCAAATTGTGCATCTATGTACTCAAGGCATGAACACAACCATAAGTATGCACATAAATAATCCTATCAAACACACACTTGTGACTGTCAATTTAACCAGTCATGATTTAATAGAAAAAGAATGCAAAAACATAAAACCTTATATCAATGCCGAAATTGCATGAAATTTGGATATAAAGGTAAATTTTGTTATATTAGAAAGGCTCATCTCAAATTAGAGGATCTTTCTAAAACTAGCCCGCAAGAACCCAAGTTCATTTGGGTACCTAAAAGAAGACAAACCTTATTATCTTATAAGTATGCCTAAAATCTACTATTAGTAAAAGTGTTTGACTTGTAGATAGTGGATGCTCAGGCACATGACCGGTAATTAATGCAAAAATTTTCACAACTCTTACCTATAATCAAGGAGGTAATGTGACATTTGGAAATGATGTTAAAGGAAAAATTATAGACATTGGTTCTATTGGTATGCTAGGGAAGAACATGATTGATGATGTATGGTTGGTTGATGGATTAAAACATAGTTTGCTTAGTGTTAGTCAATTGTATGACAAAAGATATGATGTCAATTTTAACTCTAAAGAATGCAACATTATTTCCTCTAGTGGTGAACTTGCATTCAATGGAACTAGAATTGGCATCACCTATAAAATTGACCTGCACTCTAATAATATCTTTGAATGTTTAGTCACTATTAGTAATGATGTTTGACTTTGGAATAAATGATTAGGACATACTAATATGAATCAATTACATTGTCTAAATAAAGAAGAACTTGTGGATGAACTCTCCAAAATAAAATTTAATAAAGATAAAATATGAGAACTTTATCAATTTGGAAAATAACACAAGAGCTCCTTCAAAACTAAGAATTTTGTAAGCACTTTTAGACCTCTAGAACTAATCCGTTTAGGCTTATCTGGACCAAATAGAGTTGTTAGTTTAGGTGGTAAGTTATATGAATTTGTGCTTGTCGATGATTACTCAATGTTTACATGGGTTAATTTCTTTGCCCAAAAGAATGAGGCTTTTAATCCTTTAAATTTTTTTTGCAAAAATAGTTCAAAATGAAAAAGGCTATGTGATCACATCTATTAGAGGTGATCAACGCAAAGAATTTGAAAATAATAACTTTGAAAATTTTGGCAATGAAAATATCACATAATTTTTCAGCTCCTAGAATACCATAACAAAAAGGTGTGGTTGAATGGAAAAATAGAACTTTGGTAGAAATGACAAGAACAATGCTCAATGAGTACAATTTATGTTCTTACTTTTGGGCAAAAGCTGTTAATACCGCTTGTTATATTGTAAATCATGTGTTCAAAAGACTTTGATAAACAAAACTTCTTATGAGCTATGAAATGAAGAAAATCCAAAATTTCATACCTTAGAGTATTTGGATGCAAATGCTTCATATTAAATACCAAATACCAAGGACAACCTTAAAAAATTATCATCCAAATTAGATGAAGGTATATTCTTAGGGTATTCATCTTCTAGTAAGGTATATAGAGTATTTAATAAGAGAACTCTAGTAGTTGAAGAATCAATATATGTTATCTTTGATGAATCTTCTAAGCTCGACCATAGGAAAGGTAGTGTTCTTAATGATTTTGTAGGAACATTTGAAGAGCTTGAAATAAACAATGATTTAAAGGAAGACAATGATGAGCTAGAACAAATTAAGGAATTAGAAGAGACTCAAGAGCTATCCAAATATTGGCAATATCAAAAGAATCATCCAAAAGAACTAATCATTGGTGACATTTCGAAGGGAGTAACTATTAGATCCAAACTTAAATATTTAGACTATAATGTTGCATTTATTTCTCCAATTGAGCCAAGGACTACTACGGGAGCTCTTAGAGATACATGTAGGGTGATTTTCATGCAAGATGAACTCAACTAATTTGAGAGAAATAAAGTTTGAAAACTTTTTCCTAGACCCAAGGATCATCTAATTATTGGTTACAAGTGGGTGTATAGGAACAAACTTGATGAAGATGGCCTCATTACTAGAAACAAAGCTAGATTGGTAGCCAAAGGCTATAACCAAGAGGAAAACATTGACTATAAAGAAATATTTGCCCATGTTGATAGATTAGAAGCAATTAGAATCCTGCTTGCATTTGCATGTCACATGAATTTAAAACTTTTTCAAATGAATATTAAAAGTGCATTTCTAAATGGTTTTATCAATGAAGAAGTTTATGTTGAACAACCTCCCAGTTTTAAAGAACATGCATAACATTTTAATTGTATAAATTTATGTTGATGACATTATATTTGGTGCTACTAATGAATTTTTATACAAAGAATTTGTTTCTTGTATGACTAGGGAATTTGAAATAAGCATGATGGTTGAACTCAAATTTTTCCTTGGTTTACAAATTAAGAAATGCAAGGATGATATCTTCATCAACCAATCCAAATATACAAAGAAACTTCTCAAGACATTTGGTATGGATGGTTGTAAAGCAGGCAAGAATCCGATGAGTACATCCTTGAAACTTGACAAAGATGAAAGTGGTAAGATAGTGGATGAGAAGAAATATCGAGGTATTATTGGATCACTACTTTACTTAACTATTTCTAAACCTGATATAATGTTAAGTGTTTGTTTATGTGTTAGATTTCAATCATGCCCTAGAGAATCACATTTAAATGCCACTAAGAGAATTCTAAAATATTTGAGTGAAACATTGCATTTAGGTCTATGGTATCCTAGAAACACATCATTTGATATTTTTGGTTTTTTGGATGAGAATTTTGTCTGTAGCCTACTAGATAGAAAAAGTACAATCAGAGCATGTCATTTTTTTTTATTAGTGAATGCCTAGTTTATTGGTTTAGCAAGAAACAAGTGTCGGTTAATTTATCTATCACAAAAGCCAAATATGTTGTTGCTTGTTTTTGTTGCACACAAGTTCTTTGGATAAAACAACAATTACTAGATTATGGAAAAATGTTTGATCATATTATTATTAAGTGTGATAACACAAGTGTAATTAATCTATCCAAAAATCCCATTAAGCATTCTAGATCATAACATATAGACATTAGACATCATTTTCTAAGAGACAATTTTCAAAATCAAAATGTAGTCTTAGAGTTGATTGATACCCAAAATCAACTTGCCAATATTTTTATAAAACCCCTAAATGAAGAAAGATTAAGTTTTATGAGACAACAAATAGGGATGATTGATGGAAATTCATTAGATTAATCACTCTTTGACATCTTCACAACCTATTTTGATCCCTCTAAAATTAAAATTTCTTCAAAACCTTTTCTTGATCATTATTGCGATCACACAATATACCTTAGCGATCACACAACATTTTGTATCTCTCATATACCAAAAATATCCTTGTGCAAATGCATAAAAACTTTATGTGGTTGCCCAATTTCAATTTTTTTAAATTTCTCAACTGTTATACACTCAGCAAGATTGTGCGAGTGCCCATTGCTTATAGTGGTCACAAGACTTATCTTGCAGTCGAACAACAGGCTGTGCAACTGCACTCGAAGGGTAATTGCCAGATTTTTGAATATTGAAACTTGCATTTTTTATTCCCAATTTATTCCCAACGGTCATAAACGGCTAGTTGTTTAAATTTGTCTATAAATACACTCATTTTGTAGTAAAATACACATTTACAAACACATATATACCTCTCTAAACACTCTCTAACACATATATACCTCTCTAAACACTCTCTCATTGTTTTGATCATCAAGAAGAACTTTTATGAAGATTGCAAGCTTCATCAGCACTCCCTTTTCTACATTTCTACTCTTTCTTCTACATTTCTATTTTCGTTATTGTGTTTTGATGTGGCACCTAAACCTAAGCACTCTAAGAAGAAATACTCAAATCTTGAGAAAAGAAAAGACGAAAGACTCAAATATTGAGAAAGGAAAAGGAGTAGTCATTAGTAAACCTTCACCTAAATCCAAACACTTCACAAGAAAGAGTGTCCAACCCCACAAACCCAAATACAAAAGTGATGATGAAAAGACTAAATATTACATGCTTAAAAAGAAAAATATTGAGCCTACCAAAATGCCTGCTGAAGGTATGCTCTTAACCCTCAACATTCAAGGAGAACTCTATAGTTATCTTGATAGGATAGGGTGGAGACATTTTATCTTCCCAAATCAACTAGGATACCCTAGTCTCTCTAGAGAATTCTTGATGTCCCTTAGAGTAAAAAAGAATCAAAATGCTCCTATTGGATTCTATGGAGTCTATTTTAGGCTATTTGATCAAGAGTTTGCCCTTTCCTTAGAAGAATTTGCTAAAATTTAGGGCTTTCAAACTCATAGAGCATTTTCTTATTCCGAAAAGGACTTTCCTTTGAAGGATTTGTCTTCTTTTTGGAATGAACTATCAATAAAAACAAAATAGATTCTCCAAGGCTATCCATTTCAAAACCCTAATCCTTTAGCTCCTTTATAGGATCATCACCTACACCATCCATCAAAGGAGTAATGGAAATGAGAAAACACACAATGTGACTTGTTTTTCTTATATGCCTTATAACATGATGAACCAGTCCATAGTGTTCAATTCCTTATTGACACTTTCATTCCCTATGGGAAGTATAAGGCTGAAATCTTTTTTCTTTCTTCTTAAGTTACTCAAATTGCTAGGCATTTAGGATTGCTAACCCCCTAAAAACTTAGCCCCAAGTGATCCTCTTGATCCTGCCACAAACTCCATTAATCTTGATTACCTTGAACATGCTAGGTGCATCTAATGGGTTAATGATCACCATGAGTACATCATTGATAGCAATGGTGTGCTACAAAGAGTAAAAAAAAAAGACCTAGGTACCATATTATAGAAGAGGAAGGAGGAGAACCTACAACTATTGAAATTGAGCACCCTCCCAAACCAACCAAACCTACAAAAGAAAAGGGGGAAATCCTCTAAAACTATGAAGCTATTTCTCAAAGCCGTCACCTCCCTCCAAAAGTAATTCACTCACTTTAAGATAGATGTCACTAAGAGAATCACTAAACTCAACAAGAAGACTAATATCCTATCTCATGTTCACCATGACATTTATGAGATGCAAGGGAAATTTGAACTTCCTTAATATGAGTTAAGTGAACGGGAAGTGAGTGAGTACAATGAGAGCCCCTATGAAGAATCCTCTCAATCTTTACATTGCTATTCTCCTTCTCCGTCATTTGATGAAACAAAAGAAAGTACACCTCCTCCTCCATCAAGAAAATGGAAAGAGAAAGTCATAGATTAATCTTTAGTGATTTTATCCCTTTTGTATTTTTCTTCTTTTGCATTTTATCTCTTAGTTTGCATTGAAATTTAACATTAATAAATAGTGTCTTTCTATTTTTTATGATATTTTTTGTTTCCTTTTTGCCTTTGTCAAAGGGGGAGAGAAGAAAAAAGAAAGATAATAAGAAATGACAAAGGGGGAGAAGTAATGAATTAAGGGGAGTATACAAATAAAAGGAAAATAATAAATTAAGGGGAAGCAACTAAATAGAGCTAATCACAATCAAATTTGAACTAAATTGAAGCATGCATTTGATTGTTAAAATCAATTTGATTGCTAAAGTAAAAAAGAAGGAGATTATTAGAAGATTGAACTCTATTTTGATCATTGACAATCAAATTGATATATGATAATAATAAGTTCAAAAAGTTTATTTTTATAGACATTACATGCCCATACTTGTGTGACCATCGAGTAACCACACAATTCATTGAAGCTATATCACTAAAGTCACAAAGAAGGGAGCATTCTTGGTGTGCGACGCAACTTGAACGCCAGCACATTGTGCGACTGCACACCTCACTTGTATGATTGAACAAGGTAATGAGCTAAAAAATCAAAAAACACAGAGGATATAGTGGCTAGAGTATGCGACTAAGACTAGATGCACAACCATTTGTGCGACCGCCCCAATTGTTGTGCGCCTGCACAGTCTATGACCGAAATCTCCATTAAACCACAGAAGAGATAACGGTGATGTTGTGTAGTGAAAAATCCAATTTGTGTGACCGCACATCACCATCATATTTGAATTTTAGTACTAAACATAATCAAACAATGACAATTGGACATGTGGAAGAAAAATTTCAAACCTAACGGTAACATTAAATTGTGCAACCATACAAACATATTGTGCTACTGTAAGACATGGCATGATGGGAAGTTTTAATCCTGTCAAGCATCCCGAGTTTACCATTGGAAATAGCCATTGAAGAAAATTTTAAATTATGCAATCACTCAAGGTGTTTGGTGACCGTACAATGTGACTCAGCAATAACTTTAGTGGTAAACAAGAATCAAACATATGTGAACCACTTCAAACTGCTAGTTAGAGTTCTAATGGCTATAAATACCAGAAGAAACCTCTTATTTGAGAGAAATTGAGATTGTTATAGATAAAGCAAAACAAATTTCATTTCTTTTTATCAAAGTCTCTACCTGTATTCATTAAGTATTGGGTGTGAGCATTAAACACAATTACAAGTTTAAGTGTGAGCATTGAAACACTTGGGTTTTATAGTGAGTCTGGAAATACTCTTATTAGGTTGTTAGGATAATACTTAAACCATTGTAAATGTTGGGTGTGAGCTTGTGAAAACACCAAGTTAGAGTTGAGCGTGTAAAAACTCAAGATTAATGGAACCTTAACAAGTTTGTTAAGGAAGTGGATGTAGGATTGAGGTAATTTGAACTATTATAAATTATTTGTGTCCATTCTTCTCTACTCTTCTCTTGCTTCAACTTATTTTAAAATTTTAATTTGGCATCACTTTCTTCAAACAACCAATTCACCCCCTCCCTTATTGGTTGCCATCTTGGGACAACAGGCTCTAAAGGCAACCCTTTCAAATTTTCGGCTCTTTCCTAGATTAAAGTAGCCTTTCATCGTCCCAAAAGAAGCCACTATCAAACAGCTAGCCCTATTGACGTACTATTTAGATGTATATAAAAATCTCTTCATAAAATAAGATAAGACCTTTAACGAGGTACATAAAAACCTTTCCATGAGCCAAAAAAAAAAATAAGTGACAAAATAAGACAGACACTTATATCAATGATGCCGCTTGTATTTATATATTTTATATCAAATGGATATATTAATAACTCGGTATGACTTAGTGCGACTCAATTTACAAATTAAGAAAAATATGAATTTATAGGGGTTATATGATTGAAATGAAAATTCAGAGATAACGTGACTAAACACTTCAAAGTTTATAGAGCTATATATGTATTTGGCTATCAATATAATTAGCATAGGATATGTGTCTTTCTAATAATGTTTTTTTATTGATATATTCTGAATTATAAGGTCCCAGTTTTATTTCGATTTTCTTCGTCGAAAATTTTATAATCGGGAGCTGGTAACTTTGTTGTTACAGTATAATAAGGAAAAGTCTCACATTGAAAGTAAATAATAAAGGTGACAGGCTTATAATGAAAATGGAAATTTAATCAAAATAATTTGGATGGTAAATCCAACTTATTATAGGTCTAATAAATAAATAAATAAATATTGGTTACTAGTCACTTTCTCTCTGTCCCCATACATGCTCATGAGCTTTGTATCTTTTTGTACAAATTGAATTTGTCTGTTGCTAATTAGCTGGATATGGATGTGAAATTTGCAGGACTACAATGTTTCTTTGATTTTATCTCGCAATGCATTTTTAGTTGGTTTAGTTCATGAAAAAATTGGATGGGTCTTAAAGCTTGATTCTATTGAAAATGGGAAGGATTGGAAAGGATATGATATGCTTATCTTCAACACTTGGCATTGGTAGCTCCATAAAGGAAGCAAACAAGCGTAAGATGCTAATTACTCTACAAAAATTAATTAGTTTTTTTAATATGAAGTTTTAATTAACTAATTTTTGTTGTTGGTGAATTATATATTTATTATGTAGATGGGACTATATAGAAGAAGGAAAAACAATACAAAAAGACATGGACCGTTTGGTTGCTTTTAAAAAGGGAGTCATTACGTGGTCCAAGTGGGTAGACACCAACATTAATCCTAAAGCCACCCAAGTTTTCTTTCAAGGCATTTCTCCTTCACATTATAGGTATGCAAGTTAGTACTCTAATTTCAATTTCAATTCGAGCTCTATTTCAATTTTATTAAAATTTTATAAAATTTTATTCATTAATTTTTAAAATTCCAATAAAATTGTCAGATGTATATCATCTCTAATTGACTAATGAAACTTGGATATGTTTTTGGCGGTGGATGATGCAGTGGTGAAGAATGGAATCAACCAAAATCGACATGCAATGGCCAAACCCAACCAATAAGTGGAACATATCCAAGTGGTTCACCACCAGCAGTTTCTGTGGTAAAACAAGTACTGAGTAATACGAAAGTACCAATTACATTACTTGACATTACAACATTATCACAGCTAAGAAAAGATGGGCACCCTTCTTTTTATGGAAATGATCATAAGAAAGGAAATGATTGTAGCCATTGGTGCCTGGCTGGAGTTCCAGATACTTGGAATGAACTTTTGTATGCAATTCTTGTTACTACAGGGAAAGCAACATATAGACTTCCTGATGAATAGTAAAAAATAAAAATTCTTAATTCATTATATTAGATCAGCCACGTATAAAATTGAGCACAATTTTGCAAATAATCAATAATCCATTTTTGTTTTCTCGAGAAGCATTATAATATATACATACATATATATATATATATATATATATGATAGAAACAACTCAATAAGGTTGATCTTTTGAGCCCAATAACAATAAAAGCAATAATAACCATAGAAATTGAGGTCAATAAAGTAGGGATGCTCATGATTCCAATAGCCATATTAGTGATTTAGAGATTTCTCAATGTATTATTGACAACAATCAAATTTTCATCCACATATAAATACGCACGCACACACAAATTTTTCCATGTGTAGACGTGCACATATGTACGCACACACGTATATACACACGCATACACATATGTTATAACTTACTTAAGAGACATATAAATTAAAATCAAAGTTATAACTTACTTATCAATAGTGTCATACCTAATTCACACCATTAGGAAACAAAAGGTCTAAATTATTCTAAACTTAGGTTTTCACACAAATTAGGACATGCATTGATGCTTCTTATACATGTTATGTTCTTCGCAACATGATTATTATTTATAGGTCTTATAAATAAATTTATCTATATGCTTTCTTGAAAAATTTTATTATTCTCTTCTACTTTTATTTAAACATTTATTATATATCATCCTAAGTCCTAATGTAATGTCAGAAAATTTTAAATAATGATTTTTTATTAAGTGTGTATATATATATATATATATATTGAAATTGTTGTGATATTATGTATGGTTTAAGTATTTGTACTTAGTAGAAATAGAGTTGATTAAGCTTTAAAAAGTTGAAAGTTAAATCGGGATATAAAAAAAATCGATATTTTTGAAAAAGAATCTTTAAATAATAAAATTTTATAGAAATGTCCACATGACCTTAGAATTAGATTTTACTATCATTGGGATAAGAGATATAGGTGATAGAGCTTTAAATAAATTAAAGTAATTATTTTAAGATTCTACTAAATTAAAAGTTGGGTTATAAAATAATTAAAGAAAGTAAATATACTGAAGTTTTAGTATGAGCATCACATAATATAAAAATCCTAAATACTATTAAAAACAAAAAGAAAAAAAGAAGCCAAATTAACTTTTTCTTTTTCTTTTTCCTTGTCCAACCTATAACCCTTACCATTCCCATCATCTTCTTCTTCTCCTTTCTTTCTTCTTTTTTCATTTTCTGCATGAAAGCTACGGAATTTTTAGAATTGGTTCAAGGTTTTATCGATTTAGTTAAATTATACATGATTTCTTAAGGAAATCATTAAAGAACCAAGGAAAATGGAGAAAAGAGGGTGGATAAAGGTTCTTGAAAGAAGTTAGTGCTTGTATATCACTTCTTTTGCTATTAATTCAATTGATTTTGATTTTTGTTCAATTAAAGAAGCTTATGAATTTAAAAAGTAAGGTTATTTGTGAAGACAATTTATATTGAATGATTTGTAAGAAGTTGATTGTTACAGTTTTATTCTTTGAATGTAAAATTCTTGTTGTAATATATAAAGTGCGTATTTATTGATTTTTAATTGAAATTATACTTAAAACAAGTATTGGAGCAATTATGCATTGATTTAGGGTTATGGAAGAAATTAGGATTTTGAGAAAGTACAGGATTTTGGCGATTTTAAGGTTATGAAATTTTTTATCTTGGAAGTATGATGATATTTGTGGTATTTGGAAGTGTATTTGTTAGGTATTTAATTTGAAATCATGTTTAAAGGAATATTTGAATTGACGATATGTTGAATTGTTGAGTTATGGAAGATTTGAAAAATAGGAAAAAAAACACCCTATTCTTGATAAATATAGTTAAAAGTAACTTGGAGTTATTGAAATATTGATTTAATTGATTGTGGAAGGAAAAATATTTATGGAGCTAAATATTTATTTGAAGTATGCTTTATAATCTTTGTTTAGATGGATTATGTATAGAATCAATTGTGATTGAATTTGTTAAATTATATTGTTAAAGTGTACATATTTAAGAGTTTGTAAAGATAAAGAAAAAGGAAAAGTATAAGTGAAGAAGAATTGTAGTGGAAAAATCAATGTTGTGGCACACTAAATTAATTTTCATTAAAAATTGCAATAAAATCTAATTTTATTTACAAAATACATAAGTTTTTCACCTAAAGAATTAGAAAAATTAGATATTTTATCATGATAGAAACAAGACGAGAAATCTTGGCCAATGCTTTCCACTATGATACATGATCTACTAACTCTTTTGGCATCCACAGTTGCATCGGAATATTGTTTTAGTGTGTGTCTAAGAGTATAAGATAGTGAGAGAGCTCGTTTATTGGCTAAAGCATTTAAAGTGTGCATAGTTTTAAAAGATTAGTTTGATGTGAGTATAGACAATAAAATCTCCTTCATTCGAAAATGTCCTCTTTCAACAAGGATAAAAGTACTATAGTTTAGGTTGTTTAAAATTTTTTATGTAAGTTATTTTTTAAAATTAATGTTTTGTAATATCTTGATAAATAATAAATAATATTTATGTTCCCTATGGATGTAGTAGGCCTTTTTATGCCGAACCACATAAATTATGTGTCTTTTTTCAATTTTTATCAATTTTTATATATATTTTGTTTGAAAAAATAATTATAAAATTTATGCAAAAAGAATTGAGCTAGCCTATATATTGGCACTATATGATACAACTCTGTAGAACACGGTACTACTATATATGGGCTATAGGTCGTGCTGGGTCGTTATTTTTTAGATTAGTAAAACCTAGCATGACATGACTAATTTTTTAGGCTGATATGACACAATACCAAAAAGTGACATATACAACAAATATAGGTCAGTCAGCACAGCACAAATCAATTTCTATGTATGTCAACTCCATCAAAATCATCTAAGTTATTTTAGCTTTATTTGAAGGATAAGCTATTTTAGCTTAATAAGCCTTTCAATTATATATATATATATATATTTGTGTGTGTGTGTGTGTGTGTCCGATGTGGATTATTTTCCTACTTCCAACACACATTATATATGTTATTAAAAAAACAAAAATCATTCCCCCTTTTCTTAATCTCTCTCAAATTGGATAAATATAAATACCGATATAGATAGTATGTATTATGTATCGGTATAAGAACTAGTGGCGGAACCTGAAATTTACCGAGGGGGCTAAATTTTCATAGAAAAAATTATAAATGAGTTTACTATAAAATTAAATATTTAATATTATTGTAGTTCAATAATTGATTTGTGTTATTAGACTAACTACGCCTAAGTGATAATAATTATATCTTACGACTTTGCGCATTTTGAAAATATTACATAATAGTCTCATTTTTAATTTTTTTTAAAACAAAATAACTTTCTGTACATAATATACTAAACAGTTAATTATTTATGTATATATAAATTTTAATGAAAATTGTATGAATTAAAATAAAAAATTTATTTAAATTCATATATATATAATTCGTTTAAATTATATATATAATTCATTTAAATTTAAATAGATAAATTCATATATATATATAATTTAATTATATGGTTGAGGGGGTCTACAGTCCCCCTAGACCCTCCCAGTTCCATCATTGATAAGTACCAACAACTTAAATCACATGAATATCTAAATACTCATATTCAAGCACATCTATAGAGCATGAAACTTATTGTGTTAATGATACTAAGATTTAACATAATAAACCTATCATATAAACATAAGTACAAGCATAATACGTGTAATAAAAAATAAAATTAAATGTCTATAGATTATTAAAATATTTCTGCCATAATTTTTCCATCCAATATTCCACGTTACTACAAATCTAGTTCTCTTCCTTCTACAACATTATAAATCTAACTCTAACATTGTAAAAATTATTGAAAGGAAACAAAAAAAAAATCTATTTTTTCTTTCTTAAAATATCAAATAATTTCCTCGTCACCGATCACCCCTCAGCAATCACTACGACCCAAACCCTGTAAAAATTTTGCATCCTTTGGGGAGCTAATTGCTGAATGGATCAACAAACAATAATTAGTCATATATATATTGGCAAGTCTTACAATTAAGACCCATATATTTATATGCAATTAGATTTCATATTTAAAAATATATATATATATATATATATATATTCTATTATCAAAACGCTTACCATAAATAGTTGAAAAAATTAAAAAAATTGAGTAACAAAACCTTGGAAGTTGGAAACTTAGACCAAAGCGTCATTATATAAAAAAGAAAAAATAAATTTTATAGACAAACAGAAATGGATTGATGATTTTATCATTATTGCAATCTTAAGAAACAAATTTTTTTTTTATGTAGGGGTGTGCATTCGGATGGTTGGCTAATTAACTGACTAAACGCCAACTTAACCATTACTTCCGAAATCAACATTTTTTGACTGAATCGACTGAAATGATCATTCAGTCGGTTCAATTAATTTATCATTTAACCAAAAAGATTTTTTTTTAATGAATGTCATTGTCTGTTTGAATTATCAAGTGCCAATTTTCTGCACATAGTAACTGGTTTATATCATCCCATTGGCTCATTGCTGCATGCATAAATGATATATTTACATTATCAAATTAATTTGAAATTAATTCAACTATAAGTCTATAACATTAAAAATTTACATATTAATTAAATTATATTTGAGTCTCTCCTTGGTCTACCTATTACATTTAATTAATTTATTGAATTCATTCTTAGTTAATTTTTCTTATATTAATTTTTGTGGAAAAAAATTAATATATTATTTTCATTATTTTAAATTTTGGTTGGAAATTTTTTTTTATCAATTGGTGATTGATAAGGAGAATAATTAAGTGTTTTAAGAGTTTACCGAGTTCTTAATTATATATTTTTATAAAATCTTCTCTCAATGTCATTGGTATATAATATATTTCAATTTTATTTAATTAAAGACCAAGTTAATTTCTTATAACCATGCATAATATCTTTAAACATAAACTATATGATATAATAAAAATTTATAATAAAATAAAAAAAGAAATAAACAAAAGGGTATATTTAAGAGAGTAATTTATATTGAAAAATGGGATCCAAATAAGCATGAGAATGAAAGCCAATATGCCTTACATTTACACATTTTTTCCTAATTGCAAATGTATAATTTCCATCTTCCTCCGGAACAAACAAGAAATAAAAATTCAATTCAAAATTCTTGTCTATTTAATTAAATTCAATATAAAAAAAAAAAAACCAACCCCAGTACAACAAAAAGATCCAACATTTGACTATAATGTTCATCTTTCAATATCCAACTAATCAAAAAACCATGTCCATCATAGAGTTTTCCTTTTTTATATTGCAAATGAATATTAAAAAGACCAACTCACAATAAGCAGCAACATTGTACCTAAATCACAACAGAAAATAATTATAAAATCACAAATTGACAAAACAACCATTTAACATAATCCCATAGATCACAACACACAACAATACTAAAATGTAATATTAATACAAACATTAAAAATCACAGCAAACTTTTTCAAAAAACACTACAAATATCATCATCGATCTTCATCTAGATCCATAACTGTCAATTGAGTAATGATATTTGTTGATTCATATTCAGATGCAGTTATAACCTTTACTAAAAAAATATATAAAAAGAATTGAGCTAAGAATTTAAAAAATTAAGAAACAAACAATAAAGAAATAAACTAATTAAATTAAACACAAAATGAGAATCATAATATAGAAAGCAATAAAATTTTACCTTTTTCAAGCATTTCAATGTCCTCAGTTGTTTCCTCAATTGTCATTGGGTCTTGCAAAATTCAAAGACAATCTCCATAACACATAAGCAACTCAACTAATTTAGGGGACAAAGAACTTCTATATTGATCAAGCACCTGACCATAAGTACTGAAAGCAGCCTCTGAAGTCAGTAAAAATAGAGACAACCAATATATCACGTGCCATCAATAATAAAATTAGAAACCTAGGGGAATGAATTTTTCACCAAACTAAGACATCCAAGTTAGGAATATCTTCACAATCTTCAGTTAAATATCTGTCCAATTCAGTCTTGTTATGATCTCCACTTGCCTTTTATTTTTTATACCCATTAAATAATATTAGCTCATCCTTATCTTGGATAATATTACCTTACTTTTGACTCCCACTTGCAACACCAACACTAGAAGCACCATGGTTTTGATAGCCACTTGTCTTATTTTTGTATTCATTAAAGAGCTCAAAAGTGGCTTCCTTTAACTTCTTAAAAAAATTGATTCCCGTTTGTGCACATTATATTTCCTTTGGAGCATACTCCATGTAATCATATTTGTATCGAGGATCAAGAACAACAACTAGGTAAATTAACATATTGTTTTCAGCCGGATTTCCCCAATATTTGTTATATTTATTTCTCATTTTAATAGCCATTTTTGATAACTCCAGATAATCATAATTGTTTTCTAGTTCTTTCAACAAAACATGGATATCTATCATATCATGAAAATAAAAGAGTTACAAGTAGAATATTTGGAGCCTAACACCCTCAAAGTCATTTGTAAAATTTTTCTAAAAACTTATATATTCACCTAACACATGCCCAATCATCTGAGTTAGGCCTACCATCTATCTCCATATATTTACCATCAATTTCATCATCTCTCATTAGATTATATTTGAATGATCTATCTTGCTCATCATATCTCTCAAATGCTCTCTCAAAATTTTCAGCCCTATCTGGCATGAGATATGTGGAATTCCACATGGTGGGGATATCTAAGGCCAACAATGTCTTGCACTGAATCCCTTCCATCGCAGCACACTCCTTAAATTTAGCTAGTCTAGCCGATGATGCTCTGATATATTTAACAATGCATCTTACATTATCTATAGACTAAAAAATATCACTTAACCCCTCCATAACTGTCAAGTTAACAATATAAGCCACACACCTCATGTGCAATATCTACCCCTAATATAGTTGGACTCTATTTAGATATTTTCTTTTTCAAACTTGATATTGTAGTATTATTTGAGGAAGCATTATCAACTATCACAGTCATAACTCTATCAATTCCCCAATCAAGTAAACATTTCTCCACACTTTGACTCAAATCATTACCCTTATGACTTGTAATTGGACAAAAATTAATTACTTTTTTACACTAGCTCCAATTCTTATCAATAAACTGCCTATCATAATACTTACATTGCACTTTAGTTTGACCATGCTCATCCTCAAACTTTTCATTGAAGTGCTGCCAAACTTGCAATCTATCTCTTGTTTTCTTCATTTTGGAAGGGGTCGAGGTAGCAGTGTGTGTCCCCATGCTTGGCTAAGAAACACATTCAACTTCCTCGCCATGCTGACTTTCCATTTGCATTACAATAAAAGAAAAAAAGAGCTTGATTATGAACTTAAGAAATTATTAATGAATTAGGAAAATTACTTCAAAAGTACTTCATTTATATTTCATATATATTTTTATATATACATATATGGTTAGTGATAATATGTCTTTGATATAACTTAGTAGCAATTCATTTTTTCTAAACAAAGTCTAGGTACATCCAATTTGATTTAGTACATGCAATATACAAAGGGCCATCCTTATTAATTTCAAGATTCATTGAAAAACCTCATCATGCCAACATTTATGACATATTAAGTCATGTAAATCAATTCAATTAATCAAATTGAATATTAGCTAATTTTTAGCATTTTCACTTTAAAAAAAAACTCAAACCATTGCAAAGTAATTAATCAGGTTCTATTCCCACTAAAAATAGTAACCAGCAAGCTGAATTGTAAAAATCAAACGAGCTTTTCATAGACGTTAAATTGCAGCAAACTACATGAATTCTACTAGTGCTCAACTGAATGCTGACTATATGAATATTTAATTTCATTGCCAATCTTTAATTAAAACTAAAAATCAGGCCTATTTAAAGATGGTAAAAGAGCAAAAAGAAAAACACTAAATGAGAAATATAGAGATCCACTCCCTACCCTTTATCATCCATGTCCAGTAGTAAATGGCAAACAAACTACATATCAACTCCACTAATAACATAAAATATGAAAAAAGTTCATGAAATCATAGAAAAGTTTATCCTTTTTTGTTGTGGGATAATTCATACCTGATAAATTAAGACAATCATGATCCAGAAGATCCAAACACGAGCATCATAGTACCATACAGGCTATAGGAAAATAATGATAATAGTACTAATAAATTAAAAGAAGAAGAAGAGAATGAGAATACAATGAACAAGTACAATGCGATGAGGAGAAGAAGAAGTGTAACATCCTCTGACAATTCTTATATAAAAACTATCAGAGAATGTTATTCAATATACTGTTCACGCTCCAATCAATTCAGAGAAAACTCTCTTCATAATTAAAAATTTTCAAATAATAATACAATCTGCATATCACAACACTTATAGGTCCAACATTTAGACCAATTTACAATAACTCTAATAATCTGAATAGAAATTATAAATAATATAAACACCATAAGTTCATCAAATCAAATAAATAAACAATACATTTCTTTCATGATAATCATTCACTAGAATCTCAAACCTCATTCTCTAAATACATGTATTTCTTTCATGTTATAAATTTATACAATCTCTCAAATAGCCAAACTGAAGTATCTATATACATTTATCACTTATGAATACAATATACACAAGATCTTCATATGTTCTTAACTTGCTCCGATGTCCTGATACCTGCGTGTCAGAAAATAATTCTAACACGCTAAGCAAAGCTTAGTGGTGCTTGTAAACACATATTTTATCACTTAATATTAAAGACATATGTTTATGAAAATATAGTACTAACACTTAGTTTTAAGGAGTATTTCAATATATGAACTAATTTCAGTAACAAATCAACATACCATGCTGCTTATACAAAATAATAGCTATCCCTGCATAAAAGTTATCATATAATACAATACTTTCAGTACTGCAACTTGTCTCGTTAAGAATCATTTTAATTAAGACTTGCTTTCTCATTTGATAACATTGTTCACAATACGCTTATTTTATTTTTCAATAAGTCTTCCTTTTCAAGTTCACATATATGATCATTTCATTCAATCTATACTTTTCAGCATTTACATCTAGTACTATACTTTAGAGCACTTTGTATCTCACATCATGTTATACACTTTCAATCATTTGATATACTTTGGAGCCCTTTGTATCTCATAGCATTATATACACTTTCAATCATTTGATTAATTCAATACATTGAGTATAACATTTCCATTACGTTCATTAGAACTTTCACGTGTAAGAATTAATATATATATATATATTAACAATCACTTTTACACTAGAACACAATACTTCAATTTCAAGTACTTGACTTATCTATTATTTTACATTTCTTTCATTAATCACACTACCATGTTCACATATATCCATACATACTAAACTTAGATCATAAGTTTGGATAACATGTTAGTGTAGCAATCTCAAGAATTTATAATGGCAATTATGCCCACTATCACTGATAACATATTATGTTCATTAAAGGCACGAGGTGCCCACTATCACTGTGGCTATCCATCCTCCGGTTAGCCATTCAATCCAAAGCTAGATGTAAACTTAGTATGATTTGGGCAATTCATTACTTTTGATGAACACTACATTGTTTATTTCATTTCATTGGTACTATACTCTTATCAACATTTGGTAGGATATATATGTGTGTCACTTGTCTAAAGTTTATCACTCGTTTTCATACGTTTAACACATTAACACAAAAGTATGGACTATACACATATTAGTCTCATGTCATTGATTAACACTCACTTGTTTATACAATCACTCACTTATTTATATCATCACTTGTTTATATCATTTCACTTGTTTATATCATTTCATTGGTACATTACTTTTATCAACATTTATTATGATATATATATTTGTCACTTATCTAAAGTTTCTCACTCTTTTTCATACATTTAACACATACAAATGAATTCTCAACACAAAAGTATGAAATATATACATATTAGTCTCATACTAGGCCCGTATATCATAAAATACAAGCCAAAAATATTATTTAGGTACCCCACGGCCATGGCATCTCCACCCCATGTCCATGGGATCAAAAATGAATCTGGAAAATAAGTTTAAAGACCCCACGGTCGTGGCCTTTAAGGGCCACAGTCGTGGCATATAAAACTCCTCTATTTTATCAAATTTTTTTTGAAGAAACAGCATCACTTTCAATCCCACGGTCGTGGCACTCATTTGCCACGACCGTGACATTGATTTTGGGACTGTTTTCAGAGTAAACTCATGTATTCTGCACTTTTAACTTCATTAAACACAATCATATTGAAGATCTAAGATAATAATGTATCAAACTCAATATTTTGACATTAAATGAATTCATATCAAATATCTTCACTTAGTTAAACTTTTAACCATTTCATAAGGATAAACATGATCAAACCACTCAATTTCCCATAAAGATTGAGTTAAGAATCAAAACCATCATATAAAAGTTATTTTTCACTCAACAATCCAATTAATCAATATTTTCACGAAATATCTCATCATACATAACTCAGTCATTCAATTAAATCATTAAAACTCATAAAACTTCATATTTTTGCAAAGTATAAATCAAAAGCACATACCTTGTTGATAATCACTACTTTTCCAACTTAATCTTCTCAACACTTATATTTAGATGTGATCTTATCTTAAGTTTTGATTCAAATCATGGAAAGAAAGAAGAAAGAAGAAACTTTGGTGGTGTTGGTGATGGTGGCGTGGAAGATGGAGAGGAAATCAGAAATTTCCACACACATACACCTATACACATATATATTTATCATATTTTTAATCTAGTGAGGGAATGCTCATAATAACTATGGTGCATCCTCATTCTTAACCGTTGATTCTAAATCGATTTTTAATCTCGTAAAACAGTAACAATAATCTCGTCAGTAAAGTTTTAAGATATACAATTTACTGTTCTTTACGTATAGCATTTATCCACAATACTTTTGTCACTATACACTATCAATTTTTCATTATTAGTTAAAATGTCCCTGATTAAAATCTTGACCATTACAAGAAGAAAATTATAAATATATCTTTATGGAAACCAAAATTGAAGAAGAATCAAAATTTGAGAAGAAACGAAGAATGATGGTCTTAAAGTTGTGAACAGAGACGATGGCATCGTGCTCAAAGAAAATGGACCACTAGCACCGTACTCAAAGAAAATGGAACACTGGCACTGCGCTTGGAGAAAATGGAACATTGGCACTGTGCTCGGAGACGCTGGCATCGTGGTGCTTGGAGTGGAGGAAGAAGGGATTGGGGGCGCGATGGTTAGGGTAGCCTTAGGATAGAATTTTTTTTAGGGATTTTTACTGGTTAGTGGCTTTACTCGATGTAAAAGAGGCTGAAAATGGGCAAAATATCAAAATGGAGAGTTTAAATTATCGGTTAACGGTTAATCGATCGATATAAAATGGTTAACCATTAACTGAACTGAATCTAAAATTTATCTATATTACTAACTGAAACTGACCATATTTATATATGGTCGGTTAACTAAACCGATGAACCATTCGATTAACCGAATTTTGCCTACCCTTACTTTTATACCTTTCCTTTTTTCAATGTTATAGGGTAGGGATATGCCCTTATGCATTTTCTTTTGTAGTGTTGCACGGATATTGCTATAATCGCATTTTTGTACTCTTTTTTTTTTTACAAAGATTTGGACTTTAAACCATAACATGAAATTAAAATTAGACCTTAATTTTTTTACTAAATTTGAAATTTTTCTTTTAAATTTAAGCCAAATTGATTTTTTTTAACGAAACCATTAAATTGAGTTAACGACATAATTCAATTTAGACTTTAGTTAAACATCATAGTTTAATTTGAATTTCATTTAAATATTCTAAATTGAACTTAATTTTAATAAATAATTTTTAATTTTTAATTATTAATAATTTATAATATTAATAAATAATATTATAGATTTTTATAATTTATAATTTTAATAAATACTTTCTAATTTATAATTTTAAAAATTTTATATTTTTTAATATTATAAATAATAAATTAAAAAATTATTTTAATCTAAGGGCCATAATTTTTATATTAATAATTTTTCATATTAATAAATAATTTTTATAATACTATTATTATAATAAATTAATATTAAAAATATAAAGATTAAAGAAAATTATAAAATACATAATATTATATATGTTATAAATTAATATTAAAAATATAAATATAAAATTACAAAAAATTATTTAAAAAATCATACTAGTACATCACGCCAATAGCACAAAAACATATAATTTGATGATGAGTATAATATGCTAAATTAGAGTATGTTACATAGTTGAACTTTAATAAGTTACTATGTTGAAGAGGCTAATAGACTAAATGTGACAGTGAAATTTTAACTCAACGATTGTGATGGCCGGTCATGGAGAGATATATGTATAAAGAAGAAAAAGATTAAAAAGTTTCTTTATTTTTATATTTTATTTATTTATTTGAAAATTTTATATTTTTATTTATAAATATTAATTTATAATATTAATAATATTGAAAATTATTTATTAATATTATAACTTATTGATATTAAAAAATTTATAGGCTCTTATATTAAATAATTTATTAATATTATAATTTATAATATTAATAAATTAATATTATAAATTATCAAATTAATAATTATTTGTTAAAATTATAAATTATTAAAATTATTATAAATTAAAATATTATAAAAATTATTTATTAATATTATAAATTATTAATAATTTAAAATTATTTATTAAAATTAAGTTTAAACTGGACCATAATATTTAACTGAAGTCCAAATTGAATCTTAATATTTAATCAAAGTCTAAATTGGACTATATTGTTAACTTAATTTAATGGTTCCGTTAAAAAATTTTAATTTGACCTCAATTTAAAAGAAGAAATTCCATTTTGGCAAATTTGAAAGAAAAAAAAAATTAATAAAAAAAAATTTAGAGTCCAATTCTAGCTTAGTGTTATAGTAGAAGGTCTTAATTAGAACTTTTTTTTAAGGTACTTTTTTTTAACTTTTTTCTTTGAAGGTTTTTCAATAATAATTTCATCTTTCTTCGTCACTTGACTTAACATCTCCAAGAATACAAATCTTATTAAATATGCACATTTCAATGTTAGAGGAGCCTTTGCATTTACAAATCTTTAAAATCTAAAACAAAAATTGAGTAACTTTCTGTTTTTCACTAATAATATTCGGCCACTTATCAGGTGGGACTGTGAGATTAGTGTAATGACAAATCATTTTTGTAATATATAATAAAATCATTAAAATCTTTAGATAATAATTCTAAGTATTCCTTTTTAGTTATTCTAAATTTATGGTTATCAAATTTCAGATAAACATTAAAAAAAAGAACAAAGAATTAACTCATTTTTTTCTACATTAAACAAGATTAGCATTATATTATATATAATCTTATACAATTTACACCATCGGCAAGACAGTTTGGCCGAGTGGTCTAAGGCGCCAGATTTAGGCTCTAATTCGGAAGGGCATTGGTTCAAATTCCACAGCTGTCATTATCTTATTTGTTTATTGTTTTTATTATATTTTCACTTTCTAAATTTCTCTAAAAAAGAGAATATACTTTTTTTTGGGAATTAGTAAGATATATACCCTTGATTAAAAGACTAATATATTATAGACCTTAGTATCCTTAATTAGACCTTTTTAGACAAAAATACCCCCTGAATTTTAAAAGCTCGCTCATATTTTTAGAAACAATTTTCTTCTCTCTCTATTTACGACTTTTATCTTCTCATTCATGCTCTCCATCGAAGCAAGAAACCCTCGCCAGTCGCCGTCAATCATTTTCGACTGTCTGTTCTCTCTACTGCTATCTTTTCCATTCTTCTCTTGTAGTCTCTATTTCTTCACCGTTTATCACGCTCATCTAAAGGTATTTGTCCGCTCTCTCTCGATATCTCTTTTGTAAATCGTTGTGCTTAATTTGACAACGAGAATGCATTGTATTTGTATAATTCTATATTTTGGAATTTTTATTTGATTATTGGTGAAATTTTTTATTTTACTATTATGAGATGGTATGAGCTTGATATGATCAAATTTTTACTGGGATGGCTTGTTAAGAGTATATTTTTACTTGTATGAGTTGGTATGAGTATATATTTACTGGCATGACTTGGTATGAGCTTGGTATGAGCATATATTTACTGGCATGACTTGGTATGAGCACATGTTTACTGGTATGAACTTGATATGAGCATATTTTTACTGGTATCAGTTGATATGAGCTTGTTATGAGTATATTTTTACTGGTTTGAGTTGGTATGAGCATATTTTTACTAGTATGAGTTGGTATGAGCATATTTTTACTGGTATGAGTTGGTATGAGCTTGGCATGAGCATATTTTTACTGGTATGAGTTGGTATGAGCTTGGTATGAGCATATTATTACTAGTAAGACTTGGTATGAGATTGGTATGATCATATTAATACTAGTATGAGCTTGATATGAGAATATTATTACTGGTATGACTTGTATGAGCATATTTTTACTGGTATGAGTTGATATGAGCTTAGTATGAGCATATTATTACTGGTATAACTTGGTATGAGCATATTTTCACTGGCATGAGTTGGTATGAGCATATTATTACTGGTATGACTTAGTATGAGATTGTTATAAGTATATATTTACTGGTATGACTTGGTATGAGATTGTTTTGAGCTTGGTATGAGCATATATTTACTAGTATGAGTTGGTATAAGCTTGGTATGAGCATATTTTTACTAGTATGAGTTGGTATGAGCATAGTATGAGCATATTTTTATTGGTATGAGTTTGTGTGAGCTTGGTATGAGCATATATTTACTGGTATGAGCTTGGTATGAGCATATTTTTACTGGTATGAGCTTAGTATTAGAATATATTTACAGGTATGAGCTTGGTATTAGCATATTTTTACTGGTATGAGTTGGTATGAGCATATTTTTAATGGTATGAGTTGGTATGAGCATATTATTACTGGTATGACTTGGTATGAGATTGTTATGAGTATATATTTACTGGTATGACTTGGTATAAGCTTGGTATGAGCATATTATTAATGGTATGACTTGGTATGAGCATATTATGAGCATACTTTTACTGGTATAACTTGGTGTAAGCTTGTTATGAGCATATTATTACTGGTTTGACTTGGTATTAGCATATATTAACTGGTATAAGTTGGTATGAGTTTGGTATGACTATATTTTTGCTGGTATGAGTTCGTATGAGATTATTATGAGTAAATTTTTACTGGTATGAGTTGGTATGAGCATATATTTACTTGTATGAGTTGGTATGAGCTTGGTATGAGCATATATTTACTGGTATGAGTTGGTATGAGTTTGGTATGACCATATTTTTTCTAGTATGACTTGATATGACTTGGTATGAGCATTACAGTTATGACTTGTTATGAGCTTGGTATGAGTATATTTTTACTGGTATGAGTTGGTATGAGCATATACTTACTGGTATGAGTTGGTATGAGCTTTGTATGAGCATATATTTATTGGTATAAGGTGGTATGAGCTTTGTATGAGCATATTATTACTGGTATGACTTGGTATGAGATTGTTATGAGTATATATTTACTGGTATGAGTTGGTATGAGTAAATTTTTACTGGTATGACTTGGTATGAGCATATATTTTTACCGGTATGACTTGGTATGAGCTTGGTATAAGCATATTTTTACTGGTATGAGTTGATATGAGCTTTGTATGACCATATTTTTACTTCTATGAGTTGTTATGAGTTTGGCATGAGTATATTTTTACTGGTATGAGCATATTTTTACTAGTATAACTTGGTATGAGCATATTTTTACTGGTATGAGTTGGTATGAGCTTGGTATGAGTAAATTTTAACTGGTATGACTTGGTATGAGCATATATTTACTTGTATGAGCTTAATTTTATCGGTATGACTTGGTAAGAGCATATATTTACTGGTATGTACTTGGTATGAGTTGGCATGAGCTTGGCATGAGTATAATCACTTGGTACGAGCTTGGTCTAGTAATATTTTTTCTGGTATGATTTGTTATGAGCTTGGTATGAGCTTTGTTTTTACTGGTATGAGTTGGGTATGACCATATTTTTTCTAGTATGACTTGATATGACTTGGTATGAGCATATTATTACAGTTATGACTTGTTATGAGCTTGGTATGAGTATATATTTACTGGTATGAGTTGGTATGAGCATATACTTACTGGTATGAGTTAGTATGAGGTTTGTATGAACATATATTGGTATAAGGTGGTATGAGCTTTGTATGAGCATATTATTACTGGTATGACTTGGTATGAGATTGTTATGAGTATATATTTACTGGTATGAGTTGGTATGAACTTGGTATGAGTAAATTTTTACTGGTATGACTTGGTATGAGCGTATATTTTTACCGGTATAACTTGGTATGAGCTTGGTATAAGCATATTTTTACTGGTATGAGTTGATATGAGCTTTGTATGACCATATTTTTACTACTATGAGTTGGTATGAGTTTTGCATGAGTATATTTTTACTGGTATGAGCCTGGTATGAGCATATTTTTACTAGTATGACTTGGTATGAGCATATTTTTACTGATATGAGTTGGTATGAGCTTGATTTTATCGGTATGACTTTGTATGAGCATATATTTACTGGTATGTACTTGGTATGAGTTGGCATGAGTATAATCACTTGGTACAAGCTTGGTCTAGTAATATTTTTTCTGGTATGATTTGTTATGAGCTTGGTATGAGCTTTGTTTTTACTGGTATGAGTTGTAGTCAAAGAATTGCAGGAAAAAAATGGCAACAGGTTCTCATACTAGCCCATCTTCTCAAAGTGAGCATTCTCCCTTATGTGGGGACAAGCCAACCACGCTCCATTCAAGTCCAGGAGTAATGTCGTCAACTTCTCCTAAGGGCTGAAGGATAAAAAGAAGATTGCCTTGTCAACCAGGTGCGGCTGGTAAGGCAAAGAAGCCAAGATTTGGGGTGTTCTTTAGTGATTACATTCCAGTCATAAGAAGGAAGTGGGAGGTGAACATGCTAATACGGAACGCATCGAAGTAAGTAATTATAAAAAATTTATTTGAAACTGCAACTATATTTTAAAGTGCAACTTGTCAATGATTAACTAATCAAGAAAATATGTGCCAGGATGCTGATTATGTCATCCCCTCCAAGTGATTGGAGGTACCACCAGGTTAACAGGGTAGGCCGTGGATTGCAAACAATTCAGCTGATAAAGAACGTAATTGGTTCTAACAAAGAAATGTTAGTATGATTTACAATGTATGACCTCTCATCAATGATTGAGTTAAGGTTAGTACAAAAGTGGGTTTATACTGCCAATGTATTCAATATGAGTTTATTTATTGATAACAATATTTTATTATTTTGGTGTAGATGGCTACCTTTAACCAATACAATGTCAGCCACCTTCTTAGGCTAGATGATGGAAATTTTTATCATTGGCCTGGGCTCTTTCACTGGCTTTTCATACACCAAGTTCCAAATGAAAATAAAAATGAGCTTTCATTTAAGTTTAGAAAATCAATCTTAACATTTGGAATTATTGAGTATTGTTTAGTTACGAGGCTGAAATACTGCGGCCTGAAAGACATGGTTGGGGGGACCAAATGCTTAGTTCAACGCTATGGTCGATGGACATGGGAGAGATTGTTCCATGAATTTAAAAAATGCAATGATGCTAAGTTGCAAATCAAATTAGGAGTAGCTTGCCTGGTTGATATGTTGGTTTTGGGAAAGGGTAAGACTACAAAGGTGGATCCCAAAATTTTAGCTCTTGTAGACGATGTTGAGGCATTCAACAACATCACACGGGGGTTTATGAGCTGAAAATTCCTTTGTTCGAAGTTGAAAGAATCCCTCGAAAAATTGAAGAACAAAGTGGCCGGTGGCTATTCTGTCATTGGTTTTTCTGATGCCTTGACCATATTTGGAATGGAGGTTATTCCAAATTTTTAAGAGCTAGGGGTAGAGAGGTGCGGAATTGGGTTTTCGCGATTGATGAACTGGAAAATCTCTTCTAAATATCCATACCCACACATTTGTTCGATGTTATCACAACAGGTATTTAACTTGATTGGTGTTTGATATTTTGAGTTTTAACAATACCAACGCTATTATTCAATTACACATATTGAATTAATACCATAATGTATAGAAGCTGACTGTTGTGGACTTAAAAATAACAAATATTGAGGCTGAGTCTCCTAATCTACAAGGAATTTGCCAAAAGGATACCAAAAGGCACTCAAAAATGGAAAGAAGAACTTACCCTTAGGTATTACCTACATTTCTTTCCATTTATTATATCATAATGCTTTACAATATTATAGGTTTTTTATTTTGACTATTATATTATTTTACAGGAAACTGGATTTGATAGTAAACCAGTCAATGCCACTAAAGAAAAAGGGTTCAAAACATTTTTTTGCAGGAGAAAAAGGAAGGAAGATCCGAGTGTCATGCCAAAAAGAAAAGCACAGGTGGATGTAGATATGGAGAAGAATAAAATGGAGTTGTCATATCGCAACTCGAGCGTATATGCAATGTGTTAGAAAGTGAAAACGCACTGCACATTCAATGGAATAAAGAGCTAAATGCTACCATATCCGGCTTGACGGACAGAATCACCTCCTTGGAAGCAAATGAAATTAAAAGGGCAGCAAAGAAAATGGAATTTAAAGAAAAGGAGGAAGCTGCAACTCAAAAGAAAAAGGAGGGAAAGGATGAGAGGGAAAATATTTATAAAGAAAATGTTAATGAAGACGAAGAAAATGATTACGTTACACCTCTAGCTGGGTATGACGATTATACTAAATCACTATTATTTATTGTAAAATTTTATAAATTCACTTATATCTAATCACTTAAAATATGGCTACTTGCAGAAAAGATATATCAATGGCGGCCGAGAACATGGTGCAGCTTAGCCTGTCAGTGGTTGAAGTGATGGAGACTACATACGATGGATAAAGGAAGAAGCATTTACCAGTGCCAAACTCAAAATACATTGGTGATGAGTGGACTCTTGAAGGAAAAGGTGGACATAGAAAAAGGAGCAACGTCTTCAAGTTCTTTGCCGGAAGATGGCAGATGAATTTACTTATGAACCTATTCTGCCCTTGGATCCGTTCTCCCCCCATCTGATGATCATTGCCGCAGTTTTGATAATTGGTGGCATATGCAGTTTGATAATTTTAAGTAGTAAGCTGCACTTTAATTACAGATTTTGGTTTTCGCATTAATTATATCTAGATATAAATAAATTCTTCTTCCTATAATGTTAATATTAGTGTTTTAATTTATAACAGTGATCCAAAAGTAGACCAACCATTGCCGGAGGGTGAGATCTATGATTTCATAGTGTACTCCATGAACTACAAGGATTTTTGGTATCAATTAAGAGTAAAAAATGTTTGGCTATCAAACGATGTAAGATTTTCAATATAAATGCATATTGAAGTTAATATGAGTTTAAAATGTGTTGGTATGAGCTTGGTATTAGTATATTATTACTGGCATAGGTTGGTATGAGCGTATATTTACCAGTATGACTTGGTATGAGCATATATTTACTGGTATGAGTTGGTATGAGCTTGATATGAGAATATTTTTACTGGTATGAGCACATTTTTATTGGTATGAGTTGGTATGAGCTTGTTATGAGCATATTTTTATTGGTATGACTTGGTATAAGCATGGTATGAGCATATTTTTACCGGTATAACTTGGTATGAGCATATTTTTACTGGTACGACTTGGTATGACCATATTTTTACTGGTATTACTTGTGATGAGCTTGGTAAGAGCATATTTATACTGATATGACTTTGTATGAGCTTATATGAGCATATTATTACTGGTATGACTTGGTATGAGCTAGGTATGAGCATATTTTTGCTAGTATAAGTTGGTATGAGTATATTTTTGCTGGTATGAGTTGGTATGAGCTTGGTATGAGCATATTTTTGTTGGTATGACTTGGTATGAGCACATTTTTGGTATAATCATATTTTTATTGGTATAAGTTGGTATGAGCATATTTTGCTGGTATGAGTTGGTATGAGCTTGGTATGAGCATATTTTTGCTGGTATAATTTGGTATGAGCTTGGTATGAGTATATTTTTATTGGTATGAGTTGGTATGAGCTTGTTATGAGCATATTTTTACCGGTATAACTTGGTATGATCATGGTATGAGCATATTTTTACTGGTATGACTTGGTATGAGCATATTTTTACTTGTATGATCATATTTTTATTGGTATGAGTTGGTATGAGCTTGTTATGAGCTTGTTATGAGCATATTTTCACTGATGTGACTTGGTATGAGCTTGGTATTAGCATATTTTCACTGGTATGACTTGGTATGAGCTTGGTATGAGCATATTTTTACTGGTATGACTTGGTATGAGTACATTTTTATTGGTATGAGCTTGTTATGAGCATATTTTTACTGGTATGACTTGGTATGAGCATATTTTTATTGGTATGACTTTATATGAGCTAGGTATGAGCTGATTTATACTGGTATGACTTGGTATGAGCATATTTTTATTGGTATGAGTTGGTATGAGATTGTTATGAGCATATTTTTACTGGTATGACTTGGTATGAGCATATTTTTACTGGTTTGACTTGATATGAGCTGATTTATACTGGTATGCCTTGGCATGAGCATATTTTTATTGGTATGACTTGGTATGAGATTGTTATGAGCATATTTTTACCGGCATGACTTGGTATGAGCTTGGTGTGAGCATATTTTTACTAGTATGACTTTGTATGAGCTTGGTATGAGCATATTTTTACTGGTATGAGCTCAGTATGAGCATATTTTTATTGGTATGAGTTGGTATGAGCTTGGTATTAGCATATTTTTACTGGTATGACTTGGTATGAGCTTGGTATAAGCATATTTATACTGGTATGACTTTGTATGAGCTTGTTATGAGCATATTTTAACTGGTGTGACTTTGTATGAGCTTGGTATGAGCATATTTTTGCTGCTATGAGTTGGTATGGGCATATTTTTACTAGTATGACTTGGTATGAGCTTGGTATGAGCATATTTTTACTGGTATGACTTTGTATGAGCATATATTTATTGGTATGAGTTGGTATGAGCTTGGTATGAGCATATTTTTACTGGTATGTCTTGATATGAGCTTGGTATGAGCATATTTTTGTTAGTATGAGTTGGTATGTAACACCCCTATACCCTGTATACATACACTACATACTACTACTCCTGTAATATAAGTATACCAAATACAGTAGTGCTACGGTCTATTTTAAAACCAAACCAATCTTTCATATAATACCACACAAAAACTTAAAACATTTACTTTGTATATTATAAAACATAGTAGATAAAACATTCATATACGCAGCGGAAAATGTAGCGGTATTTATTTATATATATATATATATATATACATCAAAATCAATATTTACAAAACATAAAGTTTATACATGTTTGGCAGTTTGTCTCTGATCTTTAATCTCACAATCAACACTTCAGAGTCTAGACTCGACTCGGTCTAGATGAACCACAATCGCGCTAAGCCAACGGCTTAGTGGTACAAACAACAATAACAATATGCTATAATGAAATGCAAATGTCATACTTTCAAACATTATAAACAATTCTCAAGAGCATCATATTTCATAACATTATATTCTATTATATTATTCAATTATTTTATCATTCATAAATCACATTTAAACAAAGACAAACATGGGCCCAAAAAGAATCTAATATGATATTCAAAGTTCAGAGTTACTGCTTTGGTCCATAATCACAGTCATCAAGCCCATAGGCGATATATATATTTATCCATGGATAATCCAACTAGATTTGAGCTTACGACCCAGTCTTTTCACTCAATCTAGCTTCAAGGATTTGTTTTTGAGGCTTACGATCCGGTCTTTTCACCCCAAAAACATCACATTTATCAGCTGGACTCGGCTTACGACCTGGTCTTTTCACCTATCCAGCGATTCATAGGCATGCCGCCAAAGTCAGAACTCTGAAAATTGAATAACATATTAAGCACACAATTATTTCATTTATCTCTTTATCATTCTCTTTCTCAATTCATTTCATATTCCATAATCAAATAGGCAATCATGGCCCAATTATTTCATTTGCATTACCATAGCCAATAACAATGGCTTCATATCTCATCATATCTCAATTCACTTTAAGGCAATTCATCATTAAAGTATACATAATCAATTGCATTAAACATACATTTTGAAGGATCATCATAACTCTCTCACATTATGCAAATCATAACATTAATCAAATGTAATCACAATGTAATAAATTACTTAACACATTTACAACCAAATGTGTTAAATCTCAAAATCATGTAAATGTATGCAACCATGTAAGTCTGTACTTACCTCAAGAACAACTCACACCAATCTATACACTTCCTCCTTTAAGAATTCTTCACTACTAGAATTAGGGCAACTCAACCTCTTCACAACCTAATCCAAAAAGGAATAATACACACTTATTTAGAAATACACATGAGATAATAAGACTAAGGACTAACTAGGAAAAACGCTACACATGACATGCTCAACAACACGGGCGTGTCCCTGACCGTGCCCTAAATCCACAACATAGAAGCTTTGACACGCTCAGAACCACGGGCGTGTCACTGGACGTGGAATACATTCTGTCTCACAGAAACATTGACACGTCCAACAACATGAGCATGCTCATGGCCGTGTCAATCCACCAACAACACAGTAACTATGACACGTTCAATAACACGAGAGTGTTACTGGCCGTGTCAACTCTACTGCCACACAGAACCATTGACACGCCCAAAGACCTGGCCGTGCTCATGGGCGTGTCAGGCCAAAAATCCAGATTCCGGCAACATCAACACTACACCCAACAAACCACTTACTTCCACCATTTCCCACTTCAAACAAACTTAATTAAACACACCCATAAACCAATATAACTTGCAAAAACACTAAAACAACTCAATACATACATCAAACACCAATTCACAACCATAACATAAATACAACTCTTACTCTTCCAACACTAAACCTAACTCCTTCTCTTTAATCAAACTTCAAAATCAAAATCAATTAAATCCAACACTCTTAAACACCTCAATCAAACATACTCATATTATCAACCATCAAACATCAATCTCAAAACTTACCAAAAATAAGGGAACTTCTTAGCTTTCCCACTTGATCACTTGAAACATCCTTTGAATCTTGAGTTTGTAGGATTAAAAATCTCTTTCTCTCTTGCTTTAGTGATGCCTGGCCAAGAAGGAAAAGAAAAGAAAAGAAGAAGAAAAAAGATAGCAAAGTCAAACACTCAATCTCTTTTAAACCTCCACCAATCAATTATATTAATATAAAATTACAAATATCACCATCCACTTTCCACTTAATTCCATTTAATTAATTTAATTAATTAAAAATAATTAATTAATCATCTTTGACCATCCATTTCTTTGACTTGTATATGTTGTATATATTCCTATATATACAACATATACACTCTCTTTTTACTTCTTTTCTCTTTCCATTAAACATATACACTTAAATCCAAATACAACAATAATTATTCCAAAACTTTTAGGGTATACTTTGGGATATTACATGGTATGAGCATATTTTTACTGGTATGAGCTTGTATGAGCATATTTTTATTGGTATGAGTTGGTATAAGCTTTTTATGAGCATTTTTTTACTGGTATGAGCATGGTATGAGCATATTTTTACTGATATGACTTGGTATGAGCATATTTTTTATGGTATGAGCATATTTTTTCTAGTATGAGTTGGTGTGAGCTTTGTATGAGCTTGTTATGAGTATATATTTACTGGTATGACTTCTTTTGAGCTTGGTTTAAGCATATTTTAATGTGTTTTTATTGAATTATAGGAAATTGATGTCATACTATATTATGTGCGCCAGAAACAGAAACATAATGAAAAGTTCTTTGACCAAAGAAAGACATGTGGATCTTGTTATGTCAATCAGATTTTTTTGGCATGTCATGTAGAGTTCAATTTTGATCATTGGAGGGCTCCCAATTATATAACTGATTTTTTTGAGGGCAAGCACAAATATACTAAACATGTGAAAGATGTTGAGATCATTTATTTGCCTGTGAACCAAGCCATACAACATTGGTTTTAATAGAAATAAATTTAATTGAGTGGTCAATAAAGATATACAATTCTCTGTATGCAGACGCCTGCAGAAGCGAGAGGACAAAATGTGTTATACCAATTGCTGAGATGTTGCCTCATGCTTTGAATGAAGTTCATTTTTTCAGGTATCGGCCAAAATTGGAGACTAAAAAGCTTACGACGCTAAAAATAAATTACGAGAATAATAGTTGTCCTCAATAGCTTGAGTAAGCTAGTGCAAATTGTTTATTCTCAGTCGTTATGTAATGAATAATAGTTGCCTTTTAAAGTTGCTAATATTAATATATTTTAACAGGGAAGATTGCGGAATTTTTGTTGCCAAATTTGTCGAGTTTTTAATGACAACCGACCTCAACATATGGGACTGTAACCAGCAAAATATGAAATTATTTAAATATAATACGGCTGTTAATTTGTGGGTACATGCTACAATCAAGAATAACAAGGCTTATGACAGTGAATAACATTTTTAAATTTTGTACATATTTTGTGAATATATTAGATTGTATATATGAAAATATTACTTTCATTTATATTGATAGTAAATAACAGGAAACAATTATTTGATATTATATGTTATGACTTGAAGTATTGCAGATTTTTTTAATATGTAATTTCAAGCTCTGAAAATTGCCTAAATATCATTGCGTTAAAGACATCGAGTGTTTAAACATAATTATTAAGATCTCAATAAAAATATGCAAGCTAGTTGAAGACAAGGATTTGGGACTACAAAGTATTGTAATACCCACTAAATTACTTCCAATGGATGCGAAATAATTGTAATCAAATTCCGACTCCATTACTCCATTTTCAACACAAATATCATTGCAATTCAAGTCAGATAGTGAGCAGTGCATAATATAATCATAACAAGTTATACCCACAAAAATATACTCATACCAAGTTATACCTGTAATAATATGGTCATACCAACTCATACAAATAAAAATATGATCATACCAGTATAAATCAGCTGATACCAAGCTCATATAAAGTTATACCAATAAAAATATGCTCATACCAAGTCATACCAGTATAAATATTCTCATACCAAGCTCATACCAGTAACAATATGGTCATATAAAGCTCGTACAAAGTCATACCAGTAAAAATTTGCGTATAACAAGCTCATACTAAATCATACCAATAAAAATATGCTCATACCAAGTAATACCAGCAAAAATATGCTCATACCAAGTTATACCAGCGAAAATATGCTCATACCAAGCTCATACCAAGTCATACCAGTAAAAATATGCTCATAACAAGCTCATACCAACTCATACCAATAAAAATATGCTCATACAAAGTCATACCAGTAAAAATATGCTCATACCAAGCTCACACCAAGTCATACCAGTAAAAATATTTTCATACCAAGTCATACCAGTAAAAATATGCTAATAACAAGTTCATACCAACTCATACCAATAAAAATAGGCTCATACAAAGTCAAACCAGAAAAAATATGCTCATACCAACTCATACCGGAAAAAATATGGTCATACAAAGCTCATACTAAATCATACCAATAAAAAGATTCTCATAACAAGCTCATACCAACTCATACCAATAAAAATATGCTCATATAAAGTTATACTAGTAAAAATGTGCTCATACAAAGCTCATACCAAGTTATACAGTAAAAATATGCTCATACCAAGCTTTATACCAAGTCATACCAGTAAAAATATGCTCATAACAAGCTCATACCAACTCATACCAATAAAAATATGCTCATACAAAGTCATACCAGTAAAAATATGCTCATACCATGCTCATACCAGTAAAAATATGCTCATACCAATCTAATACCAAGTCATACCAGTGAAAATATGCTCATACCAAGCTCATACCAAGTCATACTAGTAAAAATATGCTCATAACAAGCTCATACCAACTCGTACCAGTAAAATATTCTCATACAAAGTCATACTAGTAAAAATATGCTCATACCAATTCATACCAGTAAAAATATACTCATACAAACTCATACCAGTAAAAATATGGTCATACCAAGCTCATACTAAATCATACCAGTAAAAATATTCTCATAACAAGCTCATACCAACTCATATCAATAAAAATATGCTCATACTAAGTCATACTAGTAAAAATATACTCATACAAAGCTCATACCAAGTCATACCAGTAAAAATATGCTCATAACAAGCTCAAACCAACTCATACCATTAAAAAAATGCTCATACCAAGTAATACCAGTATAAATCAGCTTATACCAAGCTCATATCAACTCATACCAGTAAAATTATGATCAATATATGCTGATACCAACTCATACCATAAAAATATACCAACTCCTCTTCAAATCTGCATAAGACTTCTGTCGGTCTGAAGCTGCTTTCAATCTGCCTCGAATCAGCTTTACTTTTTCTTCAGTTTCTTGAATCAAATCAGGCCCAATTAACTTACCTTCCCCAATTTCACTCCAACAAAGAGGTGTCCTACATCGTCTGCCATACAATGCTTCAAATGGTGCCATACCAATGCTGGATTGGTGACTGTTGTTGTAAGCAAACTCCACAAGTGGTAAAAACCTATCCCAACTTCCAGAGAAATCGATGACACAGCTTCTCAACATATCTTCAAGAATCTGTATCACCCTCTCTGACTGTCCATCTGTCTGTGGGTGAAAAGCAGTGCTGAAGTGTAGTCGAGAACCCAAAGCACTATGCAAACTCTTCCAAAATCTTGAAGTAAACCTGGGATCTCGATCAGATACTAAAGAAGTTGGAACACCATGCAACTTCACAATCTCATGGATATAAGCTCAGCCAACTTCTCCAAAGAGTAATCCATCCGCACCGGAAGGAAATGAGCTGTCTTAGTTAATCTATCCACAATCACCCATATGGCATCATGTTTCCTTTGTGTCAATGGCAACCCAGACACAAAGTCCATTGTCACTCTTTCCCACTTCCATTCTGGCACTGACAACGGTTGAAGCAACCCGGTGGGAACTTGATGCTCTGCTTTAACCTTCTGACAAGTGAGACATTTTGATACAAACTCAGCAATGTCTCTCTTTAACCCAATCCACCAATAATGCTGTCTCAAATCATGATACATCTTGGTATTGCCCGGATGCATAGCAAACATCGACTGATGAGCTTCTTCCAAAATAATCTTCTTCAAATCAGCATCATCGGGTACACATAATCTGTTTTTAAACCATAGGCTCCCATCACTCTTCACAACAAAATCTCTACTCTTTCCACTCTGACAATCTGAAATAATCTTCTGAATCTTCATATCAGTCAACTGAGCTTCTCTGATCTGATTCAACAAAACTGGTCTCACTTGCAATTGTGCCAACAATGCACCATCATCACAAGGTACAAAGCTAGCATACAATGCTCTCAATTCAACAAGCAACGAGAGCGAGTAAACTGTTAAACCAGCTAAAGACTTCCGACTCAAGGCATCAGCAACTACATTTGCTTTACCTGGATGATAATCAATCAAACAGTCGTAGTCTTTAATCAATTCCAACCATCTCCTCTGTCGAAGATTGAGTTCTTTCTGAACACCTAAATACTTTAAACTCTTATGATCAGTGTAAATGAAACATTTCTCCCCAAACAGATAGTGGCGCCAAATCTTCAATGCAAACACAATGGCAGCCAATTCCAAATCATGGGTCGGATAGTTAAGCTCATGCGGTTTCAACTGTCGAGATGCATAAGCTATAACTTTCCCTTCCTGCATCAATACACACCCCAAACCTCTATGTGAAGCATCACTGTAAATCACATATGGTTTGCCTTCAACAGGTAAAGTAAGAACAGGCGCTTGAGTTAACATTTCTCTCAACTGTTCAAAGCTCGCCTGACACTGATCTGTCCACAAGAACCTCACTCCCTTACGAAGCAATCTGGTGAGTGGAGTAGCTATCAAAGAAAACCCTTTTACAAACCGCCGGTAATAGCCTGCCAAACCCAGAAAACTTCTAATCTCTGTCACAGACTTGGGTGGACTCCAATTTAAAATGGCTTCAACTTTACTCGGATCAACTCTAATGCCTTCAGCTGAAACAATATGTCCGACAAAAACGACTTGATCCAACCAGAACTCACACTTCGACAATTTGGCAAACAACTGCTTCTCTCTCAAAATCTGCAATACAATCCGCAGATGCTTGTCATGTTCCTCTTTATTCTGCGAATACACCAGAATATCATCAATGAAGACCACTACAAACTGATCCAGATAGGGCCTAAACACCCTATTCATCAAATCCATGAAAGCTGCAGGTGCATTCGTCAGACCAAAAGGCATAACTAGAAATTCATAATGCCCATACCTGGTTCGAAAGGCGGTTTTAGGAACATCTTCAGCTTTAACTCTCAATTGATGGTACCCAGATCTCAAATCAATTTTAGAAAACACAGCTGCACCCTTCAATTGATCAAAGAGATCATCGATTCTAGGCAAAGGATATTTATTTTTAATAGTCACCTTGTTCAATTGCCTATAATCGATACACAACCTCATAGTACCATCTTTCTTTTTCACAAATAACACAGGAGCTCCCCAAGGAGAAACACTAGGGCGAATGAATCCTTTATCCAACAACTCCTGTAGTTGCACTTTCAATTCGCTCAATTCTGCTGGTGCCATTCTATAAGGAGTAATAGAGATAGGAGTGGTACCAGGCAACAATTCAATACCGAACTCCACCTCTCTCTCAGGAGGCAATCCTGGCAACTCCTCTGGAAAAATATCAGAGAACTCTGTAACTGTAGCAATACTATCAATGGGAGAACCCTTCACTCTAGTATCCATCACATGAGCAAGGTAGGCGTCACACCCCTTTCTAATCAATCTCCTAGCTGCAACAGCTGAAACAAACAGAGATGCTAACTGTTCCTGCTCATTAGATACTATCACATCTTTACCATCACCGGTTCTCAAAAAAACAATTTTCTTTTTACAGTCTACCACAGCTCCATGTCTAGATAGCCAGTCCATGCCTAGGATCACATCATATTCCTTAAATGGCATCTCAATCAAGTCTCCAAGAAACTCCTCACCTTGCACCCTCACTGCACTATCTCGGTGCACCTTACTCACAACCACACTATGCCCTAAAGGATTTGTCACCAATACATCAAATCCTAGGGACTCAGCATGCAAATCAGACACAGGCAAAATAGATGCACTAATATATGAATGTGTGGAACCCGGATCAATCAAAGCAAGTACTGATATATCAAATAAAGAAAAAGTACCAGCTATGACTGCCGAAGCATTTGGTTGCCTCTGCATCACATAAATCCGTTGAGAAGATCCTGCCTCCTCTGGTCTACTCTCTCTAGATGAAGAACCTCCTCTAGCACTGAACCCGAATCTGCCACCTCTACCAAAACCCCTGCCTCCTCGACCTCCCCTCACACTAGGTCGAGAAGCTGCAGTATCAGCTGACATCTGCTCTTGCCTCTCAGGGCAATCTCTAACAAAATGATCGGGAGACCCACATATGAAGCATACTCCTGCCACACCAGTCTTCCAGCAAGGACCACCATGTGGCCTACCACAATGAATGCATACTGGTAGAGTGGATCTCTGAGTCACTGGGGTCGGAGCACTCGCCACTGAAGCTGTAGGTCTAAATCTCTGCCTCTGAAATTATGCCGACCTACCCGCTGGCCTCTGACTCCTGCTAACTCGAGGAATAAAACTTCCCCTACCTCTCTTAGCAGATGAAGACCCTGCCTCAAACTGGGGCCTTCTTACTCTGGTCTCTTCTTCTGAAGCAGCCGCTGCAATACCCTGGGCTCGCTCTACACTTCAAGCTGCTGCCACAAGCTGGGAAAAATCATGATATCTGAATCCAGCTACCAGACACATGATAGAGGGCCTCAATCCCTCCTCAAATCTCCGACATCGATCTATCTCATCTGAAATAATACCCCCAGCATACTCACTCAACCGAATAAATTCAATCTCATACTCCGTTACGGTCCGGTGATCTTGCCTCAAATCTAAAAACTCTCTTTTCTTCCCATCTTTATACTCCCTTGGAGTGTACTTCAATTCAAATTCTCTCAGAAAATCCGCATATGATAAGGTAGGTGGATCATCCATAGAATGGGGCACTGTCTTCCACCAACTATATGCATCCTTCTGCAACAAGGATCTTGCATAATCAAACCTTTCCTCTGAAGTAGCTTGCAATTGAACAAAGATTCTCTGAACTTTGTCTAACCATTGCTCAGCTACTGCTGGATCAGTAGTACCTATAAAATCTTCGGCTCCATACTTCCTTAATTTGTCATAATGCCTTACTGACACCAAAGGCTGTGGGGGTGGTGGCGGTGGTTGCATTGGTGCTTGCCTCAAAGCATCTACCACATGCCTAAGCCAGACTGGTGGAACCTCCTCACCAGCTGGTCTCCCTGATACCGAAGCAGGTACCTCCTCAGCACTATCAACCCTAGCTCCCTCATCAGGAGCAACACTCTCTGCACTACCCTTAGCTGACTGATGCAGAAGAGGATCCATCACAACCTATGTCTGCAAACACAGCAGAATACAACTTATTAAAGATCAGAGGTTGCCAATCCCAAACATGTATATTATTCAAAAACCACTTTTAAAGTTCAAAATAGTCTTTTTATTACATTTTACCTAGGTTGAGAATCTCAAACCTAGGCTCTGATACCAAAACAATTGTAACACCCCTTCCTGACCTACGTGTGTAAGCTGAGTAGAGGCGCCACACTAACCTAATATTGTTACCAATTTTACTTAGTCAAATTTTAGTTTCGATTTTTACAGAAATTTTGCTATAGTTTCACTTAAAAATTGAGTCCCAAGTGTCGACAAAACTGGTTTTTTTTTTTAAACATTTTTACACAAACCAATGCAAACAAAATCATTCTCAATACACTCCCAATAAATCCCCCTTATAACCTCAACTACAACCTGCAAATAGGATTTACACTTCTAGTACAAAATAAAGTAAAGGTTTATTATAACACCCCCACACCTGGTACAAGCACACTACAACACCTCAATGTAGCATAAGTGCACCAAACATAGGGATGCTACGGTTCTCTTAACATTCAAAACACTTTAAAACTTGATACCATACCCTTATCATTATATATTAAAATATTACACAGCGGAAGTTATAAAATATTTACATATTTACATATTAAACATTTCTTTACAAAAATATAAAGAATTATACATGATTGGCAAGTTTGCTCTGATCTTTAAGCTCCCAAAATGAATTCTTCAAGGTCTACTCTCACTTGGTCTTGATGAACTCTCGGGTTCAACTCTATCAACTCTATTACCTGCGCGATTAAATACTATCGCGCTAAGCCAACGGCTTAGTAAGTTAATCATGCAAATGATATGACTTAGTGCAATGCAATGTCATTTCTCAATCCATAATATACATGTAACATCATATATGCAAAACTAACAACATACTTTCACTTTACATATCACATTTCAATATCTTTTCATATACTTCATTAATATTCATTTAACCATTCATAATCAACACTAAACAAAGACAAGCATGGGCCCAAGACACACTAATATGCCATTCAATTTTCAGAGTTAATGTTTTGGTTTTGTTATCACATTTATCAATATCATATACCCAACTAGGCTTCAAGGACTAAGTCCAACCTAGCTTCAAGGGTGGTAACATCTCAATTAGGCTTCAAGGATTCAATCCAACCTAACTTCAAGAGATTGTTACACTTATTAGGCATGCCACCAACAACAAACTCTGAAAATGGAATAACACATTAGCCACACAATTCATTCTCAATTCTCATTATCATTTAGGCAAACATGCCTCATTTATCTCCATTGAATCACCTTAGCCAATAACAATGGCTTCACATTTCATTTCACAATATAACATTTCATTATTCAAGTATATATTTATCTCATCCATGATCACATTATATCTCACATAGCATCATTCATAAATATCAACATTTCATTCCACATTACTCATGAAACACATTACCATTCACAATGCATAACATAACATTGTTCAATCTCAACAATGCAAGAACAACAAAGAATTAAAACCCTAACCTACACAATTGAGAGACACGGTCAGCCACTTGAAGGACACGGTTAGGGCAATTCAACCTCTTCACAATCTAATCCAAAAGGAATATTAGCAAAATGACCATATGAATAGTACATTCTGGTTTTAGACTCCATTTTATCCTTATTTTGAAAAATTGTATAAAATAATATACTTGACTAAAAATTCTAAACTTTTTACAGCATTTAGTTTTGTATCTTACAATCATTCCTTTAAAATTTCAGATCAAACTGAACACAAAATCTTGGTCAAATAGTTCACCTAACCAGACTGCCCCAATTGCCCTGTATCCTGGCAGCAGTTCTGAACTTTGTGAATTCTATAAATCAAATTCAATCAACGTGGCTCCAAATTATTTTTATCAAATACTAGACTCACTAAGCAACAACATATCCAAAATTCAATTAGATATGATTTTTTTTCATTTTATTAAAAATCCCGAAATATAGCTGTCTCAGTTAAGGTACCTGCTGGAACAGGTCTAATAAAAATAATCTTTCTAAACTCATAACCATTCCAAAATCGAATCAACATATTTTTCAGTAATTCTAGACTCATAGAGGCACAACATATCAAAAATTCACTTCAAGAACATTTTTCTATAATTAATTAAAAATCATACAAGTCACAGCCTTTACTAATTGTAAAACAGAAAAAGAATTCACTAAACACACTCTTACTCTTCCATCACCAACACCAACCTAGCTTCTTATCTTTAATTCCATTTCAACACTTGAGAATAAATCATAAACACATCTCATCATCAAATCATCAAACCCTAATTAACTTCCCATACCACTTCAAAAGTAGGAAAGAAATCAAAGGAAAGATCTTACCTTAGTTAAAACTTCTTGAATCAACACTTGAACACTTAATCTTCCTTCAATTTGAGCTCAACACATCAAGATCCTCTCTTCACCACTTGCTTTCCTTTCTCTATGGAGGAGCCGGCCACACACATGAAGAAGACGAAGAAATTATGAATAAACCAAAGTCAACTCTTCTTTAAATCTCCACCAAGAGTTCCAATTCAAGCAATTACTTAATTACCCTTAATCATTTAACTTAACTTTTGTCTCATGTATGCCCATGATAGTAATTACACATACCACATAAAAAATATCTCTCTTCCTTTGACTCTTCCTTTGACCCATTTATATGTTATATATATCATCATATACACAATATATACCATTCTCTCTAAACCCTAATTCTTTCCCAATACACATATACACAAGCATTCTCCTCCCAATTTCTTTTCTTATCCCATCATATACATTCAATCCAATTTATAACAGTAACAACAACAACAATATGCAAAACTTCTAGGGCATAAATGAGGATATTACAGAGACACTTTCAAAAATACTTTATCTCCAACAACATACTCAATGTCTCTCCTCTTCAAATCCCAATAAGATTTCTGTCGGTCTGAAGCTGTTTTCAATCGGTTTCGAATCAATTTCACTTTCTCTTCTGTCTCTTTAACCAAATCTGGACCAATTAACTTACCTTCACCAGATTCACTCCAACACAAAGGTGTCCTACATCTCCTTCCATACAATGCCTCAAATGGTGCCATACCAATGCTCGATTGATGACTGTTGTTATAGGCAAATTCCACAAGTGGCAAAAATCTGTCCCAACTTCCAGAGAAATCAATAACACAGCTTCTCAACATATCCTCGATAATCTGTATTACTCTCTCTGACTGTCCATCTGTCTGCGGATGAAAAGCAGTACTAAAATGCAATCGAGAACCTAAAGCTCCATGCAACCCCTTCCAAAATCTCGAAGTAAACCTAGGATCTCGATCAGACACTAAAGAAATTGGGACTCCATGCAACTTCACAATCTCATGTATGTACAGCTCTGCTAATCTCTCAAGCAAATAATCCATCCGAACCGGAAGAAAATGAGCTGTCTTCGTCAACCGATCAACAATTACCCATATGGCATTATGCTTTCTTTGTGTCAAAGGCAAACTAGACACAAAATCCATAGTCACTCTTTCCCACTTCCATTCGGGCACTGACAACGGTTGAAGCAACCCAGTTGGAACTTGATGCTCTGCTTTAACCCTCTGACAAGTGAGACATTTTGACACAAACTCAGCTATGTCTCTCTTCATCCCAGTCCACCAGTAATGCTGTCTCAAATCATGGTACATCTTTGTGCTACCTGGATGCATAGCAAATACCGATTGGTGTGCTTCTTCTAAAATACTCCTTCTCAAATTAACATCGTCAGGTACACACAATCTGTCTTTAAACCACAAGCTACCATCATTTCTCACAATAAAATCTTGGCTCTCTCCTTTATGGCAATCAGAAACAATCTTCTGAATCTTCTCATCAATCAATTGAGCCTCCTTAATCTGATCCAACAACACTGGCCTCACTTGCAATTGTGCCAACAATGCACCATCATCACAAGATGTAAAGCTAGCACGCAACGCTCTCAACTCAACAAGCAACAAGAGCAAATAAGCAGTCAAACCTGCTAAAGACTTCCGACTTAAGGCATCAGCAACAACATTTGCCTTACCTGGATGATAATCAATCAAATAGTCGTAGTCTTTAATCAATTCCAACCACCTTCTCTGCCGAAGATAAGCTCCTTCTGAACACCCAAATATTTCAAACTCTTGTGGTCAGTATAGATGAAACACTTCTCTCCATATAGATAATGCCGCCAAATCTTCAATGCAAATACAATGGCTGCTAACTCCAAGTCATGAGTTGGATAGTTAAGCTCATGCGGCTTCAACTGTCGAGAAGCATAAGCTATCACTTTACCCTCTTGCATCAATACACAACCCAAACCACTATGTGAAGCATCACTATAGATCACATATGGTTTATCTTCTAATGGTAAAGTGAGAACAGGCGCTTGAGTTAACATTTCTTTCAACCGCTCGAAACTAGCTTGGCACTGATCAGTCCACACAAATCTCACTCCCTTCCAAAGTAATCTGGTAAGTGGAGTAGCTATCAAAGAAAAACCTTTCACAAACCGCCGATAATAGCCTGCCAAACCCAGAAAACTTCTAACTTCAGTCACAGACTTCGGTGGACTCCAATTCATAATAGCTTCAATTTTACTCGGATCAACTCTAATGCCATCTGCTGAAACTATATGACCAAGAAAAGCTACTTGATCAAGCCAGAATTCACACTTCGACAGCTTAGCATATAATTGCTTCTCTCTCAAGATCTGCAACACAATCCTCAAATGCTTATCATGTTCTTCCTCATTGCGAGAATACACCAAAATATCATCTATAAAGACCACCACAAACTGATCAAGATAGGGCCTAAACACTCTATTCATCAGATCCATGAAAGCTGCAGGTGCATTTGTCAAACCAAAAGGCATCACTAAAAACTCATAATGCCCATACCTGGTTCGAAAAGCTGTTTTAGAAACATCCTCAGCTTTGACCCGCAACTGATGGTACCCTGATCTCAAATCAACCTTAGAGAATACAGCTGCTCCCTTCAATTGATCAAAGAGATCATCAATTCTAGGCAAAGGATATTTATTCTTGATAGTTACTTTGTTCAATTGCCTATAATCGATACACAATCTCATAGTACCATCCTTCTTCTTAACAAATAGAACAGGAGCTCCCCATGGCGAAACACTAGGTCGAATGAATCCCTTATCCAACAACTCCTGCAACTGCACCTTCAATTCTCTCAATTCAACAGGTGCCATTCTATAAGGAGTAATAGAGATAGGAGTGGTACCTGGCAACAAATCAATACCAAACTCCACCTCTCTCTCTGGAGGCAATCCTGGCAACTCCTCTGGGAAAACATCTGGAAACTCCGTAACTGTGGGAATACTGTCAAGTTGAGCACCTACTACTCTGGTATCCAACACATGAGCAAGATAAGCTTCACACCCTTTTCTGATCAACTTCCTAGCTGAAACAGCTGAAATCAATGAGAATGCAAATTGCCTCTGCTCACTAGATACCATCACAACTCTATCATCACAAGTTCTCAAGGTAACATTCTTCTTCTTACAATCTACCACAGCTCCATGTCTAGACAACCAATCCATGCCTAAAATCAAATCATACTCTTTAAATGGCATCTCAATTAAATCACCAGAAAACTCTTCACCCTGAACCACAATTGCACAATCTCGGTGCACTTTACTAACAATCACACTATGCCCTAAAGGATTTGTCACTAAAACATCAAATCCCAGGGACTCAGAATGCATTTCAGACACAGGCAATACAGATGCACTAATATATGAATGAGTGGATCCAGGGTCAATCAAAGCAAGAATAGAAAAGCCAAATAAAGAAAAAGTACCAGCAATAACAGCTGAAGCATCTGGCTGTCTTTGCATCACATAAACCCTCTGGGAAGATCCAGCCTCATCAGGTCTGTTGTCTCTAACTGAAGATCCTCCTCTCTGAATGAACCCAGATCTACCTCCTCTACCAAAATTTCTGCCTCCTCTACTACCTCTGCTAAAACTCTGCCGAGAAGCTGTAGAATCCACTGACCTCTGTTCCTGCATCTCAGGACACTCTCTAATAAAATGGTCAGGATATCCACATCGAAAGCACACACCTGATCCACCACTCCTCCGACAAGCACCCACATGAATCTTACCACACTGCTCACATACCGGTGGAGTGGATCTCTGAATAAATGGAGTCGGTGCACTAGCCACAGAAGCTGTAGGTCTCGATCTCTACCTCTGAAACTGCACTGACCTACTAGACGGCCTCTGACTCCTCCCAACTCTGGGAACAAAGCTGCCTCTACCCCTTTTAACAGAGGAAGACCCTGCCTCAAATTGGGGCCTTCTCACTCTGACCTCTTCCTCAGAAGCAGATGCTGCAATGCCTTGGGCTCTCTCTACACTCCTAGCTGCTGCAACTAGTTGGGCGAAATCTTGATACCTGGAACCAGCCACAAGGCACAAAATAGAGGGCCTCAACCCCTCTTCAAACCTTCTGCATCTGTCAATCTCATCAGATATAATACATCCTACATAATGACTCAACCGGATGAACTCCACCTCGTACTCAGTTACTGACCGGTGATCTTGTTTCAAACTCAAAAACTCACTCTTCTTCATATCTTTATACTCCCTAGGAGTATACTTCAACTCAAACTCTCTGAGGAAATCAGCATAAGACAGAGTAGGTGGATCATCCATGGCATGAGGCACAGTCTTTCACCAGTCATATGCATCCTTCTGTAGCAGTGACCTGGCATAATCAAATTTTTCCTCAGATGTGGCTTGCAACTGAATAAAGATCCTCTGTACCTTGTCTAACCACTGTTCAGCCACTGCTGGATCAATGGTACCCAGGAAATCTTCTGCCCCAAACTTCCTTAACTTATCATACTGTCTTACTGATACCTGAGGCTGGGGTGGTGGTGGCTGCTGCACTGGAGTCTGTCTCATTGCTTCCATCATATGCCTAAACCAAGCTGGTGGAACCTCATCACCTGCTGGTCTCCCAGATATTGAAGCAAGTACCTCACTAGCTATATCAATTCTAACTCCATCCCTACTCTCTTCAGGAGCAATACTCTCTGCACTTCCCTCAACAGACTGACGTGAATGGGGATCCATTAAAACCTATATCTGCAAACACAGCAGAATATATCTTATTAAAGATCAGAGACTGCCAATATTAAGTATATATTTTATTCAAAATCAACTTTTAAAATTAAAATACTCTTTTTCTTACAGTTAACCTAGATTGAGAATCTCAAACCTAGGCTCTGATACCAAAATAATTGTAACACCCCTATATACCGTATACGTACACAGCATGCTTATACGATCGTAATATACGTATACTGAATATAGAAAGTTCACAGTTTATAAAATACATAAAACTCATCTTTTAAAACAAATAAAAGAAATACAAAGTATATAATAGAATTTATACAACTCAATAGGTAAAGAAATACAAAACGTTTAATGACTTCGCAGCGGAAATTTTAGAAATATTTACACTTTCATATACATTAAGATCAAGGATTACAAAACATAAAATATATACATGATTGGCAGCTTTACTTTCTCTGATCTTTAAGCTTTAAAGTACTCCTCAACGTCTAGACTCACTCGGTCTAGTGGAACTCTCAGGTTCTTCTTTGACACCTGCGCGATAAACCACAATCGCGCTAAGCCTACGGCTTAGTAATACAAGCTATAATATCAATATGCTTTGATGTAATGTTCATATCATACAATCAAGTTTTATGCCTTACTCATCATAGCTTATCAAGCCCTATTCATATTTCATATCATTGCTTATGTATTATAATCATTTCATAACATTACATCATTAAACAATAATAACATTCAGACAATCACAAGCATGGGCCCAAAATGACACTAATATGTTATTCAAATTTCAGAGTTACTGTTTTGGTCCAATATCACAAATCATCAAGCCCGTAGGCAATATATATATATATCTCTATCCATGGATAGCGTAACAGACCCAGTCTCTTGGACCATCAACCCATTCAATGAGGAGATCCTCAACCCGGCTAGACTGTTACAAATTTTCAATTGGAATCGGTTTACGGGCCTCCCATTTCACCTATCCAATGAATCATAATATCACATTTCACATTTATTAACTGGATTCAGCTTACGGGCCTCCCATTTCGCCTATCCAGTGATTCATAGGCATGCCGCCAAAACAGAACTCTGAAAGTTGAATCAACATATTAAGCACACAATCATTTCACTTTAACTTCATTTCTCAATTTCATTTCTCATTTCACAATTCACAATTCATTAGGCACTCATGCCTCAACTATTTCATTTATATTATCTTGGCCCATCACAATGGCCTCACATATCTTTTAAATCATCATAGCCAATCATCAAGGCTTCATATCTCATAAAAACCAACATACTTCAACCATTTCATTTACATCATTATAATCAATCACATTGGTTTAACATCTCATCATTTTTCATCATATCTCATCATGGTATATGCATAGCAATTTACATTATATACAACATAACATTATTCATATGTATGAACAACATAATGCAATACTTAACACATTTACATTCACATATATTGGATCTCAACATACATATGCATTAATGAAGAACTTGTACTTACCTTATTAACAACTCTCACAACTCTAAACACTTCTTCCTTTAAGAATCTATCTCCTCTTGAATTAGGGTATTTCACTTTCTTCACTACCTAATCCAAAAGAATGAAGAAACCCTCATAAGCTCATAAGGTTAAGAAACAATTAGGGCAAAACTCTAAACTGGACACGCTCACCCACACGGGCGTGTTCATGACCGTGCCCTAACTCCTCAACACAGAAGCATTTACACGTTCAACACCACGGGCGTGTTCATGGGCGTGTAATACATTCTGTTTCTCAAAAGTATTGACACGTCCAACTTCCTAAACGTGTTCCTGGCCGTGTCAATTCTCCAAAATCACAGTAGCTATGACACGCTCACTAACACGGGCGTGCTAATGGCCGTGTCCAACCTACTGCCTCACAACACAATTGACACGCCTAAAGTCCTGGACGTGCTCCTGGGCGTGTCCGACCAAAAACTCAAATTCCGGCCAAACCAACTTACAATCAACCAAAACTCTTCTTTTCAACAACATCCACTTCACACAAACTTAGCCAAACTTACTCAAAAACCAACTCAAACTTACAACCATACCAAAACAAACAAAAACACACACATCAAACACAAATCACAAATCATCCTCTTCACTTCAAACCCTAAACACCAACACACCTTTACTTTTATCAACAAACTACTCTTTTCTTCAATCAAATCCCAACAATCCAAGATCACAAGACTCAAATATTCACCAACACAGTTCACACAATCATACAAGTCTCTAACATCACAAACACTCTATAAAAATCAACACAAACTCAAAACAACATAAGAGATCAAGAAAGAACTTACCAAAATTGACAAATCTTCACAAATCTCCAACTTGATCACTTGATTCTCCTTTCAATTTGAGCTTAGAACTTCAAGATCCTCTCTTGCTCTCTTGTCTTCCTTGATAGCCGGCCAACACAAAGAGAAAAGGAAATGAAAAGCAAATGAAGAAGTAAAGTCAATTTTCTCTTCTCTTTAAATCTCAACCAAGCAATCCAACTTAGAAATGACCTAAACACCCTCTTCTCATTTGTTTTCTCTTCCTTTTTCTTTCATGCCCTTTATAGTAATTTCACAATTAACAAAATAAATATCTTCTTACCTTGACTCTCCAATTTGACCAACTTATATGTTATATATATTATCATATACACAACATATGCATTCCTCTCTACACAAAACTTTCCTTTCAAACAACACATAAACACTCTCTTATCAAATTTTTCTTTTCTTACCAACTTAATATATACACAATCCAAATAAAACAACATCAACAAATCAAAACTTCTAGGGCACATTTAGGGATATTATATGTACCAAGTCATACCAGTAAAAATATGCTCATACCAAGTCATACCAGTGAAATATGCTCATGCTAAGCTCATACCAAGTCACATCAGTAAAAAATATGCTCATAACAAGCTCATACCGACTCATACCAATAAAAATATGATCATACCAGCAAAAATATTCTCATACCAAGTCATACCAGTAAAAATATGCTTATAACAAGCTCATACCAAGTCATACCAGTAAAAATATGCTCATACCATGATCATACCAAGTTATACCAGTAAAAATATGCTCATAACAATCTCATACCAATTCATACCAATAAAAATATGCTCATACCAGGCTCATACCAAATCATACCAGCAAAAATATGCCCATACCAAGCTCATACCAACTCATACCAGCAAAAATATGCTCATACCAAGCTCATAACAACTCATACCAATAAAAATATGCTCATACCAGGCTCATACCAAGTCATACCAGTGAAAATATGCTAATACCAAGCTATACCAAGTCATACCAGTACACATATGTTCATAACAAGCTCATACCAACTCATACCAATAAAAATATGCTCATACAAAGTCATACTAGTAAAAGTGTGCTCATACCAAGTCATACAGTAAAAATATGCTCATACCAATCTCATTCCAAGTCATACCAGTGAAAATATGCTCATAACAAGCTCATACCAATAAAAATATACTTATACAAAGTCATACCAGTAAAAATATGCTCATACCAAGCTCATAACAAGTCATACCAGTAAAAATATGCTCATACCAATCTAATACCAAGTCATACCAGTGAAAATATGCTCATACCAAGCTCATACCAAGTCATACCGGTAAAAATATGCTCATAACAAGCTCATATCAACTCATACCAATAAAAATATGCTCATACAAAGTCATACCAGTAAAAATATGCCCATACGAAGCTCATACCAACTCATACCAGTAAAAATATGCTCACACCAGGTCATACCAGTAAAAATATGCTTATAATAAGCTCATACCAACTCGTACCAATAAAATATGCTAATACAAAGTCATACTAGTAAAAATATGATCATACCAATTCATACCAGTAAAAATATACTCATACCAACTCATACCAGTAAAAATATGGTCATACCAAGCTCATACTAAATCATACCAGTAAAAATATTCTCATAACAAGCTCATACCAACTTATACCAATAAAAATATGCTCATACCAAGTCATACTAGTAAAAATATACTCATACAAAGCTCATAACAAGTCATACCAGTAAAAATATGCTCATATCAAGCTCATACCAAGTCATACCAGTAAAAATATGCTCATAACAAGCTCAAACCAACTCATACCATTAAAAATATGCTCATACCAAGTCATACCAGTATAAATCAGCTCATACCAAGCTCATATGAACTCATACCAGTAAAAATATGCTCAATATATGCTGATAGCAACTCATACCATAAAAATATGCTCATACCAAGTCATACCAATATAAATCAGCTTATACCAGGCTCATATCAAGTCATACCAGTAAAAATATGCTCATACCAAGCTCATACCAGTATAAATATGCTCATACCAAGCTCATACCATCTCATGCCAATAAAAATATACTCATACCAAGCTCATACCAAGTCATACCAGTAAAAATATGCTCATAAGAAGCTCATACCAAATCATACCAATAAAAATATGCTCATACGACATAAATCAGTTCATACCAAACTCATATCAAGTCATACTAGTAAAAATATGCTCATACCAAGCTCATATCAACTCGTACCGATAAAAATATACTGAAACCAAGTCATACAGTATGAATAAGCTCATACCAAGCTCATATCAAGTCATACCAGTAAAAATATTATCATAGCAAGTTATACCAGTATAAATATGCTCATACCAACTCATACCAAGAAAAATATGTTCATACCAAGTCATACCAATATAAATCAGCTCATACCAAGTCCATATCAAGTCATACCAGTAAAAATATGCTCATACCATGCTCATACTAGTATAAATATGTTCATACTAAGCTCATTCCAACTAATACCAATAAAAATATGCTCATAACAAGCTCATACCAACTCATACCAGTGAAAATGTGCTCATACCAAGTCATACCAGTAAAAATATGCTCATAACAAGCTCATACCAACTCATACCAATAAAATTATGCAAAGTCATGCCAGTATAAATCAGCTCATGCCAAGCTCCTATCAAGTCATACCAGTAAAAATATGCTCATAACAAGCTCATACCAGTTTAAATATGCTCATACCAAGCTCATACCAACTCACACCAGTAAAAATATTCTCATACCAAGCTCATACCAGTAAAAATATGCTCATAACAAGCTCATACCAACTCACACCAATAAAAATATGCTCATACCAAGTCATACCAATATAAATCTACTCATATCAAGCTCATATCAAGTCATACCAGTAAAAATATGCTCATATCAAGCTCATATCAACTCATACCAGTCAAAATATGCTCATACCAAGTCATACAAGTAAAAATATGCTCATACCAAGTCATACCAGTATAAATCCTCTCAAACCAATCTCATATCAAGTCATACCAGTAAAAATATGCTCATACCAAGTCATACTAGTAAAAATATGCTCATAAGAAGCTCATACCAATTCATACCAATAAAAATATAAACCAACTCATACTAGTAAAAATATGCTCATACCAAGTCATACCAGTGAAAATATGCTCATACCAAGCTCATACCAAGTCACATCAGTAAAAATATGCTCATAAAAAACTCATACCGACTCATACCAATAAAAATATGATCATACCAGCAAAAATATGCTCATACCAAGTCATACCAGTAAAAATATGCTCATACCAAGTCATACCAGTAAAAATATGCTCATACCATGCTCATACCAAGTCATACCAGTAAAAATATGCTCATACGATGATCATACCAAGTCATACCAGTAAAAATATGCTCATAACAATCTCATACCAATAAAAATATGCTCATACCAAATCATACCAGCAAAAATATGCTCATACCAAGCTCATACCAACTCATACCGGCAAAAATATGCTCATACCAAGCTCATAACAACTCATACCAATAAAAATATGCTCATACCAAGCTCATACCATGTCATACCAGTGAAAATATGCTAATACCATGCTCATACCAAGTCATACCAGTAAACATATGTTCATAACAAGCTCATACCAACTCATACCAATAAAAATATGCTCATGCAAAGTCATACCAGTAAAAATATGCTCATACTAAGCTCATACCAAGTCATACCAGTAAAAATATGCTCATAACAAGCTCATACCAATTCATACCAATAAAAATATGCTCTTACAAAGTCATACCAGTAAAAATATACTCATACCCAAAATATGCTCATACCAAACTCATACCAAGTCATACATGTAAATATATGCTTATACCAACTTATACCAGTAAAAATATGTTCATACCAAGCTCATACTAAATCATATCAGTAAAAATATTCTTATAACAAGCTCATACCAACTCATACCAATAAAACTATGCTCATATTAGGTCATACTAGTAAAAATATGCTCATACAAAGCTCATACCAAGCCATACCAATAAAAATATGCTCATACCAAGTCATACTAATAAAAATATGCTCATAACAAGCTCAAACCAACTAATACCATTAAAAATATGCTCATACCAAGTCATACAAGTATAAATCATCTCATACCAAGCTCATATCAAGTCATACTGTTAGACAAATGATCTCAATTTTGATCCTTGACAACTTAAATTGAATGATCTATTTAACATGTGTTTGAAGACTCTTGTTGCAGGCTTAGGTTGCTCCAAATAAGGGCTGAACAGAACATTTATAGCGGTCGCACAAGACCTGAATACGACCACACCATTCAATCAAAGGATGAAACCTTATCACAGTAGGTTTTGCGGTCAGAAACCCGACCTCAGTCGCGATCGCACTTAAAGAAGAGCGACCGTCCCAAGTTATAGACGACCGCCACACAAGGAACCCAAATCATCCTAATCATAGTAAGGTTCGCGGTGACAAGAACGGTGAAGGATAAGGCCTCGCTTATCACTTTAGTGACTGCCCGTTAGTATTCACGACCGCTCTGCCAATTCAGGAGAAATTTGCTTAAAGAGACAGTAGTGTTCGCGTCCTCAGGTGCATCCAAAAGTTCGACACGAGTATCTCAACTCGACCGCGAGATGTCACCTAGGGCGACCGCGAAATTCATATTTAGGCGGACATCATTTTTGCCCAGTCAAAGAATGCCACGTGTGATGACCGTTATAAACCCACTTCAACATTCAAAAAGGGCGACCGCAACTTTGATATGCGCGACCATCCCGACAACCACAGCATGGGCAAGATTCCTACTGCAGAGCACTCAAATTCGACCGTTGAAGCATATTTCAATTCAGCGACCGTACCTTGTCCAAGGACGACCGCATATGACATTAGCGCGACCATCCTTATATGAAGGACGACTGCGAAATGCTTCGGACAGTTTACTGAAGAAGGTCTAAACTGCCAAGACTTTATTCTCACTATCAATAATGGCTAGTAAGACCACATTGGCTATAAATACATTGCTTCTATAAGAAAAAGAAAAAATGAGAAGTGAGAAAAAAGAATTTCATAGCCAAGCAACAAACTTTCTTTTACTTAAACTTACATTTGAATTGTAATGAAAGTTAGGTGTAAGCATTGAAAACACCATTGTATAAGTTTGAGTGTGAGCTTGGAAAACACTTAGGTTGTGAGAGTTAGCCTTGTAAAACTCTTGTTTAGGTTGTGAGAGTGAGCCTTAAAAACTCCTTCAAAGGTTCTTGAGTGTAAGCCTTAGCAAAACACTTGTCAAGTTAGGTGTGAACTTGTGAAAACACCAAAGTTGGAAGTGAGCTTGTAAAAGCTTCAAAGATTAGTGGAACCTTAACAAGTTGTTAAGGAAGTGGATGTAGGATTGAAGTAAATCCGAACCACTATAAATCTTGTGTGTTCTTTCTTTCTTTCATTACTCAACCATTTCTCTATTCCGCATTTCTTGTTTGTTGAGTTTTTTAAATTGTCATTATTTCTTGAGGAAACCAATTCACCCCCCCTCTTGGTTTCCATCTTGGGATAATAATTGGTATCAGAGCCTAAAATTTCTTGAACTTAATTGTGAAATTTGATCCACTATGGCAACTTCTTCTTCATCAAACTCTCATGGAAATCTTAACACTATTCTTAGACCCTACTTTGATGGAACTGATTATTCCTACTGGAAACACAAAATGTATTTGTTTCTAGACAGTGAAGGGATTGAACTATGGGATTTCGTGGAAAGTGAGTGGAAACCTCCCACTTATGAACCTGTCGGTATTCAAGTTCCACTTCCCAAAGCACAATGGTCAACTAGCAATGTCAAAGATCGATTCAAGAACAATAGAGCCACTTCCATCATGATGAATTCCATTTCAAGAGAAGAAGGTGGAAGAGTTCAAATTTAACTTGTGCACATTGCATTTGGAAAACACTCAAAAACTACCATGAAGGTACGACTCAAGTGAGATTCACCAAGAAACAAATGCATGTCCATGAGTATGAGCTATTCAAGATGAAATCAAATGAAAATGTCACCGACATGACCAATCGCTTGCTTGCTATTGTCAATGAACTAAAGAAGTATGGCAAGGTATATGATCAAGGTGATGTAAACAGTAAAATCTTGAGAACCCTAAGAGCTAGAAAAAACTTTGAATCAAAAGTATCATCCATAGAAGAAGCTCATGATCTCAGCACATTAAGAACCGATGAGCTAGTTGGAAAACTACTCACATTTGAGCTACACAGTGAGAAAGAAGAAGATCAAGGTGAAAAAGAAAAGAGAAAACCAATTGCACTCAAAGCAATCAAAGAAGTTGAGAGCTCAAGCAATGAAGGTACTAATGATGAAGATGAAATGGCAATGTTCTCAAAAAGAATCAATGAATGGAAAAGGAAGAAAAGATTACAAGCAAATAAAGGTACACTTCCTAAATTCTCCTTCAAAGATAAAGAAAAGAAAAATGAGGTAAAGTGCTATGAATGTGGAAAAACTGGTCACATTAAATCGGATTGCTTCAAATTAAAGAACAAAAGGAAATGGGATAAAGAAAAGAAAAAGTCTCTCAAAGCCACATGGGATGACTCTTCTTCAAGTGAAGAAGAAGAAGAAGAAGGAATTGCAAACCTGTGTCTCATGGCTATTGAAGATGACTCCAATGAGGTAAGTACTCAATCCTTTGATATAGTAGCACATAATGATATAAATGATCTAGATGATAGTGATTTGATTGAGCATATGAACTTTAAAATAGAAAAATATTTTTCTAAAATGATGCTCTATAAAGAGAAAAACTCTAAGTTAGAAAATGATTTTATATGCTTGAAGAACTCTACCTTAGAATTGAAAACCTCAAATGAACACTTGATGAATACGATAGGAGAGTTAAATAAAAACTCACATGACTTAGAAAAAGTTATTAAAGAAAATGAAACATTGAAGCATGAACTAAAAGAACTAAAAGAATCAATTTCCAGATTTCATAAAGGAAAGGAAGCATTAAACACATTAATTAATAACCAAAGATCACCCTCCTTAAAATATGGATTAGGATTCAATGGCTCAACCAAGATTGCACCAAGCAAACCAACATTTGTAAAAGCATCTACAATTGAAATTTCTGATGTTCATATCAAAGATGCTTGCACCAAGTCTAAAAGTACCAAAAGAACTTCTTATGGTTCACTAGGAAATAAAGCCAAAAATAATTATGCATTTTTGTACACTAAACTTGCACAAAAGCAATCACATACTTTTAGTTGTATGCATAATACTTTGAATACAAAAAGAAAAATGCAGAAGTATAGAATACCATGGCAATACACATATTGCATGAAATTCGGACACAAAAATTTTTCTTGTCATATAAGAAAGGCTCATCTCAAGTTAGAAGGCACTTTTACTACTAACCATCAAGGACCCAACTTCATTTGGGTACCTAAAAGAAGATGATCACTATTGCCTTGTAGGTATGCCTAAAATCTACTATCAACGAAAGCACATGGCTTGTGTATAGTGGATGCTCAAGGCATATGACTGGGAATGCAAAGCTCTTTACAAGTATTACCTACAAACATGGAGGTAATGTAACTTTTGGAAACAATGCTAAAGGTACTCTTGAACCTCTTGAAACTATTGATGCTCCAAAGATCAATCAATATGAACTTGAAGAAAAGACTCAAGATCTACCTAAGGATTGGCAATACAAGAAAGACCATCCTAAGGAACGCATCATTGGAGAAACATCTAAGGGAGTAATTATTAGATCTAAAATTAATCATATAGATGTTAATTTTGCTTTTGTTTCTTAAATTGAGCCAAAGACTGTTGAGGAGGCTTTAAATGATGAAAATTGGATAACTGCAATGCAAGATGAACTTAATCAATTTGAAAGAAATAATGTTTGGCAACTTACTCCTAGACCTACAGATCACTCTATCATAGGATGCAAATGGGTCTATAGGAATAAGCTTGATGAAAATGGTCACATTGTTAGGAATAAAGCTAGATTGGTAGCCAAAGGCTATAATCAAGAAGAAGGTATTGACTATGATGAAACTTTTGGCCCTGTAGCCAGATTAGAAGCTATTAGAATATTACTTGCTTTTGCATGTCACATGAACTTTAAACTCTTTCAAATGGATGTTAAAAGTGCATTTCTAAACGGACTTATAAGCGAAGAAGTTTATGTAGAACAACCTCCTGGTTTTGAAAACTACAAATTTCCTGATCATGTTTTCAAACTTACCAAAGCTTTATATGGATTGAAACAAGCACCAAGAGCTTGGTATGATAAACTAAGTGCATATTTACTTGAAAATGGTTTTTCAAAAGGAAAAGTAGACACAACCCTCTTTGTTAAAAAGGACAAGCATAACATTTTAATTGTACAAATTTATGTGGATGACATAATATTTGGAGCTACTAATGAAGCCTTGTGCAAAGAATTTGCTTCTTGTATGACTAGGGAATTTGAAATGAGCATGATGGGTGAACTCAAGTTCTTCCTTGGACTGCAAGTCAAGTAATGTAAAGATGGGATCTTCATCAACCAATCCAAATATACAAAAGAACTCATCAAGAAATTTGGAATGGATGGCTGCAAAACTAGCAAAACTCCTATGAGCACATCCTTGAAATTAGGTAAAGATGAAAATGATAAAGCAGTAGATGAAAAGAAATATCGAGGTATTATCGGATCACTACTTTACTTAACCGCTTCTAGACCTGATATAATGTATAGTGTATGTCTTTGTGCTAGATTTCAAACTTGTCCTAAAGAATCACACTTGAATGCTACTAAGAGAATTTTGAAATATTTAAGTGGTACAATGCATTTAGGACTTTGGTATCCTAAAAACACATCATTTCATATCATAGGCTTTTCAGATGCAGATTATGCTGGTAGTATCTTAGATAGGAAGAGCACTACAGGAGCATGTCACTTTCTTGGTAATTGCCTAGTTTCTTGGCATAGTAAAAAATAAGCATCGGGGATATAAGTGATCATACACAAAGTCTTCCTGAAGAAGAAGAATCTATTAGTACTAGCTCTACCTCTTTTATTCCTCTTGATAAAGAAAAAGTTCCTTTAGTAGAAGAAGAGATAGATGAGGATGATGATTCTGAATAGTTTACATTTTTATTCTGTGTTATGTCTTGATATGTTGCTTTATCCTACATTTGTTGCTTGATATGTTTACTATATCTTTGTACTTTCCTCTATCTTTTATAAACAAGATGTTTAGTAGCTTAACTTCTTGCTTTCTGTTATGCATTTTGCCTATGACAATGGGGGAGAAATAGTAAACAACATGGAATGATTGTTTAACTAATGCAAGATAATCAAATGATATCTTTCTAATGCATCAATGCACCAAGATATACTTAACCATGATTCATGCATATGTTAAGGGGGAGCATTAAAACAAATTCATTAACATTCAAAACAAGAGCAAATGATTAGACTTGTTAATCTATCCTAATGAGCAAAGTTATTTTGATAATTTATATTATCATTCCATTTGATTGTCAAAGTCAAAATGGGGGAGATTGTTAGACAAATGATCTCAATTTTGATCCTTGACAACTCAAATTGAATGATCTATTTAACATGTGTTTGAAGACTCTTGTTGCAGGCTTAGGTTGCTCCAAATAAAGCTGAATAGAACATTTATAGCGGTTGTACAAGACCTGAATATGACCGCACCATTCAATCAAAGGATGAAACCTTATCACAGTAGGTTTCGCAGTCAGAAACCCGACCTCAGTCGCGATCGCACTTAAAGAAGAGCGACCGTCCCAAGTTATGGACGACTGCCACACAAGGAACCCAAATCATCCTAATCACAGTAAGGTTTGCGGTGACAAGAACGGCGAAGGATACATCCTCGCTTATCACTTTAGCGACCGCCCGTTAGTATTCGCGACCGCTCTGCCAATTCAGGAGAAATTTGCTTAAAGAGACAGTAGTGTTTGCGTCCTCAGGTGCGTCTAGAAGTTCGACGCGAGTATCTCAACTCGACCGCGAGATGTCACCTAGGGCGACCGCGAAATTCATATTTAGGCGGACATCATTTTTGCCCAGTCAAAGAATGCCACGTGTGATGACCGTTATAAACCCACTTCAACATTCAAAAAGGGCGACCGCACCTTTGACATGTGCGACCGTCCCGACAACCACAGCATGGGCAAGATTCCTGCTGTAGAGCACTCAAATTTGACCGTTGAAGCATATTTAAATTCAGCGACCATACCTTGTCCAAGGACGACCGCATATGACATTAGCGCGACCATCCTTATATGAAGGACGACCGCGAAATGCTTCGGACAGTTTACTGAAGAAGGTCTAAACTGCCAAGACTTTATTCTCACTATCAATAACGGCTAGTAAGACCACATTGGCTATAAATACATTGCTTCTATAAGAAAAAGAAAAAATGAGAAGTGAGAAAAAAGGAGTTCATAGCCAAGCAACAAACTTTCTTTTACTTAAACTTACATATGAATTGTAATGAAAGTTAGGTGTAAGCATTGAAAACACCATTGTATAAGTTTGAGTGTGAGCTTGGAAAACACTTAGGTTGTGAGAGTAAGCCTTGTAAAACTCTTGTTTAGGTTGTGAGAGTGAGCCTTAAAAACTCCTTCAAAGGTTCTTGAGTGTAAGCCTTAGCAAAACACTTGTCAAGTTAGGTGTGAACTTGTGAAAACACCAAAGTTGGAAGTGAGCTTGTAAAAACTTCAAAGATTTGTGGAACCTTAACAAGTTGTTAAGGAAGTGGATGTAGGATTGAAGTAAATCCGAACCACTATAAATCTTGTGTGTTCTTTCTTTCTTTCATTACTCAACCATTTCTCTATTCCGCATTTCTTGTTTGTTGAGTTTTTAAAATTGTCATTATTTCTTGAGGAAACCAATTCACCCCCCCCCCCTCTTGGTTGCCATCTTGGGACAACACATACTAGTAAAAATATGCACATACCAAGCTCATACCAACTCATACCAATAAGAATATACTCATACCAAGTCATACCAGTATAAATTAGATCATACCAAGCTCATATCAAGTCATACTAGTAAAAATATGCTTATGCCAAGCTCATACCAGTATAAATATGCTCATACCAAGGTCATAAAAACTCATACCAGTAATAATATGCTCATACCAAGTCATACTAGTAAAAATATGTTCATACCAAGTCATACCAGTAAAAATATGCTCATACCAAGCTCATACCAGTATAAATATGCTCATACCAAGCTCATACCAACTCATACTAGTAAAAATTTACTCATATCAAGCTCATACCATGTCGTACCAGTAAAAATATTCTCATAACAGCCTCATACCTACTCATACCAATAAAAATATGCTCATGTAAATCAGCTCATACCAAGCTCATATCAAGTCATACCAGCAAAAAATATTCTCATACCAAGCTCATATCAATTCATACCTGTAATAATATGCTCATACCAAGTTATACCAGTATAAATCAAGTCATACCAAGCTCATATCAAGTCGTACCAGTAAAAATATGCTCATAACAAGCTCATACCAAGTCATGCCAGTAAACATATGATCATAACAAACTGATACTGAATCATATAATTAAAAATCTGCTAATACTCATACCAAGTCATATAAATAAATATATGCTCATGACAAACTCATACCGAGTCATATCTATACAAATATGCTCATATCAAAGTCATATTAACTCATATCAATAAAAATATACTTGTACATTAATCATTCATCCTTAATAATAGTATTATAAAATGCATACTGCCCCAGTTCGAGCTTATTATAGAATGCTCTTTTTTTATTCTGTCAATGCTCCTGAATAACTGTGCAAACGGATTGGATTTTGGCAAATAGATCTCTTGTGACCATGCTCGCGACATCGACTACACCTCGGATGAGTTTTCTCCTTACCAAGTGAAGGAATCCTATGTTTTCTTGCCTCCCAGTTCACGTGCGCACATTTGGTGGTAAAAGCGTGATGCTATAAATGTGCTTCGGGATAGACCAATCACTGATATGAGGAATTGGATTTATGACTTCTTTGGATGTCTGAAACCAATATTCACGCGAGTAATATGGAGAACACAACTCATGAGTGCCATAGCTGCTATTCCTAACAACCACAAGAGCATGCATGCATGGGAGTTGATCTAATTGAAACTTTCTGCAACAACAGGTCTTATTAGACATATTGACAACATAATTTATATCTACGTCCTTAACGTCATCTTTCCTGTTGCTAGCAGGCTCCATCTGCGAAATATAAATAACATTATGACTGATTCAGAGATGTTAGTCATCATGATGTTATACCTCCTTCTATGCATATGAGACAACATCCACCTATCTAGCCCAACACTTTCTAGATATTCTCTTGCACCGGGAATACTAACGCAAAAATCACCAAAAAGTTTAGTGAAATCATTTATTTTGTATGCTTTAGATATTTTGTAGTAGTGATTCTCAAGGTCCTTGGTTATATGTTTAAATTTGCACTTCAAGTTATTTAACAAGTGATACATGCAAATTCCATGGAATGCATTTGGAAAAATCTCTGATACAACCTTTTGAATGCTAAGGTGTCTGTCAGATATAATAACATGATCTTGTATTTCATCGAAAGCTTCTTTCAACCTCGTAAGAAACCATTTCCATGATGCATAATTTTCAGAATCACCAATCCCGAATGCCAAAGGAAATATCTGTTGGTTTGCATCGTGACAAACCACAGTGAAAAGCACACCTCGATACTTCCCTTTCAAATGAGTGCCATCAATAGTAATTACAGGTCTACAATTTTGAAAATCCTTTATTGAAGCATCAAAAGCAAAGAAAAGATACTCAAATCGATTATCATCACTGCATTGTAGATGTATCACCTTACCCGGATTAGTTTCGTCTAGCATATATAAATAGGCTGGTAGAATTGAGAAAGATTATTCTGCAGTGCCAATTATGATATTCTCATATGCAAACTCACGTCACCTCTACGCAACGGAATAACTAATCTCAACACCAAATTTATTTGGCATGTCTTCAATAATATCCGTAGGTTTCCCTGCCAGGATTTATGAATCGCTTCTTAACACACTTTGCAACAACCCAACTAGTTACTTGTCTATGTCTACTCTGATCAAAATATGTCGGACATGTATGTTGGGTGACATATTTTGTCACCATCCAACAACCCTTCGGGTCTCCAAGACTTTTCGCTCTCAATCTCCACATACAACTTTTATCAATACAGCGCACGACAAAGAAGGAAGTATTGGACTTGAATACCTTAAACTGGAATTTCTCCCTAATTGCAATGAGGGAGACGGTTGTCATGATATCATCTCTTAACTTAAATATTTTTCCCTCCTCAATCGTTTCAGATATATAACTTTCGCCTAACAATTATGTATTGCTCCTGCATGCAAACAAGTTTGTCACGGTTTCTTCGTCATCAGGAGTGGCATGTTCTGCCTCATTATTCAATTAAAATGAGTATCATCACTGTGTTCCACCCTGCATTATGATACTCTGGCCCTACTTTAGAATCTATACGGATGTCAGTACTATGTTCTGCTGGTGAATTAGCCACATCATCTTCATTTTCATAATATTCCGAGGATATATGGATAGATTAAGTAATTGGTGCAACCCTTGCATCTGCATTGTCTAGATTTTGACAAAAACCCGGTACGTCTACTTTGACAATTTTTTAACATCGAGAGGATCATTACTGTCGTGTCCTGATTTATATGCTCATTCTTTAACACTAACAATCAATGGATGTTTAAGTCTATCCTCCATTGAAATGCCAATGAATATCCTAAGTGACCTATCATCTACCACACCATAAAGAGGATGTTGGTCATTACCAGTAACAAATTTGAATTCTAACTTTGATGTGTAATCAGTATGAAGTGCCTCCGATACTGATTTCTTTAGTTCATTGAAGTCAGCCATTCTATTCAGGAAAAAATATTCAACACAACCACCAATATATTTGCCAATGCTGATATCAAACGTCCCACCATAATAGACGAGAAATTATTTCGTCAATAAAATGGATTCATCATCTGATAACTTTCAAGCCTACAATCAGAACCATCAATATTAAACTCATATCCAGTAAAAATATACTCATTACAAACTCATATCAATGGCATTAACTCATATCAAACTCATATCAATAAATATGATCATAACAAGCTCATACCAGTCATTCCCGTAAAAATATGCTTATGCCAGTAATAATATGCTCATAACAAGCTCATACCAAGTCATACCAGTAAATATATGCTCATACCAACTCATACCAGTAATAATATGCACATACCAACTCATACCAGAAATAATATGCTCATAAAAAGCTCATACCAACTCATTCCAGTAAATATATGCTCATACCAAGCTCATACCAACTCATACTAGTAAATATATGCTCTTACCAAGCTCATACCAACTCATACCAATAAAAATACGCTCATATTATGCTCATACCAAGTCATACCAGTAATAATATGTTCATACCAAGCTCATACCAAGTCATATCAGTAAATATATACTCATAACAATCACATACCAAGTCATACTATTAATAATATTCTCATACCAAGCTCATATCAACTCATACCAGTAAATATATGCTCATACCAAGCTCATACCAGTAAATATATGCTCATATCAAGCTCATACCAACTCATACCAGTAAAAATATGCTCATACCAATTCATACCAGTAATATTATGCTCATACCAAGTCATACCAGTAAATATATACTCATAACAATCTCATACCAAGTCATACTATTAATAATATTCTCATACCAAGCTCATATCAACTCATACCAGTAAATATATGCTCATAACAAGCTCATACCAGTAAATATATGCTCATACCAAGCTCATACCAGTAAAAATATACTCATAACAAACTCATATCAATTGCATTAACTCATATCAAACTCATATCAATAAATATAATCATAACAAGCTCATACCAGTCATTCCCATAAAAATATGCTTATACCAGTAATAATATGCTCATAACAAGCTCATACCAAGTCATAGAAGTAATATGCTCATACCAACTCATACCAGTAATAATATGCACATACCAACTCATACCAGAAAATATATGCTCATACCAACTCATACCAGAACTAATATGCTCATAACAAGCTCATACCAACTCATTCCAGTAAATATATGCTCATACCAAGCTCATACCAACTCATACGAGTAAATATATGCTCATACCAAGCTCATACCAACTCATACCAATAAAAATATGCTCATACTATGCTCATACCAAGTCATATAAGTAATAATATGCTCATACCAAGCTCATACCAAGTCATACTAGTAAATATATACTCATAACAATCTCATACCAAGTTATACTATTAATAATATTTTCATACCAAGCTCATATCAACTCATACCAGTAAATATATGCTCATACCAAGCTTATACCAGTAAATATATGCTCATACCAACTCATACCAGTAAAAATATGCTCATACCAAGTCATACCAGTAATATTATGCTCATACCAAGCTCATACCAACTCATACCAGTAAAAATATGCTCATACCAAGCTCATACCAACTCATACCAGTAATATTATGCTCATACCAAGCTCATGCCAACTCAAGCCAGTAAAAATATGCTCATACAACCTCATACCAGTAATAATATGCACATACCAACTCATACCAGAAATAATATGCTCATAAAAAGCTCATACCAACTCATTCCAGTAAATATATGCTCATACCAAGCTCATACCAACTCATACTAGTAAATATATGCTCTTACCAAGCTCATACCAACTCATACCAATAAAAATACGCTCATATTATGCTCATAACAAGTCATACCAGTAATAATATGCTCATACCAAGCTCATACCAAGTCATATCAGTAAATATATACTCATAACAATCACATACCAAGTCATACTATTAATAATATTCTCATACCAAGCTCATATCAACTCATACCAGTAAATATATGCTCATACCAAGCTCATACCAGTAAATATATGCTCATACCAAGCCCATACCAACTCATACCAGTAAAAATATGCTCATACCAATACATACCAGTAATATTATGCTCATACCAAGTCATAACGGTAAATATATACTCATAACAATCTCATACCAAGTCATACTATTAATAATATTCTCATACCAAGCTCATATCAACTCATACCAGTAAATATATGCTCATAACAAGCTCATACCAGTAAATATATGCTCATACCAAGCTCATACCAACTCATACCAGTAAAAATATACTCATAACAAACTCATATCAATTGCATTAACTCATATCAAACTCATATCAATAAATATAATCATAACAAGCTCATACCAGTCATTCCCATAAAAATATGCTTATACCAGTAATAATATGCTCATAACAAGTTCATACCAAGTCATACCAGTAATATGCTCATACCAACTCATACCAGTAATAATATGCACATACCAACTCATACCAGAAAATATATGCTCATACCAACTCATACCAGAACTAATATGCTCATAACAAGCTCATACCAACTCATTCCAGTAAATATATGCTCATACCAAGCTCATACCAACTCATACCAATAAAAATATGCTCATACTATGCTCATACCAAGTCATATAAGTAATAATATGCTCATACCAAGCTCATACCAACTCATACCAGTAAAAATATGCTCATACTAAGTCATACCAGTAATATTATGCTCATACCAACTCATACTAGTAAAAATATGCTCATACCAAGCTCATACCAAGTCATACCAGTAATATTATGCTCATACCAAGCTCATGCCAACTCAAGCCAGTAAAAATATGCTCATACCAAGCTCATATCAGCTCATATCAGTAAAAATATGCTCATACCAAGCTCATACCAGTAAAAATATGCTCATAACAAGCTCATACCAACACATACCAGTAATAATATGCTCATACCAAATCATAACAGTAAATATATGCTCATAACAAGCTCATACCAGTAAATATATGCTCATACCAAGTTATTCCAGTAAATATATTCTCATACCAACTCATACCAGTAATATTATGTTCATAACAAGTCATACCAGTAAATATATGCTCATACCAACTCATATCAGTAAAAATATACTCATAACAATATCATAAAAAGCTCATACCAAGTCATACCAGTAAATATATACTCATAACAATCTCATACCAAGTCATACCAATAAAATATGCTCATACCAAGCCATACCAATAAATATATACTCATAACAATCTCATACCGAGTCATACCCATAATAATATGCTCATACCAAGCTCATACCAGTAAAATAGGCTCATACCATGCTCATACCGGTAAAAAAAATACTCATACCAAGCTCATACCAACTCATACCAGTAATAATATGCTAATAACAAATTCATACTAAGTCATACCAGTAAATATATACTCATACCAACTCATAACAGTAATAATATGCTCATAACAAGCTCATACTAACTCTTACCAGTAAATATATGCTCATACCAACTCATACCTGTAACACCCCTATATACCGTATACGTACGCAGCATGCTTAAACGATCGTAATATACGTATACTGAATATAGGTTGCCACTGTTTATAAAATACACATGTTATGACTCTTCCATAATATAGATAAATTCAAAACTTTTTAAAGAAATTGACAACACAATATAAATAAAAGATTATTCAAAATACAGCGGAAATTATAACCATTATTTTCAAATACATTTACATCAACATCAAGAGTTACAAATACAAAATATATATATAAATGGCAGCTGTTCTCTGATCTTTAAGCTCTAAGGCAACCCCTCAACGTCTAGACTCGCTCGGTCTAGTGGAACCCTCGGGTTCTTCTCTAACACCTGCGCGATAAACCACAATCGCGCTAAGCCAACGGCTTAGTAAAATAAACTACAAAATCCATATGCTTTAATGCCATGTTCATGTCATACAATCAAGTTTTGTGCAAAATTCAAGTAAATAGTACATGTCAATTCATACCTTACTCGTCATAACTTATTAAACCATAATCATTACTCATTAATTTCATCAAGCAATAATCACATTCAAACAAACACAAGCATTGGGCCCAAAACAACATTAATATGTTATTCAAGGTTCAGAGTTACTGTTTTGGTCCATAGTGACACCATGTGTCTAGCCCCGTAGGCAATATATATTCAAATGACACCAAGTGTCTAGCCCCGTAGGCAAAATATATCCAAATGACACCATGTGTCTAGCCCCGTAGGCAAAATATATCCATGGATTTTTCAACTTGATTCGGTTTACGGGCCATCCCATTTCACCTAACCAGTGATTCATAGGCATGCCGCCAAAAACAGAACTCTGAAAGTTGAATCAACATATTAAACACACAATTATGTCATTAATCTCTTTAGCAATCTTTTTCTCAATTCATTTCATCTTTCACAATCAACTAGGCAATCATGCCTAAATTTTCTCATTTAAATTATCTTGGCCCATCACAATGGCCTCATAACTCATACCTTTCACATTTCCAATTTCATATTTCATTTCATCATCATATAAGCAATTATGCTTCAATCATCTTGTTTACATCTTTATCACATCACAAATTACCTTAATCAATTCGTCACATCTTTCATATATAATATCACATGGCATTATCATATAAGCAACCATACTTTAACCATTTTATTCACATCATGAGCAATCAATCATGTTGGTTCCACACCTTATTACTCAAGTATACACAACCAATAGTCTTAACATACATTCCACATGCTTACCACAATATTCACATAACATTTATAATATGCATCAACAATACATTAATTCTCTTAACACCTTAACAAACATATGTGTTTAATTTCCACATCTTATAAATGAATGCAATGATGTAGTATTTACTTACCTTAAGAATACTCACACAACTCTAAACAATCCTTTCTTCCAAAGATTCTTCACTTCACAATTATGGCAATTCACTTCTTCCAAAACCTAATCCAAAACAATGATGCAACACATCAAATTCTATATCATTTATCACTTATTAACCTTATCTTAGACCTTTAAATCACTAAATAAAATTCAACATCACTAAGCAAAGCCCACGGCCGTGGCCACCTCAACCCCCACTGTCGTGGCTTTAGGAACCAATCTGTCCAAAAATGGCCAACACCCCCACGACCATGGCTCCAAAAGGCCACGGGCGTGGCATCCAAAATGCTACTGCCCCTTTTCAAAATCATATATTCTTCACTTCTAATTCCAACAAAACACAAACAACTTGAAGATTAACAAAGATAATTAACCAAACTAAACATAAACACAATTATCAACTCAAACCCTAACACAAATATCAACATAACCACTTCCAACATCAACACCAACTTAACTTCTCATCTATCAAGCAATATCAACACTTAAATTCACACCATAAACAACCTAAATCATATCATCATCAAACCACAACCCAACTCAAACCTAACTTCAAAAATAACAAGAGCAAATAAGAGAAAGCTTACCAAATAATGAAATTTCTTGAAATTCCAACTTGTATATTTGAAAACTTCCTTCAATTTGAGCTTGGAATCATCAAAACCCTCACTTGCTCTCTTGCTCTCTTGTGTCTTTGATGAGCCGGCCACCTAAGGAAAGAGAGAAAAGAAAATCACAATTGAAGAGGAAAAGTCAACTTTCACTTCTTATTTAAATCTCCACCAATCAAAATTAATTAAGAAATTACCTAAACACCCTTTCTCAATTGTTCTAGCTTTCTTCTTAATCAAGTGTCCTTTATAGTAATTACACATACAACAATATAAATATCCTCTTCCATTGACTTTCCATTTTGACCAATGTATATGTTATATATATAGCCATATACACTACATATACATCTCTCTCTACACAATACTTTCCTTTCAAAACAACACATAAACATTATCTTTAAATTTTCTTATCAACTTATCATGTACACATAATCTATTAACACAACAATATCAAATCTCCTAGGGCATAATTAGGGATATTACAATTCTCCCCCTCTAAAAAAAAATTTCGTCCTCGAAATTACCTGAAATTAAGCCCGAAATAATTGAGGATATTGATCTCGCATTGCTTGTTCACTCTCCCATGTTGCTTCTTCTCTTGCATGATTCTTCCATAAAATCTTTACTAATGGCACTTTCTTGTTTCTCAACTCTTTAACTTCACTTGCCAAAATAGCAATTGGTTCTTCATCAAAGGTCAAATCCGGACTCACCTCTATAGATTCAACTGATAACACATGAGATGGATCTGATCTGTATCTTCTCAACATAGAGACATGGAAAACATTGTGAATCCTATCCAAATCAGGTGGCAAAGCAAGCCGATAAGCAACTGGTCCTACTCTTTCCAAAACTTCATACGGCCCAATGAAACGAGGACTTAGCTTTCCTTTTCGATCAAATCTCAAGATCTTTTTCCAAGGAGACACTTTCAAGAATACCTTATCTCCAACATCAAATTCTATGTCTCTTCTTTTTAATTCTGAATAGGATTTCTGTCGATCTGAAGCTGTTTTCAATCGGTCTCGAATCAATTTCACTTTTTCCTCAGTCTCTTTTACTAAATCAGGACCAATTATCTTATTTTCACCAGTTTCATTCCAACACAAAGGTGTCCTACACCTCCTCCCATACAATGCCTCAAATGGTGCCATACCAATACTTGATTGATGACTATTATTGTAGGCAAATTCCACAAGTGGCAAAAATCTGTCCCAACTTCCAGAGAAATCAATGACACAGCTTCTCAACATATCCTCAACAATCTGTATCACTCTCTCTGATCGCCCATCTGTCTGAGGATGGAAAGCAGTACTAAAGTGTAATCGAGAACCTAAAGCCCCATGCAAACTCTTCCAAAATCTCGAAGTAAACCTAGGATCTCGATCAGACACTAAAGAAATTGGGACTCCATGCAACTTCATAATCTCATGGATATACAGCTCAGCCAATCTTTCAAGCGAATAATCCATCAGAACCGGAAGAAAATGATATGTCTTTGTCAATCGATCAACAATCACCCAAATGGCATCATGCTTCCTCTGTGTCAAAGGCAAACCAGACACAAAGTCCATAGTCACTCTTTCTCACTTCCATTCAGGCACTGACAAAGGTTGAAGCAATCCAGTTGGAACCTGATGTTCAGCTTTAACCCTTTGACATGTGAGACATTTAGACACAAACTCTGCAATGTCTCTCTTCATACCGGACCACCAATAATGCTGTCTCAAATCATGATACATTTTTGTACTACCCGGATGCATAGCAAAAACTGATTGGTGTGCTTCTTCTAAAATAATCCTTCTCAAACCAATATCATTAGGTACACACAATCTCTCTTTAAACCACAAACTCCCATCATCTTTCACAATAAAATCTTGGCTTTCACCTTGTTGACCATCTGAAAAAATCTTTTGAATCTTTTCATCAATCAATTGAGCCTCTTTAATTTGATCCCCCAACACTGGCCTCAATTGCAATTGTGCCAACAATGCACCATCATCACAAGATGTAAAGCTAGCACGCAACGCTCTCAATTCTACAAGCAACAAGAGCGAATAAGCAGTTAAACCTGCTAAAGACTTTCGACTTAAGGCATCAACAACAACATTTGCTTTACCTGGATGATAATCAATCAAACAGTCATAGTCTTTAATCAATTCCAACCACCGTCTTTGCCGAAGATTAAGCTCCTTCTGAACACCCAAATATTTCAAACTCTTGTGATCAGTATAAATAAAACATTTCTCTCCATACAAATAATGTCGCCAAATCTTCAATGCAAACACAATGGCTGCTAATTCCAGATCATGGGTCGGATAGTTAAGCTCATGCGGTTTCAACTGTCGAGAAGCATAAGCTATCACTTTACCCTCTTGCATCAACACACAACCTAAACCACTATGTGAAGCATCACTGTAGATCACATATGGCTTATCTTCCACAGATAAAGTGAGAACAGGTGCTTGAGTCAACATCTCTTTCAATTGTTCAAAACTAGCTTGACACTGATCAGTCCACGCAAATCTAACTCCCTTCCGAAGTAATCTGGTGAGTGGAGTAGCTATCAAAGAAAATCCTTTCACAAAACGTCGATAATAGCCTGCCAATCCCAAAAAAACTTCTAACTTCAGTTACAGACTTCGGTGGATTCCAATTCAGAATAGCTTTAACTTTACTCGGATCAACTCTAATGCCATCTGCTGAAACTATATGACCAAGAAAAGCTACTTGATCAAGCCAGAATTCACACTTTGACAACTTAGCATATAATTGCTTCTCTCTCAAGATCTGCAACACAATCCTCAAATGCTTATCATGTTCTTCCTCATTACGAGAATACACCAAAATATCATCTATAAAAACCACCACAAACTGATCCAAATAGGGCCTAAACACCCTATTCATCAGATCCATGAAAGCTGCAGGTGCATTCGTCAAACCAAAAGGCATCACCAAAAACTCATAATGCCCATACCTGGTTCAAAAAGCGGTCTTAGACACATCTTCAACTCTGACCCGCAACTGATGGTACCCTGATCTCAAATCGATCTTGGAAAACACAGCTGCTCCCTTCAATTGATCAAAGAGATCATCAATTCTAGGCAAAGGATATTTATTCTTGATAGTTACTTTGTTCAATTGCCATAATCGATACACAATCTCATAGTACCATCCTTCTTCTTAACAAACAGAACAGGAGCTCCCCACGGTGAAACACTAGGGCGAATGAATCCCTTATCCAACAATTCCTGTAATTGCACCTTTAACTCTCTCAATTCAACAGGTGCCATTCTATAAGGAGTAATAGAGATAGGAGTGGTACCTGGCAACAAATCAATACCAAACTCCACCTCTCTCTCAGGAGGCAACCCTGGCAACTCCTCTGGAAATACATCTGGAAACTCTGAAACTGTGGAAATATCATCAAGTGGAGAACCTATCACCCTGGTATCCAAAACATGAGCGAGATAAGCATCACACCCTTTTCTGATTAATTTCCTAGTTGAAACAGCTGAAATCAACAAGGATGCGAGTTGTCTCTGCTCGCTAGATACCATCACAATTCTATCATCACTAGTTCTCAAAGTAACACACTTCTTTTTACAATCTACCACCTCATCACCTATTGGTCTCCCAGATACCGAAGCAGGTACCTCACTAGCTATATCAATTCTAGCTCCATCCCTACTCTCCTCAGGAGCTATACTCTCTGCACTTCCCTTAACCGACTGACGTGAATGGGGATCCATTAAAACCTATATCTGCAAACACAGCAGAATATATCTTATTAAAGATCAGACACTACCAATATTAAGTATATATTTTATTCAAAAACCAACTTTTAAAATCAAAATACTCTTTTTCTTACAGTTAACCTAGATTGAGAATCTCAAACCTAGGCTCTGATACCAAAATAATTGTAACACCCCTATATACCGTATACGTACACAGCATGCTTAAACGATCGTAATATACGTATACTGAATATAGGTTGCCACTGTTTATAAAATACACATGTTATGACTCTTCCATAATATAGATAAATTCAAAACTTTTTAAAGAAATTGACAACACAATATAAATAAAAGATTATTCAAAATACAGTGGAAATTATAACCATTATTTTCAAATACATTTACATCAACATCAAGAGTTACAAATACAAAATATATACATAAATGGGAGCTGTTCTCTGATCTTTAAGCTTTAAGGCAACCCCTCAACGTCTAGACTCGCTCGGTCTAGTGGAACCCTCGGGTTCTTCTCTAACACCTGCGCGATAAACCACAATCGCGCTAAGCCAATGGCTTAGTAAAACAAACTACAAAATCAATATGCTTTAATGCCATGTTCATGTCATACAATCAAGTTTTATGCACAATTTAAGTAAATAATACATGTCAATTCATACCTTACTCGTCATAACTTATTAAACCATAATCATTACTCATTAATTTCATCAAGCAATAATCACATTCAAACAAACACAAGCATTGGGCCCAAAACAACATTAATATGTTATTCAAGGTTCAGAGTTACTGTTTTGGTCCATAGTGACACCATGTGTCTAGCCCCGTAGGCAATATATATTCAAATGACACCAAGTGTCTAGCCCCGTAGGCAAAATATATCCAAATGACACCATGTGTCTAGCCCCGTAGGCAAAATATATCCATGGATTTTTCAACTGGATTCGGTTTACGGGCCATCCCATTTCACCTAACCAGTTATTCATAGGCATGCAGCCAAAAACAGAACTCTGAAAGTTGAATCAACATATTAAACACACAATTATGTCATTAATCTCTTTAGCAATCTTTTTCTCAATTCATTTCATCTTTCACAATCAACTAGGCAATCATGCCTAAATTTTCTCATTTAAATTATCTTGGCCCATCACAATGGCCTCATAACTCATACCTTTCACATTTCCAATTTCATATTTCATTTCATCATCATATAAGCAATTATGCTTCAATCATCTTGTTTACATCTTTATCACATCACAAATTACCTTAATCAATTCGTCACATCTTTCATATATAATATCACATGGCATTATCATATAAGCAACCATACTTTAACCATTTTATTCACATCATGAGCAATCAATCATGTTGGTTCCACACCTTATTACTCAAGTATACATAACCAATAGTCTTAACATACATTCCACATGCTTACCACAATATTCACATAACATTTATAATATGCATCAACAATACATTAATGCTCTTAACACCTTAACAAACATATGTGTTTAATTTCCACATCTTATAAATGAATGCAATGATGTAGTATGTACTTACCTTAAGAATACTCACACAACTCTAAACAATCCTTTCTTCCAAAGATTCTTCACTTCACAATTATGGCAATTCACTTCTTCCAAAACCTAATCCAAAACAATGATGCAACACATCAAATTCTATATCATTTATCACTTATTAACCTTATCTTAGACCTTTAAATCACTAAATAAAATTCAGCATCACTAAGCAAAGCCCATGGCCGTGGCCACCTCAACCCCCACGGTCGTGGCTTTAGGAACCAATCTGTCCAAAAATGGCCAACACCCCCACGGCCATGGCTCCAAAAGGCCACGGGCGTGGCATCCAAAATGCTACTGCCCCTTTTCAAAATCATATATTCTTCACTTCTAATTCCAACAAAACACAAACAACTTGAAGATTAACAAAGATAATTAACCAAACTAAACATAAACACAATTATCAACTCAAACCCTAACACAAATATCAACATAACCACTTCCAACATCAACACCAACTTAACTTCTCATCTATCAAGCAATATCAACACTTAAATTCACACCATAAACAACCTAAATCATATCATCATCAAACCACAACCCAACTCAAACCTAACTTCAAAAATAACAAGAGCAAATAAGAGAAAGCTTACCAAATAATGAAATTTCTTGAAATTCCAACTTGTATATTTGAAAACTTCCTTCAATTTGAGCTTGGAATCATCAAAACCCTCACTTGCTCTCTTGCTCTCTTGTGTCTTTGATGAGCCGGCCACCCAAGGAAAGAGAGAAAAGAAAATCACAATTGAAGAGGAAAAGTCAACTTTCACTTCTTCTTTAAATCTCCACCAAGCAAAATTAATTAAGAAATTACCTAAACACCCTTTCTCAATTGTTCTAGCTTTCTTCTTAATCAAGTGTCCTTTATAGTAATTTCACATACAACAATATAAATATCCTCTTCCATTGACTTTCCATTTTGACCAATGTATATGTTATATATATAGCCATATACACTACATATACATCTCTCTCTACACAATACTTTCCTTTCAAAACAACACATAAACATTATCTTTAAATTTTCTTATCAACTGATCATGTACACATAATCTATTAACACAACAATATCAAATCTCCTAGGGCATAATTAGGGATATTACAATACCAGTATTAATATGCTCATAACAAGCTCATACTAGTAAAAATATGCTCATACCAACTCATACCAGTAAATATATGTTCATACCAAGCTCATACCAAGTCATACCAGTAAAAATATGCACATACCAAGCTCATACCAAGTCATACTCTCATACCAACTCATACCAGCAAAAATATGCTCATACCAATAAAAAAATGCTCATAACAAGCACATACCAATACATATCAGAAATAGTATGCTCATAACAAACTCGTTCTAAGTCATATCGCTAAAAATATGTTCATAACAAACTCATAAGACAATGTCTTTTTCGGCGCCCAACACCTACGTGCTTTGTTGACATCTTCTTATGTTGGCTCAAATTAAATTTTTTCAAGGAAAAAAAGAAGTAACTTGATTTACCTTTGTACTTGATTGAGACAAAGCAAATTAGTTTCCAATAAATGAAGCCACAAAGTTTATGGATTATCGGGCAAGACAAAAGATCGAGAGGAGATCGAAAAAGAGAAAGATAGAAGTAATCGAATAAGAGCAGGAGAAAGAAGATATCGAAAAATAATAGATAAAGAAAATAACAAAGTCTGGGCGGGGAGAAAGAAAGAGAAAGAGAGAGAGAGAGAGAGAGAGAGAGAGAAAATGTGTTTTATTCTTTTTTTTAGGGTTTGAGGGGCATTTTTGTCTAAAAGATCTAATTAAGATTAGTGAAGTCTATAATTTATTACTGTTTTGATTTGGGTATATATCTGACTAATTCCTTTTTTTTTCTATTCCACATTTTTTATATTCTCCAAAGAATTTAGTACTTTTCTGATTTTGATTGTCATTTCATTTTAATATTAAAAAAAAGGAAAAGTTAAAACTAATAAACGACATCCTTCATTTCATATTTTTCTTTCCTTCAAATGCATTAAAAAAATTATACAATTAAATATTTTTTATCATCTAATTTCTAATAGTTTAATAATTGGAATTTTGAAATTTAAAGTAGAGAATGCTGCAACATCTTGCATTTTGGCACTCAATGTCCCATCATAAGAATTTAAAGAAAGGAAAAATTTTATAGCATAAAATATATTTCCACATCTTGTAAACCAGTAGCAAATATGGAATTTATATTGTTAATATGGTTTGTTAATATATATTTGTGCAAGTTCTATGTGTAATTTGCATACTCACACTTGTGTGATTTGTACACACTTGATGCTTGATATTCGTTTAAAATGATATTAAAAAATATAATATAAATTTTAAATTTCTAAAATTCATAAAAACTTTAATAAATGATACAAAATATCAAATGATGATTTTTTTTATCAGAATAAAGCATATTTTATTAAACATAAATAAGAAATACATAAACCCAAATTAGGCTGAAAAAAAAATCTAAATTAGGCTGAAAAAAAATATAACTGGAGTTAGAAAAATAGAACAAAATAAACCAACAGTAGCTAGAACAAAAGAAATTAATCATACCCTCAACATTCCTCTTGGCTATGAAACACATAGATCTCAGTATGAATAAACTCTCCATAAACAACTACAAAAAAATAAGAAAAAGGCCGAGAGCTAAGACATCTAGCAAAGCGTTGAAGCTGCTTTACCACTACAATCAGATGAATTAACAAAATGATGTAAATGTAAATTTCACTGTTAACCCATGCATCATCATATTTTCAATTTTTTGAGGAAAAATAAGGATCAAAGATCCTATATAGGAGCCATAAAAGAAGAATGAATCCAATATAAAAGTCACGCCAGAAGAAGGGTATTACAAGAGCTCCTGAGAGGGCTTCTTTCCCAAACATAAATAGACTGAGGAGGGGAAATGTATTCTAGAACAAAAACCAAAAGAAGATTGAAAGATTTTTGGCTTGGAAGATGTTATTTTTTGGGTCCAAAGAAGGGATATTGAAGCACCAAAACCCACATTTTGAAGGTAAGTAGCTTGAAAGAGCTCAAAATTACTAAAGCTCAGGGCATTTACATTTGGAAGTCTTGGTTACAGAGAGCTTCCAGTTATATAAAATCAAAATAAAAAGAAAGAAAAAAGAAAAAAGATCTAATTCTAGCAAAAGAAGAAAATGAATGATAATAAATCTACAGTACCACCCCCAAAAGCATTGAAAACAGCCCTTAATCTAGGGTTGATATGGAAAGACTCTATATGGAGAGGGGGGGGGGGGGGGGGGGGAAGAAGAATTTCATAACAAAGTGAGTATCAGGCAAAGTAGTATCACATGATGATTTTAATATTTTGAATTGGAATTTTTGGCAATGGCAGGAATGTAAATTTAGGTAAATAGAAATTTTGTACTTTTATTATGATTAACTTAGGGTTTTCAAAATTTTAAAGTAAAATTACAAAATTGTCATTATAAATTGTTATTGCAAAATTACAAAAATTACCATCAGAAAGAGATTAATCTTTTTTAATTAAAATTTTTTATATTAAATTATTTTGGCCTAATTTAAATTACTTTTTAAATTAATTAAGAAATCCTTTGGCTTAATCTCATCTTAATTATGTTTAATTAATTTGAGATTTTTTTTTGTAATTATATGAGTTATTATATGGTCTAGTTTAAATTATTTTTTAAATTTTAATGTTATTTTGACTTTAAATTTTTAAACAATTTTTTAAATGCATATTCATAATTAATTAAATTTATCTAACATTTAATAGAAATAGTTGAAATAAGAAGTTGTCAAAGTGACCTCACTTATGTAGATTTAACTTATAAAAAATTTTATGATATTTGTATGTATATTAATTTTATGAAATTTAAGAAAATTATTTTGTAAAGGAATTGATACTTATTATTTTTATATCCATTTCAAAAATATTATTTTTTTGTGATTTTATAAACAAAATATATATTTATTTATAAGTAATTAAGTTTCTTATACGATCTAGGTAGATGTGGAAATCAGTTTGAATTTGACTTAAGTAGGACTTAAACTAAATAAAGAAAACTCAAATTCATGCTTAGTTGGCTTGGGGATTCTGGAGCCGATATGAGTTATTATATGGTCTAATTTAAATTATTTTTTAAATTTTAATGTTATTTTGAATGTGATTCTAGTGGTTCGGATTTATAGTGGTTCGGATTTTCTTCAATCCTACATCCACTTCCTTAACAACTTTTTAAGGTTCTACTAACTTTGAAGTTTTGCAAGCTCACTTCCAACTTTGGTGTTTTTACAAGTTCACACCTTACTTGACAACTATTTTACTAAGGCTAACACTCAAACCACTTACAAGAGTTTTACCAGGCTCACTCTCACATCCTTTACAAGAGTTTTTCTCAGGCTCACTCTCACAACCTAAGTGTTTCCAAGCTCACACTCAAAGTTTTACAATGGTGTTTTTAATGCTTACACCTAACATTCATTACAATTCAAATGTTAATTATAGTAATAAAAGAAAATATGTTGCTTGGCTATCAAATTCAGAACCTTTCATTTTCTTTACAAAATAATAATGTATTTATAGCCAATGTGGTCTAACTAGCCGTTATAGATAGTGAGAAATAAGTCTTAGCAATTTAGACTTGTTTTAATAGATTGTTCGAAGCCGTTAGCGGTCGTCCTTGATACTAGGATGGTCATGTCAATGTCTTATGCGATCGCCCTTGGATGGGGACGGTCACTGCATTCATATTTGCGTCAACGATTGTATTTAAGTGATCTGCTGCTGGAATCTTGCCCATGCTGTGGTTGTCGGGACGGTCGCTCATAAGCTTGGTGCGGTCACCCTTTTTGAATGCTGAAGTGGGTTTATAACATTCATCACACGTGGCATTCTTTAACTGGGCAAAATAAAATTCTGCCTAAATACGAATTTTGCGGTCGCCTTAGGTGCAAAATCGCGGTCAAATTGAGAGACTCGCATCGAACTTCTGGATGCACCTAAGGACGGGAACACTACTGTCAATTTGTGTAGTTTTCTCTTGAATCAGCAGAGTGATCGCGGAGTCTCAAGGGCGGTCGCTACAACAATAAGCGAGACCGTGTTCTTCACCGCTCTTATCACAGCGAACCTTACTGGAATTTGGATGATTTGGGTTTCTCCTTTTGCGGTCGTCCTTTTTTTGTTGACGGTCGCTCATGTTGATGTGCGGTCGCGGCTGAGGTCGTGTTTCTGACCACGAATCCTACTGTGATATGGTTTCATCCTTCAATTCAATGGGTCGGTCGTCTCCATGGTTTGTGTGATAGCTAAATGTGCCCTATTCAACTTATTTGAAACAACCTAATCCTACAACAAGGTTCTTTAAACACATGTTAAATAAGTCATTCAATTTGAGTTGTCAAGGATCAAAATTGAGATCATTTGGCTAACAATCTCCCCTATTTTGACTTTGACAATTAAATGGAATGATGATATAAATTGAAAGAAATGTAAATTAACTTAGCTAAGAATCTCCCCCAATTTAAACTTCTCATGTGTTGAGTGTTAATACATTTCTACAAAGCTCCCTCTAAACACATGCATGAATCATGTTTATTTTGGAGTGTATAGCTTATAACTTGGCACATTAGTAAAATAACATTCTCATTTGTAATTTCAATTGTATATCTCTCTTCCTTTGGATAAGAACATTTACATATTCTCTCCCCCTTTGTCATAGGCAAAATGCAAAATGTAAGAGAAATATTAAAGACAATGGTAAGAGTATAAACATAAACATAACAAACATAATGTTATTAGAAAGAGAGCAGTACAAAGACAATGTAAGAGAGAAAAACTACAAAATAGAAACAAAAATAGAAAAAATAAACTAACCAGAATCTTCATCCTCATCTAGCTCTTCTTCTTCTATAGGACCTTTTCCCTTATCAAGTGGGACATTGTTGGTAGAGCTAGTGCTGATAGATTCTTCTTCTTCTTCAGGGAGACTCTTTGTATGATCACTTATGTCCCAATCCTCAAGATTGCATTGAGGCAAATTCATTTTGCCTTACATGTCATAGAGATCATGATGCATATGAGATATAAGGTCAATCCTTTTGTTCAAGTGATGGAATCTCTTGGAGACACTTTTCTTGAAGCGAGAGAGTTTCCTAGAGAGGGATTTGATGTGTCTAGCTTTTGACTCTTTTTCAAATGAGGTCTCTACATAAATTTCTTGCCAAAAGGTAGAGAGGGTTTGGTTAGAGAAGGCTAGATCATTGTAGGAGGTGCACTCATCAACAGGAAAGTCCCAAAATTTTCCAAAGTCCTCTAATGTTAAGGCTAGGTATTGGTCAAATAACTTAAATCTAACCCCATACTACCCTAGTTCAGAATTTGCACTCTTTTCAATTTGAAAGGACATGAGAAATTCCTTACTTAAACTAGAGTAACCTACCTCATAAGGGAAAATGAATTTCCTCCAGCCAAGAACGTCAGGTAGACTCTCAATCTCTTCTTTAATGTTTAAGGCAGAGAGCATCCCATCAAATGGAGATTTGGTTCCTTCAAATTTCTTTCTTTTCAGCATGGCATATCTCACATCTTCCTCAGGGGTTTGGTGGTGAGGTTTATGAATTTTCTCACCTCTTCTAGACTGTGGAGGAGATGGAGGAGCATCTAAAGGTTCACTTATGGTGATTCCTAGAGGTTTCTTTCCTTTCCCTTTCCCTTTGGAAGTAATTTTCTTTTTGGGCGCCATGAGAGTTGAAGAAGTAGAAGAAAACTTCAAAAACAGAGAGTATTTGAGAAGGAGATGATCTTGAGAGGATTTGGAGATTTGGAGGGAATTTTGTATGTTATAAGTGGTAAAAGATCCATGTAACTGATGTATGATGGTCTTAAATAGAAGAAATTAAGAAAGTAGCCATTTATGACTGTTAAAGCTTAGAAAATCGTGACCTGTCATACTGCCAATAGTTACAAAATTTCGAGCAGAGTGTACAGAGTGCGGTTGCCTATTTTTATATGCAAGATCGCTAAAGACACTATAGCGACCGTTAGAATAAGTTGTGCGCTCGTGAGTGCAGAGAATGTCTGTAATGGTCAAAACTGTTCAAATTATTGCGACCGCTTACAGTGTTTCCCGATCGCTAGCTGAAGGGTCAATACAGATGAATCTGTCTAGCAAGATTGCGACCACAAGAAGCATTGGAACAGCCGCGAGTATCTCAAAAATGAAAGGGGCAAAAAAAAATGATGGATTTTTATAGTTTTAAGAAAAGTGACCAAAGTTGATGCCTTGAGATGTTTAAGAATTTTTTTGTTAATAGGCAATCTTTTAATCATTCATGGAAGTTCCATCAATCATACCTAAATTATGCTTAATGAAGTTAAGCCTATCTTCATTCAAGGGTTTTGTAAAGATATCAGCAAGTTGATTATGTGTATCTATGAACTCTAAAACAATATTTTGGTTTTGTACATTATCCCTCAGAAAATGATGTCTAATGTCAATATGTTTAGAACTAGAGTGTTGGATGGGATTTTTGGACAAGTTTATAGCACTAGTGTTATCACATTTAATGGAAATGTTATTAAACACTTTACCATAGTCAAGCAATTGTTGCTTCATCCATAACACTTGTGTGCAACAAAAATATGCTGCAACATATTCTGTTTCCGCCGTAGACAAGGCTACCGATACTTGTTACTTACTATGCCAAGAAACTAGACAATTGCCAAGAAACTGACATGCTACTATTGTGCTTTTTTTTTTTTATCCAAGATACTACCAGCAAAATCCGCATCCGAAAAACTTAAGATATGAAATGATGTGTTTCTAGGATACCAAAGACCTAAATGCAATGTACCATTTAAGTATTTCAAAATTCTCGTAGTAGCATTCAAGTGTGATTCTTTAGGACAAGTTTGAAATCTAGCACAAAGACATACACTATACATTATATCAGGTCTACAAGCGGTTAAGTAAAGTAGTGATCCGATAATACCTTCATATTTATTTTCATCTACTGCTTTACCATTTTCATCTTTACCCAATTTCTAGGATGTGCTCATAGGAGTCTTGCTAGTCTTGCAGCCATCCATTCCAAATTTCTTGATGAGTTCCTTTGTATATTTGGATTGGTTAATGAAGATTCCATCTTTGCATTGCTTGAGTAGTCCAAGGAAGAACTTGAGTTCACCCATCATGCTCATTTCAAATTCCCTAGTCATACAATAAGTAAATTCTTTGCACAAGGTTTCATTAGTAGCTCCAAATATTATGTCATCCACATAAATTTGTACAATTAAAATATTATGTTTGTCCTTTTTAACAAAAAGAGTTGTGTCCAATTTTCCTTTTGAAAAACCATTTTCAAGTAAATATGCACTAAGTCTATCATACCATGCTCTTGGAGCTTGTTTCAATCCATATAAAGCTTTGGTGAGTTTGAAAACATGATTTGAAAAATTATAGTTTTCAAAACCAGGAGGTTGTTCTACATAAACTTCTTTGTTTATAAATCTATTTAGAAATGCACTTTTAACATCCATTTGAAAGAGTTTAAAATTCATGTGACATGCAAAAGCAAGTAAAATTCTAATAGCTTCTAATCTAGCTACAGGGGCAAATGTTTCATCATAGTCAATGCCTTCTTCTTGATTATAGCCTTTGGCTACCAATCTTGCTTCATTCCTAGTGATGTGACCATTTTCATCAAACTTATTTCTATATACCCATTTGCATCCTATGATTAAATGATCTTTAGGTCTAGGAGTGAGTTCCCATACATTATTTCTTTCAAATTGATTAAGTTCATCTTGCATTGCAATCATCCAACTTTCATCTTTTAGAGCCTCCTCAATGGTCTTTGGCTCAATTTGAGAAACAAAAGCAAAATTAACATCTATATGATTAATTTTAGATCTAGTAATTACTCCCTTAGATGTTTCACCAATGATGAGTTCCTTTGGATGATCTTTCTTGTATTGCCAATCCTTAGGTAGATCTTGAGTCTTTTCTTTAAGTTCATTCTGATTGATCCTTGGAGCATCAATAGTTTCTTGAGGTTCAAGAGTACCTGCAAGGTCATTAGAAGTACTACCTTTCCTTTGATCAAGTTTAGATGATTCATCAAATACAACATGCATTGATTCTTCAACAACTAGAGTTTTCTTATTAAACACTCTATATGCTTTGCTAGATAATGAGTATCCTAGGAATATGCTTTCATCCAATTTGGATAAAAAAATTTCAAGATTTTCCTTGGTGTTTAATATAAAGCATTTGCATCCAAATACTCTAAAATATGCAATTCTGGGAATTCTTCCATTCCATAGCTCATAAGAAGTTTTATTAATTAAAGGACTTTTGTAAACATGATTTGTAAAGTAACAAGTGGTATTAACGGCTTCTGCCCAAAAATAAGATAATAATTCATATTCATTGAGATTGTTCTAGCCATTTCAACCAAGGTTCTATTTTTTCTTTCAACCACACCATTTTGTTGTGGAGTTCTAGAAGCTGAAAAATTATGTGAAATGCCAAGTTCATTACAAAAGTTTTCAAAATTTTCATTTTCAAATTCTTTGCCATGATCACTTCTAATAGATGTGATCACATATCCTTTTTCATTTTGAACTCTTTTTGCAAATGTTTTGAAGTAATTAAAAGCTTCATTCTTTTGAGCTAAGAAATTAACCCATGTGAATCTAGAGTAGTCATCAACAAGAACAAATGCATATGACTTGCCACCTAGACTTGCAACTCTATTTGGTCCAAACAAATCTAAATGAATGAGTTCTAAAGGTCTAGAGGTACTTACAACATTTTTTGATTTAAATGAGCTCTTATGTTGCTTACCAAGTTGACAAGGTTCACAAGTTCTATCTTTGTCAGATTTTATTTTAGGGAGACCATCAACTAAGTTTTCATTACAAATACATTTTAATTTATCCATACTTGCATGTCCTAGTCTTCTATGCCATAACCATGCATCATTATTAGTAGAGATTAAACATGTAAATGCATTATTCGAATGAATGTCAATTTTATAAGTGTTGCTTATTCTAGTTCCCTTAAATATAATAACACCATTTCAATTAGTGATCTTGTATCCTTTGGAATCAAAATTTACAATGTATTTTCTATCACATAATTGACTGATACTTAGCAAATTATGTTTCAAACCATCAACAAGCCATAAATCTTCTATCAAGTCTTTACCAAGTATTCCAATGGAGCCAACACCAATAATTTTACCTTTAGCATCATTTCCAAAAGTTACATTACCTCCAAGTTTGTATGTAATACTTGTAAAGAGCTTTGCATTCCTAGTGATATGCCTTGAGCACCCACTATCCACAAGCCATGTGCTTTCGTTGATAGTAGATTTTAGGCATACCTACAAGGCAATAGTAGTTATCTTTTCTTAGGTACCCAAATGAAGTTGGGTCCTTGATGGTTAGCAATAGAGGCATCTTTTAACTTGAGATGAGCCTTTCTAATATGACAAAAAATGCTTTTATGTCCAAATTTCATGCAATATGTACATTGCCACAATGCTTTATATTTTTGCACTTTCCTATTCATATTCCATGTATTATGCATACAACTACAAGTATGTGATTACTTTTGTGCATGTTTAGTGTATATAAATGCATGATTACTCTTTGAGAACTTAGCTCTATCTCCTAGTGAGCCATAAGTGGCCTTTTTGGAATTCTTAGACATGGTGTGAGCATCTTTGTTCTTTACAGTATCAACATTAGAGATTCTAGTTGTAGAGGCTTTCACAAATGTTGGTGTGCTAGGTGCAATGTTGGTTAAGTCATTGAATCCTAATCCATATTTTAAGGAAGGTGATCTTTGGTTGCCAATTAATGTGTCTAAGGCTTCTTTTCCTTTATGAAATCTTGAAATTGATTCTTTTAATTCTTTTAGTTCATGTTTCAGAATTTTATTCTCTTTGATAACTTTTTCTAAATCATGTGAGTTTTTATTTAACTCTTTTATTGAATTCATCAAGTGTTCATTTGAGGTTTTCAATTCTAGGGTAGAGTTCTTTAAGCATATAAAATCCTTTTCTAACTTAGAACTCTTTTTCTTATAGAGCATCATCTTAGAAAAATATTTTTCTATTTTAAAGTTCATGTGCTCAATCAAATCACTATCATCTAGGTCATCAATATCATCATGTGCTATTAGATTCAAGGATTGAGTACTTACCTCATTAGAGTCATCTTCAATAGCAATGAGACATAGGTTTGCAATTCCTTCTTCTTCATCTTCTTCCTCTTCACTTGAAGAAGAGTCATCCCATGTGGCTTTGAGAGACTTTTTCTTTTCTTTGTCCCAGTTCCTTTTATTCTTTACTTTGAAGCAATCCAATTTGATGTGACCAGATTTACCACATTCATAACACTTTACCTCATTTTTCTTTTCTTTATCTTTGAAGGAGGATTTAGGAAGTGTACCTTTGTTAGCATGTAATCATTTCTTTCTTTTCCATTCACTTATTCTTTTTGAGAACATTGCCATTTCATCTTCATCATCAGTACCTTCATTGCTTGAGCTCTCAACTTCTTTGATTGCTTTGAGTGCAATTGGTTTTCTCTTTTCTTTCTCACCTTGATCTTCTTCTTTTTCACTGTATAGCTCAAATGTGAGTAGTTTTCCCACAAGCTCATCGGTTCTCAATGTGCTAAGATCATGAGCTTCTTCAATGGATGATACTTTTGATTCAAAGTTCTTTCTAGCTCTTAGGGCTCTCAAGAGTTTGCTGTTTACATCACCTTGATCATATATCTTGCCGTACTTCTTTAGCTCATTGACAATAGCAAGCAAGCGATTCGTCATGTCGGTGACGTTTTCATTTGGTTTCATCTTGAATAGCTCATACTCATGAACATGCATTTATTTCTTGGTGAATCTCACTTGAGTTGCACCTTCATGATAGTTTTCAAGTGTCTTCCAAATGCAATGTGCACAAGTTAAGTGTTGAACTCTTCCACCTTCTTCTCTTGAGATGGAGTTCATCAAGATGGAAGCGGTTCTATTGTTCTTGAATCGATCTTTAACATTGACAGTTGACCATTGTACTTTGGGAAGAGGAACTTGAACACCATCAACTTCATGAGTAGGAGGTTTCCACTCACTTTCTACAAAATTCCATAACTCAATCCCTTCATTATCTAGAAACAAATACATTTTGTGTTTCCAATAGGAATAATCCGTTCCATCAAAATAGGGTCTAAGGATAGTGTTAAGATTTCCATGAGAGGTTGAGTTTAATGAAGAAGAAGTTGCCATAGCGAATCAAATTTCACAATTAATTTTAAGAAATTTCTTGCTCTGATACCAATTGTTGCCCCAAGATGGCAACCAAGAGGGGGGGTGTAATATCCCAAAGTGTGCCCTAGGAGTCATGATATAATTGTTGTTTTAATTGAATTAAAATGTATAGGTGTAATTGGAAAGAGGAAAGAATTTAAAAGAGAGTGTATATGTTGTATATATGGAAATATATATAACATATACATAAGTCAAATGGATGGTCAAAGGAAGTAGATATTTATTTTGTTAATTATGAAATTACTAAAAAGGGCATGTAAGTGAAAGGAAGTTAAAAATAATAGATGAGGGTATTTAAGTAATTTTCTTTTTGAAATGCTTGGTGGAGGTTTAAAGAGATGAGAAGTTTGACTTTGTCTCTTTCACTTGTTCATTTTCTTCTCTTTCCCTTTTGTTGGCCGGCCATCCAAAGTAAGAGAGCAAGAGTGAGTGTTGTTTGTTCCAAACTCAAAATTGAAGGAGTTTTCAAGAGACTAAGTTGGAAATTCAAGAAGTTCATCATTTTTGGTAAGTTTTCTCCTGATTTCTCTTGTTCTATTTAGAATTTTATTTAAGTTTGATGGAGTGTTGTTGATGGGTGGAGTGTGTTTGTGTATGGTGTGTGTAAAAGTGTTGAAATGGAATTAAAGATAAGAAGTTAAGTTGGTGTTGGTGATGGAAGAGTAAGAGTTGTGTTTAGTGAAAGTTTTTCTGTTTTACAATTAGTAAATGCAGTGACTTGTATGATTTTTAATTAAATATAGAAAAATGTTCTTGAAGTGAATTTTTGATATGTTGTGCCTCTATGAGTATAGAATGACTGAAAAATATGTTGATTCGATTTTGGAAAGGTTATGATTTTGGAAAGATTATTTTTATTAGATCTGTTCCAGCAGGTACCTTAACTGAGACAGCTATTTTTCGGGATTTTTAATAAAATGTAGAAAAATAATATCCAATTGAATTTTGGATATGTTATGTATTAGTGAGTCTAGTATTTGAGAAAAATAATTTTCCACGTTGATTGAATTTGATTTATGGAATTCACAAAGTTCAGAACTGCTGCCAGGATGCAGGGCAATTGGGGCAGTCTGGTTGGGTGAACTACTGGACCAAGATTTTGTGTTCAGTTTGATCTGAAATTTTAAAGGAATGATTTTAAGATGTAAAAAAGTTCTGTAAAAATTTTAGAGTTTTTAGTCAAGTAGATTATTTTATACAATTTTTCAAAATAAGGATAAAGTGGAGTCTAAAACCAGAATTTACTATCCATATAGTCATTTTGCTAATATTCCTTTTTGGATTAGGTTATGAAGAGGTTGAATTGCCCTAACCTAAGTATTGAGGATTCTTGGAAGAGTAAGTGTATAGATTGGTGTGAGTTGGTTTTAAGGTAAGTACAAACTACATTATTGCACACATTCATATGATATTGAGACTTGAGACATATTTGATTATAAATGTGATAAGGAATCTAATGCATTGTGGATGTATATTAATAACTTTATGTTTGGTAATATGTGAATGTTGTGATGATCATGTAAATTATGTGTTAATGCCATTGATTATATCCATTTGAATAATGAATTGATTAATGTGATTTGAAATATAATGAAATATGAAATGTGCAAGATGTGATGATGAAATGAAATGTGAAAGATATGATGTTATGAAGAGTTGCTTTATTGTGATTTGAGATCATATGAGATATGAGGCCATGGTTGTTGGCTATGATAATGCAAATAAAATATATAATGGAGGCATGGTTGCCTAATTAATTATGAGAAATGAAATGAAAAGAGATTGATTAAGAGATAAATGAAATAATTGTGTGCCTAATATGTTTATTCAATTTTCAGAGTTTTGGTTTTGGCGGCATGCCTATGAATAACTGGATAGTTGAAATGACCGGGTCGTAAGCCGATTCCAGTTGATAAATGTGAAATGTGATGTTTTTGGGGTGAAATGACCGGGTCGTAAACCTCAAAAACAAATTATTGGAACTAGATTGAGTGAAATGACCGGGTCGTAAACTCAAATCTAGTTGATTATCCATGGATAAATGTATTGATGATTATGTTTATGGACCAAAGCAGTAACTCTGAACTTTGAATAGCATATTAGATTATTTTTGGGCCCGTGCTTGTGTTTGTTTAAATGTGACTATTGATTGGTGAAACAAATGAATAATGAGATGACTACTATACATACGTTATTGAAACAAGTAAGATTTGAAATATAATATTCTCTTGAATTGATCTTGAATCTTAATTGTGTGACATTAGCATGGCATTAAAGCATCATAGCACTGTAGTTTGTACCACTAAGCCGTTGGCTTAGCGCGAATGTGATTCTTCGCGCAGGTGACAGGGAAGAACCAGAGAGTTCCTCTAGGCCGAGTCGAGTCTAGATTTTGAAGAGTGAATAGTGGGCTTAAAGATCGAAGACTGACTGCCAAACATGTATAAATTTTATGTGTTGTAAAACTTGAGTTTTGATGTATATGAATTTGTAAATATTGTTACTTTCCGCTGCATAGTGAACAAATATTTTATCTATTGTATTTCATAATAAACCTTTACTTTATTTTGTACTAGAAGTGTAAATCCTTTTTGCAGGTTGTAGTTGAGGTTATAAGGGGGATTTATTGGGAGTATACTGAGAATGATTTTGTTTGCATTGGTTTGTGTAAAAATATTTTCAAAAATCAGAAAAAAAAAACCAGTTTTGTCGACACTTGGGACTCAATTTTTAGGTGAAACTATGGCAAAATTTCTGTAAAAATCGGAACTAAAATTTGACTATGTAAAATTGGTAGCAACATTAGGATAGTGTGGCGCCTCTACTCAGCTTACACACGTAAATTGGGAAGGGTTGTTATAATTTTTGGTATCAGAGCCTAGGTTTGAGATTTTCAACCTAGGTAAAATGTAAGAAAAAGAATATTTTGATTTTAAAAGTTGGTTTTTGAATAAAATACATGTTTGGTATTGGCAGTCTCTGATCTTTAATGAGGTATATTCTGCTGTGTTTGCAGATATAGGTTGTGATGGATTCTCATTCACGACAGTCTGTTGAGGGTAGTGCGGAAAGTGTAGCTCCTGAAGAGAGTAGAGATGGAGCTAGGATTGAGAGGGTTAGTGAGGTACCTGTTTCTGTGCCAGAGAGATCAGCTGCTGAGGAGGCTCCGCCGGGTTGGTTAAGGCATATGGTAGAACTGTTGAGGGGAGCTCCAGTGCAACCACCACCACCACCACCCCAGCCTCAGATGTCGGTAAGACATTATGACAAATTAAGAAAATATGGGGCTGAAGATTTCTTGGGCACTACTGATCCTGCAGTGGCTGAGCAGTGGTTGGATAAAGTACAAAGGATATTCATCCAGTTGCAGGCCACTCCAGAAGAAAAATTTGACTATGCTAGATCACTGTTACAGAAAGATGCATACGATTGGTGGAAGACAGTGCCTCACGCTATGGATGATCCACCTACATTGTTGTATAGTGATTTTCTACGGGAGTTTGAGTTGAAGTATACTCCGAGGGAGTATAAAGATGTTAAAAAGATGGAGTTTCTGAGTTTGAAGCAAGACCACCGGACTGTAACAGAGTATGAGGTCGAGTTCATCCTGTTGAGTCATTATGCTGGGGGTATTATTTTTTATGAGATCGATCGATGCTGAAGATTTGAGGAGGGATTGAGGCCCTCTATTATGTGTCTTGTGGCTGGTTCTCGATATCAGGATTTTTCCTAGCTTGTTGCAGCAGCTAGGAGTGTGGAGAGAGCTCAGGGCATTGCAGCAGCTGCTACTGAAGAAGAGACCAGGGTTAGGAGACCCCAGTTTGAGGCAGGGTCTTCATCTGTGAAGAGAAGCAGGGGAAGCTTTGTTCCCAGGATCAGTAGGAGTCAGAGGCAAGCTGGTAGGTCAGTTCAGTTTCAGAGGCAGTGACTGAGACCTACAGTTTCAGTAGCGAGTGCTCCGACTCCAGCAGTTCAGAGATCCACTCCACCGATATGTGAGTATTGTGGTAAGACCCATTGGGGTGTTTGTTGGAAGATTAGTGGATCAGCTGGATGTTTTAGATGTGGATCGCCTGATCATTTTGTTAAAGAGTGTCCTGAGATGCAGGAGCAGAGGTCAGTAGATACTGCAGCTTCTCGACCTAGTGTCAGCAGAGGTGGTCGAGGAGGCAGGGGTTTTAGTAGAGGGGGCAGACCTGGGTTTAGTCAGAGAGGAGGATCTTCATCCAGGGGCAGCAGGCCAGATGAGGCCGGATCTTCTCAGAGAGTATACGTGATGCAGAGGCAGCCGGATGCTTCAGCAGTTATAGCGGGTACATTTTCTTTATTTGGCATTTTAGTACTTGCTTTGATTGATCCAGGATCTACTCATTCATACATAATTGCATCTATCTTGCCTGTGTCTGAATTGCATTCAGAGTCCTTAGGATTTGATGTCTTAGTGACCAATCCTTTAGGACATAGTGTTGTGGTGAGTAAGGTGCATCGTGATAGTGTTGTTGTGGTGCAAAGTGAGGAGTTTCTTGGTGATTTAATTGAAATGCCTTTTAAAGAATATGATTTGATCTTAGGCATGGATTGGTTGTCTAAGCATGGAGTTGTGGTGGATTGTCAAAAGAAATGTGTTACTTTGAGAACTGGTGATGATAGAAGTATATTAGTATCTAGTGAGCAGAGACAACTTGCATCCTTGTTTGTATCAGCTGTAATAGCCAGAAAGTTGATTAGAAAAGGGTGTGTTGCTTATCTTGCTCATGTTATGGATACCAAAGTAATGGGTTCTCAACTTAATAGTATACCCACAGTTGCGGAGTTTCCAGATGTTTTTCCTGAGGAGTTGCCAGAGTTACCCCCTGAGAGAGAGGTTGAGTTTGGTATCGATTTATTGCCTGGTACCACTCCTATCTCTATTACTCCTTATAGAATGGCACCTGCTGAATTGAGAGAGTTGAAGGTGCAGTTACAGGAGTTATTGGATAAAGGGTTTATTCGCCCTAGTGTTTCACCGTGGGGAGCTCCTGTTTTGTTTGTAAAGAAAAAGGATGGTACTATGAGATTGTGTATCGATTATAGGCAATTGAATAAGGTAACTATTAAGAATAAATATCCTTTGCCTAGAATTGATGATCTCTTTGATCAATTGAAGGGAGCAGCAGTGTTTTCCAAAATTGATTTGAGATCAAGGTACCACCAGTTGAGAGTCAGAGATGAAGATGTTCCTAAGACAGCCTTTCGTACAAGGTACGGGCATTATGAGTTCTTGGTGATGCCTTCTGGGTTGACGAATGCACCTGCAGCTTTCATGGATTTGATGAATAGGGTGTTTAGGCCCTATCTGGATCAGTTTGTAGTGGTTTTCATCAATGATATTTTGGTGTATTCGTGCAATGAAGAGGAGCATGACAAGCATCTGCGGATTGTGTTGTAGATTTTGAGAGAAGCATTTGTATGCTAAACTGTCAAAGTGTGAGTTTTGGCTTGACCAAGTGACTTTTCTCGGTCATATAGTTTCAGCATATGGCATTAGAGTTGATCCGAGTAAAGTTGAGGCTATTATGAATTGGAGTCCACCAAAGTCAGTGACTGAAGTTAGAAGTTTTCTGGGTTTGGCAGGCTATTATCGACGGTTTGTGAAAGGTTTTTCCTTGATAGCTACTCCACTCACCAGATTATTTCGGAAGGGAGTTAGATTTGTGTGGACAGATCAGTGTCAAACGAGCTTTGAGCAGTTGAGAGAGATGTTGACTCAAGCTCCTGTTCTTACTTTGCCTGTGGAAGATAAACCATATGTAATTTACAGTGATGCTTCACATAATGGTTTAGGATGTGTTTTAATGCAAGAGGGTAAAGTTATAGCTTATGCTTCTTGGCAATTGAAGCCGCATGAGCTTAATTATCCGACGCATGATTTGGAGTTGGCAGCCATAGTGTTTGCTTTAAAGATTTAGCGACACTATTTGTATGTGGAGAAGTGTTTTATCTATACTGATCATAAGAGTTTGAAATATTTGGGGGTTCAAAGAGAGATTAATCTTCGGCAGAGGCGATGGTTGGAGTTGATTAAAGACTATGACTGCTTGATTGATTATCATCCTGGTAAGGCAAATGTTGTTGCTGATGCCTTGAGTCGGAAGTCTTTAGCAGGTTTGACTGTTTATTCGCTCTCGTTGCTTGTTGAGTTGAGAGCGTTGCATGCTAGCTTTGTATCTTGTGATGATGGTGCATTGTTGGCACAATTGCAGTTGAGGCCGGTGTTGTTGGATCAGATTAAAGAGACTTAATTGGATGATGAGAAAATTCAGAAAATTATTTCAGATTGCCAAAATGGGGAGAGCCGAGATTTTATTGTAAGAAGTGATGGGAGCCTTTGGTTTAAGAACAGATTGTGTGTACCTGATGATGCTAAATTGAGAAGGATTATTTTAGAAGAAGCACACCAATCAGTTTTTGCTATGCATCTGGGTAATACAAAGATGTATCATGATTTAAAACAGCATTACTGGTGGTCAGGTATGAAGAGAGACATTGCGGAGTTTGTATCCAAATGTCTCACATGTCAGAGGGTTAAAGTTGAGCATCAAGTTCCAACAGGGTTGCTTCAACCTTTATCAGTGCCTGAATGGAAATGGGAGAGAGTGATAATGGATTTTGTGTCTGGTTTGCCATTGACTCAGAGGAAGCATGATGCTATTTGGGTGATTGTTGATAGGTTGACAAAGACAGCTCATTTTCTTCCGGTTTGGATGGATTATTCTCTTGAGAGGTTGGCTGAGCTGTATATCCATGAGATTGTGAAGTTGCATGGAGTCCCAATTTCTTTAATGTCTAATCGAGATCCTCGGTTTACTTCAAGATTTTGGAAGAGTTTACATGGCACTTTGGGTTCTCGATTACACTTTAGTACTACTTTCCATCCGCAGACAGATGGGCAGTCAGAGAGAGTGATACAAATTATAGAGGATATGTTGAGAAGCTGTGTCATTGATTTCTCTGGAAGTTGGGACAGATTTTTGCCACTTGTGGAATTTGCCTACAATAACAGTCATCAATCCAGCATTGGAATGGCACCATTTGAGGCATTGTATGGTAGAAGATGTAGAACACCTCTATGTTGGAATGAAACTGGAGAAGGTAAGTTAATTGGTCCTTATTTGGTTAAAGAAACAGAAGATAAAGTGAAGTTGATTCGGAATCGGTTGAAAATAGCTTCGGATAGACAGAAATCTTATTCGGATTTGAAGAGGAGAGACATAGAGTATAATGTGGGAGATAAAGTATTTTTGAAAGTGTCTCCTTAGAAAAAAATATTGAGATTTGGTCGAAAAGGGAAGCTAAGTCCTCGTTTCATTGGACCGTATGAGATATTAGAAAGAGTTGGGCCAGTTGCTTATCGTCTTGCTTTGCCGCCTGAGTTGGATAGAATCCATAATGTATTCCATGTTTCTATGTTACGGAGGTATAGATCAGATCCATCTCATATCTTGCCAGTTGAATCCATTGAAGTGAGTCCGGATTTGACATTTGAAGAAGAACCAGTTGCTATTTTGGCACATGAAGTGAAAGAGTTGAGGAATAAGAAAGTGCCATTAGTGAAGGTTCTATGGAAGAATCATGGGAGAGAAGAGGCAACTTGGGAGAGCGAGCAAGCAATGCAAGATCATTATCCTCAACTGTTTCAGACATAATATCAGGTAATTTCGGGGACGAAATTTCTTTTTAGAGGGGGAGAATTGTAATATCCCAAAGTGTGCCCTAGGAGTCATGATATAATTGTTGTTTTAATTGAATTAAAATGTATAGGTGTAATTGGAAAGAGGAAAGAATTTAAAAGAGAGTGTATATGTTGTATATATGGAAATATATATAACATATACATAAGTCAAATGGATGGTCAAAGGAAGTAGATATTTATTTTGTTAATTATGAAATTACTAAAAAGGGCATGTAAGTGAAAGGAAGTTAAAAATAATAGATGAGGGTATTTAAGTAATTTTCTTTTTGAAATGCTTAGTGGAGGTTTAAAGAGATGAGAAGTTTGACTTTATCTCTTTCACTTGTTCATTTTCTTCTCTTTCCCTTTTGTTGGCCGGCCATCCAAAGTAAGAGAGCAAGAGTGAGTGTTGTTTGTTCCAAACTCAAAATTGAAGGAGTTTTCAAGAGACTAAGTTGGAAATTCAAGAAGTTCATCATTTTTGGTAAGTTTTCTCTTGATTTCTCTTGTTCTATTTGGAATTTTATTTAAGTTTGATGGAGTGTTGTTGATGGGTGGAGTGTGTTTGTGTATGGTGTGTGTAAAAGTGTTGAAATGGAATTAAAGATAAGAAGTTAAGTTGGTGTTGGTGATGGAAGAGTAAGAGTTGTGTTTAGTGAAAGCTTTTCTGTTTTACAATTAGTAAATGCTGTGACTTGTATGATTTTTAATTATATATAGAAAAATGTTCTTGAAGTGAATTTTTGATATGTTGTGCCTCTATGAGTCTAGAATGACTGAAAAATATGTTGATTCGATTTTGGAATGGTTATGATTTTGGAAAGATTATTTTTATAGACCTGTTCCAGCAGGTACCTTAACTGAGACAGATATCTTTCGGGATTTTTAATAAAATGTAGAAAAATAATATCCAATTGAATTTTGGATATGTTGTTTCTTAGTGAGTCTAGTATTTGAGAAAAATAATTTGGAACCACGTTGATTGAATTTAATTTATGGAATTCACAAAGTTCAGAACTACTGCCAGGATGCAGGGCAATTGGGGCAGTCTGGTTGGGTGAACTATTGGACCAAGATTTTTTGTTCAGTTTGATCTGAAATTTTAAAGGAATGATTTTAAGATGTAAAATTAATTTCTGTAAAAATTTTAGAGTTTTTAGTCAAGTAGATTATTTTATACAATTTTTCAAAATAAGGATAAAGTGGAGTCTAAAACCAGAATTTACTATCCATATAGTCATTTTGCTAATATTCCTTTTTGGATTAGGTTGAGAAGAGGTTGAATTGCCCTAACCTAAGTATTGAGGATTCTTGGAAGAGTAAGTGTATAGATTGGTGTGAGTTGGTTTTAAGGTAAGTACAAACTACATTATTGCATACATTCATATGATATTGAGACTTAAGACATATTTGATTATAAATGTGATAAGGAATCTAATGCATTGTGGATGTATATTAATAACTTTATGTTTGGTAATATGTGAATGTTGTGATGAGCATGTAAAATATGTGTTAATGCCATTGATTATATCCATTTGAATAATGAATTGATTAATGTGATTTGAAATATAATGAAATATGAAATGTGCAAGATGTGATGATGAAATGAAATGTGAAAGATATGATGTTATGAAGAGTTGCTTTATTGTGATTTGAGATCATATGAGATATGACACCATGGTTGTTGGCTATGATAATGCAAATAAAATATATAATGGAGGCATGGTTGCCTAATTAATTATGAGAAATGAAATGAAAAGAGATTGATTAAGAGATAAATGAAATAATTGTGTGCCTAATATGTTTATTCAATTTTCAGAGTTCTGGTTTTGGCGGCATGCCTATGAATAACTGGATAGGTGAAATGACCGGGTCGTAAGCCGATTCCAGTTGATAAATGTGAAATGTGATGTTTTTTGGGTGAAATGACCGGGTCGTAAACCTCAAAAACAAATTATTGGAACTAGATTGAGTGAAATGACCGGGTCGTAAACTCAAATCTAGTTGATTATCCATGGATAAATGTATTGATGATTATGTTTATGGACCAAAGCAGTAACTCTGAACTTTGAATAGCATATTAGATTATTTTTGGGCCCGTGCTTGTGTTTGTTTAAATGTGACTATTGATTGGTGAAACAAATGAATAATGAGATGACTACTATACATACGTTATTGAAACAGGTAAGATTTGAAATATAATATTCTCTTGAATTGATCTTGAATCTTAATTGTGTGACATTAGCATGGCATTAAAGCATCATAGCACTGTAGTTTGTACCACTAAGCCGTTGGCTTAGCGCGAATGTGATTCTTCGCACAGGTGACAGGGAAGAACCAGAGAGTTCCTCTAGGCCGAGTCGAGTCTAGATTTTGAAGAGTGAATAGTGGGCTTAAAGATCGAAGACTGACTGCCAAACGTGTATAAATTTTATGTGTTGTAAAACTTGAGTTTTGATGTATATGAATTTATAAATATTGTTACTTTCCGCTGCATAGTGAACAAATATTTTATCTATTATATTTCATAATAAACCTTTACTTTATTTTGTACTAGAAGTGTAAATCCTTTTTGCAGGTTGTAGTTGAGGTTATAAGGGGGATTTATTGGGAGTATACTGAGAATGATTTTGTTTGCATTGGTTTGTGTAAAAATGTTTTCAAAAATCAGAAAAAAAAAAACAGTTTTGTTGACACTTGGGACTCAATTTTTAGGTGAAACTATGGCAAAATTTCTGTAAAAATCGGAACTAAAATTTGACTATGTAAAATTGGTAGCAACATTAGGATAGTGTGGCGCCTCTACTCAGCTTACACACGTAAATTGGGAAGGGGTGTTACAGGGGGTGAATTGGTTTTCTTGAGAAATGATGGCAAATTAAAAACTCAACAAACAAGAAATGTAGAAGAGAGAAATGGTTGAGTAGTGAGTAGAAGAAAGAACACACAAGATTTATAGTGGTTCAGATTTTCTCCAATCCTACATCTACTTCCTTAACAACTTGTTAAGGTTCCACTAACTTTGAAGTTTTACAAGCTCACTTCCAACTTTGGTGTTTTTACAGGTTCACACCTAACTTGACAAGTGTTTTACTAAGGCTAACAGTTAAACCACTTATAAGAGTTTTACCCAGGCTCACTCTCTCAATCTAAGTGTTTTCAAGCTCACACTCAAACTTTTACAATGGTGTTTTTAATGCTTACACCTAATATTCATTACAATTCAAATGTTAATTATAGTAATAAAAGAAAATATGTTGCTTCTCTATCAAATTCAGAATCTCTTTTTTCTTAACATAATAATAATTTATTTATAGCCAATGTGGTCTAACTAGCCGTTATAGATAGTGAGAAATAAGTCTTGGCAGTTTAGACCTCGTGTTAATAGACTGTTCGAAGCAGTTAGCGACCATTCTTGATACTCGGACGGTCGCTCAAATGTCATACGCGGTTGCCTTTGGATAAGGGATGGTAGCTGCATTCAAATTTGCTTCAACGGTCGAATTTAAGTGCTCTGCTACTGGAATCTTGCCCATGATGTGGTTGTCCGGATGGTCAAGCATAAGCTAGGTGCGGTTGCCCTTTTTGAATGCTGAAGTGGGTTTATAACGGTCATCACACATGGCATTTTTTAACTGGGCAAAATAAAATTCCGCCTAAATATGAATTTCGCGGTCGCCCTAGTTGCCAGTTCATGGTCGAATTGAGAGACTCGCATCGAACTTCTGGACGCACCTAAGGACGCGAACACTACTGTCAATTTGAGTAGTTTTCTCTTAAATCAGCAGAGCAGTCGTAGAGTCTGAAGGGCGGTTGCAATATAAGTAAGCTAGACCGTATTATTCACCATTCTTGTCATCGCGAACCTTACTGGAATTTGGATGATTTGGGTTTCTCCTTTTACGGTCGTCCTTTTTTGTTGAATGGTCGCTCATGTTGATGTACGATCGCGATTGAGGTCATATTTCTGACCGCGAACCCAACTGTGATATGGTTTTATCTTTCAATTCAATGGGGCGGTCATCTCTATGGTTTGTACAACCGCTAAATGTGCCCTGTTCAACTTATTTGAAATAACCTAATCTTGCAAAAAAGGGTCTTTAAACACATGTTAAATAAGTCATTCAATTTGAGTTGTCAACGATCAAAATTGAGATCATTTGGCTAACAAAGAGTATGAAACCATGGTCATCCCAAGAGTAAGGCAAAGATAACAGGTATGTCCAAAACAACAAATTCAACAATAGATTCAATTGGACCAACCTTGACAGTAGCTTTGAAAGTTCCTTCGGCATGTCTCTTGGTGTTGTCATAATCCCGAATGGTTACCTCGGTTGGGTTTAAATCCCTTGTTGACATGGCTAGCTTTGGCAATATTTTAAGTGGACAAACATTTATGGCGGACCCATCATCAACCATTACACATGGAGTCCTTTTCCATTTGATTTCTATTTTGATAAAGAGAGGGCGGATGTGATCTCTCCCCTCTTTCGGTAAATCCACATATGAGAAAGATACCGCTCCCATATTAACTTCGCTCTTCTCTTGAATATCTTCAAATTTCATTACTCCTTCAATTTTTATGAAGTTGATCAGCTCCTCCGGAGTTATGGAGGTGGAAATTGGCATGCTGGCCAAGGCCTTGGCCATAGTTTCTCGGTGCTTTTTAGAAGTAGCCAATAAGTCCCAAATGCTAACACTTTCTTGGGTTCTTTTCAATTGCTTGAGCACAGCATCATCTTCCTCTTCTTTGTTCCCTTTGACTTCCTTTCCTTTATTAACTTCTACCTCCTTAGGCGGTGGCCTTACATAAGGCTTACCGGATCTAGTGTTCATTACTTCATCTTCTTCGGGCTTGGACCAGATCCATTCCTCCTTCTTGAGTACAAGATCATCATCACTATCGCTTGAATCCCAAAACCCATTCACAACACAAACTACTACTTCTTTATCCACCATAGCTTGTTCAATTTTGCTAAATACCTCTTCTTCTTTGGTTGCTTCTCCAACCACATCTTAGAAAGAAGACATGACAAAACTTTCATGCAAACCTCCTCCAATCATGAAGGTTGTCGGTGGTGGTACTCGATTAAACCTTGGTAATGGATTGTCTTTGGTGTTCTGCTTGTTGGGCTCGGGTAGCTTTCTACTATCAATCAAATTTTGGATCTCATGCCTCAACCTCACACATCTATCCATGTCATATCCTTGCATTTGATAAAATTGACAAAATGCCTTAGTGTCAAAATTAGGTGGGAGAGGGTTAGACAAAGGATGAGGATATAAGGGTTGTAACAATCCATTCCTTTGAAGCTTATTGAGAACCCAAGACAGCGGTTTCCCCAATACTGAAAACTGCCTTCTTATTTCTTAGCTAGTAGCATTAACACCAACTGTCTTTTGCATGCCTTGGTTATCGGACTGATAGTTTCCTTTCTCATTCCTTCTTGTTGAAAAATGGTTCTTCTTTCTTTCCCATTCTTCAATTTGTAGACCATCTTGGAGAAGATCCTTGAAATCATGGATAAGTGTATGAGACTTCCTTTCACGAAGACTAGGCAACACCCTTCTCACAATCATCCTTATTTGATCAGATTCATCGGGCCTCTTCTTGAGCAAAGCAGCCTTGTTCCTCCATCTCTTCACATAGTCCACAAAATTCTCATTTGGCCTTTGTCTAATAGACTCCACTTCCATTAAGGTAACTTCCATTTCGACATTGTATCCATATTATTGGATGAAGGCCTTGTATAGAAGATCCCAACTCTTTTACGTACCGTCATCTAAGGTATTGAACCAGTTTTGGATAACAGGATCCAATGAGAGCATAAAGTACCTTAGAGTTTGAGCCTTAGTAGCTCTAGCAAACTGCATATCAGTGATATACTGCTTCACATGGAGGTGAGGATTTTCAGTTCAATCAAACTTTGCAAAGGTTGGCATCTTGAATTTGTAAGAAACTTCTTCATCTAACTCAAATAATTTGTCAACTTTGGACATTTCTTCGATTTTCAGCTTCTTCTCAAATTTCTTTTGCAAGTCCGCAATCATCTTTTCAACATCAAACGTTTCGGTTTTCTCCATAACTGATGTTTTAACAATCTTCAGTTCTTTCTTCTTGTCTTGAGGATCTTGGAAGTATTAAGCCTAATCATCATCATCATCAATGATCACCTTATCGTCATCAAAAACCACTTCACCAACTTTAGCCTTCCCCTTGTCCTTTGGCTTCTTACTGCTAGCAGATGCTTTGGCATTATTTCCTAAAATGGCAGCCAATTGATTCTTCATGGTCTCAGCCAGGGCCTCTTTTATTTCTTCCATCTTGGCATTGAGGGCGTCATCCACCATTCTTTGAATTTGTTTGGCCTCCATTGCTTTTGGTGAGCAAGTGATTGAGTCATTGCTAGATTCTTCATTTTCGGCGTAGGTTGGATTGTCATAAGCTTTTGAACTATTGTAATCCAGGGCTGTGAGCCAGAAGGGATTAATGATATGAGATGCACATGTATGTGTGTATGCATGTATGCACAAACAATGAACAAATAAGGATAAATAGGACATTTCTTTTAACCATATAACATCCACACACGAATGGTGAGTCTCTTTTCCTAGGTAATATGGTTAACAAAATACCAACATGGGATATTTTATTTTTGAATAATTTCCTCGGACGTTTCAACCAATGGTTATATTTTCAAAAATGAAAATCAATTCATGATAATTCCCATTAATTAGGCTTTAATCCATCCATCCAATTAAAGTAGCTTTTATGCTATATTGGATTAAAACTAAATTAAGAGGTTTATTACAAATAGATTTCTCACTTGAAAAAGTAACTAATGATTTATGCCAAAAACAAGCCCATGATTAATAATTCTAAGTATAAACTAGGCTCACAATTGATTTTTGATATTTTCATAATTGACCTAAATAATTTGTAAGCTCTTTGTAAGAAAAGGTTAGATGAAAATAATTTTGCTTCTAAGCCCATTGTAAAAGGTAAAAAGGAATTTTTGATTTGTTTTTAGAAAAGTTTTATATCCAAAGACCATCTTGAAAAGTTTTTAAAATTTCTTTGGTCTTTTGGACTTTAAAGAAAAATTTATTTTGAGCTTACAATGTACTTAGGTCATATTAGAAAAAGAACAAACCAAATAAGCCATGATTTAAGCCAAGATAAATTAACCATAGTCAAACAACAAGCATTTAGGGAAAAACCTAAGGAAAGTAACTAGGCCAATTACATGAACTTTAGTCTTTGGGTTGAAAAGGCTTAGGTTCCCATAACAAGTATATACCAAATGGTACAACGCTATGAGTGGTTATGCCATGCTCGATCTTCATACCTTGAGTGAAAATATGATATACCTTACATAACACAACACGGGTAACACAGGCATCCTAACTCACGCACATGATGCAATCTAAATGATGCAATGGATAATATCATGATAAGAAAGAACAGAATAATATAAAGACCAATGGAATCAACTTCTCTTATCCCCAGTGGAGTCGCCACAGTGAGCAGGAATTTTTGCCCCCACTCCCGGTGGAATGGTTCTTGTGACTTCGACACTATTTAGGCTCGGGGCCTTAGAGAACACGAGCCTAAGCCCGGAGAAAATGGAGTCGCCACCCGGACGGTCCAAGAAAAAAAAAGGTGAATGACTCGATTACTAAGGAATCTCCAACTCCTTAATAGGTTCGGAAAGTTGGGTACTGTGGGGAAGGTGAGAAATGGCCCAGCACCCCCACAACGCCCGGTTATTTGGAACCGGCCTCCTTTATAGGTCTTAATATTATAAAATTCTTAAATATAACAATATTATCCATACTACATGCAACAATTAAAATAAAGCATCATTATATTAAATCAAAACAATGTCCAAAAAAGCAAATAAATGGACACCCATCCGAGGATGGTAATATGTCCTTACATTGTCCATGTCTAAAACTAAATAGGACACCCACCAAAAGGTGGAAACATGCCCTTTACATTAATCCCAAAAATATGAAATAAATTAAATTACATAAGGTTCAACTAATGAGGTACCCGTAAAAGGAAACATACCTCTTACAATATTTTAAAATCAAAATAAACCAATAAAAGTAAACAACCATTTAACATAAATAAATCATTCATCAAAGATATCAAACATCAATCAAAATATATAATAAACATTCATCCAATTTAAATAAAACAGTAAATATATTAACTTTAGGGGTTCATGCATCAATTAGGGTTTCTAGGGTTTATATTCAATAACCAGGGTTTTGCATATACTAGTTAAATTAGTTGAGAAATATTTTAAAGTAATAACATAGCTACTGGATGTTTAAAAGGTTTAGGGTTTTGGATGTTTTTATGAAAATAATGCTACTGTGATTTAAAATATAGGTTTAGTTAGGGTTTTAAGCAAACAGATAGTTGTTTTGATTTTTAGAAAGGTGTAATTAGGATTTTAGATTTGAAAAACATGTTTTAATGGCTATTAAAGCTTTAGGGTTTTACGGTTAAGATATTAGGATTTTATGGTTTGAAATCTTGATTCTATAGATTATGATTTTGAATTTAGAATTTGATGCTTCTCCGTGATCAAAGTTAAGTGTGCTTTTAATATTGTCTATAGCAACTACTTATGTATTTTTAGGTAAAAAAAATATAGAAAGCCAAATTTATTGTTGAAAGATTAAAATAGCTCACTGAATAAACTCATAGCTACTGTGAATGTTTGAAAACAAAGTTAATTAAGATTTAGGGTTTGAATAACTTAGGATTTATAAAATTAGATTCACATTGAATGATTATATTATTTACTTTAATTAAGATCTTAAGTATTGTATGAATTAATTTATACCACTGCCTAAACTAGATTGAAGGAAGAATTAAATAACTAAGGCAGTGTGATGATGTCTTAAAAGGTGAAGATGATTAATGATTCAATAAACTAAAGTTAGAGCAATTTACTTATGTTTGAAGGCTCCACCAAATTTGAAGAGATTGAACCAAGTTGTTGCCTGCTTCAGATTTGATTTTGGTTGAGCAAAGCAATTTGGAGATGATTGCTTGTTGCCTCCTTTGGTTGCTGTCTCTTGAATTTCTCCTTGGTTGCTAGGGTTTTCTTTTGGCCAAAAGAATTTTTTAGAGTCCCAAGTTTGGTTCCTAATAATTTTTTTTGAAAGATCTAAGTTCGGTCTCCCCAAAGTCCATATCCCTTTTTGAAGTGTTTTAATATGGTATTTATAGGGAAAAAAATCCAAACATAATTCTAATTGTCTAAGGAAATTAAAACCATTTAGGAAAAGAAATCAAAACAAAATAGAATTCGGTTTCGAAAAAAACTGCGCTGAAAAAATTATGCTGGCGAAAAAATTGCCACGGGCCATGCTCAAGGCCATTTCACCGCAGGAATTTCCTGCGACGAATTGGCTTGTGCCCAATTTCTACGGCGAATTGGCCCAAGCCAATGCACTTTTGGCGACAAAAAATTTTCGTCGCCTATTTTTTCATTGCTGATTTTTATTTATTTATTATTATATTTATTTTTTTAACTTTACTAATATTACCTTTTTATTTTTATTAAAAATTATAAATAATAAATATAAAAATAAATATTATTTAATTAAAATACCATAAAAATTATTTTGGACTATAAAAAATATTGGACCAGACTAGATCAAAAATTAAGGGTCTACAGCTACCTACGTATCAATTGCATTTGCAAGAGAATTAGGAATCCATTGTTCTTATCTTAATCCCATCTAAGTCTACAAAGATAAGAGCTTTATAGGCAATTTATTTTCTTCAAAAGATATTTGGGATGACTTTTTGCCAGGCTAATTTTTGTTTATAGTCCTTTTAACTATATTTCTATCATAATTTGTGAGATGGTTTCCATCTATGAACATGATGATGCTCTTGTGTTCTTGTGAGAATGGACATTCTCGTAGCTCCATGATGTGGACGTGGGATACTCTAGTTGATTTAAGTTACTATCAACCATTTCTACTAAACTGACTCGATAGCTTAGTTAATGACTTTGAATGCCTCACTGGTTTATGGTGTTTGATCTTTGACTTCTTTAGTGAAAGTGACTTTTTTTCTCTCTTCTTTTTTTATGCTTTAAAAGACATTGATGTGTTGATCTTGTAACTCTTACATTGATGTATGATGAATTCCCTTTTTTCCTTTCTCTCTCTTTCCTCCCTCCTCTTTTTTTAGGATCCCATGTGGAGCTGTAAAGATGTTGACTTGGAACTTTTGTGTTATTATCTTCATCTTATAAATTCTTCCAAAGGATTAGTCCTCACTTGTTATTTGGATGATGATGTAATTCTAAGGTCATTGTTTGTTATTTTACTTTTTTTGAACAATTCATAGAAAATAATGAGAAGAAATTTTTGTATTTTGTTAATAAATGGACTATTACAAAAGATATTGACTCAGTATCCTCAATGTTTGGTACAAGCTTTGACTCAAACATGGACTAAATTCTGACTTTGACTCAGATTGACTCAAATTTTAACTTGATGTTGGTAGACTCAGACTCTTTGAGATAGATTCAAGCTAGACTAAGATTTTGATTTTGATTGATGCAAATTTTGACTATATGTTAGTGAATCCAAACTCTTGAGACTCTGATTGGACTATGATTTTGACTTTGACTCCATGTTGGTAGACTCAAACTCTTAAGACTCTAGTGAGACTTCGACTTCAATTTTGATTAACCTAAGTTTTGACTCGGTTTCTTAAGACTTTAGACTCAATTTCTAACTTTTGCTCTGTGTCTAACAAGGGCTCGTATTTGGATTTGACTCAGTATTTGACACGAGTTTGGATATTGGACTAAGATTTGGCCTTATTAAAGTTGCTAAAAGGTCTCTGATTGTTATGTATAAAGGGAGTTATTTTCTAAGTTTCATCAAGAAATGTAATTGACATTTTGGTGGATATGGAGAGGTATATTTAATAAAAAAATATTTAGTCTAACCTTAATGGTGGTTCAGAAGGGTTACCAATGTTGGTTGCTTTGGGTCGAATGATCATCCTATTATCAATGAGGTCCTGAATTTTGTGCCTCAGGATTTTGTATTCATTAGTTCTATGTCCGCCCCCTTAGTGGTACACACAATATTCATTAACCTTGTAGCTCTTATGTAAAGGGAAAGGAGGCTTGCTTGGCTTTAGAGGTGTCACCAAACAAGCTTCCAAAGCCTTCACATAGACAAGGCCTAGTGGCATCACAAAGCTTGTAAATTTCCTTTCGGTGTTACTCTTCTGAAAATGCTTGCCCATCTTTGGGGGGATCCATTGTTGTCTTGTCATGCTTCATAAGTTTCTGAGGGTTAGAGTTGTTTTTTTTTTACCTTGAAAATGATCTAAGGGAGAGGAAGGGTTGATGCTTGCTTGGGAAGTCTTTTAGTTGACTTCCTCATTAGTTTTTATGTTTGTTTGATCTGATTTATTTAAGGACTCATATTTAGACTCCAGATAATTGAGTAGGATATTTTTGAAATTGGCCTGTTGGATGCTCAAAGTAGTGGTAGCTTCAACATGCTCTGCCAGCTTCTTCAGGAGAATAGCAATATAACCTGTTGTGTGATGAGCACTGCTTGAAAATTTTCTTGTTGTTCTTTAAGGAGATTGGTGGAATAAGCTCGATGGGCTGTTAAGAATGTTTAAAATTCTCTTATTGCTTCTTGAGTAGGTTGGTAAAGTAATCCTGTTAGGCATTGAAAACCATTTGAAAGTTGTTTTTTTATTTCTCAAGGAAAGTTCCAAGTAAATGAGAGTCTCAGTGTTGTCTCTTTATTGGGCCATGGGTACCTTCATATGAAAGGGTCATTTTAGTAAAGGTTTTGAGGGGAGATGGATTACTCAACAGAGATGAAAGGGTATATATGCTCAAAGACTTAGACAGATGGGCCCAATAAGTAGGATACTGGTGATGAGTGACTCACGATTAATGGCTCATATATAGGCCAAGGTAGATGATGCTTTTAATTTGAGAATGGCTAAATCGCTAGTCAATAGGTCATGGTTCATGTGTCAAGATGGTTAGGCATATTGGGCACGGTTTGTATGTTGTGGTTGTGAAGTTTAGCTTTTAAGGCTTACAGGCATGAATTTTGTCCATGAATGAATGTTTAGGTGTATGCGGCTTGGTTCATGTGGTGAAGTGGTTATGTGGAAGGACTATGGTCCATGGCTTAAAATGGCTCAAAATGGTATGGTTCATGTGATCAAATGGTTTGGTATATGGGTATGATTCACATATTATGGCTACGAAGTCTAACTTTTGAGGCCAAATAGCTAGAGGCATGAATTTTAGGCTTGGTCAATCTGGCCAAGTAGTTATGCAATGGGCTATGGTCCATAGCTTGAAATGGTTCACATTGGTATGGTTCATGTGGTAAGTGATTAGGAATATTGATGTAGGGCTTGGGATGATTCACATGGGTATGGTTCAAGTGGTCAAGTGGCTTAGTGTATGGGGAGTCATTATGGTTGGGTTGGATGGCTATGGTTTCAAGAGGTGTGACATGTAGTTGGATGGCAAGCCATAGTGGCTGTGTCGAATGGGTATATTCCCAAAAGGTGAGCCATGTGGCTTGGTATGTTGTATGGGTGTACTCCCAAAAGGTGAGCCATGTGACTGGGTATGTTAGATGATGAGCAAGGGTGAATAGGTTATGTAATATCCCAAGGTATACCCTAAAAGTTTTGGAGTTATTGTTGTATTTGGATTTAATGTATATGTATAAATGGAAAATATAAATTCAATATATAAGACATATACATATACATCACATATACATGGGATATAAAGTGGTGTAGGATAAGTGAGTTATATATATATATATGTATAATTAATTATTAATAATAATAATGATGATTAGGACAAAAAGAAAAAGAGAAGAAGAAAGTCAAAGGTTGGAGAAGTGTGTGTGTGGTGGAGATTTAAATTATATTATATTATTATTATTATTATTATTATTATTATATATATTAGATAAGAACGAAGAAAGAAGAAAAATTCTTTCTTTCTTCTTCTTCTTCTGCTTTTCTTCTTGGATGAGAGAGAGAGAGAGAAGCTAGAGAGAGAAAGGTGATTTTGCCTCTATTTTCACCAAAGATTAAAGGATATCAAGAGATTTGCAAGTGGATATTGAAGATTTGATTAAGAATCCAAGTAAGTGCCTCTTTCTTTGTATTGATTTCTATGGATTAAATTGAGTTTTGAGATGATTAAGGTGTGATGTTAATGAAAGTTATAAGTATGGATTAAATAGTTGGATATGTTAGATTTGAACTTTAACTCAATTTTTAGAAGAAAGGAAGAGTTTGATTATGTTTGTATTCATATGGATTGGTTTAAAATGTAAAATACTTGAGTTTGTCTCGGAAAACAGTCCCGGATTGGATGCCACGGCCGTGGCAAATGAGGGCCACGACCGTGGGGTTACAAGGTTGACTGTGTCTTCATGATTTTTAATAGAACAGAAGAGTCTTCAATGCCACGACCGTGGCCCTTGAAGGCCACGACCGTGGGGGTTGTAATGGAAACGGGCAGAATCGTGTTGGATCCCACGGTCGTGGGGATTGGGAGGCCACGACCGTGGGGACCTAAATGTTGATGTTGACTTGTAATTTGTGATCTAAGGGCATAGTATGAGACTAATAAGTGAATAATGACATTGGAATTGATGTATTGTATCATTTTTGGATTAGGTTTTGGAAGGAAATGATTTGCTTTGATTTAAGTGGTAAAGAATACTTGGAAAAGAAGTTTGGTGTTGTGTGATTTGCTCATGAGGTAAGTACAAAACCTTATTTGATTTCATATAATTATATAACTTTGGACCTTAACACATTTGGTTATAAATGTGTTAAGTGATTTACTATATTGTTAATATATATATGAATAATGTATATGTTATGAAAAATGAGAAATATTATGATATAATATAATATATGAAATGTGAAAGCATTCAAGATATATGTGTTATGAAAGGAAAAAGATGTGTATTCAAAATATATGATAATGCAATTGATTGTGTATACTTGAATGATGAATGATTATGTATATATAAATATCAAAGATGAAGTATGAAATGTATGTGCTATGAAATGTGAAAGATGTGATATTGTGATGAAAGATGAAATGTGATTTGAGATGATGCAAAACCATTGTGATTGGTTATGATGATTTAAAAGAAATGTGAGGCCATTGTGATGAGCCAAGATGATGCAAATGAAATAGTTGAGGCATGATTGCCTAATGAATGATGAAATATGAAATGAGGAATGAATTGAGAAAGAGATAAATGAAATAATTGTGTGCCTAATATGTTGATTCAATTTTCAGAGTCCTGTATTTGACGGCATGCTTATGAATCATTGGATAGGTGAAATGGGATGGCCCGTAAACCGATTCCAATTGAAAAATATGCTTATGAATCACTGGATAGGTGAAATGGGATGGCCTGTAAACTGATTCCAGTTGAAAAATGTGAATATGAAATATATGAAAAGTAACAGTCTAGCCAGGTCGAGGATCTCCTTATGTTAATAGGTTGATGGTCCAAGAGACTGGGTCTGTTACACTATCCATGGATAGAGATATGATATGTATTGCCTACGGGCTTGATGGTTGTGATATTGAATCAAAACAGTGACTCTGAACTTTGAATGGCATATTAGTTTCTTTTTGGGCCCATGCTTGTGTTTGTTTAAATGTAACTATTGCTTGATGAAATTAATGAGTAATGATAAGATATAATGTTATGAAATATGATTATGGCTTGATTAGTTATGATGAGTAAGGTATGAATTGAAATGTAATTTCATGAATGGTGAATTATGGATAATGAAGTAATTGGATGATATAATGAGATGTAATGTTATAAAGTATGATATGATTATATTACACAAATGAATTAAGGTAAAAAGATATGGTTTGAGAAATTATCATGAAGTATGCGAATCTGAAAGTAATACGATGTGTAATATGTATATATAATGCGGAAATGGTAAACATAATTTTATGAATGTTCTAATAAGTTATTGAATTATGGTTGGTTGTAATGCTATATGTGAATATATATATTTAATTCATGAAGTTAGTAGGAATATGTAAGGAATGCACTGGAAAAAGGAAAACAAGATAAGAGAACAATAAAACAAAATGTTAAGAACATGAGGTATGATTCTTCTGTAATGTATATTTTAATGTTTATCTGTACTTCTAAGCTTTCAAGCTTAGCGCGGTTATGTTGATCGCGCAGGTGTGTAGGTGATGGATCTGAAGTTAAACCACCATGTCACAAAAAGGGCAAGTGTAGTTCGAGACCAACTAGAAGGTGATGTGTCACACCCTCATATCCTATATAAGTACTGTACATATACAATACGTATATAGAGTATAAGAATGTCACTTTTCGTTACAATTTAAAATCTTTACTTTACTTCTAAAACAATAATACATTTCATCATATGTAGGTATTTACAAAATCATGATCCTTTTGATGATAATACATATATATATATATATATTACATGGTCCCTTCCAAAGATTCATTTATACTTATGAATACATTCTTATAAAAATGCAAAATCTTTAACTTGTACATGCATGCATCACCCTCTAGTTGGTCTCGAACGACACTTGCTCTCTTAGTGACATAGTGGCTAACTCCAGCTTCATCACCTATATACCTGCGCGATTAATATAACCGCGCTAAGCTCGAAAGCTTAGTAGTACAAATAAATACTAAAATATACATTACAAGACAAACATACCTCATATCTTTAGCATCATGTTTTCTTATTTTGTTTTCCCCTGTTTCAAAGCATTCTTCATATATATTCCTATTAATCTCATACTTTCCATACATATACATATATAGCATTACAATCAACATAATTCCATAATTTGGTAGAACAATCATTAATATGATACTAACCACTTTCACCTCATATACATATTATGTCTCATATTATATTTCGCAATAATATATTTCAACATAGTTTCTCTTTCTAATAATTCATTTATACAATATTATCATGCCATACTACACAACATTATACTTCATTACACCAATCACAGATCCATCACTAATACTCACATTACATATCATGTCATTATTTTATTTACAATTCACCAATCATGAATCACATTTCCAACAAAGGCAACCATAGATCTCATTACCCATTTAGCTCAACCTTTGCATATCACATTAAAAACAAGGACAGACTCGGGCCCAAACACTAATATGCCATTCAACTTTCAGAGTTAATGCTTTGGTTTAATTATCACATTATCATTATCATTGACCCAACTAGGCTTCAAGGATTTAGATTCAACCAAGCTTCAAGGGGAGTAAAACATGTTAAACTTCAACCCAACTTGGCTTCAAGAACCAATCCAACCTAGCTTCAAGGGTTGTAACATCTCAATTAGGCTTCAAGGATCATATCCAACCTAACTTCAAGAGATTGTTACTATTATTAGGCATGCCACCAACAACAAAACTCTGAAAATGAATAACATATTAGACACACAATTCATTCATTATTTCATTATCAATTTCATTCTCATTCTTATCACCATTTAGGCAACCATGCCTCAATCATCATTTACATCTTCATAGCCAACCACAATGGCATCATTTAGGCAAACATGCCTCATATTCTTCTCATTTTCAATATTATAGCCAATAACAATGGCTTCATACATCATTCTATCTCAATTCACAACTCATTTTTCATCACAATATCACATTTCTTTCACATTTCATATTTCATCACAATATCACATTTCTTTCACATTTCATATTTTATCACAATATCACATTTCTTTCACATTTCATATTTTATCACAATATCACATTTCTTTCACATTTCATATTTTATCACAATATCACATTTCTTTTACATTTCATATTTTATCACAATATCACATTTCTTTCACATTTCATATTTTATCACAATATCACATTTCTTTTACATTTCATATTTTATCTTATATATATATATATATGTATACATAACCATTCATCATTCAAGTATACACAATCAATTGCATTATCCTATCCTCACACCTTTCACCTTTCATAACACATATATACATTGAATGCTTTCCCATTTCATATATTTCATTATACATTCATATCTTTCATATTTCATAGCATATACATTATTAATATATTTATTAATAATATAATCAAATAAGATTTAGTACTTACCTCCAAAGAATTTCACACCCATATAAACTTCTCTTCCATGAATCCTTCAACACTTGGATTAGGAGCAATTCAATCTCTTAAAACCTAATCCAAATGTGAGCATACACACTTACTTAGAGATACACATGGAATAATATAAATAAGAATCAATTAGGGCAAACTATATACACGACACGCTCACCAACACGGGCGTGTTCCTGATCGTGCCCTAACTCCACAACACAGAAACATTGACACGCTCATAACCACGGGCGTGTCACTGGGCGTGTAATACCTTCTGTATCTCAAACATATTTACACGTCCAGTATCATGAACGTGTTCATGGCCGTGTCAATTCTCCAAACTCACAGTAGCTATGACACGCTCAATAACACGGGCTGTTACTAGCCATGTCAATACTACTGTCACACAGAACTTGTGACACGCTCAGTAACATGGGCGTGTCACTGCTCGTGTCACAAACCCAGAAAACAGAACCAACGACACGCCTAGCAATCTGGCCGTGTCCCTGGGCGTGTCAGGCCAAAAACCCAGATTCCGGCCAAAACCACAATCAAACCAACAAACAACACTCTCTCATCATCTTTCACCTCAACATAACTCAACTAGAAATACCCAAAAACCATAATAAACTTGCCAAGAACACCAACACCACTCAAAACACATACCAATCATCATTATAAACATCATCCATGCATCAATTAATCAAATCCCCAATTTCATTTATACTAAACCCTTACTCAACAATTCATCATCATCCTCACAAATCATCATATTATCATCATCTTATTACCAATTTAACACACATATATACCTCAATCTTTCAATATCATCATCATCACACAACAACCATATCAAATCCAAACTCAAACAATAAAAATCAACTCAAAGAATTGAATACTTACTTGAATCCTTTGTCAAATCTTCATCTCTATCTTCAATCCTCTTGAAATCCTTAAGAGATTTGGTATATAAATCACAAATCTCTCTCTCTCTCTCTCTCTCTCTCTCTCTCTCTCTCTCTCTCTCTCTCTCGTACACGCAGAAGAAGAAGAAGAAGAAGAAAAAAAATCTTCTTTCTTTACTCTTATCCCAATATATATATATATAATAATAATAATCATTTAAATCTCCACCACACACACTTTCTTTTGACTTTCTTCTTCTTTTTCCTTTTGTCCTTATTATCATTATTATTATTAATTAAATATATATATATCTCACTTTCCTACATCAATTCATATCCCATGTATATATGTAATGTATATGTATTTGTCTTTTATATTGTAGTTATATTTTCCATATATACATATACATTAAATCCAAACACAACAATAACTCCAAAACTTTTGGGGTATACTTTGGGATATTACATGATGCATGCATGTAAAATATTTATTTTTATTGGATATTGAAAAAAATGCATTATTTAAGTTTTGAATTAAAAGGTAAAGCATTTTTAAATCATAATGGTTAGTGACATCTTTATGCTTTATATACTTACTGTATGTATACTAGGTATATGTATGGTACTTATATAGAGTACCGGGGTGTTACAATTATTTTGGTATCAGAGCTTAGGTTCGAGATTCTCGGCCTAAGTAAGAGGGTGTTTCTCAAAACTGGAGCTTTTCAGCTTATTGTGAATAAGTGATTTTTAGATTATAATCATATTAAAAATAAGCAGTTAAGCGTTTCTGTAAACTAGTTAATAATCAGCTGATAATCAGTTTATAATCAGTTAAGTGTTTCTGTAAAATTAGCTTATAATCATTTTTTAATTGTAGAAACTGTCAAAATGACCAAACTGTCCCTGAGTTTATTTATTGTATAAAAATAATTTTTTAAATGTCAATTCAAAATTTATTTTGCAATAATAATAATAATAATATTTATTTATTTATTTATTTAATAATAATAATAATAATAATAATAATATTGGTGTTATCAATAAATTATACAAATAAAAAACTACCATGTAAATATTACCAAATTAATTAGAATCCTAAAAATATTTTTAATTAGACAATGAGAGTTATAGGGTGGGCAAATTTGGAATATTGAAGATTAGGTAGGGATAGTATGGTCTTTTACTTGGTCAAAACTGCTTAAAAAATAAGTGCTTAAAAAAAGTAGCAAAACCCAACTTTTAAAAAATTGATTAAAATCATATTATAATCTACTATTTAAGTTTTCAGAAACACTTAAATAAACAACTTATAATCTAAAAACTGCTTATAATCAGTTTTGACCAGCTTTTAAGTTTTGAGAAACACCCTCTAAATTTAAAAAGAAAAGTTTTAAAAAGAAAAATGGTGATGAATGAAATTTTGATACATGCATATGCATTAACATCTAGGTTGGTCTCGAAGGTGGTATTATATGAATTAAAATGTATTTGAATTATATGAGATGGATAATAGTGTGTGAATGAAGTTCTACATAAATGGAAATTTAAAGAAAGCAATGATATGGAGAGAAAAATAAAAATTTATATAAGTTTAATTGATAAATTAAAGAATGAGAGTTTACTTGAGGAAAGAAAATTTTGAAATGTTGATTATTGAAATGTGATTATAATATAAAGGAATGACTAGAAGAATAAAGTTGGAAATGAGTTAAAAACAAAATCAAAATTTAAGTATGTAATCTTTCCTCTATCATTTGAATCTCTTTCTAATAAACGTTATGTTTGGATTATTAGAGGGAAGAGATATTGTTGGATTGTTAATATAGATAGATATGTTATTTAAATGAAGAGAGTATGGTGGAATATTTAGTGAATTGATTGATATAGATGAAGTGTGACCAACTAAGGTTTGGGTATGTAAAGTTAAAGCTTGGTATAGAAGAAAAAGAGATGATGTTGGTTAAGTAAGAAGATATATTGGTGTTGTTTGTACTGTTATTTTAATGCAAATATTGTGATATTAATGTTAGAAACGTAATATGTTTGAATATTGTGAAAGCTCATGTAAATGGTGGTAATATGTGATATTTGGATTTTTGAAATGAGCTTAGTAATTGTGAAAATGTTCTGCTTTGATGTTATACTATGGTGTACATATAAGTTTTAAAGTTGATATTAATAAAATATGATTAGTAAATTAAACTTCAATAAAGAAAATTTGAATATTGAAAGTTTAATGTATAGTATGTATATGTATTATGTGGAAGGAATATAATTGCATATAAAAAAAATAACTTACAAATAGGTAATTTGATGAACTAAAAGTTGGCAAGTGATGAAGTAGTCATGATAAGGTTGACTACTTGGAATGTGATAATGTGATGTAATACATTAGTGATCAAGGATTGAGTTGATCACTTGAAAATGTAATGTACGCATAGTATTATGTGTTTGTAACCTATACAATTACATACCTATTAATGTTGAGAATAATTACACTTGCATTGACAAACTTGTGTAAAGCTAGATCATGTGATAAGATTGATAGTGAAAATTGGATAGAGCAACGTTGGTTCAAGAAAGTGAGATTTGTGATAACTAAATTTGGAAATGTTATAGAGACTATTGGGCTCAACGTGTATATGATTGGATGTAAGGTACATATGTATAAATATGTGAGTGATATATACAAATATTGAATGATAAACAAATGGATATAAAGATGGTATACTAAGTGCATTTAAAAAAAAAATTAATGTGAAAGAGATGTCACCTTAGTAAGGTGACTTAGATTTTGTGAAGTACTATTATGGTTAGAAAGTATATATGTGTTGAGTTGATAAATAACTTAAGTCATGTCAAAAAGGGATAAGAATGATGTTGTGCAATGAAAAGGTAATAGATGTTAAATTGTGTTGATGATACGTAAAAGAGTAAAAAGGGACTTGAATATCACTAGACGATGAAAAAGTATATGATAATAACTGAGCTAGACTATCATATAATGCTTTCTGGTTCAAGGATTATGCACGTGAAAATATTATATGTATACGTGTAATATATATAAAAGGAAAGTATAATATATGAAAAGTTTTACAAGAGATAGATTAGAAGTGGAGTAATAAATGAAATTTGAATATGATTGAATGTTGTGCATAAAAGTGCTATAAAGAATATTGTTGACGTGAGTTAGGTTAATGATGATCATATGATCAAGAGCAGATTGTTTTAAAATAAAGTTGAATTATATTAACTCTTGAGGATAGAAAAAGTATAGAGAATAAATATATAAACTTAGCATTTTGATTTGAAATGTTTATAGAAGCAATATTGATTTATAAACTACCGATGTGACTGTCAATATACTTTGGCCGTATGATTTGTTAGTGTAATTGGCTGATTAATTTAGTTATCAGCAGATTTGGGCCTGAGGTGATATGATTGTAGTATTATGTGGGTGAAGTTGATAATTTTGTTTCAAGAAACATGGTTAAGAGTTATGAATGGTAAAGTTGTATCTTATCAGTTCTATGTTAAATTTTGTTTATAATTATGGAAGTATGGAAAGAGAAGAGAACTGTGTAAATGTTTTGAATTATGAAGAATGGTTAGAAAAGTGATTATGTAAACATTGTAATGATATGATAATGTGAGGAGATGATTATGACATGTGATTGATAATGATACTGAATATATTTTTGTTATAAGATGAATTAATTGATGGAAACAATGTTAAGTGAATGAACTATGGGTAATAATTATAGTCTGAGAATTATATGAGATTGTACTGCTATTATAGAAAGCAGAATATATATGTGGATATTGAAAGATAATTTGAAGTGGTTTGTTAGTAATGAGTATAGTTTTAAAAAGTTGAACAGATGGATCTTAAGGAATTAGAAATTGAGAATGAGCTTGACCTAATAGAATTAGGTCATGTATATTGATATGTAATGATAAGCTTAAATAAGTTAATTGTTGGTTTGAATAGAATAAGATTGAAATGTTGTTATATTAGAATAGCTAGATCAATTGATCTAGATTTCGCTAAGATTGCGAATTATTATCGAGATTTAATATGTATAGTTGTGCTAAGAGTATAAGATATGTGTGATAATATATATATATATATATAAGAGGTAATATGCTGATACATGAATGAGTTATGATATATCAATTTTAAGTGATGAAAAAAAAAATGATTATCTATAAAGTAAGTTTAAAGAGGTTGTATCAATATTAATGTTAAGTGAAAAACATGGTAAAGAAGGACTTAAGTGTAAGCAAAATGAAAATATTGTTATCAATCAAGGTGTGATATATAGCTATTTTCAAAGGTGGTTGTAATGACAGGATAAGCTATAGTAAGATATAATTCAATAATTTCCAAGGTTAAAGTTAAGAGAGTAGCTATAAAGAGATGAAGTGATCAAATAACTTGAATGTAATAGATGAATGGTATATATAGATTATAGGATGATTTGGTTATTGTACAAAAGAAAATTCATTGGGAATGTAATGAGTTATATTGGTTGTTTTGTGAGAAAGTAATAAGATTAAAATAGATACATAATGATAAGTTATGATTTGGGAAAAGATGATTGACATAAAGGGGGAGAGTAAAAGTTATGTGATTTGATGAAATCATAATATAAGATATGATAATCTTCATATAAAATGTAGATGGTGATTTGGTGTAAATGGGTTGTTACTGTGCTGGATAATTTCGAGGACGAAATTATTTAAGGGGAGAGAATTGTAATATCCCAAGGTATACCCTAAAAGTTTTGGAGTTATTGTTGTATTTGGATTTAATGTATATGTATAAATGGAAAATATAAATTCAATATATAAGACATATACATATACATCACATATACATGGGATATAAAGTGGTGTAGGATAAGTGAGTTATATATATAAATGTATAATTAATTATTAATAATAATAATGATGATTAGGACAAAAAGAAAAAGAGAAGAAGAAAGTCAAAGGTTGGAGAAGTGTGTGTGTGGTGGAGATTTAAATTATATTATATTATATTATTATTATTATTATTATATATATATATATATATATTAGATAAGAACGAAGAAAGAAGAAAAATTCTTTCTTTCTTCTTCTTCTGCTTTTCTTCTTGGACGAGAGAGAGAGAGAGAAGCTGGAGAGAGAAAGGTGATTTTGCCTCTATTTTCACCAAAGATTAAAGGATATCAAGAGATTTGCAAGTGGATATTGAAGATTTGATTAAGAATCCAAGTAAGTGCCTCTTTCTTTGTATTGATTTCTATGGATTGAATTGAGTTTTGAGATGATTAAGGTGTGATGTTAATGAAAGTTATAAGTATGGATTAAATAGTTGGATATGTTAGATTTGAACTTTAACTCAATTTTTAGAAGAAAGGAAGAGTTTGATTATGTTTGTATTCATATGGATTGGTTTAAAATGTAAAATACTTGAGTTTGTCTCGGAAAACAGTCCCGGATTGGATGCCACGGCCGTGGCAAATGAGGGCCACGACCGTGGGGTTACAAGGTTGACTGTGTCTTCATGATTTTTAATAGAACAGAAGAGTCTTCAATGCCACGACCGTGGCCCTTGAAGGCTACGACCGTGGGGGTTGTAATGGAAACGGGCAGAATCGTGTTGGATCCCACGGTCGTGGGGATTGGGAGGCCACGACCGTGGGGACCTAAATGTTGATGTTGACTTGTAATTTGTGATCTAAGGGCCTAGTATGAGACTAATAAGTGAATAATGACATTGGAATTGATGTATTGTATCATTTTTGGATTAGGTTTTGGAAGGAAATGATTTGCTTTGATTTAAGTGGTAAAGAATACTTGGAAAAGAAGTTTGGTGTTGTGTGATTTGCTCATGAGGTAAGTACAAAACCTTATTTGATTTCATATAATTATATAACTTTGGACCTTAACACATTTGGTTATAAATGTGTTAAGTGATTTACTATATTGTTAATATATATATGAATAATGTATATGTTATGAAAAATGAGAAATATTATGATATAATATAATATATGAAATGTGAAAGCATTCAAGATATATGTGTTATGAAAGGAAAAAGATGTGTATTCAAAATATATGATAATGCAATTGATTGTGTATACTTGAATGATGAATGATTATGTATATATATATATATCAAAGATGAAGTATGAAATGTATGTGCTATGAAATGTGAAAGATGTGATATTGTGATGAAAGATGAAATGTGATTTGAGATGATGCAAAACCATTGTGATTGGTTATGATGATTTAAAAGAAATGTGAGGCCATTGTGATGGGCCAAGATGATGCAAATGAAATAGTTGAGGCATGATTGCCTAATGAATGATGAAATATGAAATGAGGAATGAATTGAGAAAGAGATAAATGAAATAATTGTGTGCCTAATATGTTGATTCAATTTTCAGAGTCCTGTATTTGACGGCATGCTTATGAATCATTGGATAGGTGAAATGGGATGGCCCGTAAACCGATTCCAATTGAAAAATATGCTTATGAATCACTGGATAGGTGAAATGGGATGGCCTGTAAACTGATTCCAGTTGAAAAATGTGAATATGAAATATATGAAAAGTAACAGTCTAGCCGGGTTGAGGATCTCCTTATGTTAATAGGTTGATGGTCCAAGAGACTGGGTCTGTTACACTATCCATGGATAGAGATATGATATGTATTGCCTACGGGCTTGATGGTTGTGATATTGAATCAAAACAGTGACTCTGAACTTTGAATGGCATATTAGTTTCTTTTTGGGCCCATGCTTGTGTTTGTTTAAATGTAACTATTGCTTGATGAAATTAATGAGTAATGATAAGATATAATGTTATGAAATATGATTATGGCTTGATTAGTTATGATGAGTAAGGTATGAATTGAAATGTAATTTCATGAATGGTGAATTATGGATAATGAAGTAATTGGATGATATAATGAGATGTAATGTTATAAAGTATGATATGATTATATTACACAAATGAATTAAGGTAAAAAGATATGGTTTGAGAAATTATGATGAAGTATGCGAATCCGAAAGTAATACGATGTGTAATATGTATATATAATGCGGAAATGGTAAACATAATTTTATGAATGTTCTAATAAGTTATTGAATTATGGTTGGTTGTAATGCTATATGTGAATATATATATTTAATTCATGAAGTTAGTAGGAATATGTAAGGAATGCACTGGAAAAAGGAAAACAAGATAAGAGAACAATAAAACAAAATGTTAAGAACATGAGGTATGATTCTTCTGTAATGTATATTTTAATGTTTATCTGTACTTCTAAGCTTTCAAGCTTAGCGCGGTTATGTTGATCGCGCAGGTGTGTAGGTGATGGATCTGAAGTTAAACCACCATGTCACAAAAAGGGCAAGTGTAGTTCGAGACCAACTAGAAGGTAATGCATGCATGTAAAATATTTATTTTTATTGGATATTGAATAAAATGCATTATTTAAGTTTTGAATTAAAAGGGAAAGCATTTTTAAATCATAATGGTTAGTGACATCCTTATGCTTTATATACTTACTGTATGTATACTAGGTATATGTATGGTACTTGTATAGAGTATCGGGGTGTTACAGGTTATGTGGCTAAATTAGATGGTGAATTATATGACTGGTGGATATGTATGTTCCCAAAAGGTGAGCCATATGGCTGGATATGCTAGATGATGAGCAAGGGTGGATAGGTTTTATGGATAAATTAGATGGTGAACTATATGACTCAATAAGAAGGTGAGCCAAAGTGTGGCTAAGTTGAATATGTGTGTTCTCAAAAGGTGAGCTATGTGGCTAGGTTGAAAAGGTTTGGTCCTAAAAGTGTGCCATGTAACTAAGCTGAATGGTGAGCCATTATGGCTAAATTGGATGGGTATACTCTCAAAAGGTAGGTCATGCGGCTTAGTTAGATCATAGGACTATTATAGATGAGCGGGTTGGTATGTCACTAAAAGGTGAGACATGTGCCATGGTCCGTCATTGTGGTTAAGTTGGAAGGTGTGTTCCCAAAAGATGAGATACGTGATTAGGTGGGATTGTGAGCCATTACGGCTATGTTTGATGGGTTTGTTCCTAAAAAGTTAACTATGTGGCAAATGACTAAAGCTGTGTGGTCCATCATGGTTTGAACCATTGTGGCTTAGGGAGGCTAGCTATGATATCTATTGGTTCAAGCCATGTGGTTGTGAGAAAACTAGGTAAGGTCCTTAATGGTTCAGGCCATGTGGCTCTGTATGGTAGGGTATGGTCCCTAATGGTGCAAGCCATATGGCTTAGGTAAAGTAGGGTGTGGTCCCTAATAGTTTAAGCCATATGGCTCAGCGAAATAAGGTATGGCCCCTAATGGTTTAAGTCATGTGACTAGGTAGGGTATGGTCCCTAAGAGTTGAGCCATATGGCCAAATAGGGTGTAACCCCTAAGGTTTGAGCCATGTGGCTGAGCAATGCATCTAGCTTTGCTTGAGTGGTTCCTATTTATTTGGTTTAGCCTTTATGACCTTAGTTTAGGCCTAAGGTTTCGTGTCTGAAGTTTATGTCATTGTGGCTATGGTTTATGTCTAAAGGTCAAGCCATTGCGGCTTAAGTTCATGTACGATGGTTAGGTTTGTACTAATGAGATAAGTCAATGTGACTAAGCCTGTGTCTATGGGTTAAGCTAATTTAGTGGTTCAGATAGTACAGCTTGGTTTTGGTGATTGAGCTGATGATGATTAAGCCAATGTGGCATCAATTTCATTTGGATGGGCTAAACCAGTGTGGGCTTAGTTAAAATGTGATGGTCAAGCTAATGTGGCTTGATTTTGTGGGCTAAACCTATGATGTGGATTGAGCTAATATGGTTTAGGTTAGATGGTTAAGCTGGTGTGGCTTAGCTGTGGAGATTAAGGATCAAGCCAATCATGGCTTTACTTTGAGGGGTCAAGCCTATAGGGCTTAAATTCAATGTGATTGCTCAAGCTAATGTAGCATCAGGCTTAATTTTATGTTGAGCAATCACGCTAATATGGTTTGGTTTATGTTTGATATGTCAAGCTTATAAGGCTTGGTTTCATGTTTGATGATTAAGCCAATGTGGCTTATGTTTATCTAGTGAACCCATGGGGTTCAAGTTTGTGTTCCATGAGTCCAACCAATGTAGATTAGGTAAGTTTGTGTTTTATGGTTCAATCCAATATAGCTTGGGTTAGTTTGATGGGGTAAGTCAATGTGACCCAGGTTTATGAAGTAAACCGATATGGTTAAGGTTTATGTTTAGGGATAGTTCAATATGGCAGTGATATACCTAACTATATCACAGATAATGAATTTCGCTTGGGTCCACCAGTACATGCATGTCTATTACATCTCAAAATGATTGAGGATTCGTCGTGGGTTGGATGCTTTTGCTATCCCCTAACATATTGAATGAAGATTGTCAAGTGGATGCTACATGCTACCCAGGGTTTTCTAAAACTAAAGGATAAGGAACCATTATTCATGATGAAGGAGAAAATTAATTAAAGGGAAAAATGATTTTGAAAAGAGCCCATTAAAATTTCATTTTGAAAATTTCAAAGTCCCTAGTGGAGTTGCCAGTTGTGAGACTTAGCCCAACCACCAATCCAGCCCGCTCGAGAATCGGGAGCCAAAATACTCATTTGAGCTAAGTTTCACATGATACTGCCACATGCAGTCTTCAGTTAGTTCAGTCAGCACGGGTTTAAACTTTGTCTTTTATTTTGAAAAGATTTGTCTCTTTTATTTTATAAATAAAAAACTCTCCTTTTATTCTGAAAAAAAGAGATGGTGGCTTTTATTTTGAAAAGCTAAAAATTTGAGAGTCGCCATCTTAGTTTGTTTTATTTGAAAAAATATTGACTCCATTAAATTAAATTGATTTTTATCCAAAAAGGACACTAGTCCGAAACCAATCACAATGAGTCCTGGGCTAAGTTTTTTAAGCCGTTTTGAAAAAATATATATTTTCTCTTTGATTGATTTTTACCTTTTGGATTGAGAAAAATGTAATTTTTATGCATGTAATGGAAATAGATATGCATGTTAGTTAATTATGCATGGGCAAATAATCACATGATATCCACAGATTATAATAAAAATGAATTGTTATATTACCAAGAATATCATCCACAAGGGAGCTTTGACTCTAGCTCTTTTGAGTACTAGATCAAGCATAATCCCTAGCTAAAATTATTAAAAATAAATAATAGTAAATAGATATGACATTCATTCAAATTAAATTGCAACATAATGAAATCACAAGATTAAAGAAAAATAAATTGAAATAAATTCAAAATGACCCATTTGGAAATTTAGGTGAGGACTCGCTACTCATCCCGTTGCAAAGGGTTTAATTAATTGATTTTAATTGGTGTCATTACAAAATTGAAAAAAGATTGAATTAGGAAATTTACCTCTTTGAAGATTTCATCCTGATTTACTTGAAGCTTGAAGTGTTTTTGTACTCCTTGATGCAGCCTTGGGCTTGATGGAATTCTTGGCTTATTATGAAGAAAAGAAATTTATGGAACAAAATATTATTGGGAAAATTGATTTAGAAGACTAATTTCTTAATGAAAAATTGAAATGAAATTTTTTTGAGAATTTTCAGATGTTTAGAGAAATTGGATAAAACTTTTTGTATTTTAGGAGAAATTTTGAGAGCAATTGGCTCTTTTTTTTTTCTTTGTAAAACTAATTTTCGAATCCCCTTATTAAAAAGATCATCCTTCTATTTATAGAAAAGCATAAAATTAAAATTTGGAGGAGTTAGGCTGCATGCATTTGGCATGACTGGGTTGCATTTGGCACGACCTGGACCGTATTTAGTGTGACCAGCCTACATTTGGCAGGACTGGGCTGCATTTGGTGCGTCTGACCCATACCTGGTGCTTCCCATCGCTCGCGCTGCTACTTATTTTTGTCATTTCGAGCCCATTTGACCTCTTACTCGTGCAATTCAAGTTTTGTTGGATTTGTTATCACATAGGCTTTCATTTAAGGGAAAAATGGATAATTTTTCGTTAAGTAAAAAATTGAGAGGTCTCAAGGACCGTTTTGGGCCTATTTGGGCCCCTCCAAACTCTAACTCATACAATTCTAATTTTTTAGAACCATAATCATATGAGGTTTTGATTTATGAGAAAATTGATGATTTTTCTTGAGTCTTAAATTGAGTGTTATCGAGGCCATTTTGGTTTAGTTTGGCCTGTTTGGGCCCACACAAATTTCAATTTGTGTGATTCTAATTTTGTTAGAACGATAATCATATTCGCCTTAATTTAAGTGCAAAATTAGGAGTTCATACCTGTTTTCAGAAGAAGGAAAGCTGGTACAATAAGGATAGTCTTCACTACTCCTACAGAAATAGATTTTTCAAAAGGCTCACGTTCTAATTCTCTTCCTGCTATTTTTCATAGTTGTAGGGCAGTTCCTATTTTTAATAGGAAAGATAAAATTCCAATTCATAGTTTTTACAACTGATGATGAAACAATTTATGCTAAAAAGATCGAGGACATTTCAATTAGGATATCCCAGGCTTAGGAGAATGTGAACCAAGTTGCACATGTCATGGGGAAATAGGAGAATACCATTTTTTTCCTCAATCTACTAGACTTACTGGACCTAAGATATTTTTTTCTTCTTGTAAAACTAAAGTATCTGGTCCAAAACATCCTCCTCCTAACTCAGACAACAGTCCTTAGATTGGAATTCATTTAGAAATTCAAAAGAAGGAGTATCCACTACCTCTTGAGATCTATAATGAGGCTCTTAAGATTCTTGAAAAGGAAGGACTTCTTGATGTTCCAAAGCCATCAAAAATATATGAACCATTAAAGTTAAAATAATTTGCCCCACTGGTGCATCAACCTATTTCTCAAACACCTTTAAGTTGTATGATGTTTTCTCCACCCTCACTAGAAGATTTCCCACCTCTTGAAAAACATATTGATTCCCAGGAAAAAATCAGTGCCAAACTTTATGTTCAACCAACCACTATTTCTCCTTCTAGACAAACTTCAGAACCACACCAATTTGAATAAGTTTTAAATTGGTATTCTCAAAATGCTCAAGTTTAGAATAATTACCTTAGGGTAATTGATTCTAAGATAAGTCAGTTATATGTTCAAACAGATAGGATATCCATGGTTCTTAAAACCATGTCATCTGAGATACAACATTATCATAATTCTTTAATAAATAGAATTAATCATCTAGACTCAGAATTGAGATCAATGATTCAATAACAATCTATAGCATGAATGAGGATTCATACTATATTCCTTAGAGATTATACTCTGATCCAAAAAAAGGAACAACAAGAGTTATATAGCATGAATGAGATGAATGTTGTTCTCTCACATCCAAGGATATAGACAGGCATTGTCAGAGAATGATGAAGAAATTTTATACAAACTAATGATCCTATCATGAAGCAAACATATATTGCTTCACTTCCAAAAGAACATCAATATGATATACAAAAGTGAGTGCAATAGCTAAACAAGCTAATGACACGAGTCTTTTTAGGAGAAATCTATAAAATTACTCATGTTATTCTCACTAAATTGTGCAAAATCAAAAGTTATTTCAAAGTTCTTACAAGAAGATTCTCATAAATTCAAAATTGCCTGTAGAAAGCCATTAGATTTAAAGATACAATGCCATGAAAATAAGTGTTCTTGCAGAGAAAAGTCTCATGTGCATAAATTTACTTCTCCTTTTAGAATTGGAAAACCAAGAAGATTCAGAAAATGCATAAAGTTTAGATTCTTTAAAAATGATCTTCTTATTCTAAAAGAAGTCCAAATAGGTGTTATGATTGTGGTGGAAAGGGACATTTTGCAAAAAATTATCCTAAAAATCTTGTTAAAGCAGCCAAGCTCATTTAACGGATCCATCAAGCCTTAATTTCACTTCCTGATAATATTAAATTGAGTCAGCTCTTTCAGAATAAAACCAAGCTTACCAGGAGACCATTTGTGCTATCCATATGGATGATGATGATTATTTCTCATAATCTATCTCTATTGATTTAGAGAAAGAATATCTTCCAATTTATCATCTTTAACAACATCAACCTGCTTTGCCTTCAGCATACTCAGTAGATCCATCATTGTCTACTCCATTAGTCTAGATTTTTGTACTTCCAACAAAGTATGCAAAGCAATTCCATTAATTTCATTCATGGATACAGGAGCTCATAAATTCATGATGAATCCAACAATATTGCCTAACTAATATTGGAAGACTCATACAGAACATTTTAAAATAGCAGATGGAAAGGTGTTCTCTACATACCTAATTAAAAGGAAAAAGATTGGAATATAGTTTTTCCAAGACTATATTATCTGGACACATGTCCTTAGTTCATCCCTGCTAGATAAAGATTTGTTGATTATTCAAACATCCCACTCCTTTATGGAAAAATGAAGATTTCTTTATTTCTCCCCCTTTCAAGAAGAATGAAGATATTAATCCCATAAAAGCCTCTAATCCTGGAATGTCTCCTTCAGACTTTGTTCTAGCTAGACAAGAGTGAGAGTCTCTTCTTACACAGGAACTTATTGAACCTACCAAATCCAATTTGGCTTGTTAAACTTTCTTAGTTGAAAAATGATCAAAAATGCTTAGAGGAAAAAAGTGACATGTTATAAATTACAAGCCTCTTAATCTGTTTTTACATGATGACAAATTTTCTCTCCAAAAATCAAGATATTAATGGTTTATCTTAAGAAGCCAAAAGTATTTTCAAAATTTGATCTTAAAGCGGGATTTTAGCAACTTTTTACAAAACTTGAAAATAGACCCAACATAGCTTTTTGTATCCCTGATGCATAATATTAATGGATAGTTATGACATTTGGGCTCAAAGTCACCCCATCACTATTCTAGAAAGCTATGATCCGTATTTTTCAGCCTATTATTTATTCAACCCTGATTTATATTGATGACATTTTGTTGTTCTCTCCAATAGTAGAAGCCTATCATCAACTGCTTCAACAGTTCTCTTTTCTTGTCTAAAAATATGGAATAATGATTTTTTTTTAAAAAAAATAGTACATTGGGCATGCACTTTGAAAATGGTGTCTATACTACTAGCCCACATATAGCAGAGGAATTGCTTAAATTTCCTTATTCAAATCTATCTTTTAAGCAAATCCAATAATTTTTTATTATAATCAATATATTTGAGCTTTTTTTCTACTATAGCCCAGCCCATTAGCCAATCATCCAAACTCCTTAAGAAAAATTATTCACCTTAGATAGATAAAAAAAAAAACAGAGGTTGTACAAATCATTACAAAGGTTGCTTCTCAACTTATCCCTCTCCACATTCCTTCTACTGGGCTTAGAATTCTCCAAACTGATACAAGTGATGAATATAGGGGTACAATTTTTCTTAAAAAAATTAATGGTAAAACACACTAATGTGGTCATGCAAGTAGTCAGTTCAAAGATAGTGAAAAACACTACCATTCCACTTACAAAGGAATCCTAGCAATCAAGTATGGATTTAAGAAATTTGAATTCCATCTCCTTAGTCATCATTTTTTGATCATCCTGGATAATACTTCTTTCCCAAAGGCCTTGAAATTTAAACAAAAAGCTCTCCCTCCATAATAGCTTTTAAGACTACAAGAATGGTTTTCTAAATATGACTATTCAATAAAACACAAAAAATTAGAAAGCCTTCATTTTTTGATCTTTTATCTAGACTAGCAAAACATATTCCCCTTATCACTGCTACTAGTTAATTTCCTTTAACCATGATGTACAGAGGTTATTCTTACCTACCAAATAGACCTACAATGTTATTAGGACCAAATTTGGAATTCCCTCCAAACTTTTATCCTAAAATTCCTACTTAAATCTAACAGTTTACAAGAAGCCAGATTTTTATTTATCTTTAAAATATTCACAATCATTTTCATATGGACCATGAGGGTAAAATTTTTTATTTAAAGTATCCATGGATACTGATTTATCACCTTATGAGCGGGGATTTTTGCCCCCACTCCCTGTTGAATGATTCTTGTAACTTCGGCACTGTTAGGCTCTGGGACTTAGCAAATACGGGCTTAAATCAAGAGAATAGGAGTCGCCACCCGGACGGACAGAGAAAGAAATAGAAAAGGGGTGGATGACTCAATTTCTAAAGAATCTCCAGCCACTGTTGGGTTCAAAAAGTTGGGCACGTATGGGGAGGGTGATAATGATCTAGCACCCCCATAACGCCCATTTCATTGGAACCGGCCTTCTTTTTAGGTCTAAAATATTATTAAATTCTTATATTATTACAATATTATTCATATTACATTTAATTAAAATAAATAAATAAATATTCATCATGTTATAAATCAAACAAACAAACAAATAAAATAGGCACCCATACAAAGATAAAAAAAAATGCCCTTACAATATCCTAATGTCCATACAAATAAATGAAATAGAACACCTACCAATTGGTAGAAACATGTCTTTTACAATGGTTCAAAATCTTTAAAATTAAAATATATAACTAAAATAACAAGGAACCCACGAAAGTGGAAAGTGGACATTTACATCTCCTTTAAAAAATCCAAACAGTGGTAAAAAATAATAATTCTATCATTCATCATAAACAAATTATATCAACCAACCATATCATCCATCATAAGCAAATAACAATAAATCAATAATTAAAATTATGATTTCACCATTAAATTAGGGTTAGATTGTAATTTCTACTAATCAAATTAGGGTTTTCACATGTAAACTAAGATTAAAATATGCCAATTATGGTTTGATATGCAATTTTAGGGTTTTTACATGTAAACTAAGATCAAAACGTGCAAACTAAGATCAAGGCATGCAAACTAGGGTTTTAGAATGTAAACTAGGGTTTTTAGAATGAAAATTAGGGTTTAATATACAAACTAAAATTAATTGTGCAATTTAGGGTTTTATATGCAAGGTTAGCATTTCAATCCTAGAATACATGTGAAACTAGGTTTTTAGGATTACAACATATACAACTAGAGTTTGATAATGAGAATTAGAGTTTTTTCTTTATACAAATTTGGATTTTGCTTAAACTAAGATTTTATATTTAAAAATAGGATCTAGCCATATGAATTATGGAACTAACATGCAAACAAGTTTGCATGGTTTACAGTGTAGAAGGTCCAAAGCTATATTTATAGTTTTAATGACACTATGGGCTAACAATGAAGATAAACTATAAAATCAAATGGAATTATTTAATAAGAAGTCAAACCTATGTTGTTGGCTCCATAAATTTTAATTCAGTTGAATCAAGCTTTGTTTTATCACCTTAACCCTACAAAAGTTGGTGCCTGATGATTCTAATACCTGGATCAAACTCAGTCTTGGTTAGTGCTTCAGTGATTCAAGGATCACTTGATGCTTTGGCTACTGTCTCCCATTGCTTTTTTGCTTTTTGTCTCTCCCTTTTTGCTTTTATAGTATTAGCTGACTAATTAGTAATCGTGCCCCCCTTTCTATTGGTCGTGGCTTCATTTTTATAAGCAGCAATTAGGTCGACCCTTTGGCTCTTTAATCCCAATCATTTTTTAGTTTCAACTTGATTAAGATACCTAATGCATATGGAAACTGAATTAAGCTGAAAATAAGAACTCATATCAAATTAGGTCTAACCAATTTTATATGATCTTGGCTCATATTGAACTGGACAAGGCCAACCGACCCCAAGTTGGTCCATTTTAAAAATTGGCTCAACTTTAACTCAACTCTGAACAGGACTTAATGCAAAATAAAAGGAATGGGATTAATTTAATTCAAACTTTAGAAAATGGACTGGATTTAATTTGGACCTTTTATTGAAACCAAACTTGATCCGGCCATTGAACCGAATTTGAATTGGGATAAAATTAAGGGTCTACACACCTCTCTCCAAACAACCCTTAGTTTCATGTAGAAATTTGGTTTTTATGGTATATTTCTATACTATGTAACCATGCTTTGAAGATTTATATCATGGATATGATAAATTTCCTACACATTGAAGAAAATTCAGACAAGCTGACATGGAAATTTTTAAAGTGGTATTGATTCTATTTGTTGGTGGAAAACAGAATTATTACTGATTGCTTACATAAATAAACAATGGGAAAAACATGATGAAGAAGCAAGAAATTTTCATTCAATTTTTATTTTCCATAGACCTTATTTCCAATATTCTCAAATTGGAGTTCTTTAGTCAAGAAATCAAGCTTACCACTGGTTAACTTACTCTGGTCATCTCTTCAACAATGAACAGAAGAAGATGGAATTAAAAATTTAACTTTGTGAACTTAAATTTCCTCTCTATTTATCAAAAATTCACTTATTTGAATTTCAATCATTTGAAATAGAAATTGGATAAGACATGATAAGCAGCATGCAAAAACCACTATTGACCTTCCTTTCTAGGTCACTGGAGAATACTTCCAAGATAGTGGTCCCTTTTTTTGAACAATCAGATGTTCCTGAAATAAGTTCTCGAGTAGTATAGAGAGATTCTCAATTATCTCTTCCACAAAGAATAATCCAGTTGTCCAGACATCGGCATCGGATTGCTCTCTTGTAGGACATCCAGTTCAATAGCACTAGCAAGAAATACAGATGGAACACCTATAGCTCAGCAAGATATTGATGAGACTTTAGCATCAATTAAACTAGAACGTGCTACTTTTGACTTAATGGCATATGAAAGGAATCCTATGGTTCATTCTTTTTATGATTCAAACAGTAAAGACTACTGAAACATGAATCTATCACCTTCACATTCACTATAATTTAGATGGTGAACTATAGTTCTCTATCATTAGTGGAGTTACAGTATCTTATGTACTTTACTTTTCAAGTAATGAAGTCACTATTCTAAAAAGTAAATATTTGTAATAATTCTAAGTGGAGCTACTATTCACTCACATGTCTATCAGATATTTATATGGAGTATGAGATCATGGATGATGATCTCTAGTTTGTTGTATTATTCTTCTTCCTCTATATAAAGGGAGTTTGTATCAATTAAGAAAAAAGTCCCTTCAAACTAAGTTTCTCTCTACTAAATAAAACCATGAATTTCTAAACACATTTATTTTTCATCCTAATTTACTTTCAATATATATGTTGATAGTACAATGATCCTTATGAGTTAATGTTGAGTTAGTCAATTAGACTTGTTAAAAAAGTGTTATCCTATTTTAGCCTAGAAGAAGCTGTGTTATGGACTATGCATGAGATTGCTCTGATGAAGCTTAATTCTATTAATTCATCTATGTTCATGGATGTAGTATGCTATATGTTGTACTTGCAGCTTGCAGCTGAGTTTGTTTTACACACTCAAAACATCTATGGTCATGGATACCCCCAAGTGGTATCTGAGCCATAGTACTATTTATAAATATATATGAATAATAATGAAGGGAGAAGAAACCTCTACAACCATGACTACTTCCCAAAATTCCTAGAAAGATACAGTTTCCCATACTTCTTCTCTTCTTATCACTCCTTCCTGTACCCAATCCATTACTAATAAAATAGATCAACTTGTATCAATTACCCATATTCCAGAAGACTCTAAATTCAATAGCTCTCTACTTTCAATCCTTAATCTTTATGTAGTTTTTAAGAAAATAAACCACATGAAAAAATTACCAATCTTATTTCTCCCACACAAATTCATATTAAAGAATATGTTCAAACAACTAGCCTAAACTAATGTTCTTTATCTTCTACTTTTGTAAAATAGTATGTCACTTTAGAGATTCCTCCAGGGTTTATCTCTCACTAGAAAAAACAAGGCTACTCTCATCTCCACCTTGGAAGTGTTAGAGTTGTTCTCTCATACCATGGAAGAAAAGGTATGCTAGTCACTACAAGATTATCTTTATTAGATACCACTTAGGAGTATCTGTAATCGTAGATGTTTTTGGAGTGTAATACAGAATTGCAAGTATAACACAAAGCATACTACATCCATGAACACAGATGAATTAATAGAATTAAGTTTCATCAGACTTGTCTCACGCATAATCCACAATATAGCCTCTCTTGGGCTAAAATAGAATAACGCCCTTTTAATAAGTCTGACTGACTAACTCAACATTAACTCATACAAATCATTGTACTGTCAATAGATTTATTGAAAGTAAATTAGGAAAAAGAATATATGTGTTTAGAAATTCATGGTTTTATTTAGCATAGAGAAACTTAGTCTAAAGGAACCTTGTTTCTTAACTGATACAAACTCCCTTTATATAGAGGAAGGGAGGATACAAACTAGAGATCATCATCCATGATCTCATACTCCACACAAATTTTTGATAGACATGTGAATGAATAGTAGCTCCACTCAGAATTATTATAGAAATTTACTTTTTCAAATAGTGACTCTATTACCTGAAAAGTAAAGTACATAAGAAACTATAACTCCACTACTGATAGAGAACTGTGGTTCCACTATCTGAATTATGGTGAATGTGAAAGTGATAGGATCATGTTTCTATAGTCTTCACTGTTTGAATCATAAAAAGAATGAAACATAGGATTCCTTTTATAAGCCATTAAGTTAAAAGTATCACATTCTGGTTGAATTGATGCCAGAGTCTCATCAATATCTTATTGAGTTGTAGGTGTTCCATCTGCATTTCTTGGTAGTGTTTATGAGCTAGATGGTCCTACAAGAGAAGAATCAAATGCCAATGTCTGGATAGCTAGATTATTCTATGCTGGAAAAGAATTAATAATCTCGTTGTGCTGCTTGTGAATCATTTCAGGAACATCTGATTATTCAAAAGAAAAGGGACCACTATCTTAGAAATATTCTCCAATGAATTGGAAAGGAAGCTCGGTAGTGGTTTTTGCATGCTGTTGATAATGTCTTATCCAATTTCAATTTTGAATCATTAAGTGAAAATGAGTGGATTTCTGATAAATAGATAGGAATTATTAAGTTCACAAAGGTGAATTTTTAATTCCATCTTTTTTGCTCATTATTGAAAAGTTTACCAGAAATGCAGATGAGACTCTATATAAAGGGAGTTTGTATCAGTTAAGAAACAAGGTTCCTTTAGACTAAGTTTCTCTATACTAAACAATGAATAAAAAAAGATCATTAATCAAAAATAGAGGAAGGGAGGATACAAACTAGAGAGCATCATCCATGATCTCATACTCCACACAAATTTTTGATAGACATGTGAATGAATAGTAGCTCCACTTAGAATTATTATAGAAATTTACTTTTTCAAATAGTGACTCCATTACCTAGAAAGTAAAGTACATAAGAAACTATAACTCCACTACTGATAGAGAACTGTGGTTCCACTATCTGAATTATGGTGAATGTGAAAGTGATAGGATCATGTTTCTATAGTCTTCACTGTTTGAATCATAAAAAGAATGAAACATAGGATTCCTTTTATAAGCCATTAAGTTAAAAGTATCACATTCTGGTTGAATTGATGCCAGAGTCTCATCAATATCTTATTGAGTTGTAGGTGTTCCATCTGCATTTCTTGGTAGTGTTGATGAGCTAGATGGTCCTACAAGAGAAGAATCAAATGTCGATGTCTGGATAGCTGGATTATTCTATGCTGGAAAAGAATTGATAATCTCGTTGTGCTGCTTGTGAATCATTTCAGGAACATCTGATTATTCAAAAGAAAAGGGACCACTATTTTAGAAATATTCTCCAATGAATTAGAAAGGAAGCTCAGTAGTGGTTTTTACATGCTATTGATAATGTCTTATCCAATTTCAATTTTGAATCATTAAAGTGCAAATGAGTGGATTTCTGATAAATAGATAGGAATTATTAAGTTCACAAAAGTGATTTTTTAATTCCATCTTTTTTGTTCATTATTGAAAAGTTTACTAGAGTAAGTTGACCAGTGTTACGCTTAATTTCTTAACCAGAGAACTCCAATTTGCGGATATTGGAAATAAGGTCTATGGAAAATAAAAACTAAATGAAAATTTATTACTTATTCCCTAGGCTTTTCCCATAGTTTATTTCTTTGAGCAATCAGTAATAAATCTCTTTTCCACCAACTAACAGAATCATACCACTTCAAAAATTTCCATGTGAACTTATTTGAATTTTCTTCAATGTGCAGGAATTTTATCATATCTGTAGACCATTATTTTAGCTTTAAATTGTTACAGTCCTAATTAAAGGATGCCAAACTAAATTCGGATCAACTTTAAAAGATTTAAACCTAATTTATAACTTTTAAATGGGTTGATTCGGATTTAAAGGGCGTATATTCAAACGATTAATATTTTGAATGTCCAAGCTTAATTTATAGGGTTCAAATTCAATTATTTGGTCCGATTAAAGTATTTTTAGACCAGTTTTAAGTCAGCAAGGCCCTAGGTGACTTGAACCATGGTTCATATCGATCTGAAGGGCCAAAATTGACATGAGCATTTGGTGGCCCAAATCGACATGAGCCTTGGATCATGTCGATTTGGCACACCAAATCGACATGGCCTTTTGATTCTGAACTTGATTCTGAATCAAACAGCCAAATCGACATGGAATTTGATTCTGAAGTAATTTTTGGGTTTCCTAATTAAATTTGAATCCTTTTATCTTGGATTAGGCAGATTAGGTTTAGGTTAAGCCTAATTTTGCCTATAAATAATAAGCTTTAATACTTTAACAGGGATCAGCAATTTTAAGCACGGATTAGCAACAATAATTGAGAATTAACAATTACCAACAATAATAATCAAGCAACAATATAAACACAGCAAGTCAATAAGTGAGGCAGTCTCCAGCCAAAAACACAATTGGTGTAAGCAATTTAAATGCTTGGATCAATACATTCAACCTTGGTGGAACCTTCAAACATAGGTTTAGCTTTCTAATACCATTTTTTATTCAGTGTTTGCAAATCGAAATTTAAGATATTATCGTAGAAGTTGGTTTATTAAATTATTTTATCCAGTAGCTTCATTGTTAACACTCAAGTACATATTTTATAAAACTAAAACCCTAACTTATTCTGTAAACCCCAAATCCCAGCAATTCTTAAAATCCTAACCTATTCTATAAATCTTAAAACCTATTCTATAAACCCTAAAACCAATTTCTTAAACCCTAACCTATTCTGTAAACCTAATCTCTAATCCAGTAACCTAAATTCTAAACCTTAATCCAAAACTTAATCTGTTTTCTAAAATTTAATTTCCAAACCTTAATCTAAACCTTAATCCAAACCCTTTTTTCCCTAATTTTTTATAAATATAAAATCCTAGTTTAAATAGAAACCATAATTCCCCAACAAAACTAATTTTAAAAATTGTTTAGCTTTCCGGAGCACTACCCCCTTGACTCCTGCCCGCTGACTAGGTATCGCGGCGCCCTATATTTCATTAAGGGGGTTAATGTTTGCTTATGGATTGTACCCTTTTTGTGATTGCATTATATTTAAACTCTAATTTATTATTTTTATGATAATTAAACTATATGTTTGAATTAATTATTATGTTTGGATGGTTTAATTGGTTAATTGTTTTTTTTTTTAGTTGTAAAAGGCATATTTCCACTTTGTGGGTGCCTTGTTTATTTGATTTGCTTCTTTTATTTTATTTATATTTGGGGACCAATGTATGGGGCATGTTTCCACCAATTGGTGAGTTTCCCATTTTGTTTATCTTGTTTTATTTTTATGGATTTGGATATTGTAAAGGCATGTTTCCGTTCTATGATGGGTGCCTATTTTGTTTGGACTTATTTTGATTTTTAATACAATGATTATTTATTTCAATATTTGCATGTAATATGGATAATATCATAATTTTTAAGAATTTAATAATATTTAAATCTAAAAAGGAGGTCACTTCCAATGAACCGGGCGTTATGGGAGTGTTGGGCCACTCTTACCTTTCCCATGCGTACCCAACTTTTCGAACCCAATAGGGTTGGGGATTCCTTAGGAATCGAGTCATCCATCCCTTTCTTTTTTTCAGCCCGTCCAAGTGGTGACTGCTTTTTCTCTGGGTTTAGGGTTGTGTTCTCTAAGGACCTGGGCCTAACAATATCGAAGTCGCAAGAACCATTCCACTGGGAGTGGGGACGAAAATCCCCGCTCACAATATCCGTGATATGAATCTCCAAAGTATGGTTATATAGTATAGAAAGACACCATAAAAGCCAGTTTGGAGAGAGGTGATAAATTAACATCCATGGGTACTCTGGGTAAAAAACATTACACTCAAGGCCCATATGAAAATGATTGTGAATATGTTCCAGATAAATAGAAATGTGGGTTCTTGCAAATTATTGGATTTTAGCAGGAGTTGTAGGATAAAAGTTTGGATGGAATTCCAAATTTTGTCCTAATGACATTGTAGGTCTATTTTGTGGGTAAGAATAACCTCCGTAAATCTTGATCGAAGGGAATGAACTAGTAGCAGTGATAAAGGGAATAGGTTTTGCTTGTCTAGATAAAATATCAGGAATTAAGTTTTTTTGACCTTTTATGTGTTCTACTAAATAGTCATACTTAGAATATCATTCTTGCAGTCTTAAAAATTGTTATGGAGGGAGAGCTTTTTGTTTAAATTTTAAGGCCTTTGGGAAAGAAGTATTATCTAGGATAATCAAAAAATGATGATCAAGGAGATGGAATTCAATTTTCTTAATTCCATATTTAACTGCTAGGATTTCTTTATAAAGTGGAATGTTAGTGGTTTTCACTGTCTTTGAACTAACCACTTACATGACCACAGTAGTGTGTTTGACCATTAATTTTTTTTAAGGAAAACTGCACCCCAATATTCATCGCTTACATTACTTTGCAGAATTATAAGACCAGTAGAAGGAATGTGGAGAGGGATAGGTTGAGAAGCAACCTTTTTAATGAATCTCTATATCTTCTATTTATTTGTTTGTCCAAGGTGTAGGATTTTTCTTAAGGAGTTTGGACAATTGGCTATTGGGCTGGGTTAAAGCATTGTTGGAGAATTTTTCTTAAGAAATCTCTAATATAATTGATTATACTTAAGAATTGTTAGATTTTCTTAAAAGATAGATTTAAAAAAGGAAATTTAAGCAATTCCTCTACTATATGTGGGCTAGGAGTATAAACATCATTTTCAAAGTGCATGCCTAAGAAGTCCATAGATTTTTGGCCCAATGTGCTTTTCTTTTTTGAAATCATTATTCCATATTTTTGGTCAATAGAAGAGAAATGTTGAAGCAATTAATGATGGGCTTCTAATATTGGAGATAATAGTAAAATGTCATCAATATAAATCAGAGTTGTATAAGGAATAGACTGGAAAATACGGATCACGGCTTTCTAGAATAATGACGGGGTGACTTTAAGTCTAAATGGCATAACAGTACATTGATATGGAGCATCCAGGATATAAAAAGTTGTCTTTGATCTATCTTCAAGTTTTATACCAAGTAGCCAAAATCCTTCTTTAAGATCAAATTTTGAAAATATTTGTGCCTCCATGAGATGAATCCTTCATTTCTTGATTTTTGGAAGAGGAATTTGTCATCTTGTCAAAACATATTAAGAAGCTTGTAATTTATAACAAGTCTCTTTGTTCCTCTAAGCATTTTTTATCATTTTTGAACATAGAAAGATTGATATTATTGAAGAAGAGACTCACTCTCTTGTCTAGCTAGAATAAGATATGAATGAGACATTCCAGGATAAGAGGCTTTTGTGGGATTAATATCTTCATTCTTCTTGAAAGGGAGAGAAATGAAGAAATTTTTCATTTCTCCATAAAGGAGTGGAATGTTTGAACTCTGAATAAGAGTCTGCACATGAAGGAAGCAATGAAATTTTGATGTCTTCAAAGATTATAGAAACCTCTAATAAGGAAAAGATTCTCCGTATATCTTTGTAAGGTTTAAACATCTTCTTGTGTATAATGCCAGTAGGGAGAATTTGCAAATTCTTCACATTTTGATAAACATATTGGCAGAGATGAACTAAGGATATGTGTCCAGATAATATAGTCTAGAAAATTATATTCCAATCTTTCTCCTTGTGATTAGGTGTGTATAGATCACCTTTTCATCTGCTGCTTTAAAATGTTCTATATGAGTCTTCCAATATGAGTTAGGAAAAATTGCTAGTTTCATCATGGATATATGAGCACTTATATCCATGAATGCAATTAATGGAATTGCTCTGTTATTCTTTGTCGAAAGTATAGAAATTTGGACCAATGGAGTATACAATGATGGATCTACTGAGTATATTGAAGGAAAAGAAGGTTGATGTTGTTAAAGATGATAAATTGGAAGATATTCTTCCTTTGAATAAATAGAACTAGATTTTAAGAAAGACTCATCATCCTTCATATGGATAGCACATATGGTCTCTTGGTCAGCTTGGTCTTGTTCTGAAAGAACTGACTCAATTTCATTATTATTATTAGAAAGTTAAATTAATGCTTGATGGATCTGCTGAATGAGCATGGCTTCTTTAGCGAGCTTTTTAGGATAATTTTTTGCAAAATGTCCCTTTCCACCACAAGCATAACACATGTCTGGACTTCTTCTTTTAGACTAAGGAGATCATTTTTTGAAGAATCTAAACTTTTTACATTTTTTGAATCTTCTTAATTTTTCAGTTCTAAAAGCAGAAGTAAATTTATGAACATGAGACTCCTTTCTATAAGAACACTTCTTTTTATGGCATTGAACCTTGAAGTCTAATGGCTTTCTACAAGCAATTTTGAATTTATGAGCATCTTCTTGTAAGAACTTCTAAAAAAACTTTTGATTTTCACATAGTTTAGTGAGAACCGTATGAGTAATCTGATGAATTTCTCCTAAAGAGACTTGTATCATTAGCTTGTTCCAACTGTGTCACTTGCTTTTGTATATCATATTGAAGTTCTTCTGGAAGTGAAGCAATGTATGTTTGCTTTATGCTAGGATCATTAGTTCCTTTTAGAGTATAAAATTTTATCATCATTCTTTGATGATGCCTATAAAATTTCTTCATCATTTTCTAATAATCCCTATCTATATCCTTCCATTTGAGAGAACGCTTCATCTCATAAAACTCTTATTGGTCTTTATTCCATATCAAAATATAATCTCCAAGGAATACAATATGAATCCTTATTAATTATGTATAGATATAAAGTGTAAAGAACTATAGCTGAAAATATTCATCTTGAGAAATAAACCATTCTCAAAGCAATCTTGAAAATCTGGCTGCAAATTATACTGACACTTGAGAGAGTTCAGTTCCTTTGTAAAGTTATAATTCAATCCATGTAGTGAATTCTAGCATTTTGTCTTTCCTTTTAATAGGAGTAATATCATCAAAGGTGAACCAATGACCATTTATAGGTCTCTTGTCATGTGATTGGTCAGATCTCAAATCGGCATGACCATCTACAACCGGTTCTGGTGGTGGTGGATCATCCATTGAAAGCTGAGAAATATCTGCTTGATAAGTTTCTAAATCATCAGAACATTTATCAGGAAAGTCTTCAAGATCATCATTGTTAGAATTGACTGAAATTTCTGAAACAATATAAAAAAAATTTTGTTGCCATCTATTGTTGTTGAGTAATAGGAGGAATTGAAATAGATATTGCTAGACTAGTTGTTATAGAAACTTGTAGAGTTCTTGAAAATATTGTTGTTTATGTATAAGTATTCTATACTGTAGTAACTGGAGGTACAGAAGAAGCTAGAACTATGATTTTATGAGGCCTTGCAGGAAGAAATAACTCATGAACTATTCCAAAAGGGGACTTGGTAAAAACTGGTGGATAGGATATGCTAAAAGGGTTAAAAGGATCTGGTAGAGGAGGTTATTTATATTTGGAAAGTATATCTCTTTCCATAGCTTGGAGTTTAACTTTTAGGATTTAAATTTCTCCTTTTTTTTTCCTCATTAAACTCAAGTCATAAGATTGTTGTTGAATCATTGATCTCAATTCTAAGTTTAGATAATTAATTCTATTTATCAAAGAATTATGGTAATGTTTTATCTTATATGACATTTTTTTAAGAACCATGGAGATCTTGTTTGTCTGAATAGATAGCTGACTTATCTTAGAATCAATTACCCTAAGGTAATTATTCTGAACTTGAGCATTTTGGAATCGCCAATTTAAAACTTGTTCAAATTGGTGTGGTTCTAAAGTTTGTCTAGAAGTAGGAATAGTGGTTGGTTAAACATAAGGTCTAGCACTAATTTTTTTTCTAAAAATCATTCTATTTTTCAAAAGGATGGAAATCGTCTGGAGAGGGTGGAGAAAATATCACACGGGTTAAAGGTATTTGAGGAATAGGTTGATACGCCAGTAGGGCACATCATTTTGGCTTTAATGGTTCAAGTATTTTTTATGGCTTTGGAACATCAAGAAGTCCTTCTCTTTCAAGAATCTTAAGAGCCTCATTATATATCTCAAGAGAGAGGGGATACTCCTTCTTCTGAATTTTTGAATTAATTCTAATCCAAGGATTGTTGTTTGAGTCAAAAGGAGGATATTTTGGACTAGATACTTTAGTTTTACAAGAAGAGAAAAATATCTTAGGTCCATAAGTCTAGTAGATTGAGGAGAAAAGTTGTATTCTCCTATTTCCTCATGACATGTGTAGCATGGGTCACATTCTCCAGAGCTTGGGATATCCCAAATGAAATGTCCTCTGATCTTTTCAGCATAACTTGTATCACCATCAGCAGTAAAACTATGAATTGAAATTTTAACTTTCCTATTAAAATAGGTACTGCCATACAATTGTGGAAAATAGTAGGAAGAGAACTAAAACTTGAGCCTTCTGAAGAATCTATTTCTATAGGAGCAATGAAGACTGTCTTTACTATACCATCTTTTCTTCTTATGAAAATAGAATTCATCATTTGAGTAGTCTTTGAATCTTGTTTTAGTATCTCATAACTGGTAACTCATTCTAAAGGAATGAGCTTTATCAGTTCATCTCTAGGCAGTTATCTAGGTGTCTGAACAATTATTGGCATCTATATAAATATAAAAAGCATCAGTTGACAATTCTAGAGCAAATAGGTTGATTTAATAGTCTTATAGTTTGTACAGTATGTGATGATGATTTTAGCAGATAATTACCCATCAATCTGTTCAGCTCCTGTTATCTGAACTTGGATTTTTAGACTGGTAGACAGATGCCTATCATCCAAAGACATGTAATTTTCAATAAAAAGTCAGGACAACACTTCTAGCATTAAGTGTTGTAAGATTTGTCCCGATTAAGTCTTGTAGTGACGGGCAAATCTTTTCTTCCATGGTATGAGAGAACAACTCTAATACCTCTACGATGGATATGAAAGTAGTCTTGTATTTTTCATTGAGAGATAAGCTCTAGAGGAATCTTTAAAGTGACATATTGTTCTGCAAAAGTGGAAGATAAAGAATATCTTTTCTCTCACTATAATTAATATTTTACTTTAATTTTTATTTTTTATTCAAATTTCACTATTAAATAAAAATATTCTAATAAAATAATAAAAATTAATATTTTAAATTATATTTTGAGTATATAAAATTTATTAGTTTTTATAGAGAAAAAAAATTAATTTTGATTACAAAAAACATATAACACTCATAAAAAATAATATAAAAAGTGAAAAAATAAAAATTATTAAAAAGTCATTAAACTTATTTTTTTTAAAAAAATTTATATATTACACATGTAAAAAATAAAGTTAAAAAAACATTAATTTCATTATGTATATGTTGTATAGATGTTTAGTATATGTTCTATGTATATTTGGTGCATATTGTAAATATTTGTTAGATGTTATGTGATTGTTATGTATTTGTTATATGTATTATATGATATTAAGAGTTCACCTCACCATACCGTGAGAAAATCATCTCATAAAACAGAGGTACAATACATTGTTATACCAGACAACACAATGTTCCTTAGCCCTGCTCACCACTAGTAGCAGCTATAGTCGAATTTCCAGCTTATATACCTCAATAGCCATGAATGTTTCTAATGTATTGAAATATGATTAGTCTAAGCTGGAAGTTTCATACAGAGCATACTCTATCAAGAGTCACAGATGAAAAACAGAGTATCGTTTCACCATATTAGTCTCATGCATCATCCAAAAACACAGTCATTCTCAAGGCTAAAATAGGGCATCGCCCTTTTGACATACTCTGGTTAACATACTTACTCCGTTTAACATACTCATATCATTCATACGGATCTTTACATGGTATTCATAAATAAACAAAATAATAAATCAGAAAGAAGATGAAAAGTTTTTAGAACTGCTTGATTTTATTTAAAAGAAAGGGATTAGTTTCCAAAGGTAAACTATATCCCCTTACACTGATACAAAGTCCCTTTTATAGAGAAAACGAGAAGGATAAATGCAAATAAGAGATCATCCTGGATGATCTCATAGCAAACTAACTAATACAGACATGTGAATGTACAGTCACTCTACTTAATCATTTAAATAGTAACCCCATTGTCTGACTTAAAGTGAATGAGAGGGTGACATGTTCATGTTTTTGTAGTCTTCAGAGTCTGAGTCATAGTAAGCACGAACCATAGGATTCCTTTCATATTCCATTAAGTTAAAAGTATCCATCTAAGTGGGCTGAGTTGACTGAGCACTAGCTATTGCTTTGTCAATATCCTGTTGAGTCGTGAGTGTACCATCAGCATTTCTTTCAATGGTCAAAGAGCCAACAATTGTAGTGATAGTTGGAACTGTGGTGATAGCTAAAGCATCTAAGACATATGGTTCTATCTGAGCTGGATGAAGAGATAATGAGGAATCTCCTTCTATTGAAGCTTGTGAATTACTAGGTCCTGTACTTTGAGTTTGTTCAAAATCAAAGGGACCATTGTCTAAGAAATACTCTCCTATGAGTTGGAAAGGGAGATCAGTGATTGTCTATGTATACTATTGGTAATTTCTAATCCAATTTTTATTCTTCACCACTAATGTGCATATGAGAGGTCTTCTGACTATCTGAGAGGAGTTACTGAGACTACAAAGATGATGTCTCAATTGAATCTGCTTCTAGTAATTATGAAATTTTGACCAGGAAGAGTTTTCCAATGAACTGCTTGATTTCTTGACCAAAAAATACATGTGTGAGGATATTGGAACAATGGTTTATAGAATATAAAAATGACATGATAGCTTCTAGCTTCTTCGTCTAGTTTTTCCCATAACCTTTTATTGTGAATAATATGCAAAATTCTTGTTACCACCATGAAATTTGGTTGAACCACTTGAGAAAATTGTATGGCAGGGAGGATGAAATGTCATCAATAGATTTAAAATTGAGCATATCCATGACTGCTATTTCTCCTACATGATTGTATAATTTAGTGATACACCATAAAAACCATAGTTCAGTAAGAAACTGAGGATGACTGGGAAAAAGGTAATATATCATCATCCATGGGTATTCAGGATATAACAATTTAACTTCTGGATCCACATTGAAGTGGTTGTAGATGTGTTCAAGGTAAATAGAGACCTGAGTACGGGCAAAGTGTTGTGCTTCAGTAGGTGTCTAAAAATGACATCTAGGAGGAAACTCGGCATTTGGTGAATTCCATAAGGGCGGCCTTGATGGTAAATTTCCAAGGGAATATCCTTTATACATAAATTAGGATACAAGGAAAAGTGTTTTCCATGGTTACTAAAGGGATTGATTTGGAAGGTCAGGACAAAAGGTCAGGGATTAAATTTTTCTGGCCTTTGATATGTTCGACAGAATAGTCATACTCAAAAACCATTCTTGAAGTCTGAGGAGTTGGTCAAGTGGAAGTCAATTAAGTCTCAATAAACTCCATTTTTAGAAAGCATACCCAAAAAGTCAATTAATTCTCAATCCATAATAATCTTCTTTTCAGAGATCATAATATCATAATATTTAACAATACAAGAAAGTTGCAGAAGCAATTTGAGATGGATTTCTACTTGTAGACCCTTAATTTTTGACCCAGTCTGGTCTAATATTTTTTATATAGTCCAAAATAATTTTTGTGGTATTTTAATTAAATAATATTTATTTTAGCATTTATTATTTATAATTTTTAATAAAAATAAAAGAGGTAATATTAATAAAGTTAAAAAATATATATATAATAAATAAATAAATAAATAAAAATCGGCAATGAAAAAATTGGCGATGAAAAATTTTCATCGCCGAAAGTGAATTGTCTTGGGCCAATTCGTCGCAGGAATTTCCTGCAGCGAATTGGCTGGCCCGTCCAAGCTCTTGCAATTTTCGTCGGCAGCAACTTTTAGCCAGCGAAATTTTCCAGCACAGTTTTTTTCGAAACCCAATTCTATTTCGTTTTGATTTCTTTTCCTAAATGTTTTAATTTTCTTAGACAATTAGAAGTAGGTTTTTTATTTTTTCCATAAATACCACATTAAAACACAGAATTAAGGATCGAAAAATTATTTTACTTGATCAGGATCTAGACTTTGGACTTCTGACTTGGGAGGAAAAAGGAGACAGAAAACCCTAGGAGAAGAGACGGCAAAAAGGAATTAGCAGCATTCATCAATCATCAATCCATCAAAGGCAGCAACATTGCCTTTGTTATTGTTCATCCAGAAATCTATTTTTTGGTGGAACCGACAACGCAGGTTTGATCTTTAATCATAAATTATATATTCACAGTAGCTTTGTTTTCTTTGATTAATAAGAATATGCAGTAACTTGATCTTTGTTTTAATAACTTTAACTTTAATTATTTACTTTAGTTAATATATTAATCAGTTGGTTTTCAAAACTCCACTTACACATTTTATAAAAACTAAAAACGTAAAACAATCCAGTAGCCCAAATCATAAAATCCTAAATTGTTCTTCTATTTCCAAAACTTTAAAAACCCTAAATTATTCTTCTGTTTTAATACTTTAAAAATCCTAAATGGTTCTTCTGTTTCCAAAACTTTAAAAACTCTAAATTGTTCTTCTGCTTCTAAAACTTTAAAAACCTTAAATTGTTTTTCTGTTTCAAAACTTTAAAACCCTAAATTATTTTTCCTCGAACTATTTTCTTAATCATCTAAACCCTAACTTTTTTGTCCGAAACTTCAAAATGTCTTCTTAATTCTCTAAACCCTAATCTTCTTTACAGTTTTTAAAAACTTTAATCATAATTATTTCTATAAAACTCTAAACTATTTTCTTCAATTCTAAGATCGAATATGTTTTCCAAAATATCAAAAACCCTAAACTATCTTATTAATTCTCAAAAATTAATCCAGTAAACCCTAGTTTTCTAAACCCTAATTCTTAAAACATCAAAACTTTATGATAAGTTCATCAGCACCTAAAGCCCTAATCCAGTGAACCTAAAACCTAATTGAGTAAATCTAAATCCTAATTCTTAACTTAGTAACCATAATCCAGTGAACCTAAAACCCAATCTTTCAAAATTATAAACCTTAATGTCTTAAAGTTCCAAAACCCTAATTTCATGATGTTAGCCCTAAACCCTAATTTGATTAACCAAAAGCCTTTCTATTTTCTTAAATTTATAAATCCTAATCCACTCTATTTTTCCAAAAATCATCACAGTAGCCTAAATAATAATAATAATAATTCCAAAATCCCAAAACCCTAAATGTTAATTAAAGAACCCTAAATTGAGACATAAATCTAAATTTGGATCTTTATTTGCTTTATTTTTAGATTTAATTATGTAGTTTATTATATGTTTTGATGGTTGATTTATTTAATTTCAATGTTTGATTTATTTAATTTATCATGGATGAATATTTTCTTTATTATTATGATTATTATTTGTTTGTTTTGGTATTAAAATTGTAAGAGGTATGTTTTCCACTTTGTGGGTACCTCATTAATTAATTTTCATGTAATTTGAATTGCTTTTTATATTTTGGACCAATGTAAAGGATATGTTTCCACCTTTCGGCGGGTGTCCTATTTAGTTTAGACATGGACGATGTAAGGACATATTTTCATTCTCGGATGGGAGTCCATTTATTTTCTTTGTTTGGACATTGCTTTGATTTTAATATAATGATGCTTTATTTTAATTTTTGCATGTAATATGGATAATATTGTTATAATTAAGAATTTTATACTATTAAGACCTGCAAAGGAGGCCGGTTCCAATGAACCGGGCATTGTGGGGGTGCTGGCCGTTTCTCATCTTCCCCACATGTACCCAACTTTCCGAACCCATTAAGTGGTTGAAAATTTCTTAGGAATCGAGTCATCCACCCCTTTCTTTTTCCCAGTCCATCCGAGTGGCGACTCCATTTTCTCCGGGCTTAGGCTCGTGTTCTCTAAGGTCCCGAGCCTAAACAGTGTCGAAGTCGCAAGAACCATTCCACCGGGAATGGGGGCGAAAATCCCCGCTCATAGTGACGAATCCACTGGGGATAAGAGAAGTTGATTCCGTTGGTCTTTATATTATTCTATTCTTTCTTATCATGATATTACAGTTAGGACGCCCGTGTTACCAATATTGTGTTATGTAAGGGATACCACACTTTCACTCAAGGTATGGAGATTGAGCGTGGCATAACCACTCATAGCCTTGTACCATTTGGTATATACTTGCTATGGGAACCTAAGCCTTTTAACCCAAAGACTAAAGCTCACGTAATTGGCCTAGTTACTTTCCTTAGGTTTTTACCCCAAATGCTTGTTGTTTGATTATGGTTAATTTATCTTGGCTTCAATCATGGCTTATTTGGTTTGTTCTTTTTCTAATATGGCCTAAATACATTGTGAGATCAAAATAAATTTTTCTTTAAAGTCCAAAAGATCAAACCATTTTTAAAAATTTTCAAAGTGGTCTTTGGATATATAACTTTTCCATAAACAAATTCTTTTTCTCATTACCTAAATACTAAGCCCAAAATCCATTTTTTCTAAAATCTTTTTACAATGGGCTTAGAAACAAAATTATTTTTATCCAATATTTTTCTTTGAAAGAGCTTGCAAATTATTTAGGTCAATTACGAAATACCAAAAATCAATTGTGAGCCTAGTTTATACTAAGAAGTATTAATCATGGGATTGTTTTTGGCATGAACCATTATTTACTTTTTTAAATGAGAAATCTATTATAATAAACCTCTTAATTTTGTTTTAATCCAATATAGCATAAAAGCTACTTTAGTTGGTTAAATGGATTAAAGCCTAATTAATGGGAATTATCATGAACTGATTTCTATTTTTAAAAATATAACTATTGGTTGAAACGCCCCAGGGAATTATTCGAAAAACAAGATTTCCCATGTTGGTATTTTGTTAACTATATTACCTAGGAAAAGAGACTCGCCATTCATGTATGGATGTTATAAGGTTGAAGGAACGTCCTAATTATCTTTTTTTGTTGATTGTTTGTGCATACATGCATACATTTGCATCTCATATCATTGATCCTTTCTGGCCCACAGCCCTAGATTACGACAGTTCAAAAGCTTACGACAATCCGACCTACGCCGAAGATGAAGAATCTAGTAGCAACTCAATTATTTGCTCACCAAAAGCAATGGAGCCAAAACAAATTCAAAGAATGGTGGATGATGCCCTCAATGCCAAGATAGAAGAAATAAAAGAGGCCCTAGCTGAGACCATGAAGAACCAATTGGCTATAATTTTAGGAAATAATGCTGAAGCATCTACTAGCACTAAGAAGCCAAAGGACAAGGGGAAGGTTAAAGTTGGTGAAGTGGTTTTTGATGATGATAAGGTGATCATTGATGATGATGATGATTGGGCTCAATACTTCCAAGATCCTCGGGACAAGAAGAAAGAACCAAAGATTGTTGAAAGATCAGTTATGGAGAAAACCAAAATGTCTAATGTTGAAAAGATGATTACGGATTTGGAAAAGAAATTTGAGAAGAAGCTAAAAACTGAAGAAATGTCCAAAGTTGACAAATTATTTGAGCTAGACGAAGAAGTTTCATACAAATTCAAGATGCCATCTTTTGCAAAGTTTGATGGAACTGAAAATCCTCACCTCCATGTGAAGCAGTATATCACTGCTATGCAGTCTGCCCGAGCAACTAAGGCTCAAACTCTAAGGTACTTCATGCTCTCATTGGATCTTGTTATCCAAAACTGGTTCAATACCTTAAATGATGGCACACAAAAGAATTGGGATATGCTATACAAGGCCTTCATCCAACAATATGGATACAATGTCAAGATGGAAGTTACCTTAATGGAAGTGGAGTCCATTAGACAAAGGCCAAATGAGAATTTTGTGGACTATGTAAAGAGATGGAGGAACAAGGCTGCTTTGCTCAAGAAGAGGCCTGATGAATCTGATCAAATAAGGATGATTGTGAGAGGGGTGTTGCCTAGTCTTTGTGAAAGGATGTCGCATACACTCATCCGTGATTTCAAAGAACTCCTCCAAGCTGGTCTGCAAATTAAAGAATGGGAAAGAGAGAAGAACCGCTTTTCAACAAGAAGGAACAAGAAAGGGAACTATCAGTCTGGTAACCAAGGCATGCAAAAGGCAGTTGGTGTTAATGCTACTAGCCAAGGAACAAGAAGGCAGTTTTCAAAATTGGGAAAACCACTGTCTTAGGTTCTCAACAAGCTACAAAAGAAGGGATTGTTACAACCCTTAAATCCTTGTCCTTTGCCTAACCCTGTCCCACCTAATTTTGACACTAAAGAATTTTGTCAATTTCATCAAATGCAAGGACACGGCACGGATAGATGTGTGAGGTCGAGGCATGAGATCCAAAGTTTGATTGATAGTGGAAAGCTGCCTGAGCCCAATAAGCCAAACACCAAAGACAATCCATTGCCAAGGTTCAATAGAGTACCACTATCGACAACCTTCATGATTGGAGGAGGTTTACATGAAAGTTTTGTCATGTCTTCTTTCCGAGATGTGGGTGGAGAAGCAACCAAAGAAGAAGAGGTATTTAGTGAAATTGAACAAGCTATGGTGGGTAAAGAAGTAGCAATTTGTGTTGTGAATGGGTTTTAGGATTCAATCAATAGTGATGACGATCTTGCATCCAAGAAGGAGGAATGGACCTTGTCCGAGCCCGAAGAAGATGAAGTAATAAACATAAGATCCGGTAAGCCTTATGCAAGGCCACCACCTAAGGAGGTAAAAGTTAATAAAGGAAAGGAAGTCGAAGTAGGAAACAAAGAAGAGGAAGATGATATTGTTCTCAAGCAATTGAAAAGAACCCAAGCAAGTGTTAGCATTTGGGACTTATTGGCTACTTCTAAAAAGCACCGAGAAACTATGGCTAAAACCTTGGCCAGCATGCCAATTTGCACCTCTATAACATCGAAGGAGCTAATCAACTTCATAAAAATTGAAGGAGCAATGAAATGTGAAGATATTCAAGAGAAGAGCGAAGTTAATATGGGAGCGGTATCTTTCTCAGATATGGATTTACCAGAAGAGGGGAGAGATCACATCCGCCCTCTCTTTATCAAAATGGAAATCAAAGGAAAAAGGACTCCATGTGTAATGGTTACTGATGGGTCTGCCATAAATGTTTGTCCACTTAAAATATTGCCAAAACTAGCCATGTCAACAAGAGATCTAAATTCAATCGAAGTAACCATTCGAGCTTATGACAACACCAAGAGTCATGCCGAAGGAACTTTCAAAGCTACTGTCAAGGTTGGTCCAATTGAATCTATTGTTGAATTTGTTATTTTGGACATACCTGTTACCTTTGCCTTACTCTCTTGGGACGACCATGGGTTCATCCTCTTGATGGAGTTCCTTCTACCCTTCATCAAAAGATCAAGTTTACTAACGGAGATGAGACAGTGGTCACCGAGGTCGAAGATAATGAGGTTGTTAATGCTCTAATGATTGAGAGGTCTCTCAATAGTTTTCAAGTAGCTGCAATTTCTGATGATGAAGTAGTGGACTCTAAGGTCTTGAACATGATGAAGAACATGAGCTACCTTCCCGGAGCTGGTTTTGGAAAGGGAATGGCCGGTTTGACCAAGCTTCTAGATTTCAGAACTCAAACTTCCAAGAAAGGGTTGGGGTATGAAGAAGCCAACAAAAATGTCCAGCCAAAGAAGAGTGAGAAGAAGATCTTCCCACCACTTGAAGAGATCTTTGTCAAAGCTCTAGACATAGGTCCACTCCAAGGAAAGCCCGAGCCAATCATGTTCATGGAAAAGTTGATCCCGGGTTTTGAAATTTTTGCTGATGTTGCCGAGCTAGTGGAGCAAGTGAAGAAAAAGCTCACCTTGCCTGCCGACAAGGAGTCCAATCCAAAAAAGAAGAAGGAAGCTATTCTGAAAGCTGAGAAGACTCCGGAGGAGATCGCTGCCCTGGTTGAAGAGAAGTTTGAAGATATTCTGCTTTATGATTTTGAGAACAATGATTTTAATTTTGATTTTAATTTGTCTGCTCTGTATGAAGATGATGATGTTTTCTTTTCCAAAATTAATGCAATAAAGTCTAATTTTTCTTACTTATGTGATGTTTCTCCTAATGGTTGTATACATTCAAGTAGCAGTTGCATGAGCATCTTTAATATTAACTCTTTTGATACACAATCATTAAATTTGGGAACAACCAAAAATCATAAAAACATTAGCATAGCATCCGACCTTACTCCTGATGAGAGAGAGAGATTTGAAAAAATATTCAAAAAATATAAAGAAGTATTTGCTTGGTCTTATGAGGATATGCCTGAAATAGATCGAGACATAACCGAACATCTTATTCCTACTTACACTCACATGAAACCTGTCAAACAAAAGCTTAGGCGATTAAGACCTGAGTGGGCTGAATTTGTTAAAGAAGAGGTCACTAAACAAATACAAGTAAAGTTTCTTGAAGTGATAGAATATCCAGATTGGCTAGCCAATATAGTACCCGTGCCAAAGAAAGATGGAAGACTTAGGGTCTGCGTTGACTATAGAGATTTAAACAAGGCTTCCCCTACAGTTGATTTTCCTTTACCCCATATAGACGTCTTCATTCATAGTGCAGCCTCTAGCGTGCTACATTCAATTATAGATGGATTTTCCGGATACAACCAAGTATTAATGGCCCAAGAGGATAAAGCCAAAACTGCTTTCATTACTACATGGGGTATATTTTGTTGTAGGGTGATGCCGTTCGGCTTAAAGAATGTTGGAGCAACCTACCAAAGGATAGCCACCACACTATTTCATGACATGATGCATAAAGAAGTTGAAGTATATATTGATGATATGATGGTGAAATCAGATATGAGGGAACAACACTTCCAAAACTTAGAATTATTCTTCAATAGAGCATTAAAATATAAGCTAAGATTAAACCCGAAGAAGTGTGTGTTTGGGGTTACCTCAGGCAAATTATTGGGACATGTGATTGGTCCAAATGCCATTGGGATTGATCCTGACAAAGTTAAAGCAATCAGGGATATGCCAGCCCCTAAGATGGAGAGAGAAGTTAGGAGATTCATTGGTAAATTACAATACATTAGCAGACTTATAGCAAAGCTCACAACAATATGTGAGCCTATCTTCAAGTTACTTAAGAAGAATCAGCTGGTCTTATGGAATGAAGAGTGTCAAAGGGCCTTTGAACAAATAAAGGAGTATCTACTAAACCACCTATTTTGAAACCACCTAAATCCGGTAAACCCTTGTTACTATACTTAGCAGTAGAAGAAGAGTTGGTAGGAGCCATGCTAGCCCAAGCAGATGAGTCAGGGATTGAGCATGTAGTTTACTATTTGAGTAGAAAGCTCTTACCTTAGGAAATTAAGTATAGTATCATTAAAAAGACCTGTATAGCCATGGTTTGGTCTTCTAAGAAGTTGCGACATTACTTTCAATCTTATAGTGTGTAAGCAATTTCCAGGTTGGATCCAATGAAATACTTAAGGGAGACACCATCTTTGATTGGGAAGTATGGATGATGGTTGATAATATTGGAAGAATTTGAGATTGAGTATGTAACCAGAAAAATAATCAAAGGTAGAGCAGTGGCAGAATTCCTGGCCCAACAACCATTACCAGAAAGCGAAGAGGTAGTCCTGAAATTTCCGGATGAACATTTAGAGGCCATTAAAGTACAAGGATGGAAAATGTATTTTGACGGAGCAGTGAATAGGAAAGGAGCAGGTTTGGGAGTCATACTAGAATCGCCCGAAGGGAAACTTATCCCTTTAGCAAAAAAAATTGAAATTCAGGGCAACCAATAATATGGTGGAGTACGAAGCATGTATCTTTGGTTTGGAAACCCTAATGATTATGAAGGTGGATAAGGTGGAAGTTTTTAGCGATTCATTGTTAGTAATATCCCAAGTAAATGGAGAGTGGGAGTTGAAAGAAGAGAAATTAAAACCATACCACCATTACTTGACTATGATAAAGAAGAACTTTAAGGAGTGCAGGTTTAAAAAACTACCAAGAGAAGAAAACCAGATGGCTGATGCCCTAGCCACATTCGCTTCGGTATGGGAAAATCCTGTCAACTTATTCATCAAGCCTCTGATTTTGACCAGTTCATCAACTCCTTACTTTGAATATAAGACAATCATGGAAACTGATATAGACCATGATGCATGGTATGATACTATAAGATGGTTTTTGGAGGAAAGGGAATACCCATTGGGGGCAACAAAGAAAGAAAGAAGAGCCATAAGGTGGTGGTCCTTGCAATACATTACCTTCCATGGAGTTTTATATCAAAGATGGCCAGATGGGGTGCATTTGAGATGTTTAAGGAAGCTTGAAGTGGAGCATATCATGTCAGAAATACATGCGGGAAGTTGCGGTCCACACATGAGTGGTTTAGCCCTAGTTAAAAAGATAATTTGATAAGGTTACTATTGGCTGACCATGGAGAGAGATTGTATTGAGTTTGTAAAGAAGTGCCAATAATGTCAGATGTATGGTAATTTAAATCACATGCCTCCTGAAGAATTGTATTCTATGTCTTCACTCTGGCCCTTTGCCACTTGGGGTATCGACATTATAGGAGAGATACATCCGACAGCCTCAAATGGTCACTGTTTCATTATAGTAGGTGTAGATTATTTTTCAAAATGTGTCAAAGCCAAATCCTTCAATAAACTGGGGGCAAGTCAAATGGCTAGATTTATTGAAAAGAACCTCATCTGCAGGTATGGGGTCTCGTACAGTATGATATCTGACAAAGGGGTACAGTTTCAAGGAGCAGTTAAGGATTTATTCTTGAAGTATGAAATCCATCATCACCAATCCTCTCCTCATAGACCAAAGGCTAATGGTGCAGTAGAAGAAACAAATAAGACAATTAAGCAGATCCTGTCCAAGATGACCAAGACATATAGGGATTGGTCAGAGATGCTTCCTTTTGCTTTGCGGGGATATATAACAAGTGTGTGAACACCGACTGGAATGACACCATTCTCTTTGGTTTATGGGATAGAAGTAGTGTTGCCAATTGAAATTGAGATCAAGTCATTAAGAGTGGTCTTGGAAGTTGAACTGCCTAAAATGGAATAGGTAGTGAGCAGATATATGCCGTTAGCTTTACTAGAGGAGAGAAGGTTAAAATCACTATATCATCATCAACTATATCAAAGGAGGATAGCTCGAGCCTATAATAGAAGGGTTAAGATCAAAAAACTCAAAGTCGGGGATTTAGTGTTGAAATAATGCAAGCCTAATGTATCAGATCCAAGAGAAAAATTTAGGCCTAGCTGGGAAGGGCCATATGTTGTGAAACAAGTCATGAACAAGGGTGCAGTGAAGTTATCAGACATGGACAGGAACGAGTTTAGTGAGATAGTGAACATTGACAGGTTGAAGAGGTTTTATATATAAAAAAAAAAGAGAGAAAAAAAAAAGAGCTCGCTAGGTTGAAAACCCAAAAAGGGTGGCCTAGGAAAAAGTTAGAGCAATCTGCTAGTTCCGAAAACCTGAAAGGGTAGGCTAGACAACAATTAGGGCAAAATGAGAGAAAATCGTCAAATAGAAAACCTGAAAGGGCTAGTTGGCAGCAGGAGTGATCTTGTGTATGCTGGCTTTATGTTTGGTTGTTCTCCAATTTAATAAAACAGAGTTAATATTAAAATTGTTCTATGTTCACTGTTATAAGTATTTGGCTAGATATGGATGAAATAAATAAACACACTAGCAAAAGGTGATGATAAATTATAAAATGAAAAGAAGCATCTCTTATTACTTTTGTTATTTTTTTTGTCCTAACAATACATTTTCTAAAGAAATTGACAAATGTAAAATCTATGGCAGACGATAAGTATAACGTGCAGGCCAGCTTTGCTTCAGCCGATTTAAGTAGGCTTCAGTCAGACAAGTCATGTCTAAATCGGGAGTGAATTTAAAACCTCGAGGCTTAGCTCCATACTGATGGTCAAGCCAGTGAGGATCATAGCAAGTACCTCAACGAAGAGTAGCAAGAGGAACATGCATCAGGTATGTCCGCATGGTAATACGAGAAATCTTCCACCAAGGTACTAACCAACGGATGTTGACTTAAGCGCATGAGTGGATCCAGTCAACCTAGTCAGCATATGAAGAAGCGGGATGGAGTAGTTTCCTAGCAGAATGATGTCATGGCAGATATCTGGAAAAATCCATAGATGGAGTATCAAGCAAGAAGAGACGCTTCTGAAGCTAAATCTATGAAGAAAAATTAAAAATAAAAAAAAGGGTCCGCTAAGTTGAAAACCCGCAAGGGCAGCTTAGGCAAAAATTAGGACAACTCGCTAGTTCCGAAAACCCATATGGGTGGACTAAGCAAAAATTAGAGCAATATAAAATATAATAAAAGAAGGGGTCTGCTAAGTTGAAAACCCACAAGGGTAGCTTAGGCAAAAATTAGGACAGCTCGCTAGTTTCGAAAATCTGTATGGGCGGACTAGGAAAAATTTAGAGCAATAAAAAAAGAAGAAGAAAAACCTAATTGAAAACTCAAAAGGGCAGTTTAGGTAATTACCTAAAGCAACAATGGACTCTCGGTCAGTTTCTTTGATAATCCCAATTTAAGTTGGTCTAGTCCAACTAAAGTCTCAGCTAAGATCACGGGTATAGACGACAAACCTCCTTCCATTTGGTCCATGATATCCAATACTAGTGGATCAATATCGCCATCAGAAGAAACAAGCAAGAAATGGCCAAGCAAGCATAGACAAAGCATACGTCCCCATGCCTTAGTAGGAGACAAATGAGAAAGGCAAAAGTCAATTAAGGGACCAATAAGAATTTTCTCACCTCTCATCAACTGTAGAACTTCGGGCGTTGAAAGTTGAAATAACATTTGCATCTTTTGTTGAGTCTTGGAAATCAATATAGGTAACACCATTTGTCAATCAAGGGACATATTTCAAAGATATTAATTTTAAATGTCCTAGAATTCACATTCCAAAAAGAAGCTATGGCATGTTAAAAAGAATGGTCCAATTTAACATTTTTAAAATATTTCAAAGTATCAATTTTTAACAAAGATATTTGTTTCCAATGAATGGCATTCATATTTTTAAATAGAACTTTTATTTTCTTCAAATGGAGTTCGGTCATTGTTGACTACTGAAGGAAAATTAAAATTGTTAAAAGGAATTTTTACGTTGAGGTAGGAAATCTCTTGGCTTCTATATGAAATCATGGCGTGAAAAGAAATTTATATGGGATGATTGTGCTATTCCAAAATTGACAAGGAAAAGTGTGAAATCGAGATGCAACAAAAGGATCTTGAGTTGCCGCGTTGCCTTTGGTTTTGGTAAATTGGTGCTACTGTGAAAATATTGAATGTGAAAAAGGAAAATAAATTATTGTAACGTATCAATAATAATGATGATATAAAAAACAAAAAAAAAGAGAGAGAAGAGTTTAAAGTTGCAAATTACATATCATCATTATTATTTTTATACTTATTATATAATATTTTCTCAATTGATACAATACTAAGAATGAGGTGGTGGATCATGATCAAATAAAGCCTTAAAAAAGTCATCGCCTATTGAAGAAGGAGGCATATCAGCCATCCCGAGTCCGTCCGAAGTAGGATCACCTGAATCTCTATTACCTTGAGATTCAGATTTGTAACGGTCCTCATCCTAAGTAGACAAAAGGATCTCATGGTCATCAGCTTGGGGGCCTCTAGATGAAGAAGCACCAGGATCTCTCATCCCCTGAAATCGAAAGTCTCAAAAATCTTGCTCTGACTTATGGTACAATTTTTCAAAATGGAAAACATGTTGATGACTAGCAGCCAACTCTTCTTGAAGTTTCTTGTTTTGTTCCTCAAGCATCCGCTATGAGCCAGAAAAGAAAAGAGTAAGAGCATACATAATCATGCATACATATAGCATAAATTATCATGGAACAAGAAAACCTACTAGGTAATTCATATCAATGCCCTGTGGATGAGATGGAATCTCTGGTTGATCAGAATGAGCAAATGGAGGAGCAGTAAAAGAAGGTCCAGCCTCATGACCAAACAAGCCAGTAGCCTGCAACAATCATTAAAAAAGTCAAAACAAGTTAAGAAAGAAGCAATTGCGATGGAAAAATGGTAAATGTTTACCTGAGAAGTGCTAGCCCCGAGATGTGAGACAGACTCTCTTCCCTCTCCGTGATACTCCTCCTCATCTCTATCCTCATTTTCCTCGGGAATCTCCCGTAAACCAACATGGGATACATCAAAGTTCAAGAGCCCTATTTGAATAAACTAGGTATAAGATGCACCCGGTGGATAAATAAAGGTTTTAACATCATAACTCTGTCGAGCCAACCACCATGCATTCTCCGGAATTGATGTGATATTTAAAGTATACTTTGGGCAATGCATCGAGATCCTCCACTACTCGAGACCAAGAAACCACTCATATAATCTCTCTTCGAGAAACCAGCCACTAGACACATGGCCGGCAATGACTCGGCGGGTATGTTGAAAAGGCAGTGCGGCATTCATAGAGGAAGTCCAGTTCATCCGCTCTTCTGTGTTCCACCAGGCCAAATTGACCTACAAAATGACATAAGGTAAGTGGACTTTTATATAAACTTTAAAGTATACTAATGTTATTTTACCTGGCCTCAGGTTAAGCAACTCAAGAGATAGTGTTGGGTGTGCACATTGTGAGAGCTGAAAACTTCTACATGACCTGACAACCAAAAATTTAATCTCGGATACCCGACTCTCTCTCAAGAAATGCCAGGCACCCTCACAAGATTGTGTTCATATGCCCATATCTACACAATAATAAAAATCAAATTCATGCAAGAATAAGAATGGAATTGACATTGGTGGAAGAAGAGTACCTCGACAACCGCCATAAAGCCAACAAAAGACTTCTTATTTCTGCAAATTGTGTCAAGTCCATGGTAAAGATAGGCAAGGCCAGCATCACCCCAGCCGTAAAGTGGTACCATACTCATATCAGTAAGGGCCCTCAACACCGACAAATAGATGGCGAATTCGGTGCTACCTAAAATGGTCGACCCGAGCGAATATAGTAAAAATCCTCGAGCATATTGTTTGGTTGTTTCTCTATGAACCCGTCCTTCATAGTTTATCCAATAACTCCGAATCAGCTCAATTTTTATCTTGAAAGGCCCTTTAAATGATGGATCCATACCAATTAACTATTGGACTTCTTTGAATGTTAGAATATCATTGGTAAGAGAGACCAGAAGGCCATAGTATCGGATACCAGTTATGGTTGCATAATCGACCGGGCCAATGGCCATTTCTCCTATAGGTAGGTGAAAAGTATGGTTCTTGTCCATCCACCATTCTGACAATGCTTGAACTACACTCCGGTCTATCGGACACTCCTCAGATGGTAATTGCAGGATAAAGCTTTCAAAATCGCAATCTCGGATAATCTGTCTTACTCGAGAAGGCGCTACATCATACCATTATCGGGCTTTATAGACACGCCCTCCGCCCCGGATAACGCAACAATCACGCTATCACGAAGCCAGGTAAGTTAACACAAGGTAAGTATATCATCATATCAATGCCACTTATTTTTAGGCTAAATTTATTTATATTCTATTTTTAGTCTATCTATTTACTTATTTGTTAAATTCTTAAATATATTCATCTAATTAATTTATTTTTCCTAAATCTTAAAAGAAACAAAAAAAATAATAACAAAAACAACAACAAAAAAAGAACAACAAAAATAAAAAGAAATAAAATAAAAAAATAAGAAAAAACAAAAACACAAAAATGAAAAAATAATTAAATTATTACCTTGGTCTTTTAATTTGAACTGCGATGAAGCTACATCCCCGCTAGTAGACTTATATTTTCATTTTTATGCTGCCGAATAAACTCCAATAACTCAGCATTAAATCGAGCTCTTGATCTTGAAGCATGCATTTTCTCATCAACTCTATGCTAAACTCTCTAAACTCTCTGATATAAAAATTTATATGAGCATGGATGAAATGAAGAAATGAGCCGAGATTTATACAGAAAAATTACAAGGGAAAAAAGACAAAAATAAAAAGAGAAAAATAGTATTCTCGTGAGCGAAAAAAAAAGAAGAAGTAAATTTACTATTGATAAATAGTAAATGACTATTTAGAAATAGTAAATGAATAGTTGGTAAATAGTGTATAAATAGTAATTACACAATAAAAAAATAAAAAACTCAATTATTCAATTCAATCATTCAGATATTTGCGTGTATATAAATATTTTTGTACTTTTAAAATATTTTTACACACAGGGAGAAAGAAGATATGGGCATGGTAAAATTTAGCTAAATTTTTTGCAAATTCCTTTAGTATACTTCTGACCACAATTATTTTTTGCAGACAATTAAATCTCTCTTAGCTTAGGTCCAGAACCTAAATCCCCTCTTAAGTTCAGAACTTAGCTCGGATCCAGAACCCAAATTACCCTTAAGTCTAGAACTTACCCCGGGTCCAGAATCTAAATTACTCTTAAATCCAGAACTTAGCTCGGGTCCAGAACCTAAATTACCCTTAAGTCCAGAACTTAGCTCAGGTCCAGAACCCAAATTACCCTTAAGTCCAGAACTTAGCTCGGGTCCAGAACCCAAATCTCTCTTAAGTCCAGAACTTAGCTCGGGTCCAAAATCCAAATTACCCTTAAGTCTAGAACCTAGCTCGGGTCCAGAACCCAAATCTCCCTTAACTCTAGAACTTATCTCGGGTCTAGAACCTAAATTACCCTTAAGTTCAGAACTTAGCTCAGGTCCAGAATCTAAATTATCTTTAAGTCTAGAACTTACCCCGGGCCTAAAACCCAAATTCTAAATCTAGCTCGGGTCCAGAACCCAAATTATTTGAGTCCAAAGAGTCCAACATGGCTCCAAACCCAATCAAAAATTACATTGCTTTTCACTTTCTTTTGTCGTAGTCTCATATCACTCAAGCAGGGGGCAAACTGTAGATCCTTAATTTTTGACCCAGACTAATCCAATATTTTTTATATAGTCCAAAATAATTTGTGGTATTTTAATTAAATAATATTTATTTTAGTATTTATTATTTATAATTTTTAATAAAAATAAAAAAAGGTAATATTAATAAAGTTAAAATATATATATAATAAATAAATAAATAAAAATCGAAATTTCCTGCGGCGAATTGGCTTACCAGCCCCAGCTCACGCAATTTTCGCTCGCAGCATTTTTTCTCCAGTACAATTGTCCAGCGCAGTTTTTTTCGAAATTGAATTCTATTTGGTTTTGATTTCTTTTCCTAAATGGTTTTAATTTTCTTAGACAATTAAAAGTAGGTTTTTTATTTTTTCTATAAATACCACATTAAAACACAGAATTAAGGAAAATTATTTTACTTTATCGGGATCTAGACTTTGGACTTCTGACTTGGGAGGAAAAAGGAGATAGAAAACCCTAGGAGAAGAGAGGGCAAAAAGGAATTAGCAACATTGCCTTTGTTATTGTTCATCCAGAAATCAATTTTTTGGTGGAACCGACTACGTAGGTTTGATCTTTAATCATAAATTATATATTCATAGTAGCTTTGTTTTCTTTGATTAATAAGAATATGCAGTAACTTGATCTTTGTTTTAATAACTATTTTCTTAAATCCTAAGATCGAATATGTTTTCCAAAATATCAAAAACCCTAAACCATCTTATTAATTCTCAAAAACCAATCTAGTAAAACCTAGTTTTCTAAACCCTAATTCTTAAAACATCAAAACTTTATGATAAGTTCATCAACACCTAAAGCACTAATCCAGTGAACCTAAAACCTAATCTAGTAAATCTAAATCCTAATTCTTAACTTAGTAACCATAATCCGGTGAACCTAAAACCCAATCTTTTAAAATTATAAACCCTAATGTCTTAAAGTTCTAAAACCATAATTTCATGATGTTAGCCCTATACCCTAATTTGATTAACCAAAAGCCTTTCTACTTTCTTAAATTTATAAAACCCTAATCCACTCTATTTTTCCAAAAATCATCACAGTAGCCTAAATAATAATAATAATAATTCCAAAATCCCAAAACCCTAAATGTTAATTAAAGAACCCTAAATTGAGACATAAACCTAAATTTGGATCTTTATTTGCTTTATTTTTAGATTTAATTATGTAGTTTATTATATGTTTTTATGGTTGATTTATTTAATTTCAATGCTTGATTTATTTAATTTATCATGGATAGATATTTTCTTTATTATTATGATTATTATTTGCTTGTTTTGGTATTAAAAGTGTAAGAGGTATGTTTCCACTTTGTGGGTACCTCATTAATTAATTTTCATATAATTTAAATTGCTTTTATATTTTGGACCGATGTAAAGGACATGTTTCCACCTTTTGGTGGGTGTCCTATATAGTTTAGACATAGACAATGTAAGGACATGTTTCCATCCTCGGATGAGTGTCCATTTATTTGCTTTGTTTGGACATTGCTTTGATTTTTATATAATGATGCTTTATTTTAATTTTGCATGTAATATGGATAATGTTGTTATAATTAAGAATTTTATAATATTAAGACCTGCAAAGGAGGCCGGTTCCAATGAATCGGGCATTGTGGGGGTGTTGGGCCGTTTCTCACCTTCCCCACAGTACCCAACTTTTTGAAGCCATTAGAAGGTTGGGGATTCCTTAGAAATTGAGTCATCCACCCCTTTCTTTTTTCTAGCCCGTCGGGTAGCGACTCCATTTTCTCCGGGCTGAGGCCTGTGTTCTCTAAGGCCCCGAGCCTAAATAGTGCCGAAGTCGCAAGAACCATTCCACCGGGAGTGGGGGCAAAAATCCCCGCTCACACTACTGTAGGAGAAAATAGTAAGATATCATCAATGTATATCAAATTTGAATAGAGAATAGGCTGAAAAATTCTACTCATAGCCTTCTAAAATCGTGATGGGACAAATTTGAGTCCAAAGCACATTACTATCCACTGATATTGAGAATTAGGAATATAGAATGCTATTTTAGGTTGAACTTCTTATTTGATTCCCAATTGCCAAAACCTTCAAATTAAATTTTGATATTATTTTTGCAGGCCTTAAATGAACCATAAGTGTAGAGATTTTAGGAAGAGGAAATTTATCATCCTGTAAGAACAAATTCAGAGGCTTGAAATTAACGACTAGTCTTTTTTTCCTCTGAGAACTTCTAATATCTTTCCTATATTAAATACTTGACAAGCCCAATTGGAATTGGTTGGTTCAATTAATTCTTATTGGAGTAAGGATTCACATTCTTGTCTAGTAAGAATAAGATCTGAAGGAGACATTCCAGGATGAGAAGCCTTGGTAGGAATAATTTCTTCATTCTTCTTAAATGGAAGAGAAATGAAGAAATTTTCATTTTTCCATAATGGCTTTGAGTGAATAAACTCAACATGTGAGTCTGCACAAGAAGGGAGTAATATAGTTTTTATATCTTCAAAGACTACAGGAATTTCTGACAGAGAAAAGATTCTATGGATTTCAATATAAGGTTTGAACATTTTCTTATGATTAATTCCAATGGGAAGAATTTGAAGATTTTATGATCTAATCAAAAGTCTTTATCTGGAAGAGATGAACCAAGAACATGGGTCCAAATAATACAATCTAGAAAAAAGTATATTCTAATCTTCTTTCTGGTGGTCAAATGTGTAGAAAATACATTTTCATATGTTGCACGAAAGTGTTCAGTATGGGACTTATAATAAGAATCTAGCAAGACTGTTGGATTCATATAGACTTATGAGCACCAGTATCTATAAAAGCTATTAAAAGAATAGCTCTATCATATTTTGATGGAAGCACTAAAATCTACACCAGCAAAGTTAACAATGAATGATCAATTGAATAAACAAAGGACAATTGATGTTGTTAGAGATTATAAATAGGAAGATAATCTTCCTCTTCTGAATCTAAGGAACTAGATTCTAAGTAAAAGTCATTATCATCCATATAAAGTGCCATAATAGTCTCTTAATATGCTTCACTCTATTCTAAAAGGACAGATTCAATCTCAACATTATCTAGAAGAGAAATTGAAGCTTAATTGATCTATTGGATTAATTTTGTTGTCCTCAGTGGCTTTTTAGGATAATTTTTTTGTAAAAAATCCTTTTCCTCGATAAGCATAACATCGATCTAGACTCTTTCTCCTTTTTGAATAAGGAGATCTTTTTCAGAAGAATTTGAACTTCTTTGTTCTTTTTGTAAATTATTTAGGTCGTCCAATCTTAAAAGAATACATGTGAGACTTCTTTTTTCAGGGACAATAACAATTCTTGTCTGAGCATTTTATCTTGAAAGAGCTGGATTTTTACAAGCAGATTGAAGTTTTTTATCATGCAGTATAAACTTCTTAACAGTCTTTTGGAGTTCACATAGGTTAATGAGAGCTGCATACGTGAACTTATGGATTTCTCCTAAAGAAACTTGTTAAAGAGGTCTACATATTTGTTAAATAGACCTATTAATTTCTAACTAAAGTTCTTTAGGAAGAGAAGTGACATAAAAGAACAACATTTAAGAGAACAATATTTATTTCAAAGAATTCTTCCTTCTGCTATTTAGCAATAATGCTATGATCACCCAATAATTTTGTATAAATCTTTAATAGAGCATCAGAGATACTCTTAGTAAAGAATGCCAATCTGGTGTATTCATCCATTGAAGTGAACTATTCTCTAAGACTTCCAGTGAATCTAGAGACAAATTCCTTTAGAACTTGAGGAGGAGAAGTGCCTTATTTTACCATCTGGAGATTAAGCTAAGCATTAAACTTAAGAATCCGAGTTCTCCATTTCTTTAGGAGTAAATCATCAAAAGTAAACCATGGACCATTGGTTGGTTTGGTTCTGTGGTGTTCAAATCTCAAGTCATGTTCTATAGTCTCTTTTTGAGGATCATCTTATATAATGGGCTCAACTGGCAGTGGAGGAGGTTCAGGGTCAGCCATTAAAAGCTGAGAAATATCAGCCTATTGTGAATCTGAATTGTCAAAATCAATATCATCATTCTCACTGGTTGTGTCACCAAATTCTGAAGAATCAGAATTAGAGACTGTACCAGGTGTATCAACCGATGCCCTGTACATCTATATAGATACAGACACTACTACTATTGTTTAAACACCAAGACAACTATCCAGAGAAGATTTTATAAAACTAATTCCTCTTGAATGGGTTCCATCTAATGCGAAGCAACAGCAGAACTCTAAACCAGTGCAAATAATGAATCCTATATTTATCAGAAAAAAGATGGTACTATTAAAATTATCTTTTAGGCACCCTCAGATAAGGATTCGGAAGGATCTAGCTCTAGTTCCATTCCAGTAATTTTTCATAATTGCTTGGTAATTCTTATTTTTAATAGGAAAGAGAAGATTTCAGTACATAGCTTTACAGCTGATGGAGGTAATGTTTATGCTAAAAAGGTTAGAGGACATTTCATTTGGAATGTTCCAAGCTTAGGAGAATGTGACCATGGTTGTATTTGTCATGAAGAAGGAGAATTACATTACTCTCCTCAACCAACCAGACTTATAGGACTAAAAAGGTTTTTCTCTTCCTCTTGCAAAATAGAAGTAGCAGGTCCTAAACATCATCCTTCAGATTTAGATAGCTCTCCATGGATTGGAATCTCTCTAAAAATTCAAAATAAGGAGTATCCACTCCCCCTGCCAGTTTATGATGAGGCCCTGAAAGTCTTACAGAAAGAAGGACATATTGATGTTCTAAAGCCACAGAAATACCACAAAAGCCTAAAAGATGTGCCCCACTAGTGCATGCACCTATTCTTACCCAAATATCACAAATCTGTATGATGTTTTCCCCATCCTCTCCAGAAAAATTTCCACCACTTCAAAAATAAATTGATCCACAAACAAAGATCAGTACTAGACCTTTTATCAAATTAAACACAATTCTTCCCTCTAGACAATTTAAAGAACTTACTCAAGGAGAAGAAGTCTTAAATTGGCAAACGCAAAATGCCTAATTCCAAAACAATTATTTGATGGCTAGTGACTCCAAGATTAATCAATTATCTATTAAGACAGATAAAATTTCTTTATCTCTGAGATCCATGTCTACTGAGGTTCAACAGTATTATAGTTCTCTTACTTTGAGAATTAATCAGTTAGACACAAAAATAAAGACATTCAATAGCATAATCTTGGACATATTTTTGCTCAGAAAATGGAAGAAATTAAAACCCTAAAATCCAGACTTGAAATAATGGAAAGAGATTTGTTGTCAAAACAAACTCAATCCATTCTAGATCCTTATTTCCTAAATTTTCCCCTACATATCAACCTTTAACCTTCACTCAACCAAATTTTAGAACAATCCATTAATTTTTCTTCCTATAAACCTCATAAAATTTTAGTTCCATCTTCTTCAGTACCACTAGTCATTTTTGTACAGAAGACTGCTTCATCCTCTCACAAAACATATGCTGAAACAACTAAAGCTTCTACAGGACCTCCTGTTTCTCTAGAGGTTTTCGGTCCATTTCCAAAATAGCATATGGCTCTTACTACAATCTATAATTATGATTCTTCAGAATTTGCTGACACAGCCAGTGAGAAAGATGATATTGATTCTAATAATTCATATTCATAACATGCTGATATTTCTCAGCTTTTGATGGCTAACCTTGAACCTCCTCCACCTCCAGTTGAGCCCATTATAAAATATGATCCTCTAGAAGAGACTATAGAATATGATTTGAGATTTAAACACCATAGAACCAAACCAACCAATGGTCTATGGTTTACTTTTGATGATTTGCCTCCAAAGAAATGGAGAACTTGGATTCTTGAGTTTAATGCTTGGCTTGATCTCTAAATTGCAAAAGAAGGCACTTCTCTTCCTGAAGTTCTAAAGGAATTTATCTCTAGATTCACTAGAAGTCTTAGAGAATTTTTCACTTCAATGGATGAATACACCATATTGGCATTCTTTACTAAGAGTATCTCTGATGCTTTATTAAAGATTTACATAGAATTCTTGGGTGATCATGGCATTATTGCTAAACAGTAGAAGGAAGAATTCTTTGAAATAAAATATTGTTCTCTTAAAGCTAAGGATATTGATTTTCATTATCAAAGAATGCCTGAAAAGTTTTATATGCTAGGTGGTTATGAAGATTCTATTAGGAAATAAGTTTATGCCAGTTCTCTTCCTAAAGAACTTCAGCCAAAAATTAATAAGTCTATTCAACAAACAAGTAGGCCTCTTCAGCAAGTTTCTTTACGAGAATCCATCAGTTCACCTATGCAGCTCTCACTAAGCTATATGAACTATTGAGAAGTTTATCCAGTATGATAAAAAACTTCAATATGCCTGTAAAAAGGTAGCTTCTTTCAAGATAAAATGCTCAGACAAGAATTGTTCTTGTCTTTGGAAAAAGAAGTCTCACAAGTATTCATTTAAGACTGGACGACCTAAACAATTTACAAAAAAAAACAAAGAAAGAAGTTTAGATTCCTTATAAAAAGATCTCTTAATTCAAAAAGGAGAAATAGTTCAAATTGATGTTATGCTTGTGGAGGGAAAGGACATTTTGCAAAAAATTATCTTAAAAAGCCACTGAAGATAGCAAAATTAATCCAACAGATCAATCAAGCTTCAATCTCTCTTTCAAATAATGTTGAGATTGAATTTGTCCTTTCATAACAGAGTAAAGCATATCAAAAGACTATTATGGCACTTCATGTGGATGATGATGACTCCTATTCAAAATCTAGTTCCTTAAATTCAGAAGAGGAAGATTATCTTCCTATTTATCTTCACCAATAGCATTAATTGCCCTCTGCTTATTTAATTGATAATTCATTGTTAACTCCAGTGGTGCAGATTTTAGTGCTTCAATCAAAATATGATAGAACTATTCCTTTAATAGCTTTTATGGATACTAGCACTCATAAGTCTATGATCAATCCAATAGTCTTACCATATTCTTATTGGAAGTCTCATACTAAACACTTTCGTGCAGCAGATGGAAATATATTTTTTACACATTTGATCGCTAGAAAGAAGATTGGAATATAGTTTTTTTCTAGATTATATTATTTAGACCCATGTTCTTAGTTCATCTCTTCTAGATAAAGACTTTGTTCGTTGGATTTGATGTTTATCAACAAGCACAATGTAACACCCTTATACTCAATATACATACACTACTTACTCCCCACGTATGTAATATACATATAAAGAATACAAGAATGTCATAACCCATTTTAAACAATTCAATCATCACTTATAAAATCTGTATAACTTAAAATGCTTAACTTATTTTATATAAATAATAGAGGAAACATTTCTTGTTAAAACACATATGTATCTTCATTACCCAAAAGTTTATCCAAAACATTTTTAATAAGCAGCGGAATATACATATTTATATACATCAAAATCAATATGTACAAAATATAAAATTTATACATGCTGGCAGTTTGTCTCTGATCTTGATGTCCACAATCAACACTGCACTCAAAGGCCCAAGCCTAAAGTTGACTCGGTCTATCTGAACTCTCCAGCTCAACCGGATCTACCCTGTCACCTGCGCAATGAACCACAATCGTGCTAAGCTAAAGGTCTAATGGTACAAACTTTGATAACAATATAGTTCAAATGTAATGCCAATGTCAAACTTTCAAGAATTAGAAATAATATACAAGGATATCATATTTCATAACATTAAATCTCATTATATTGCTCAATTGTTCCACTATTCATAATTCACATTAAAGCAAAGACAAGCATGGGCCCAAAAAGAATCTAATATGCTATTCAAATTTCAGAGTTACAGCTTTGGTCCAATATAACAACATTTGTCTAGCCTTAAGGCAAATCATAATGACAATGAGGATTACCTCATATGTAACATCCCAACTTGAAGGCTTCAAGGACTAGGCCCAACCCAGCTTCAAGGGTCTGCTACATCATGTAACATCGAACTAGGCTTCAAGGACCAAGCCCAACCCAGCTTCAAGGGATTGTTACTTTTTAGGCATGCCACCAATAACAAAACTCTGAAAATTGAATAACATACTAGGCACACAATTCTTTCATAATTCCATTATCAATTCCTTTCTCATTTTCTCATGATCAACTAGGCACAATGCCTCAAATATCTCATTTATATCAATTTAGCCATCATCAATGGCTTTACATAGCATCATTAGTGTATACATAACAAATTGCATTATCCATACATTTTGAATCATCATCATATATTTCACATAGTTCACATTATGCAAATCATGGCATTATTCTCAATATCACATAGTAGGTAACTTAACACATTTTCCAACCAAATGTGTTAAGTCCCAATATCAACATGATAACTCAATTCTCTTCAAAGTCTAAACCAAAGGTGATTATAAATACTCACTGTAGACCCTTAATTTTTTACCCAATCCGATCCAATATGCTTTATTTAGTTCAAAATGATTTTTGTTGTCTAAATGGTCCAAAATAATTTTAATTAAATAGTTTTTGCTTTATTATCTAATTTCTATTAATAAAAAATAAAAATAAAAATCGGAGTAAAAAAAAATCGGCAGCGAAAAAATCGGCAGCACTTCACACGCAGGCCTGCGGGCGAAATAACTTCCCGCAGGAAATTCCTGCGGGCTGGCACGCCCACTGGCTTCAGCCACGGGCCCGCTGCCACAGTTTTTGCCAGCGCAAAATTTTTCGACGCAATTTTTTGAAACCTAATCCAATTAGGTTTTAATTTCTTTTTTTATTAATATTACTTACCTTAGTTAATTAGGAATAAACAACCTAAAAACTATTATACATAAGGACCAAGAGAACCAAATTAGTGGAGGAAAAAATTTACACAGTGACTTTAGGATTTGAAACCAAATCAAGGAAGGAAAAATAAGAATTCAATTAAAGTGATATTTAAAGCAGCAGAATCACGATTTAAGGGGGAAAGGAGAATTCAAAGGCAACAAAGGCTTGTTTTTGGAGCTAGTTCATCCAAGAAGAGTTATTTTTTGGAGAATCAACAAAAGAAGGTATGTTTAATTCTTTTGATTTATCTTTTCACAGTAGCTAAATTATGGAATTAGTGTTTTTCAAAAGTTAAAATCTTAGAAATTTAATTTAGTTTTTCCAAGATTTAAACACTAATACGTGACTTTCTTTTCTAAAAAGATTTAAAATTGTTATTTTTTCTTCTTAAAAATCTTAAAACTCTAATTGAACATATTTTTCAACAAAACTAAAATCAAATTCTGTTTCTATTAAAATTTTAAAGTATGTTCTATTTCATTCAAAAAGCCTTAAAAAACATCTTTTCTACTTATAAAAACTTCAATCCATTTGTTTAAATTCATAAAACTTCATAAAATATCAAATTGATTTCTAAAACCTTAATTCATATTTTTTTTACCCGAGAACTCCAATTTCAAAGCTTAAAATCCAAAATTCAACTTTCAAACCTAAAATAATGAACCCTGACCCTTTTAAAACCTTAAACCCTAATTTTTATGAACCCTAATCCTTTTAAAACATTAAAAAATATAAAAATATAAAAACTCAAAAATTACACAGTAGCTTAAAATTCAATAACCAAAAATCACAAATTAAAGTACTTTAAAGTGTTTAAAACCCTAGTTTCATGATTTCACCATTCAAACCTTAATTTTGTTAATCAAAGAGTCTTACTAACCCTTTAAAACATAAAATCCTAATTTAGTCTAATTCCATAAAAAGTCACAGTAGCCATAAATTAGACTTTTATTTGCTTTATTCAATTCCATATTTATTTATACCTTGATTTATCTCTTATGATTTAATCTATTTAATTTCAATACTTGATTTATTTAATTTGTCATGGATGGATGTTTATTTTATATTTTGATTAATAGCTTTGATGAATGATTTATTTATGATGAATGGTTATTTACTTTTATCAATGTATTTAGACTTCCAAAAGTTGTAAGAGGTATGTTTCCACTTGGTGGGTACCTCATTAGTTAAACATCATGTAATTTATTTTCTTTTCTATTTTAGAACCTTTGTAAAGGGCATGTTTCTACCTTTTGGTGGGTGTCCTATCTAGGCATGTGATGTAAGGACATGTTTCCATCCTTGGATGGGTGTCCATTTATTTGTTTTATTTTATTTGGACATTGCTTTGATTTTAATATAATGATGCTTTCTTTTTATTGTGTGTAGTATGGATAATATTGTTATATTTAAGAATTTTATAATATTAAGACCTGTAAAGGAGGCCGGTTTCAATGAACCGGGCGTTGTGGGGGTGCTGGGCCATTTCTCACCTTCCCCACACGTACCCAACTTTCCGAACCCATTAAGGGGTTGGGGATTCCTTAGGAATCGAGTCATCCACCCCTTTCTTTTTTCCCGGCCCGTCCGAGTGGCGACTCTATTTTCTCTGAACTTAGATCCGTGTTCTCTAAGGCCCCGAGCCTAAACAGTGCCGAAGTCGCAAGAACCATTCCACCGGGAGTGGGGGCGAAAATCCCCGATCACAGTGGCGACTCCACTGGGGATAAGAGAAGTTGATTCCGTTGATCTTTATATTATTCTATTCTTTCTTATAATGATATTATCCATTGCATCATATTAGATTGCATTGTGTGCGTGAGTTAGGACGCCCGTGTTACCCATGTTATGTTATGTAAGGGATACCATACTTTCACTCAAGGTATGGAGATCGAGCATGGCATAACCACTCATAGCCTCGTACCATTTGGTATATACTTACTATTGGAACCTAAGCCTTTTAACCCAAAGACTAAAGCTCATGTAATTGGCCTAGTTACTTTCCTTAGGTTTTTACCCCAAATGCATGTTGTTTGAATATGGTTAGTTTATCTTAGTCTAAATCATGGCTTATTTGGTTTGTTGTTTTTCTAATATGACCCAAGTATATTTGCAAGCTCAAAATAAATTTTTTCTTTAAAATCCAAAAGACCAAAACTATTTTCAAAACTTTTTAAGATGGTCTTTGGACATAAGACTTTTCTAAAAACAAATCAAAAATTCTTTGGCTCATGGCCCAAATACTAAGCCCAAAATCCATTTTTCTAAAATCTTTTACAATGGGCTTAGAAACAAAACTATTTTCACCCAACCTTTTCTTATAAAGAGCTTGCAAAAATATTTAGATCAATTATGAAATACCAAAAATTAATTGTGGGCCTAGTTTACACTAGAATAAATTAACCATGGGCTTGTTTTTGGCATGAACCATTAGTTACCTTTTTCAAGTGAGAAATCTATTTATAATAAGCCTCTTAATTTCATTTTAATCCAACATAGCATAAAAGCTACTTTAGTTGGTTGAATGGATTAAAACCTAATTAATGGAAATTATCATGGATTGATTTTTATTTTCGAAAATATAACTATTGGTTGAAACATCCGAGGGAATTATTCGAAAGCAAGATACCCCATGTTGGTATTTTGTTAACTATATACCTAGGAAAAGAGACTCGCCATTCGTGTGTGGATGTTATAAGGTTGGAAGGAACGTCCTATTTATCCTTGTTTGTTGTTTTTTCATACATGCATACATTTGCATCTCATATCATTGATCCTCTCTGGCTCACAGCCCTGGATTACTATAGTTCTAAAGCTTACAACAATCCGACCTACGCCGGAGATGAAGCATCTAGCAACGACTCAATCACTTGCTCACCAAAAACAATGGAGCCTGAACAAATTCAAAGGATGGTGGATGAGGCCCTCAATGCCAAGATGGAAGAAATCAAAGAGGCCCTAGCTGAGACCATGAAGAACCAATTGACTGCAATCTTAGAAAACCATGCCGAGGCATCTGCTAGCACTAAGAAACCAAAGGACAAAGGGAAGACCAAAGTTAGTGAAGTGGTTTTTTATGATGAAAATGTGGTCATTGATGATGATGATTGGGCTCAATACTACCAAGATCTTCAAGATAAAAAGGAGCCAAAGGTTGTTGAGAAGTCAACTATTGAAAAGACCGAGACATCTGATATTGAAAAGATGATTGCTGATTTAGAAAAGAAATTTGAGAAGAAGCTGAAAACTGAAGAAATGTCTGAAGTTGACAAATTATTTGAGCTAGATGAAGAGGTCCCATACAAGTTCAAGATGCCATCTTTTGCAAAGTATAATGGCACTGGAAATCCTCATCTCCATGTGAAACAATATATCACTGCCATGCAATCTGCCCGAGCTACTAAGGCTCAAACCCTAAGGTACTTTATGCTCTCATTGGACCCCTGTTGTCCAAAATTGGTTTAATACCTTAGATGATGGAACACAAAAGAGTTGGGATCTACTTTACAAAGCCTTCATCCAACAATATGGATACAATGTTGAAATGGAAGTTACCTTAATGGAAGTGGAGTCCATAAGGCAAAGGCCGAATGAGAATTTTGTAGACTATGTCAAGAGATGGAGAAACAAGGCTGCTTTACTCAAGAAGAGGCCCGATGAATCCGATCAAATAAGGATGATTGTGAGAGGGGTGTTACCTAATCTTCGTGAGAGGATGTCTCATACACTCATTCGTGATTTCAAAGATCTTCTCTAAGCTGGTCTACAAATTGAGAAGAATCACTTTTCAATAAGAAGGAATGAGAAAGGGAACTACCAGTCGGGCAATCAAAGCACACAAAAATAAGTTGATGTTAATGTAACCGGTCAAGCAAATAGAAGATAATTTTCAGATTTGGGGAAACCTTTGTCTTGGGTCTTCGACAAGCTACAAAAGAAAGGGTTGTTACAACCATTGGTCTTCGACAAGCTACAAAAGAAAGGGTTGTTACAACCATTGGCTCCTCGACCTCTGCATAATCCACTACCACCAAACTTCAAAGCCGAAGCCTTCTGTCAATTTCATCAAATGCGAGGGCATGAAACAGATAAATGTGCTCGTCTAAGGCATGAGATCCAAGATCTAATCGATAGTGGCAAGCTACCTGAGCCGGATAAGCCCAACACCAAAGACAATCCATTACCAAGGTTCAATAGAGTGCCACCACCAGCAACCTTCATGGTGGGAAAAGGATTGGAAGAAGACTTTGTTTTATCATCCTTTTAAGATGGGGATATTGAAGATGTGAAAGGAAAAGAAGCCTAACTCAATGAACTTTCCTTAGCTTGACAATCATTTTTAAATTTTACTTTCTTTAATATTTTGGAACTATCGTGTTTTTTTCAAATTTAAATTTGCTTGAATAAATTACTTTCATAAAAAAAAAATTTGGTCTTTGTTCATTTTGGTGCTCAACCAATGAGGAATCGATTTTGATAATTCATGAATTAATATATTTATGCACCATGACTCAAATGACTTTACTAGGTGAGGGAATTGCTCTATAGCATTGAGTTGTGTATGCTTACTTAGAGAGGGCTCCTGCATAATTACCTTTATCTAAGTCCTAGTCAGTCTTAGAACATGCTTTGACAAACTTCAAAGCGAAATTGAACTATACTTATTTAAGAGAGAAATGATCTAGGCATTGTTTGATTAGCCAACAACTAGTATCCACCCAATTAAATATCAATCCCTAGTTGTCCCTTTGAGCCTTCATAAAATTTTAGCTTTCTTTTCATTGGCATATAACCCCAACAACTTGCCCTAAGCTGTTGTGATACTTTTGACAAGTCTTATGATCACTAAGATGAAGAGGCAAGAAGATCAAAGAAAGCAATGATTAGTCGAGATCATGAAGATAGTTGAAGTTCTCAAGACCATAAAGATAGTGGACATTTTCAAGACCCTAAGGGTAGTTGAAGTTCCCTTAATATCTCCAAGACAACATCAACATTGGAGTAATAAATGATTTATCCCTATTAAAGAAGATTTATGTTACTCTACTCATCCATTATTGGAAGCCCAAGTTGGTACAAACAAGACAACTCTGTTTGAGCTAGAACCAAAACAAAAAAAAAGAAGAAAAAAAAGAAGAAAAAAGAAGAAAAGAGAAGAAAAGAGAAAAGAAAAAAAGAAAAAAAAAGAAAAGAAATCCCAAAATGGTTCAAAAGGCCAACTGAGTTCTTTTACCTAAAGCAGCAAAAGGCTTCCATTTAGTTCATAAAGACATTTTTACTTGAATTGGTCCAACCCAATTAAAGATTCAATCAAAAAGAGAAAAGACTATTCGGTTCTTGAAGGTTCCGTACTTGACAGTCCTACAAGAAAGAAGGACAAAAATGATAAAATGCTCAAAGAAAGGGAGAAGTAAGAAAAATAAAAGGAAAGAAAAGGGAGAAGAAGAAAAGCAACAAATTTAGGAACCAAACATTTTTGCAAGGGCAAAAACTGTCCTAATCAAGATCCAGATTAATGCAAAGAAGATAGAAGGAATTCGGAGTCTAGCAAGATTGCCTCCAAGCTGCCTAAAATTTAAACAAGAAATTTGTAGTGTGAGGGTTTGTCCATTGTGTCACACCAACTCCAATCTCAAAATGGCCTCCACTTTAACCCATGTCCCTTATAGACCCCATTTCAAGCCTATTAAAGACCTGTTGATCTCTCTTGGTAGGTAAAGTCTATTAGTGGAGATAGTTTGGATAAGCATGCATATGAGATAGACAATATTTAAACTCAAATGAGACCTTTGGCCAGGTAATGTGTATGTGCCTATCTGAAGTGCAACAATTCTTGCTTAAATAGAAATAATTCCCGAGTTTAGTACGGTAACTAGGGTTTTCATGTTATAGATATGTTAATTTGGAAAATCAAGTCCTGAGGTACATCGACATTGATTTGGCAAAGCCAACATTTGATTTCAAAATCAAAATTTAAAAAAAATAAAAAAAATATTTTACAAAGCCTTCATGTTAAGGGAAGTATGTTGAACCTCCAAAGGACACATTGGGCAAAGAAAATTATTATTGGCAAAGTTATGAAGAAGCTACTAATTGACATGCACACATAGTTTAAAAAGATGAATTCCTGACTTTGCTACTTGGGATTTCCACCACTCATGTTTTCAACATCTTGAAGATAAAAGCCACAAATGCAAAGCTTTCTATCATTCCAATGCAAGACTTGAACGAGCGTCGAAAATGAGTCAATAAGAATACTTCTGCTGATCACCTCGGTCTGTGAGTCATGGAACCACTGTAAGTATTATTCATGCATATCATGCATACATGAGCATGTCACATCACATTTTCTTGTCTTGTATTGTCTATTCCTTGTCAAAATGAACAGCAAGCAATCAAAAGAAGATGTCAAATCAGGGGGGCATGGAAAGCCTATTTACTTATGGAAGCTCTAGTCATTTTGCAAAAGAAGAAATGCATACTTGTACGAAGAACTAGATGGCAAAAACATCAATCAGAGCCCACATAGAAAAAAAATCATGGGTTTAAGCCTACACAGGGGGCAAAGTTTCTCCTTTTTCAATTTTTTGAGTTTATAGATCAAATATTTTTAAACTCACTTGCAAATGTTTTGCCACACAGGGGGGCAAGGAGAGGATATAAGGTTCAATTAAAAATAGCTAAATCTTTACAAAAAGGAAGAACAAAAAAATGGAACATCAGAACTCTCAAAAGAATGAATATGCAAAAGACAAAAGACCAATCCAACTAAAAGAGCTAAAGCCAGGGTAAAGACCCGACCTCTAATGGATAAAGACCCATGTTTCAAAGGTAAAGACCCAATCTCAAAGGATGAAGATCCATTTGCAAGGGTAAAGACCCGATCTCAAAGAATGAAGGTCCATCTTTCAAGGGTAAAGACCCAATCTTAAAGGATGAAGATCCATTTGCAAAGGTGAAGACCCGATCTCAAAGGATGAAGATCCATTTTTCAAGGGTAAAGACCCAATGTCAAAAGATGAAGATTCATTTTCAAGGATGAAGATCCATTTGCAAGGGTGAAGACCCAATCTCCAAGGATGAAGATCCATTCTGAGGGTGAAGAATCACAATGCATAGAACAACCGGAGCAGTCAGACTTCTCAATTGATAAAAGGTTAGCCAAATTTATTCTCGGGTCTAAGTACCCATTCTCAGGACTAGGTACCCAAATCAAATCTAATCTCGGGTCCAAGTACCCAAATTAAATCAAAATCAATTCAAATCTCAAGTCAAAGTACCCAGGTTAGGATCGAGTATCCCAATCAAGTTTATGATCGAGTATCCAAATCAAGTTAGGATCGAGTATCCCAATCCAATTTAGGATCGAGTATACAAATTCGATTTAGGATCGAGTATCCAAATCCAGTTAGGATCGAGCATCTCAATCAAGTTTAGGATCGAGTATCCGAATCCAAGTTAGGATCGAGTATCCCAATCCAGTTTAGGATCGAGTATCCAAATTTGATTTAGGATCGAGTATCTAAATCCAGCTTAGGGTCGAGTATCCAAATCCAGTTTAGGATCGAGTATCCAAATCCGATTTAAGATCTAGTATCCAAATCCAGTTAGGATCGAGTATCCCAATCAAGTTTAGGATCGAGTATCCGAATCCAAGTTAGGATCGAGTATCCAAATCAAGTTAGGATCGAGTATCCAAAGCCAATTTAGGATCGAGTATCCAAATTCGATTTAGGATCGAGTATCCAAATCCAGTTTAGGATCGAGTATCCCAATCCAATTTAGGATCGAGTATCCAAATCCAGTTAGGATCGAGTATCCCAATCAAGTTTAGGATCGAGTATCCAAATCAAGTTAGGATCGAGTATCCCAATCCAATTTAGGATCGAGTATCCAAATTCGATTTAGGATCGAGTATCCAAATCCAGTTAGGATCGAGCATCCCAATCAAGTTTAGGATCGAGTATCCGAATCCAAGTTAGGATCGAGTATCCCAATCCAGTTTAGGATCGAGTATCCAAATTCGATTTAGGATCGAGTATCTAAATCTAGTTTAGGGTCGAGTATCCAAATCTAGTTTAGGATCGCGTATCCAAATCCGATTTAAGATCGAGTATCCAAATCCAGTTAGGATCAAGTATCCCAATCAAGTTTAGGATCGAGTATTCGAATCCAAGTTAGGATCGAGTATCCAAATCAAGTTAGGATCGAGTATCCAAAGCCAATTTAGGATCGAGTATCCAAATTCGATTTAGGATCGAGATTCCAAATCCAGTTTAGGATCGAGTATCCGAATCCAGTTAGGATCGAGTATCCCAATCCAATTTAGGATCAAGTATCCAAATCCAGTTAGGATCGAGTATCCCAATCCAGTTTAGGATCGAGTATCCAAATTCGATTTAGGATCGAGTATCCAAATCCAGTTTAGGGTCGAGTATCCAAATCCAATTTTGGATCGAGTATCCAAATCCGATTTAAGATCGAGTATCCAAATCCAGTTAGGATCGAGTATCCCAATCAAGTTAGAATCGAGTATCCCAATCCAAGTTAAGATCGAGTATCCAACTCTAGTTTAGGATCGAGTATCCAAATCCAGTTTAGGATCGAGTATCCAAATCCAGTTTAGGATCGAGTATCCCAATCTAGTTTAGGATCGAGTATCCAAAGCCAGTTTAGGATCGAGTATCCAAATCCAGTTAGGATTGAGTATCCCAATCCAGTTTAGGATCGAGTATTCAAATTCGATTTAGGATCGAGTATCCAAATCCAGTTTAGGGTCGAGTATCCAAATCCAGTTTAGGATCGAGTATCCAAATCCGATTTAAGATCGAGTATCAAAATCCAGTTAGGATCAAGTATCCCAATCAAGTTTAGGATCGAGTATCTGAATCCAAGTTTGGATCGAGTATCCAAATCAAGTTAGGATCGAGTATCCCAATCCAATTTAGAATTGAGTATCCAAATCAAATTTAGGATCGAGTATCCAAATTCAGTTAGGATCGAGTATCCGAATCCATATAGGATCGAGTATCAAAGTCTAGTTTAGGATCGAGTGTCCAAATCTCTCGGGTCCAGAACCCAAAACCTCAAAAATTAAGTCTTATTGCTTTTCACTCTCTTTCACTAAGGTTTCAGATCATTCAAGCAGGGGGCAAACTGTAGACCCTTAATTTTTGACCCAATCAGATCCAATATGCTTTATTTAGTTCAAAATGATTTTTATTGTCTAAATGGTCCAAAATAATTTTAATTAAATTAAATAGTTTTTGATTTATTATCTAATTTTTATTAATAATAAATAAAAATAAATAAATAAAAATAAAAATAAAAATCGGAGTCGGAAAAAAATCGACAGCGAAAAACAGTCGCGCGGGCCCGTTGGGCCCGCAGCACTTCACCCGCAGGCCCGCGGGCGAAATAACTTCCCGCAGGAAATTCCTGCGGGCTGGCACGCCCAATGGCTCCAGTCACGGGCCCACTGCCACAGTTTTCGCCAATGCAAAATTTTTCGACGCAATTTTTTGAAACCTAATCCATTTAGGTTTTAATTTCTTTTTTTTTTATTAATATTACTTACCTTAGTTAATTAGGAATAAACAACCTAAAAACCATTATAAATAAGAACCAAGAGAACCAAATTAGTGGAGGAAAAAATTTACACAGTGACTTTAGGATTTGAAACCAAATCAAGGAAAGAAAAGTAAGAATTCAATTGAAGTGATATTTAAAGCAGCAGAATCACGATTTAAGGGGGAGAGGAGAATTCAAAGGCAACAAAGGCTTGTTTTTAGAGCTAGTTCATCCAAGAAGAGTTATTTTTTGGAGAATCAACAAAAGAAGGTATGTTTAATTCGTTTGATTTATGTTTTCATAGTAGCTAAATTATGGAATTAGTGTTTTTCAAAAGTTAAAATTTTAGAACTTTAATTTAGTTTTTCCAAGATTTAAACACTAATACGTGACTTTCTTTTCTAAAAAGATTTAAAATTGTTATTTTTTCTTCTTAAAAATCTTAAAACTCTAATTCAACGTATTTTTCAACAAAACTAAAATCAAATTCTGTTTCTATTAAAATTTTAAAGTAGGTTCTATTTCATTCAAAAAGCCTTAAAAAACATATTTTCTACTTATAAAAACTTCAATCCATTTGTTTAAATTCATAAAACTTCATAAAATATCAAATTGATTTCTAAAACCTTAATTCATATTTTTTTTACCCGAGAACTCCAATTTCAAAGCTTAAAATCCAAAATTCAACTTTCAAACCTAAAATAATGAACCCTAACCCTTTTAAAACCTTAAACCCTAATTTTTATGAACCCTGATCCTTTTAAAACATTAAAAAACATAAAAACATAAAAACTCAAAAATTACACAGTAGCTGAAAATTCAATAACCAAAAATCACAAATTAAAGTACTTTAAAGTGTTTAAAACCCTAGTTTCATGATTTCACCATTCAAACCTTAATTTTGTTAATCAAAGAGTCTTACTAACCCTTTAAAACATAAAACCCTAATTTAGTCTAATTCCATAAAAAGTCAAAGTAGCCATAAATTAGACTTTTATTTGCTTTATTCAATTCCATATTTATTTATACCTTGATTTATCTCTTATGCTTTAATCTATTTATTTTTAATACTTGATTTATTTAATTTTTCATGGATGGATGTTTATTTTATATTTTGATTAATAGCTTTGATGAATGATTTATTTATGATGAATGGTTATTTACTTTTATCAATGTATTTAGACTTCCAAAAGTTGTAAGAGGTATGTTTCCACTTGGTGGGTACCTCATTAGTTAAACATCATGTAATTTAATTTTCTTTTCTATTTTAGAACCTTTGTAAAGGGCATGTTTCTACCTTTTGGTAGGTGTCCTATCTAGGCATGTGATGTAAGGACATGTTTCCATCCTTGGATGGGTGTCCATTTATTTGTTTTATTTTGTTTGGACATTGCTTTGATTTTAATATAATGATGCTTTCTTTTTATTATGTGTAGTATGGATAATATTGTTATATTTAAGAATTTTATAATATTAAGACCTGTAAAGGAGGCCGGTTCCAATGAACCGGGCGTTGTGGGGGTGTTGGGCCATTTTTCACCTTCCCCACACGTACCCAACTTTCCAAACCCATTAAGGGGTTGGGGATTCCTTAGGAATCAAGTCATCCACCCCTTTCTTTTTTCCCAGCCTGTCCGGGTTGCAACTCCATTTTCTCCGAACTTAGGTCCGTGTTCTCTAAGGCCCCGAGCCTAAACAGTGCCGAAGTCACAAGAACCATTCCACCGGGAGTGGGGGCGAAAATTCCCGCTCACACTCACTTAGTGATACACATAGGAAATAAGGAAAAGCACTATCTAGGGCAAACTCTACAATTGACACTCTCAACAACAAGGGCATATCCATGACCGTGCCCTAAACCCACAACACATGAGCTTTGACATGCTCAGTAACATGGGTGTGTCACTGCACGTGTCAATTCTCCAACAACACAGTAGCTATGACACACTCAGTGACATGAGTGTGTCACTGCTTGTGTCACCAACACTGAAAATAGAACCATCGACATGCCCAAAGACATGGCCGTGTCAGGCCAAAAACCTGAAATCAACACAAAAATTGCCACATCCAACTATCATCTTTCATTAACCTTTTCAACTCGAGACCAACACAACTAAAACCATCGTAATACCACAATAAACTTGTATGAACATCAACACAAAAGCACAAATATACATAATCACAACTAAGATTTCTCAACTCAAAGTTACACAACTCACAACTTTTATTCTCTTCACCAAACATAACCCTTTTTCTTCAATCCCCAAATTTCAAAGTTAACAAGACAAAACAACTTCAAACATACCAAAATCAATCATAAACACAACTACATCAAACATCCAACAAACTCATAAACACACTCTCAAAGAAAATCAAAGAAACAAGTTGGAAACTTACCAAATATGAAGAAAAATTCTTAAAACTCCAACTTGATCACTTGAAATCCTTCAATTGCTTGAGTTAGGAAGAACAAAACCTCTTTTCCCTTTGATGGTGATGGTGGCCGGCTACCAAGGAGAAGGAAGAAGAAGATGCAAATAGTCAATAACCACTCCACTAACAACTAACACTTTTAGCCACATGAATGTTTCCTTCTTTTAATCGCCACCAAGCAATTAATAATATTATATTATAATATCATCTTCCACTATCCATTAATATTAATATCTTATTAATTAAAATGTCATTTGACCAAGTTAACTTGTTGACTTGTATATAATGTATATATCTTCATATACATAACATACACACATCTTCCTTTTCTCTTTTCTTCTTTTAACTTAATTAAATATATACACTTATCATTTAATTAATTTTTTCAACAATTAGTTTTTCCAAAATTTTGGGGTATTATTTGAGATATTACACACAAAATCTTCAAATCCTTTCCAATGGAATTCGTCATAAGAAAATGTTCAAACCTTATGTTGAAATCCAGAGAATCTTTTCTTTGTCAAAAATTCATGCAGTCTTCGATGATATAAAAGTTTCATTACTCCTTTCTTGTGCAGACTCACATGCTGAGTTTATTCACTCAAAGCCATTATGAAAAAATGAAGATTTCTTTATTTCTCTTCCATTTAAGAAGAATGAAGACATTAATCCTACTAAGGCTTCTCATCCTGGAATGTCTTCTTCAGATCTTGTTCTTACTAGATAAGAATGCAAATCCTTAATGCAACAAGGATTAATTGAACCAACCAAGTCCAATTGGGCTTGTCAAGCATTTTCTGTAGAAAAGAGATCAGAAGTTCTCAAAGAAAAAAAGAGACTTGTCATTAGTTATGAGCCTCTTAATTTATTCCTGCAAGATGATAAATTCCTCTTCCTAAAATCTCTACACTTATGATTCATTTAAAGATGGCAAAAATGTTTTCAAAATTTGTATAACACCCTTATACCCTATATATATATAACATATATACCCAGTATATATAAAATATGCATATACGGCATAAAAATGTCACAACCTGATTTAACAAAAACTTTCACATTTCCAATTAAAAATCCCAAATACTTCAAATATATATTTAAATAGTAAATAAAATATTCTTTATTAATTATAGACTCTAAAGTAAGCATTTTATATGAAAATCTCTAGAAAAAATTTGCCAGATTTTTTTCTGTAGACATGACATCCTAAAAATTCAACAATTACTCAACCTGCACAAAAATACACTTCCAATAAAGAAAACAAATCAACAATTTCCCAACACTTCTCAATTCCTCCATAATTCCTTAAAACATTTATATATATATATATATATACTTACATATATCAAAACACATATACACAACCCACATTATGCAAATTGTCCAAAATATTCTTTATAATTAATAAAGTACTCAAAAACATAACCATAATATACAAAATAACAAAATATACTATAAAATAAAATATATACATGATGGCAACCGGCACTGATCTGGAAGCAGCAAAATCAACTCAGACAACCTCAAATCTAGACCTGACCATGTCTAGCAGAACTCTCCGAATCTACCAGATCACCCTTGTCACCTGTGCGATGAATTACAATTGCACTAAGCTAAAAGTCTAGTGGTACAAACTCTGATAACAATAAAACTGTAAAACAATGCAATGCCAATGCATAATGCCTTTGCATATCATGTCACAATGTAGTACACAATTTCACTTTAAAACATATTCTTTAATCATTTTATAATTCACATCAACACAAACACAAGCATGGGCCCAAATAATCTAATATGCTATTCAAATTCAAGAGTTATTGTTTTGGCCTATAATGATACCAAGTATCTAGCCCCGAAGGCAAATCAAAGTATTGCTCAAAAGCTAGCCCCAAAGGCAAAATATGTATCAGTGACGCCAAGCGTCTAGGCCCAAAGGCAAATCAATAATCAGTGGCATCTTGCATCTAGTCTCGAAGGCAAATAATGAGGATAACCTCATAGGCATGCCATCAAACATAGAACTCTGAAAATTGAATAACATACTAAGTACACAATTAATTCATAATTTCCATAATCATCATTTTCTCATTTTTCCCATTATCAACTAAGCACATTGCCTCATTTTTCTCATTTTCTCATCATATTAATGTCAAATCATCATATTTCATCATTTTATCATAATGTATCACATTTCTCATCAAAAACACATCACCCAAATATTTTGGATTATTTTCGCATAATTCATATAAATCATATTTTATGCAATTTAGCCATTAACAATGGTTTTTCACAATACATTTCATGCATACATAACAAATCACGTGTCATAGCACCATATTCAAGAATATTCAATGTATCAAGTAGCTTAACATATTTTTCATCCAAAATGTGTTAAGCCTAAATGTAATGCAATTATACCACATTTATTAAGAGTTTGTACATACTTTAAAAAACACATAAAAACAAGCTCAAAATCAACCTCCAACCTTCCCTTCCAAGTTGCCCTTCAATACTAGGGCTGAGCAAACTACCTCTCCTCAATGCCTATACCAAATGTGATCAAATAAAATTATTTAATATCACATTTTAAGGCATTTCCAATATCGAACCTCAAATAAACATTACTCAAATTAAAACCTCAAAGTTAAGCCCAGCCTTACTTTAACTTTGAAAAACCATATTAAGCCATTCAAATTAGTGTTTTAAGTTTATTTATATTATTACAAACATATTTTAACATGTTTCAATCAATTACATTAGTTAAATACATGCTTAAGTACAAAACCCTAAAAATGGCATAACATTCGCCATTGAAGGTTCTTCATACCAACTCAATCCAATTATCAATCTAAGCTTATTTCCAACACTTATATCATTAAATAACATGATTTAAATATTAAAATCAAACAAACATCCAATCTTTGAAAAATTCTCTTCCAAAACCCTAAATTCAAAAGTACCTTGTCCAATCTCTAACCAAACTTAACCAAATCCATCATTTGACTTTAAAATCCTTGTTTATGCATCAAAACAACACATTTGGAATCAATTTGCACAATTAAAGCACATGATTCCAAAAGTATAAATTTTACGTAACCCTAAATTAGTTCTTTCATTCAAACTTAACTCAAACTTAATCATTTCTTCAATGTAACTTAAGAATCTGTATACCCCTAATTTTTTACCCGGTCCGGTCCAATATTTTTTATTTAGTTCTAAATGATTTTTGTTGTCTAATTGGTCCAAAATAATTTTTGTTAAATAATTTTTGCTTTAGTATCTAATTTTTATTAATAAAAAATAAAAGTCAAAAAATAAAAATAAAAATAAAAATCGGAGTCGGAAAAATCGGCGACGAAAAAATCATCGCTCGGGCCCGTGGGCATTTTGCCCGCAGAAAAATCCTGCGAGCGAAATAGTCACCCACAGGAATTTCCTACGGGCGACGGCCGTAGGCCGCCCACTATCGTAAAATCTGCGGCAGATTTTTTTCGCCAGTGCATTTTTTCCTGCGGCAATTTTTTTCGGCAGCGCAATTTTTTCCGATGCAAATTTTTTGAAACATAATTCAATTAGGTTTCAATTTCCTTTTCTTATTAACATTACTTGCCGTGACTAATTAGGAATAATCTATATCAAACCACTATAAATAAGGACCAAAGGCAATGAAATTAAGGAGGCCGAAAATCAAACAGAAGCTTGAAAAATTTGAAACTAAATCAGTGAAGGAAAAGGAGCAATTCAATTTCTTTTTTTTTTCTGGAATAGCAGGGACACGATTTAAGCAATTTAAAGGTAGCAACTGTCTTTGTTCTTGTTCATCCAAGAAGAATTATTTTTTGGAGAATCAACAAAAGGAGGTATGTATTAAATTCTTTTTTATTTTATTTTTTCACAGTAGCATAAACTATGAAATTTTATTTTTTAAATCAAAAACCTTAGAACTTTAATTTAGTTTTTTCAAAGTTAAAAACACTAATACGTTACTTTATTTTCCAAAAAGACTTAAAATTGTTATTTTTACCTCTTCAAAATCTTAAAACCTTAATTAAGCATATTTTTCAACAAAACCAATATTTGATTCTATTTCTTTCAAAACTTTAAACTTGGTTCTGTTTCTTCCAAAAAGCCATAAAAACATCTTTTCTATTTATAAAAACTTCAATCCGTTTGTTTAAATTCATAAAACCTCATGAAATCATTAAATTGTCTTTCTAAACCCTAATTCAAATTCATCACCCGAGACCCTAATTTTAAATCCTAAAACCCAAATTCAACTTCTAAACCTGAAATAGTAAACTCTAAACCCTTTAAAACCTTAAACCTTAACTTTTTTTGAATTTTAATCCTTAAAAACTTTAAAAACCATAAAACCATAAATAGATTAAATTTTACAAGGTAGCTTGAAATCATCATTTAAAACTATGAATCAAAAGTATTTTAAAGTGTCTAAAACCCTAGTTTCATGATTTCACCATTCAAACCTTAATTTGATTAATCAAAGAGTCTTACCAACCTTTTAAAACATAAAACCTCAATCTATTTTAATTCCATAAAAATTGAAGAGTGGGAAAGGGAGAAGAATCGCTTTTCAATAAAAAGGAATGAGAAAGGGAACTACCAGTCAGGCAATCAAAGCACACAAAAAGAAGTTGATGTCAATACAACTGGTCAAGGAAATAGAAGGCAGTTTTCAGATCTGGGGAAGCCTTTATCTTGGGTCTTCGACAAGCTACAAAAGAAAGGGTTGTTACAACCATTGGCTCCTTGACCTTTGCCTAGTCCATTACCCCCAAAATTTGATACTAAGGCTTTTTGTCAATTTTATCAGACTCAATGACATGAGACTGATAGATGTACCCGATTAAGGCATGAGATCCAAGATTTGATTGATAATGGCAAGCTACCCGAGCCGAATAAGCCCAACACCAAAGACAATCCATTACCAAGGTTCAATAGAGTACCTCCACCGGTAACCTTCATGGTGGGAAAAGGATTGGAAGAAGATTTTGTTTTATCATCTTTTCAAGATGGAAATATTGAAGATGTGAAGGGAAAAGAAGCTTAAACTTAATGAACTTTCCTTAGCTTGAATGTTGTTTTTCAATTTTACTTTCTTTAATTAAAACTATCGTATTTTTCAAATTTAAATCTGTTTGAATAAATTACTTTCATCAAAATTTTTGTTGGTATTTGCTCATTTTGGTGCTCAACCAATGAGGAATCTAGCTTGATAATTCATGAATTAATATAATGCATGATGACTCGAATGACTTTACTAGGTGAGGGAATTGCTCTATAGCATTGAGTTGTGTATGCTTACTTAGAGAGGGCTCCTGCATAATTACCTTTGTCTGGGTCCTAGTCAGTCTTAGAACATGCTTTGACAAACTTTTGAGGCGAAATTGTACTCTGCTTATTTAAGAGAGAAATGATCTAGGCATTGTTTGGTTAGCCAACAACTAGTATCCACCCAATTAAATATCAATCTCTAGTTATCCCTTTGAGCCTTCATAAAATTTTAGGTTTTTTTCATTGGCATATAACCCCAACAACCTGCCCTGAGCTGTTGTGATACTTTTGACAAGTCTTATGATCACTAAGATGAAGAGGCAAGAAGATCAAAGAAAGCAATGATTAGTCAAGGCCATGAAGATAGTTGAAGTTCTCAAGACCATGAGGATAGTTGAAGTTCTCAAAACCCTAAGGGTAGATGAAGTTCTCAAGACCATAAGGGTAGTTGATGTTTTTAAGACCATAAGGGTAATTGAAGTTTTTCTAATATCTCCAATATATAAAGACAACATCGGAGTAACAAATGATTTATCCCCGTTAAAGAAAATTTATGTTACTCCACTCATCCATTATTGGAAGCCCAAGTTGGTACAAACAAGACAACTCTTTTAGAGCTAGAACCAAACAAGAATATAAAAAAACACACAAACAAACAAAAAAAAGGAAGAAAAAGAAAAGAAAAAAGAAAGAAGAAGAAAAGAGAAAAAAAAGAAAAAATATATAAAACCAAAAAAGGCAGTTCAGAAAGACAATTGAGTTCTCTTTTACCTAAAGCAGCAAAAGGCTTCCATTTGGTTCATAAAGACATTTTTACTTGAATTGGTCCAACCCATCCAAAGATTCAATCAAAATTGGAGAAAAAGGAGGGAGACCATCCAGTTCTTGAAGGTTCTGTACTTGGCAGTCCTATAAGGAAGAAGGACAAAATGATTAAAGAAAAGAAAGGGTGAGAAAAATAAAAAGAAAGAAAAGCAAGAAGAAGAAAATAAACAAACATTGTCCTAATCAAGATCCAGATTAATGCCAAGAAGATAGAAGGTATTTGGAGTCTAGAAAGATTACTCTCAACTGTCTAAAGTTCCAATAAGAAATTTGTAGTGTGAAGGTTTGTCTTTTGTGTCACACCAGCTCCAATCTCAAAATGGCCTTCATTTAAACCCATGTCTTCTATAGACCCCATTTCAAGCCTATCAAAGACCTGTTGATCTCTCTTGGTAGGTAGAGTCTATTAGTGGAGATAGTTTGGATAAGCATGCATATGAGATAGACAATATTTAAACTCAAATGAGACCTTTGGCCAAGTAATGTGTATGTGCCTATCTGAAGTGCAACAATTCTTGTTTAAATATAAATGATTCCCGAGTTTAGTACGGTAACTAGGGTTGTCATGTTATAGATATGTTAATTTGGAAAAATCAAGTCCTGAGGTACATTAACATTAATTTGGCAAAGCCAAAATTTGATTTCAAAATCAAAATTCAAAAAAAAAGAAAGGAAAAAAAGTGTTTTGTCATACAAAGCCTTCGAACTAAGGGAAGTATGTTGAATTGATTATAGCCAATGTTATGAAGGAGCTATCGATTGATATGCTGAAACATAGTTTAAAAAGGATGTATCCCTGACTCTACAACTTGGGATCTCCACCACTCATGTTTTCAACATCTTGAAGATAAAAGCCACAAATGCAAAGCTTTCGATCATTCCAATGCAAGACTTGAACAAGCGTCAAAAGGGAACCAATGAGAACACTTCTGCTGATCACCTCGGTCTGTGAGTCGATGGAACAACTGTAAGTATTACTCATGCATATCATGCATACATGAGCATATCACATCGCACTTTCTTGTCTTGTATTGTCTATTTCTTGGCAAAATGAACAGCAAACACCCTGCGAAGTAAAGAATCAAAAGAAGATATCAAATCAGGCGGGCATAAAAAGCCCATTACTTGAGAAAGCTCCAGTAATCTTGCAAAGAGAAGAAATATGTGCTTATGCGAAGAACTAGACGGCAAAAACATCAATCAGAGCCCGCATAGAAAAATCATGGGTTTGGGCCTACACAGGGGGCAAAGTTTCTCCTTTTCAATTTTTTAAGTTTATATACAAAAAATTTTCGAACTCACTTGCAAATATTTCGCCACACAGGGGGCAAGGAGAGGATATAAGATCCAATCAAAATTAGAGAAAAAAGGAAAAAGCAGTTGCAAGGGAAAAGTGGTTAAAGTGCAAAAACTCCCTTGGAAGATCAAAACAAGGAAAGAAGAACATGGATCAAGCAAGACATGGCCAAGCCAAATCAAGCTTGGCCGTGTCACCTTAAAGGAAATCTTGGCAGAACATGACACGGGCAGGAGACACGGCCAAGCCACTGGCCATGTCTCACCTAAAGGGCAAAGCAAAGAAAGACCAAGCAAAGAGAGAAAAGAAACAGTAGGTGACACTAGCAGGAGACACGGCCAAGCCACTGGCCGTGTCCCATCCTAAGCCAAGAACAAAGAAGAACCAAAGAAAAGACACAGAAGCTGACACACCCAGGAGACACGGCCAAGCCACTGGCCGTGTCACATGACACGGCCAGGAGCTTGGCCGTGTCACTCCCATCTTCAAAGAACAAAGAAGACCCAATCTCCAAGGATGAAGATCCATTTACAATACCCAATCTCCAAGGATGAAGATCTATTTACAAGAGTAAAGACTTGATCTCAATGGATGAAGATCCATTTTCAAGGGTGAAGACCCGAAGTCTAAAGGATGAAGATCCATTTACAAGGGTGAAGACCCAATCTCAAAGGATGAAGATCCATTTTCAAGGGTGAAGACCCGATCTCAAAGGATGAAAAACCACAATGCATAAAATAGCCGGAGCAGTCAGACTTCTCACCTAAAAGGTTAGTCAAACTCACTCTCGGATCCAGGTACCCGAGCTCAGGTCCAAACACCCATTTTAGGGTCCAAGTGCCCAAATCAAATTAAATCAAATTCAAATTCAAATCTCAAGTCAAAGTATCCAGTTAGGATCGAGTATCCGAATCCAGTTAGGATCGAGTATCCCAATCCAATTTAGGATTGAGTATCCGAATCCAGTTAGGGTCGAGTATCCAAATCTAGTTTAGGATCGAGTATCCAAACCCTATTTAGGGTCGAGTATCCAAATCCATCGGGTCTAGAACCCAAAATACCCTTAGGTCCAGAACCTAGAATCTCTTCTAAGTCCAAAACATAGCTCGGGTCCATAAACCAAATTTTCCATTAGGTCCAGAACCTAGAATCTTCCTTGAGTCTAAAACTCGAACCGGGTCCAAAACCCAAATTTACCATTAGGTCAAGAACCTAGAATCTTCCTTGAGTCCAGAACTCGAACTGGGTCTAGAACCCAAATTTATCATTAGGTCCAGAACCTAGAATCTCTTCTAAGTCCAGAACTTAGCTCGGGTCCAGAACTCGAATTTTCCATTAGGTCCAGAACCTAGAATCTTCCTTGAGTCCAGAACTCGAACCGGGTCCAGAACCCAAATTTACCATTAGGTCCAGAACCTAGAATTATTTCTAAGTCCAGAACTTAGCTTGGGTCCAGAACCCAAATTTTTCTTAGGTCTAGAACCTTGAATCTTCCTTGAGTCTAGAACTCGAACCAGGTCCAGAACCCAAAATTTTCAGAACCTAGAATTTTTCTTGACTCCAGAACTCGAACCGGGTCCAGAACCCAAATTTTCCTTAGGTCCAGAACCTAGAATTATTCTTGGGTCCCGAACCCAAAACCTCCACCATCTCAAAAATTAAGTCTTGTTGCTTTTCACTCTCTTTCACTAAGGTTTCAGATCATTCAAGCTGGGGGCAAACTGTAGACCCCTAATTTTTGACCCGGTCCGGTCCAATATTTTTTATTTAGTTCTAAATGATTTTTGTTGTCTAATTGGTCCAAAATAATTTTTGTTAAATAATTTTTGCTTTAGTATCTAATTTTTATTAATAAAAAATAAAAATAAACAAATAAAAGTTAAAAAATAAAAATAAAAATCAGAGTCAGAAAAATCGGCGACGAAAAAATCATCGCGCGGGCCCGTGGGCATTTCCCCGCAGAAAAAATCTGAGGGCGACCCCTGCAGCCCACCCACTGCCGCAAAATTTGCGGCAGATTTTTTTCGCCAGCTCATTTTTTCCTGCGGCAATTTTTTTCGGCAGCGTAATTTTTGCCGACGCAAATTTTTCGAAACCTAATTCAATTAAGTTTCAATTTCCTTTTCTTATTAACATTACTTGCCGTGACTAATTAGGAATAAACTATATCAAACCACTATAAATAAAGACCAAAGGCAATGAAATTAAGGAGGCCGAAAATCAACAGGAGCTTGAAAAATTTGAAACCAAATCAGTGAAGGAAAAGAAGCAATTCAATTTCTTTTTTTCTGGAATAGCAGGGACACGATTTAAGCAATTCAAAAGCAGCAATTGTCTTTGTTCTTGTTCATCCAAGAAGAATTATTTTTTGGAGAATCAACAAAAGGAGGTATGTATTAAATTCTTTTTTGTTTTATTTTTTCACAGTAGCATAAACTATGAAATTTTGTTTTTTAAATCAAAAACCTTAGAACTTTAATTTAGTTTTTCCAAATTTAAAAATAGTAATACATTACTTTATTCTCCAAAAAGACTTAAAATTGTTATTTTTACCTCTTCAAAATCTTAAAACCTTAATTAAACATATTTTTCAACAAAACCAATATTTGATTCTATTTCTTTCAAAACTTTAAACTTGGTTCTGTTTCTTCCAAAAAGCCATAAAAAAACATCTTTTCTATTTATAAAAACTTCAATCCGTTTGTTTAAATTCATAAAACCTCATGAAATCATCAAATTTTCTTTCTAAACCCTAATTCAAATTCATCACCCGAGACCCTAATTTTAAATCCTAAAACCCAAATTCAACTTCTAAACCTAAAATAGTAAACTCTAAACCCTTTAAAACCTTAAACCTTAACTTTTTCTGAATTTTAATCCTTAAAAACTTTAAAAACCATAAAACCATAAGTAGATTAAATTTTATATAGTAGCTTGAAATCATCATTTAAAACCATGAATCAAAAGTATTTTAAAGTGTCTAAAACCCTAGTTTCATGATTTCACCATTCAAACCTTAATTTGGTTAATCAAAGAGTCTTACCAACCTTTTAAAACATAAAACCTCAATCTATTTTAATTCCATAAAAAGTCACAGTAGCTTAAACTTATGAAATTTCCAAAACCTTAACACATGAGATAAAGAGCCCTAAATGAAAATAGTAGCTATAATTTGGACTTTTTATTTGCTTTATTCAATTCTATATTTGATTATGCTTTGATTTATTTTATATGCTTTAATTTATTTAAGTTCAATACTTGTTTTATTTTATTTATCATGGCTGGATGTTTACTTTTTATTGATATTTAAATACCTTTGATGAATGATTTATTTATTATGAATGGTTATTTACTTTTATCAATTTATTTAGATTTTCAAATGTTGTAAGAGGTATGTTTCTACTTGGTGGGTACCTCATTAGTTAAATATCATGTAATTTAATTTGCTTTTCTATTTTAGAACCAATGTAAAGGGCATGTTTCTACCTTTTGGTGGGTGTCCTATTTAGGTGTGTGATGTAAGGACATGTTTCCATCTTCGGATGGGTGTCCATTTATTTGCTTTGTTTGGACATTGCTTTGATTTTAATATAATGATGCTTTCTTTTAATTATTGTGTGTAATATGGATAATGTTGTTATATTTAAGAATCTTATAATATTAAGACTTGTAAAGGAGGTCGGTTCCAATGAACCGGGCGTTGTGGGGGTGCTGGGCCATTTCTCACCTTCCCCATATGTACCCAACTTTTCGAACTCATTAAGGGGTTGGGGATTCCTTAGGAATCGAGTCATCCACCCCTTTCTTTTTTCCGGCCCGTCCGGGTGGCGACTCCATTTTCTCCGGACTGAGGTCCATATTCTCTAAGGCCCTGAGCCTAAACAGTGCCGAAGTCGCAAGGACCATTCCACCGGGAGTGGGGGAAAAAATCACCGCTCACAGAATCATTAATAACTAATCAAAATAACTTCATACACACCAATTCCAACAATTAAATCATACACCTTCAAAATCCAAAATCAAACATATTCTCAAATTCATGGAATTCCAAAGAAACAAGTTAGGGAACTTACTATTTCAAGTGGAAAACACCAAATCTTCACTTGGAACCATGAAAATCCTTCAATTTTGGAAGCTTAGAAGAAGCAAAACCTTGAGCTTGAACATCTATGGAGTTCAGCCTTGAAGAAGGAAGAAGATGATGATGATAAACTTTGAATTTTCTCTTTCCTTCCACTTTCATTTTTAACCTTATATATATTATTTTAATAATTTTTAATTTTATAAAGTATATAATTACATTTGGCCACTTGACTTTTGATTTTTCTATTTAAGAGTTGACTTTTGTATATGTTATATATATTTAATATATATTTCACATATACTCTTTACTTTTTCACTAAAAATCCTTCAATTTTTCATTTAAATTATTTATTTAATTTATTTAATTTTAGAAAATTATGTATGTTATAAGTTGATTTGAAAGCTGGGTTTTGGCAATTGGGAATCAAACCAAAAGATAGCTCTAAAATAGCATTCCTCATTCCTGATGCTTAATATCAGTAGATAGTAATGCCCTTTGGACTCAAAATTGCCCTATCACTATTTCAGAAGGCCATGATTAGAATTTTTCAGCTCATTCTCTATTCAACTTTGATATACATTGATGATATATTGTTGTTTCTCCTACAGTAGAAACCCATCGCAAATTGCTTCAGCAATTTTCTTCTATTGTTAAACAGTATAGTATTATGATATCTAAAAAGAAGAGTATTATGGGTCGAGACTCAATTGACTTTTTGGGTATGCATGTTGAAAATGGAGTTTACACTCCAGGTCTACATATAGCATAAGAGTTACTCAAGTTCCTTGATAAGAATCTCTCTTTCAAACAAATATAATAGTTTTTAGGTATAATTAATTATAACCGAGACTTTTTTCTTGCTATAGCCTAACCCATTAGTCAATTGTCTAAATTACTGAAGAAGAATCTACCACCATGGCTAGAAGAAAAAACAAGAGCTATAAAAATCATTAAGAAGATTGTCTTTCAACCAACTCCACTTCATATCCCTTCTGATGGTCTCAGAATTTTGCAAATAGATGCCAATGATGAACACTTGGGTGTTGTGTTCTTTGAAAAAATCAATGGCCAGGCTCATTATTGTGGACATGATAGTGGACAATTCAAAGAGAGTGAGAAGCATTATCACTCTATTTATAAGGAGATTTTGGTAGTAAAATATGGAATCAAGAAGTTTGAATTTTATCTTCTTGGTCATCATTTCCTTATCATCCTTGATAATACCTCTTTTCCCAGAGCCCTTGAATTTAAACAAAAAATACTTCCACTAGACCAACTCTTCAGACTTCAAGAATGGTTTTCCAATTATGACTATTATGTTGAACATATCAAAGGCTAGAAAAATTTAATCCCTGACCTTTTGTCCCGACCTTCCAAACTAATCCCTTTAGTAATCATGATAAACACTTTTCCTTGTATCCAGATATACAAGGATATTCCCTTAGAAATTTACCATCTAGGCCACCCTTATGGAATTCACCAAATATTGAGTTTCCTCCTAGATGTCATTTTCAGACACCTACTAAAGCACAACACTTTGCTCATACTCATGTCTCTGTTTACCTTGAACACATCCACAACCACTTCAATGTGGATCCATAAGTTAATCTGTTCTATTTAAATACCTATGGATGTTGGTATATTACCTTTCTCCTACTCATTCTCAGTTTTCTGTTGAACTATAGTTTTTATGGTGCATCACTAAACTATAAAATCATGCAATAGAAATACCAGTCATGGATATGCTCAATTTCATATATATCAGTGACAATGTATCCTCCCTGCCATACAAGTTTCTCAAGTGGTTCAACCAGATTTCATGGTGGCAACAAGAGTTTTTGCAAATTATTCATAGTAAAAGGTTATGGGAAAAACTAGATGAAGAAGTTAGAAGCTATCATGTTATTTTTATATTCCATAAACCTTTGCTCCAATATCCTCGCACATGTATTTTTTGGTCAAGAAATCAAGCAGTTCATTTGAAAACTTTTTCTGGTCAAATTTTCTTAATTACCAGAAGCATATTGAATTGAGACATCATCTTTTTAGTCTCAATAACTCCTCTCAAATAGTCAAAAGACCTCTCATTTTCACATCAATGGTGAAGAATAAAAATTGGACCAGACATGACTAATAGTATGCAGAGACAACCACTGATCTGCCTTTCCAACTCACGGGAGAGTATTTCTTGGACAGTGGTCTCATGGATTTTGAATAGACTCAAAGTGCAAGACCTAGTAATTCATAAGCTTCAATAGAAGGAGATTCCTCATTATCTCTTCATCTAGCTCTGATAGACCCACAGGCCTCAGATGCTTTAGCTATCATCACAGTTTCAGCTATCACTATAGTTGTTGGCTCTTCAACCATTGAAAGAAATGTCAATGTTACACCCATTACTCAATAGGATATTAATGAAGCAATAGCTAATGCTCAGTCTACTCATTCCACTCAGACTGATACTTTTGACCTAATGGAATATAAAAGAAATCATATGGTTCGTGCTTACTATGACTCAGACTCTAAAGACGACATAAACATAAACCTGTCACCCTCTCATTCACTTTAAGTCAGATAATGGAGTTATTGTTTGTAATAATTTAGTAGAGTGATTGTTGCGCTCGAGTTAAGTACTACTACAAGCGTCACCCGCAAGTATACGAGGTAGTTGTAGCAAAAGTGATCGCCCCAAGGTCGTCTCACAAGGAAGGTGTAGTTCGTAATAGCTTGATTGACAACTAATTTAAAAATGAGATTTTGTTGTTTGGAATGGTGCAGGAGTAATTTAAACCTAAGAGTAATGAGTGTAAGGGTTAATGTGTGTGATGGTTGTACAAGATCAAATCGATTCTTGGAAAGGTGCCTAGGGTTATAGGTCCATTCAATCAAAGCTCAATTCTCATATTATCCATTAACTTAACCTTGTAATTAATTTGTTTCTTAAGTTTAATTAGTCAATTGTCAATTCATTAGTTTTCAAATTCATGAATCAACAACAACCAATTGTTTTACATTTGCAAATTAATAAACCCTATAACTTATATTTCTAATTCATTCTTAGGGTAGTCGATTGCATAATTCCGATATCAAATTTCACCTCTCGGTCCTTCATTCAATATCTAGAGATCAATAGGTAGCTAATCTATCAACCTAGCATACAATCCAATGCAATCAACCAACAACAAGGTACATCAATAGAAATATCAAATCAAAGCATTCAATCAAATATACTACAAACCCTAGGCATGGGTATTTAGCTCAACATCATCAATTTAAAACATTCATTCAACTCAATATAAATCAAATACAAATTGTTCATTGCAATATTAATTCTCTTAACATAACAAAAATAATATTGAACTGAATTAAAAGAGAGAATAGAAAAACCCCTTGTAGATGGCAAGAGTAGGATTACTAGTCTTCCTCCTAGCTCCACTTTGATGTATGATGAAGAACTCAAGCCCTCTTCAATGGATGATTCTCCTTTGCAACGTGGAATGGAGCTTTCTCAAGTCACCAACCCTTTCAATGAAGCTTCTACAACCTTCAAGAGCTTGTTAACCCACTTTATCCCAAAGAATCTCCAAGATCTTATCAATGGAAGATGGAGAAGATGGAGAGGATAGAAATGGAGGATGAAGATGAAGGGACAAGGAGAGTGTCACTCTCTCCTCTCCCCAAATCGTGTTTTTTCCCTATTTTCTTTTCTTTTTCTTTTTCTCTTTTCTTTTCCGCAAAAACCTTAGGCCTTCTCCCCCCGACTTCCCCTTGTTTCGTGCAAAATAATTCATATATATTAAGGGTGACACGGCTAAGCTGGATTTGGCTTGGCCGTGTCTCTCATTTTTCTTTGGGACACGGCCAAGCTTGCTGGTCGTGTCCATCACTGCTTCTTTCTTTCTTTTCTTTGGTCTCAAAGGCTGACACAGCCAAGCTCCTGGCTGTGTCATGTGACACAGCCAGTGGCTTGGCCGTGTCATGTGGGTGTGTCCTCTTCTATTTCTTTTCTTTGGTCCTTGCTTGCTTTGAGCTTGGGATGGGGCACGGCCAAGCTCCTGGCCGTGTCACTTGAGTGTGTCAAGTTCTGCTTCTTTATTTTTGCTCTTTCTTTGCTTTGGTTTCTTTGTTTTGCTCCTTGGATGAGACACGGCCAGTGGCTTGGCCGTGTCTCCTGGCCATGTCAAGCTCTGCCTTGAATTTCTTAAGGAAATACGACCAAGCTTGATTTGGCTTGGCTATGTCTTGCTTGATTCATGTTTTTCCTGCACTGTTTTGATCTTCCAAGGGAGTTTTTGCACTTAGATCTAAAACAAACACTTTAAACAAACTTAAAACAAAAATCAATCAAAACATTAACTAAGAACACATAAAAATCAGACTAAAAACTAGTACAAAAATGATCTAAACAGTGATTGTACTCTCACATGTCTGAATTAGTTAATGTGTTATGAGATCATCCCTGACGATCTCTTATTTGTATTTATCCTTCTCCCTTTCTCTATTAAAAGAACTTTGTATCAATGTAAGGGGATATAGTTTACCTTCAGAAACTAATCCCTTCCTTTTAAATAAAATCATGCAGTTCTAAAAACCTTTCGTCCTCTTCCTGATTTATTATTTTGTTTATTTATGAATAGTATGCAAAGATCCATATGAATGATATGAGTATGTTAACGAAAATATGTCTAAAGGGCGATATCTTGTTTTAGCCTTGAGAATGGCTGTGTTTTTTTTTTATGATGCAGGAAACTAATCTAGTGAAACAATACTCTATTTTTTTTATCTGACTTTTAATTGAGTATGTTATGTATGAAACTTACAGCTTAGGCTGATCTTAATTCAATACATCAGAAATATTCATGGCTATTGAGGTATATAAACTGGAAACCCGACTATAACTGCTACTGACGGTGAGCAAGGCTAAGAAACCATTGTGTTGTCTGGTATAGCAATGCATTGCATATCTGTTTTGTGAGATGGATTTTCTCATGTTATGGTGAGGTGAACTCTTAATATCCATACACCCCCAGTGTGAGAATAAAAGAATTAAAAATAAAATTAAAAGAATTAAAAATATTATGTAGTTATTTATTAGATGTTTAGTAAATATTTGATAAATATTTAGTAAATATTTAGTAAATATAGTAGATATTTATTTTTTGTGTGTGTATTTCATATATATTAAGTATATATTTATTTTTTATGTATATATTGAGAATATGATATTATAAAAAAAATATTTTTGGATATAATAATATAAATTAAAATTAGAAATAAAAAAATAAAATAAAATAATCACCTTTAAAAAATTAAAAATTAAAAAAAAAATTGTGCGTTCCGTATTTTGAAAACAAAACGTTTATGAGTGGACCACTAAATTAAGTGGTCAATCTAAATTTCTTTTCTAAATTTGTTTTGGGAAGTGTTTTTAAGTTGCTGATTTGGGCCACTTTAATTCCTAATTTAAAAAAAAAAATCGATATTAAAAGAGAGAATAAATTTAGTTAGGATAACTTATAAAATATTAAAATAATTGTATTATTTTTCACTTTATTAAAATTGTTGAGATTAGGGGAAAAGGAAAGGAAAGAAGAATTCATTTCCCAACTCTAGAAAAATTTTAAGTTGCATCTATTAAGTAGTGTAATTGTTTTAGATTGTTTGAATTTATTAATATATTTAATATTTTAGTTTATATCATTAAATAAATTTGAATATTATTTAAATTTCAGTTCCAATGAATAGAATGATCCAAACCCAGAAGCAAAGGAATGCGAGGGACAAACAGAACCAATAGAAGGATCAAAGTATCCAGGCCCTATGAATCCAGGTGAAGATGTAGTAAAGCAAGTAATAAACAGCATGAAAAGGCCTGCCTATTTGCTTGATATTACTTTGCTTACAAAGCTAAGGAAAGATGGCCATCCTTCTATTTATTCTGGCCAAGCCGGAAAGCTAAACGATTGTAGCCATTGGTGTCTTGCTGGTGTTCCTGATACCTGGAACCAACTCCTATATGCTGCTTTGCTTGACAATTGACATTCTTATTTTACCATATTATAATTATCTTTGTCAAGTTACAGTTAATTATCAGAGTTCATTTTCAATATTCTAGATACAAATTATCAGAGTTCGTTTAAATAGGCTGTAATTAAATAATCAGGTATGCAGATTTACGTTTCAAGTGACAAATCATAAAATTATGAGAATTTTAAAACCACCCTATATGCTTGTTTACTTCATTTTCACTATAAGGATGGTGATACAGTAGCTCTCATAGATAACTTATTGCAGCAAAAAGCCATAAAAGTTACTCGTTTCCTTCATGTTAATGAATTTGATTTGCTATAGAATACATTATACATTAAGGTTAATACAGATTGAACAGAAAGCTAATAAATTTCCCATCAGAATCAGCAGCACCAAACCTTAGCTAAGAAGCAAGCAACACTAACTTCTCAGTCATCTGCTGCAAAATACAGAACATAAACAAGCTCTTGTGTGGAGGAAGCCCAGGCATGAAACTCAAATCCATGTGATCGAAAAATGTGAGTAAGGTAATCAAGGAGAGTTTGCTGGCAACATCTCAAGCCAAGTCGTGATGCAAAATTTATTTCTGCTTTTGAATCCTCTTGTCCCTTATAGGCAGCTCAACTGGCTTCTGAGCTTCATGTGGATGATCTGGGCCTTTGTATACCTTAAGGTGGTTGAACAATGCTCTGCCAAGCTGTGGCAAACAGTCATCATCAATACCAGTTCAATTGGGTAACTACACCCATTTATCCAGCCAGAATAGAATAGAAGAATCTATTATACTTGAGAATCATAGAAAGCCAGTGAATTGTATAAGATCAAAGTAAAGATATCTGCATAACTTCAATTAATCATTTTTTTTGGTCAATAAACATTGATCACATAACATTAATTCGTCATTTCTTCTGTCAACAATATTTGATTTTTGTTATAATCAAAGATCACTTGTCAGAATCTGATGGTTGAAATATTATCATACTAAAAAAAATAGAAAATTCCATTAAAAAAAACATATTCAAGCCTATTAAGCTAATTCAGGATCATTCAAGCTAATCTAATCAGTAAATTTGACACACCCAAATGAAATAATTTTTAAATAGAAAAATAAAGAATATTCAGGTAGGCTGTGCTTGCCGACTGGATTAGTAATTGAGTCCCTAATTAGCAAATTAGGAACATGTTTTTTCTTTGAAAAAAAAAATGAAACACTATTTCAGTGCTATATCAATGTTCACTTCAATGAGTGACCTCTCATTAGAACAAAAAATCAAAGTTTAATGACTAAAAATGAAGTATTAAAATTATGTGATCATATTCAAACTAAATACAATTGGTGACTATTGATAAAATTTACCCACATTTTAATATTTAAGATTAGCTTCCCTTCTGAAAACAATACTGCAATTTGTCAAGTGTACAAAACATTTTGCCTTGGTATCAGCAAAAATCAAATCGTTCATTCTTCGGATGCAATTGATAAATTAAAAACATTTTTCAACTTGGAAAAGTGCAAATTCAACAAAGGCAAAACTTCACATGATTATACTACCTATTAGCAGAAGGAAAATATCTTATGGTCATTTCAAACCTTTTTTTTTTACTCTTATTTTTTTACTCTTTTTCTCTTAAGTAAAAAGGAATAGTATAAAAGTTTGCTCGGGTATAGTAATAATGAAGTTTTTGAGCAATACAAAAAAGCGAAAAAGAATGCTAAAAAGACAATTAGTCAAATAAGAGCACAATTTTTGGAGAATTTGTATGAGAAACTTGGGACAAAGGAAAGAGAAATGTCATCTATAGATTGGCTAAAATAAGGGAAAGGAATGTCAAGATATAAACCAATTTCAATGTATCAAAGACGAAAAAAATAGTTTTAATTCATGAGCAGGATATCAAAGAAAGATGGAGAAGTTATTTTGAGGATCTTTTCAATGTTAACCGTAGTTAAAATATTAAGGGTTTGGATGACAGAGCCAAAAAAAAAAAATTGAAGTACACTAGACAAATTAGATTTTCTGAAGTTAAGGAAGCTTTGAAAAGAATGAAAGTTGGTAAAGCCTGTGACCCAAATGGAATATAATGGAGCCAAAGACAACTTAAAATATAATGGAATATTCCTAGTTAATTTAAAATATGCAGATATTTATTTTATTATTTAATTTTGATAGAAATATCAGATCAAGACATCATTTAAGCATTATGTCTGCCTTTATGAATATTTTCTTTCCTTATATTTATTTTCTTTTTTAGCAGTCTATTATCTTTTAAATAAGTTTTTTTATATGGAATTAGGGTTTCTATAACCCTAACCTATATATTGTAACCTTTTATAAGATAAAGGCAATTTTCATATTTCAATAAAATTTCAAAGAGAATTTTTTCTCTTTCTTTCCAAACTTTCGACATTCTTTGAATCAACAATTACTTATGTGTTTCTATGCTCATAGGCATTCTTAGGCTAAATAGGGTTATAGAAAGTTTAACCCCTTTTTGTTCTTAACTTCCGCTATGTCAGTATCAGAGCCATTTTACTCTTGGACTACTATGGCATCATAAAAACAACCACAACAATGTGTAGAGGAGGTTTATGAATGTGAACACATGGCCCACCTTAAGCAGCGACTTGAACAAATGATGGAAGAACGGATGAGACAAATGATGGACTACTTAACGGAGCGAATGATGCAACTCATGATTGATCAAAATAAGGTTAACTCTAAACAACGGGGAAACCCTAATTCAAATGGATCTGATAGAGGCTCTAATGCTGAAGAAGGTGTTTATTATAAGAAGGTGTTGCGCAAACGATACAGAGCCCACATGGAGATTCCAAGAAGCAACAACAAACTTGATCCCCTAGAAGATTTGGAAATTGACGAGGGACTCGAGGACGTGAATCCTTTTTATGAAGTTAGAATTACTAATCAAGCAGCACGAGGTGGATTGGAAGCACGACCATTGCATTCTCTTGATATAAAGGTGAAAACATTAAAATTGAGATATTTGATTTGCATGAAAAATTACATGTGGATGATTATCTGGAGGATTATTTTAAAGAATTAGAACCAATTTTTGATGAATATAATAATGAGATAAAGGAAATTGAAGAATTACAATCAATTTTTTATGACTATTGTAAAAGTATAGAGGAACTTAACGTTTCACCAGCATGTGTTGAGTTCTTGGTGGTACAAAAAACGATGACAACAACAACCAATGAAAAACAGGAAAAGGAATTGTTTGGTAACAGTTCTACAAACAATAGAATCAGCAAAGAGTTTTTAAAGAATAAAGAAGATATTCAAAATTGCTCAAATTATAAAGGTATAAAACTTATGAGTCATACCATGAAACTGTGGAAGAGACTTATGGAAAACCGCTTATGTTTGGACAATTATATCTCCCAAACCAATTTGGGTTTATACCTAGTCAATCGACTATGAAAACTATCTTTCTTATTAGAGATTTGATAAAAAAATACAAAGAGATGAAGAAGAATTTATATATAGTTTTCATTGACTTGGAGGAAGTCTTATGATAAAGTCCATAGAGAAGTTTTATGGTGGGTCTTAGAGTGCAATAGAGTATCTATAAGATATATCCAAGTTTTGAAGAATATATATGATGGAGCTATCATTAGTGTCTGAACTGTTGAAGGGGACACTAAGGATTTTCCTACTTCTATCGAATTACACCAAGGTTCATCTTTGAGCTCTTAGCTCTTTGCCTTGGTCATGGATAAGTTAGCAAGGCATATATAGGATGACATCCCTTGATGTAGGATGTTGGCAGATAATATCGTGTTAATAGATGACCCAAGTAGGAATAAGTCGAAAGTTGGAGTTATGAAGAATTACTTTGGAACCTAAGAGTTTTAAGTTAAGTAGAACTAAGACTGACTATATACATTATAGATTTAGTAACGCGAATGGAGAGGGAGGTGAAAGTTGTTTTGGATAGAGTAGTAGTACCTCATAACACTCATTCTAAGTAACTTAGCTTTGTTCTTCAAGAGGATAGGGATTGCGAAGATGATATTGGACATAGAATTAAAACTTAGTTGGATGAAGTGAATGAGTGTTACAGAAGTTTTATGTGATCGGAAGATGCTAGTTAAATCGAAAGAAAAGTTCTACCGCACTGCAATACGACTTTCTATGATGTATAGTAGTGAGATAATGAAAGGACACTATATGAGTAAAATGCATGTTACAAAAATGAGAATGATAAGATGGATCTGTGGACACAATAAGATGGATGTGTGGACACAATAAGATGGATAGAATCTGTAATAAGCGCATTAGAAAAAAATATGAGGGTAGTGCCTATCAAAGATAAGATAAAAGAGCATAGATTGAAGTGGTTTAGCCATGTAAAACGAAGATATAGTGATACGCCGGTCAGAAAACTAAATAAGTTAAAGTGGATATAGCTAAGAGAGGCAAGGTAGGCCTAAAATAATTTGAATAAAAGTGATCTACAATGATTTTATGACTTTATATCTATCGGAAGATATAACCCTAAATCAGCCCGAGTGAAAAAAGAGAATTCATATAGTTAACTCCAATTAACTTGGGATTAAGACTTTGTTGAGTTGGGTGGAGTTGCATTTTTCTTTTTTTTTTCTTTATGAGGAGTCAATTTTTATCAAACTAGTTACACACTAGACTTTGCTCCAGGCAACTAAAATCCATATTGAGAAAAGCTTAGTCTCATAAAAAAGGTATCCCCTACACACCATGCACAATCTTTATCTTCAAGAGTTGAGGAAGGCTCATCTATCATAAGCAGCCTTCCCCCTACTTTCTTGCAAAGCGGTTGCTTCCAAGACTCAAACTTGTGACTTTCTAGTTATAAAAGAGTAACCTTGTAGTGCACAAAGACTCACCTTCATAACCAATGAAAAAACCACCTCCATATTATAGAGTTCAAGACAACCTAGCCTTACTCAGTTCAGAACATTGAAGCTCTAAAGGGGAACGAGAATATGCATGTTTGAGTGGGAGAAAGGAAAAAAAAATACATAGTTAATTTGTCAAACAAGCCATCAACCTTGTCAAGATAGTATCTCCAAAAAATAAAGTTAATGATTAATGAAACCACTCCAATGTCATTTTTTAATTCCAACCTTCCCATATATAAACCATAATGAGGAGCTAAAATCCTGTCAACATTCCCAGAAATCATCACCTGCTGCAATACCCACCACTTTCGCACATATGTAAGTGTTCCATGTACATGTAGGATAAACATGTTTTCACTAAATATCACTTTTCAGATGATCTTTTTTTGGCGCATATATGTATATTTTCAAACCAAACTGATATTGATTTTATTTTAGCTAGAGTGCATTGATACCTATTACATCTACAATTTGACAATTTTATTCATAATTTCATTAAATTATTCTTTAATTTTATTCATATCAGCTATCAGATACCCTTTTGTTAATAAAAATCTAGCCTGCTTGTAATGCTCCATCACATAAAGAATGAAAGAAGAACCTTTTTAATATATAAATAATCAGAGTTAGAACTTAGGAACTCACCCTCCCTTTAGGAAGCATGCCACGAACAGCATGTTCGATAATTCTTTCTGGAATCCTGTGTTGTAGTTGATCAAATGTCTCCACTTTCATACCACCTGGTCTTCCTGAATGCCTCCTGTACAGTTTTTGGGTCCATTTCTTCCCAGATACAGCAACCTTCTCAGCATTCACCTTTGAAATTAAAAGTTTCAAAATTTCACACTTAAATTATGACTAATGCATGTCTGTCCTGTGAAACTAGAAGAGTCCAAACATCATCATCTCTTTGAAAATAGGCAGAACCATGTGAAAAATAAGACAACCAAATGACGAGCAAGGATATTTAGTGACCAAGTAAGATGTAATATTAACTATGTCAAAAAAAAAATGGTCCCTATCTATAATAACTATCTAGAGATAACAACAAGATAAATGAAAGAAGTCATCATTGAGCAGACAAATAGGAAAAATGTTGAATTAAGCATTCAGCACTCAAACCAAACTCTTAACTCAAATATGTTATGTGTTTCATCAAAATCAGGGTAACAAATGAGCAGGCTCAATTGTTGAGATAACTCAGTCTTACATTCAATTAGATTTTGTTTATCTTAATACCCCTGATATCTCAAGTTTGCATGTATTAAGACGCTAATAAGAAACAGCGTATTGTAACAAACAACACCTGCTCTCTTCCTTGACCAACTACATCAAAACTTCCATTGCCGATAGACCATATAATAATCTAGTGAAAAGAAAAATGAGAAGTTTTTATAATTATAATAAGCGTGCAAAAATAAAATCATTAAATCAAGAATAGAAGCTTAAAGTGCACTTTGATTTTTTAACAAATTTTAACTATTCAATTGCTGCGAGCAGCCTTCAGATCAACTCATATATACTAACTTATCAGAAGTGGTACTTACATGAAATGCAAGATTATTAGAACAAGCTGAAAACCTCTCAAATATGCACAGTAGCCTAGCATGAGAACTATTGATGTGTTTAAGCATCAAAGCTAAAACTAAATTGGGACAACGGTTAAACTCCAAACATGCAGCAATATGCTTGTAAGTCAAGTGACATTTCCCTATCCTTAACACCCACAAACACAACCATTCAACCGAAAGACCACGAGGGAGAAACAAAATTTAGAAAGTGAAAGGTACATAATCATCCATCTTCACAATGCATTGGCAATATTAAACACACAACAAAAATACTCTTCATTATGCAGTCTTGGTATATTGCAAATGTAACAAAGAGAAAAACATATGCATAAACTACATACCACAATTACAAACGCCCCCATGTCCACACTAGGAGTATAAGTAGCCAAATTCTTCCCACGGATATAAATAGCAATTGTGGATGCCAGTCTCCCAAGAATTTTATCAGTAGCATCAACAACATACCAAGGTTTACCCGTGTTCACATGGTCTGCAGCTTTAGGATACCAAGTCTTATTCCAAATATCCTACAAATCAAAAACCAATATGAACCCGGTTTTGCATCCACTTTCTAAACCCAATTAAAATTACAAGAAGTAAAGCAAGTAAAATGTTATCAGACAAAGAAAATAAATTGAAAAGAACAGAAAAGAAAACCTACTAGAAAAAGAGAGAATAAGTTAAAGAATGTGCGAAAGAGAGGGAATTACAGGGCCGTTAAGCTCAGACTCTTCGAACATCCAACGCTGATCAATGGGTATGTGAGGAATCACTTTCTTATCCTTCTCCTGGGAACGAACCACAAAATTGCGAGCGTTACTAACAGGAAATGCAGTCTGCACGCATGGTTTTGATTTTACCATGGAGAATCCCACAATGAATGGACTGTTACGAATGGCATTTTGTCTTGCAAAGGCAGAATAGGGTTTTGGGGTATTTGCAGTAGTTGAAGAGGATGAGGATGATGATGATGATGATGATGAGAATATCGAAGAAGACTGTACATTGATCATCGCCATTCTCTTCTTTTCCTGTCTCTCTCACTTCAGCTTCTCTATTTTCCTCGTGTTTTGGTTCTGTGTTCAGTAGAACTGGATAAGATTTTTTTTCTTTTTTTTTTAGCAAATTACATAGAATACGTTAATTTAGTGGTCTCAAATACGCGGAGCAATGTTTTTTTTTTTCGTTTGTGCGGCTGTTTTTTTTTTTCCTTTTTACGATTTTGAACGTTTTTTTTTCTGTTTTTATATTTTTTAAATTTTTATTTTTTAAATTTTTAAATTTATTTATTTTTTTATTTATAAATTTTTTTATTATCGTATTCTCAACATACACATAAAAAATACAATATATACACAATATATATAAAATACACATAAATTTAAAATTTATATATAAATATTCACAATATGTCCAAAATATATATACTACAATTAAATAACATATAAAGACTAAAAGAGACATATATATAATATATATACTATAATTAAGATATATATAAAAATTATATATTATATAAAGATTAAAAGATAATATATACACAACATATATATGATATATCTACAGTATATATAATAAATCTGAAACATATAGAATCATGTTACAACATGATATTATTAAGATTTTTTTGAGAAATTTTTATAATATTGTATTATTTTCTCTTAAAGGTATTATTTTATAAAATAATATTTAAAATAAAATTAATTTTTATTTTATTTTTTTTTGAAGAATTGTATAACATATACATAACATATTTATAATATATATGAATCGTATAAAATGATGATATACAATATTTTTTTAAATTTGCAAATTTTTAAGTAAATTTAAAAAAAATTTATAACAACTATATTTTTTAAAAAGAAAAATTATATAAATACCCTAAAATCATAAAAAAAAATTTCAACTATATGTTTTTAATTTTATGTAAACAACTTAAAAAATTTTAAAGAGCACCGCACACCATCATTTCGCAAAACTTCTTATCACGAATCTGAAGTGCAGAAATCAACTTTACTCTTTTCAATTTTATGACCCCTCGAATAAAACAGAGACTTTTATCGCATTTCAGGATACCAATATGCCAGGATTGTAAATGACATAGCGTTTCTGATAGAAAATGACGACTCCTCCAGAAAAACAAAGTTATTCAAGTTCTTTTTTCAAAAGAAGTCCCGCTCCGACGGCTTTTTTATTTTATCATATCTATGAAAATAAACAGTTTTTTTAAGTTATTTGTCCCTGGCATCTTATCTTCTGGTTGGAAGTGCAAGGCATCAATCATCTGTAGCGGGCTAAATCCCTTAATCCGCAGCTGACTACTTATTGAATTGAAAGATCAAACAGAAAATGAAAAGTCGTATTACAATAACCTTAAACATTCCTTCCCTGTTCTGACTTTGATCGACTTGCCCACGCATAGCGGAACACCAACCCAATCTCAACAAAGAAAGATAAATACAAAGAACTTCATCAAAAACCTCCTTTAAGAAAGAGGCTTAAGAATCCTTTTATGAATTTATATACTATATATATATTATTTATATATTGTGTATATGTTTTAATATTTATAAGCACGTGTACAATATCTAAAATATCCCTAAAATATTCCAAAAATTTTCTTAAAATATCTAAAACATATGAACTATATCTCTAAAATATAAGAAAAAGTAAAAATATTATTTATGCAAAGGATAATATATATATATATTGTTGATATGTTGATTTAAATATAAAAATATTATTACTTCCTTAATATTTCTATTAATTATATAATAGATGAGTTGTATATCTCATTGATATTTTGTTCAAAACTCAAATTCATAGTGACATTATATATAACAATATTTAAAAAATAATAAATACATTATTTATGTGGAGATATGTAATATAAAAGTTGTTGATATGTTGAATTAAATATAAAAATATCATTACTCCTTTAATATTCTCATTAATTATAGAATACTTGAATTGTATATATCATGGATATATTATCCAAAACCTAAATTTATAATGATAATATATGCAATAATATTGAAAAGAACATAAATATGTTATTTATATAGAGAATATATAATATATATGTTGTTGATATATTGAGTTAAACATGAAAACATAATTACTTCCTCAATATATTCTCATTGATTATGGAAGATTTGAGTTATATATAGTGAATATGTTGTTCAAAACCTAAATTTATAGTGACATATATGCAATAATATCAAAAAAATAAATAAATATTTTGTTTATACCGAGGATATATAATATAATGGCGGAACAAGGGGGTCCTAGGGGCAATGAACCCCTTTGGTTCATACATACAAATATATACACACACACACACACACACACACACACACATATATATATTATAATATATTATGCCCTTTTACAGGGGCGAAACCAGGACACCGGCGAAGGGGGGGCCAAATTTTCAAGCAAAAAAAAATACATACGAATTTATATTCAATTTTATTTTCATATTAAAAAATTAATACAAATAATTGGTATTAATATTTGTATTCAATTTTATTTTTATATTAAATAATAAACTATTGAAATTTTTATTATTTTTATTTCAATATCTAAATTTTATTTTCAAAAATTACATAATATATATTATTTTTTAAATAATATTTATATATATTTTGAGATATTTTTAAAAAAATATTTAAAATATTAATAATATAATTTGTATATAGTTTTATTAATAATATAATGTATTTAAAATAATTTGTATTTAAAATATAATTTGTATAATTTGTATTTAAAATATTAATAATATAATTTGTATTGATTAATAATATAATTTGTATATTATTAATATTATTAATATTTCTCAAAATATTTTAATACATATTATAAATTTATATATATATATACATATACATGTATATATATATGTATATGTATATAGGAACCAAGGGGGGGCCATAGACCCCCCAAACCCCCCTTGGTTCCGCCCATGCCCTTTTATATTTGGTCCGCAGTCATGTTTGTCCTCTTACCTATAGATAATTCACCCGCGGAAATCATTCATACATAGCCCGCAGAAATCATATTAGTCCTCTTATGCATAGATATTTTTGGCCCCCCAAAAATCATATTTGTTCTTTTACATTTGGCCCACACATGTCTCAACCAAATCATATTTTTTCGCGTTTGAGTTTCTTCCGACACGGCTGCGACTGATCCTCCATCGACGTCTGCCCCTACGGGGGTGGCATCTCGCTCTTTTGCTGCAGTGCTTTCTGGTGTACCTAAATCTCCTTCTGATTTAGAGGTGATTAGGTCCTTTTCCTCTGTTCTTTCCTCCTCACGGTTATCTTCGAAAATTCCAACCAAATTTAAAGGGGTTCCGTCAATTAGTTTTTCAGATGAAGATATCTCTGTACTGTCCTCCCCTTTTCGTTTTGCTTTAATTGGATTCTTCTCTTCGGGTAGGCCTTCAATGGTTGCTTTGAGGAAAGCAATGGATATGGTGGGTTTCAGGGGAGATTTTACTCTGGGGTTGATTGATTCCAAACATGTGTTGATCAATTTTAATTTTGAGGAAGACTTTCTCAGATGTTGGTTGAGACAGGTGTGGTTCTTTAATGGGTTTTCAATGCGAGTCTCAAAATGGTCACCATCCTCTCGTCCAAACGTTGATAATCCGGTTGTACCAATTTGGGTAACCTTGGAAGGCTTGCCTATTCATTTCTTTGATAAAGAGGCTCTGTTCTCCATTGCTTCTCTAATTGGTGTTCCATTGAAAATTGATGCAGCTACGGCTATGCTTTCGAGGCCCTCGGCTGCTAGAGTATGTATTGAACTGGACTTAACTATTGAATTGCCACAGAAATTATGGATTGGACAAGGTAAATCGGGATTTTTTCAGAAAGTAATTTATGAAAACCACCCTCATTTCTGTACTAATTGTGAACTGTTGGGACATGATATTCATTCTTGTGGGGTAGGTGTAAATAGCGGCATGAAGGTAAATGCAAATGATTCTAAAAATCAAGTTCCTACGCATGCTTGGGTTCCTAAGAAAACCCCTGTTTCTATGCCTGTTACTAATGGGGTCCAGTCCTCATCGGACAGTAAAAATTTGATTAATGTTGATTTGTTGCAAACTGATTCTGATATTCCTTTAGCTAATTCAGAACCTATCATGGCTGAAAATATTGTTTTGCCTGATACTGAGACCGTGCCATTTAATGTGTCTGTTAATGAGTTATTGACTGAGAATGTAGAAGATAAATTTAATAGTAGTCCTGTTGTGCATGGAGACAGATTCCACTATCCATCTGATGTTGAAATCCCGAACTCTCAATGCATGGATAATGCAGTTGGTACTTTTTCGGATGGTGATGTTCATGATTCCAATGCTTTGTCAAATGTGGACATGCTTAAGAAGACTGGTGCAGCTATTGAAGTTAAACTAAAATTGCTTAATAAGCAGCTTGTACCTAATATAGATGTGGAGGATGGTTTTACCAAGGTGGTTAAGCGACGTCGTGGGTGTCCAGCAAAACAGGTTTCTGCTAAATCTAGAGTTACTAGCAATTATAAAGATTCTTTAACTTTGTCTAATGATGCTCCTTCTAATGAATGTGCTATGTTGGAATCTTAGAGGGCTTCCCTCCTCACTTGATCGTCTTCTTAATCTTTGTTGCTATCATAAAATTAGTTTGCTTTGTATTCTTGAACCTATGATTGATGCTGCACAGTCTTTTATTTTTGCCTCCAAGTTGGGATTTAGTGATGTATTTTGTAATTCTAACAACAAAATATGGGTTTTCTGGAAGGGTAGTCATTTAGAGTTAGCTAACTTTCAAGATGATGTTCAGATTTTGTCCTGTTCGGTGCGGATTTTTTCTTTGTCTAGCCAGTTTAAATTTTTGGCTGTATATGGTTTTCATTCCAGGTCTCAGAGAAGTAGTTTGTGGTCTGCTATTTCAAGTATTGCAGCTAATTATTTGGGGCCATGGGTATTAAGGGGGTATTTTAATGCTATTACTTCTTTGAAAGATTATAAAGGTAGTTCTCTTCCTTGTTTATCAAGTATGCAGGATTTTTTAGAGATTACTGAGGAGTGTGGTTTTATTGATCTTCCTTTTCAAGGGTGTCAGTATACCTGAACAGGGGTTCGGAGTAATGGTCGGGTTTGGGAGAGACTTGACAGATTTTTGGTTAACAATAATTTTCTTGCTCTTTATGATGATGTTAGTGTTCGGCACTTGGGCAGAGCTACTTCGGACCATGCTCCACTTTTACTCAGCTGTAAGAATATTGAATTTTCATCTCCTAAACCATTTAAATTTCAAAGAATGTGGCTTGCTAACTCTTCTTTTCTTCCTATGGTTAAGGCCAACTGGAGTTCAGAATTCAATGGGGGAGGCATGAAGGGTTTACATATTAAGCTGAGTAGATTGAAGACAGCTATTAGGGATTGGAACAAACAGGTATTTGGTAATATTTTTGATAAAGTTATGGAGGCTGAGAAGGAAGCTGTGGTTGCGGAAACATTATTTGATTCGGATCCTTCTCAGGCTAATCATAAGATCTTGCAGGAAAAAAACTGTAAGCTTATTAATCAATTAAAGATTGAAGAAATGTTCTGGCGTCAGAAAGCCCGCATTAAATGGATGCAAGAAGGGGAGGCCAATTCTAAGTTTTTTCATACCTATGTGAAAGTTTCTAGAAAGATTCAACGCATTTATGCCATAAAGACACCTGATGACAAGTGGGTTTCCAACCATGATGATATTGGTAAGGAAGCAGTGAGATTCTTTTCTTCCTTATTTTCTGCTGATGCGGAAAAGCCTGATTTTGTTGCTATGTTGGAGTATATACCCTCTCTTGTAACGACTGATGTCAATAAAATGATTGAATGTGTTCTGGATGAGGAAGAAATTAAACATGTTGTGTGGCAATTGGACCCAGCGAGTGCCCCTAGTCCGGATGGGTATTATGGTTTATTCTACAGAGAATGTTGGGACATTATATCTTGGGATGTTTGTAGTGCCGTCAAAGAATTTTTTCTGGGATTGCCTATCCCCATTACTTTTGGTTCTGCTCAAATTATATTGATTCCTAAGGTGGATAATCCTTCATATTTTAGTCAGTTCAGACCCATCTGCCTCACAAATTTTATCAGCAAGGTATGTACCCATATTTTGGCCAATAGAATATCTCCTATTTTGGACTCTCTTATATCTCAAGAACAAGCTGGTTTTATGAAGGGCCGATCTATTCATGAACATATTTTACTTGCAAATGAGGTGATTCATGATATTGATAGGAATTCCAGGGGTTATAATTTAGCTGTGAAACTGGATATGGCCAAAGCTTTTGACAGAGTGGCTTGGGACTTTTTGGAGGCAGTGCTCTTGCAATTTGGTTTTTCTAATCAAGTGGTGCGACTTATTATGGGTAACCTAGCTGCTACTCATTTGTCTGTGGTTGTTAATGGGGTTACTCATGGGTTCTTTCAGCCTACTAGAGGAGTAAAGCAGGGCGATCCTCTTTCGTCGTACCTCTTTATCCTAGCTTCTGAGTGTTTCTCTCGCGGTATCAACATCTTAATGAGAAATGGCAGAATCTCTCCTTATAAATTGGCTAGGCAATGCTCCATTGTATCTCATCTTGCTTTTGCTGACGATCTCCTTATCTTTTTAAAAGGGGATTCCTGGAGTATTATTAACCTTAAGAAGTTCTTGCAGAATTATCAAGAGGCGTCTGGTCAGTTGATTAATTTTGATAAGAGTTCCTTTTTTTTGTTCTAAAAAAATCCTGCAGGTACTGTTACTAAAATTCAAGATGCTTTGTCTATCAAGAGGAAAACTTTGCCATTCAATTACTTGGGAGCACCCATTTACCAGGGAATTAATCGTACTATGTACTGTGGTGATATTATTCACAAGATTGATACAAAACTCACAGGTTGGATGAAGAAAATCCTCTCGCAGGGTGGTAGATTGCTTTTGATTAAGCATGTGCTCAATTCAATTTCGATACATATTATGGGCGCTATGGAGCTTCCTAAGACAGTTCTAAAGCTCTTGGAAAATAAGATGGCTCGCTTCTTTTGGAGTGGAGGCAACATTCAGCGAAAGTACCATTGGGTAAAATTCAGCCGATTTTGTTTTCCAACTGCTGAGGGGGGTTTGGGTTGTCGGAGCCTCTTTACCCTCCAAGAGGCATACTCAGTTAAACTTTGGTGGATGTATAGGAATTCTAATTCCATATGGGCAACTTATATGAAACAAAGATATCATCGGAAAGGTTTAATGAACTTCCAAATTACTGATTCGTGTTCTTGGAAGCGTATTTGCAAAATTAATTTCTTAGTAGAATCCTTGATAAATCAAGGCAATGTTAGCATGAGATGGGTTAATGCCTATGATGGCAAATTCTCTTTATCCTTTGCTTATGACAGTGTTAGACAGAAGCGTGCAATATCCTTAACGGATCGGGCAATCTGGGATGTTTCTATACCTCTAAAGTTTTCCATTTTCACTTGGAGGCTGCTTCGGGGTGCTGTTCCTATGCCACAATGTCTGGAATTATTGGGTATATATGGCCCTTCACGATGTCCTTTTTGCAACAATGCTCTACCTACAATTGATCATGTGTTTTATAAATGTCCTCACATAGGTAAGATTTGGAACTACTTTGGATCCTTCTTTTTGGACAATATTTCATTCAAAGGATCATTGAGACAAGAACTTGTGTATTGGTGGTTAATGAAGAAACCAAAGTCGGCTTTCGGTCAGCTACAATGTTTTATCCCTCAAGTGATTTTATGGGTCATATGGAGCATGTATGCTCATGTTACATGGGGCAATGAGAGCTGCTATCCAATGGTTTTGTATAATGACATCCATAAAATTGTTTTGACTTGGAGTATTGCAAATTCTGGTAAGAAGTTTGCGATATCTATTCCTTTTTTATCTTCAGCAGGTTTAATCATGGATAACTTTGGAAAACAGAAGCTGAAACCGGTTCTTGTTTCATGGAAAAAGCTGCCGAGTGGTTGTTAAAAACTGAATGTGGATGCCACTTTCACATCTCATACAGCGGCTGGGGGTTGTATTCTTAGAGACGCGCATGGAGGTTTTCTTCACGCCGCAGGCTTCAAATTGTCTACTTCATCTTCCTTTGATGTTGAGCTTTTAGCTATTTTGGCAGGTTGCTCATGGTGTTTTGATAATGGTTTCTTTCCTCTTCAATTGGAATCTGATTGTCTTGAGTTAGTGCAGCAAATCCAGAAAGCTTTGTGGACGGATTTAGGTTCTCCAATTGTTAGGGATTTGGCTAAGAGGATGAAGCTCCATGGTTCTACGGTTCAACATATTTACCGTGATTGTAATCGAGTTGCTCATTATTTGGCTTTCTATTCTAGAATTAATGATGTACCTGTATCTTTTTCTTCTTTTAACTCTTTACCCTCGTTGGTTAGGGGTCATATACTTTTGGAAGCTTCTTGTACTCCTTATTTGAGATATTAATATATTATATTACGGGTTAAAAAAAATATATTGTTGTGCATATTGGAGTATGTATATATATATATTATATGTTATAATACATTATAATATATATTAAATATTTACAATATAATATATATATGATATTATTGAGGTATAATTTTATTTTTTTCTATAAAGATTTTCACCTAATAATTTTGAAGAGAATTTAAAATTAAAAAAATTAGAATGTTAAATTGCATGACAAATTAATAGAAAATAAAAAAGATTATGTAACAACATAAAAAAGTATATTTGAGTTTTTTAGCCCTTTCAAGTTAACTTGAATACAAATATTAATACCAACAATTTATATTAATTTTTTAATATAAAAATAAAATTAAATATAAAGTTATCTATAATTTTTTTTATTTAAAATTTTTGCCCTCCTTCATTTAGAGTCTGGTGCTGCCAATAGTGTAATGTATATGTTACCGATATATTAAGTTAAATATGAAAATATAATCACTTCCTTAATATTCCCATCAATTATATAATAATTGAGTTGTAAATATCATAGATATGTTATTCAAAACCTATATTCATGGTGATATTATATGCAATAGTATTGAAAAAATAAATATGTTATTTATGTAGAGGATGTGCAATGCATGTGTTGTTGTTATATTTAGTTAAATATCTCCAATTTTAACAAATGCAATATCTCCAACAAATGCAAATGCAAATTATCAAAAAAAAAAAAAAATGCTAGCCTCTTGTCTTTGTACACATATAATTCAGTACAAGCAAAGAATATAATAAAATTCAAAGCACTCCAAATTACCAATAGCCAATAGAAATCATAAAACTTCACTTTGCTTAAATTATCAGCTAGCCATGGCTTGTTCCCTATCACATTAACTTCTCTTTCATTTATCCTTTTAAATTTTGCATCAAGCCAATACAATTTCATAATAATTCTCCAAATAAAATAGTGATATGAGTTTCCTTGGTAACCATTTCTACATTTGCAACGATATTAAAGGGGGTTTGGAGTTGGATGATATTTCTCAGCATATTGCTTAGTGTTTTCCCTTGTTCTTCAATTGCCAAATCACGAAGATAACAAAAAAATAAAACAAAAATGAGAGAAATCAATAAAATGCAAACAGAAACAATATCAAATGATAGAAAAGAAGAAGAGAACAAGCAGGACAAATGAGCTTCGAAAACCAAATGTAAATTGAAAAGAAGAAGAAGAGAGAAGGAGAAGAATAAAAATTAAAGACAATAGAAATTTAAAAGAGAATAGAGACACAAAAAAGGAATAAAAATAAGAGAAATAAATGTGCAAATGTGATGCGGTGAGAAAAATCGTCAAATATCATAAAACTTAAAAAGAAAAGAAGGAAAAGTAAAGGTAAAAAATGGAAAAAAAATATACAGCAATTTTGAAAAGCATAACTTAAAAAAACGTATTTAATATAATTTCTCTTTGAAAAAACATTTGACTTTGTAAGTAATTTTGTAAAAAGTTTTTTTTTTGTTTTTGAAAAAAATATAAGAAAAATTGAAAATAATTTTAAATTTATCATATTTATAAAATATTTACCAAAATACCATATTTTTATTAATTTACAATGAGTTTATAAATTTTAAAATAAGTTTATAATTAGTTTACAATGAATTTATAATGGGTTTATAAATTTTATACAGTTTATAATGAGTTTATAATAAAATAATTAAAATATCTCTAATAAAAAAATAAATTTGTAAAAATATAGTGGATGGTCCCATTTTTCTTTTTTCTTTTTTTTTGATTAATTTGGGGATGGTTAGGGTTACACAGGAGAAATTAAGTTAAGCATATGTTATTGGACGCAAGCCCAATCTTAAAGATAAAATTACATAAATTACTATATGGGATATTTACAAAACTAACTGAAAATTAAAATATATTTTAAATTTATGGTACTTCCCAAATAATTTGAAAAAATGACACCTTCTATTATATTTTTAAAAATTTTATTTTTTTATTAAGAGTATTTTAGTTATTTTATTATAAATTTATTATAAACTGTGTAAAATTTATAAACTTATTATAAACATATTGTAAACTAATTTTAAACTTATTGTAAACTCTCTGTAAATTAATAAAAATATAGTATTTTGGGTAAAATTATTTTCAAGTTTTCTTATATTTTTTGTCAAAAGTCTAAATAATTTCATTTCTACCGTAATAGAAATTTTTGTTTTGTAAAAATATGCGATACATGTGTACAACACAATGTAAACAACAGTCAGTATACATTCAAGGAAAGATACATGGACAAACGGCACATACAGTTAGTATACATTTGAGGAAATTATTTTATTTATTAATTAAAAATTGTATATAATAAAAAAGTAAATAATTAATTAACTTAAAATATAGTTTTTGTTAATTAATTTTAAATTATATTATATATAATATTTTCATATAGTTTATTTAATTTATATTTGTTAAAATAATTTTAACATGTATGATAAAAATTATTTAAAAAATACTTTTTAATATATCATATAACTATATATATTTTTTTTAATAAAGGTGGACGGAACCACCGCAAACTTTATTAATTAAAATAAAAGTATAGAAAACCCATACAAATGGTTCGTACACTACCCATATAGCAAAAGGACAGAAAAAAACGTTGAAGAAAAATAAACCTATTGATATCTAATATGTAGAAGGCCTACATAGTCAGTTAAAATAATTTCTTTAATGTAATTAGGAAGAGAACTAAAAGACTCAAAAACTCTAGAAACACTATTAATTCGACTATAGTAAGCAAGATAATGCGAAACTTGATTGCCTTCACGAAAAATGTGCAGAAATAAAACCTCATTTGGAATATCCAGAAGCCTAGACCTTTGTTGTTGGGAGAAGAAAGAAACAGCATTAATCGCATCCAACTCAACTTGGACACTTTGATAACCCAAAGCAAGACACTAACGCAAGCCAACTGTTACTGCTTGAATTTTTGCTTCCAAAGAACTGCACGCTTGTAAAAGAAAAGCATTAGCAGCAATAAAATGGCCATTATCATCCCTTAAAATCGCACCACCCGAAGATTTTGATATGGTGAAGGAAGCATCAATATTTAATTTATATGAACCCGCTGGTGATTTGGACCAACGAACAAGCTTTACTGCAACCTTCCTAACCCCAAAATTGATTGGCAGGTATTCCGAGTTGTCCTGTGAATGAGCAACTCCCCAATTAAGCAAAAACTTTAATATTTGCAATTCAATAAAATGAGAAGAGACCTTTTCATTCCCCCAAACAGACTACATAAAATTATTTAAAAATTATTTTTTCTCAATATATCATATAACTACATATAACTAAAAATATACATCTAGCTATATATAACATATGTCATAAAAAAAATATTTAACATATATCATAAAAATTATTTTAAAAATATTTTATAATATATTATATACTGACATATATCAACATATATCAACATATATCAACATATACCGACATATATCAATATATATTAATATATACTATTAAAATATAATTAACTTATATCGATATATATCAACATATTCCGACATATATCAAAATATACTGTTAAAATATATATAACATATGCTAATATAAATTAATATATAACGATATGTAACTAAATATATAATAGTTTTATAGTCTTATTTATTTAAAATTTAACATGTTTATATTATTATATGTAACATATACCGACATATAACTAAATATATGATAGTTTCGTACTCTCATTTTAAAAAAAAAATCAACAAGTATATATCATTATATGTAACATATATCGACATATAACTAAATATATAATAATTTTATACTTCTATTCTTTTAAATTTTAGTACGTATATATTGTTATATATAACATATACCAATATAAAACTAAAGATATATCAATTTTATACTGTTATTCTTTTAAACTTTAACAAGTATGTGTTATTATACGTAATATATACCCATATATAACTAAACATATTTCACTTTTATACTCTTATTCTTTTGAAATTTAACACGTATAAATTATTTTATGTAACATATACCGATATATAACTAAATATATATTAATTTTATACTTTTATTATTTCAAAATTCAATACGTATATACTGCCATATGTAATATATATTAAGATATAATTAAACATATATCACTTTCATACTCTTATTCTTTTAAATTTTAACAAGTATATATTGTTATATATAACTTATACCGACATATAACTAAACATATATCACTTTTATACTTTTATTTTTTTAAAAAAATTTAGCATATGTATGTTATTATGTGTAATATACACTGACATATAACTAAAGATATATCATTTTTATACTCTTATTCTTTTAAAATTTAGTGAGTATGTATTATTATATGTAACATATATTGACATATATAACTAAACGTATATTACTTTTATTCTGTTATTTTTTAAAATTTTAATAAGTATATATCATTATATATAATATATGCCAATATATATAACTACATATATAATAATTTTATGCTCTTATTCTTTTAAAATTTAAAATATATCTATCATTATATATAGCATATACCGACATATAATTAAATATATATCACTTTCATACTGTTACTATTTTAAATTTTAACAAATATATATTGTTATATGTAATATATATCGATATATAACTAAATATATGTAACGCTTGTAAATTTATTAAAAAAATAAAAAATAATAAAAATTAATTAATTAATATAAAGAGTTAATTATTGTGTTAGAATAAAGATATATACAATATATATACCTAATGTATACACAAGATATACATAAAGAATATATTAGACACATAATGTATACATGATATCTACCTTATATATACATTAAACACATAATGTACACATGATGTACACCTGATATATAATAATTTTATGCTCTTATTCTTTTAAAATTTAAAATATATCTATCATTATATATAGCATATACCGACATATAATTAAATATATATCACTTTCATACTGTTATTATTTTAAATTTTAACAAATATATATTGTTATATGTAACATATATCGATATATAACTAAATATATGTAACGCTTGTAAATTTATTAAAAAAATAAAAAATAATAATAATTAATTAATTAATATAAAGAGTTAATTATTGTGTTAGAATAAAGATATATACAATATATATACCTAATGTATACACAAGATATACATAAAGAATATATTAGACACATAATGTATACATGATATCTACCTTGTATATACATTAAACACATAATGTACACATGATATCTACCTGATATATACACTTTTAAAAAAAAGATAAAGTTTGGCTAAAAGTAAAAAAAAATAAATAGATAAATAAATAAGATGATTAAAATTAATTTTGGATGGGAATGAGAATAAAAAAATATCTTCATTATATATATTAATTATTTAGTAATTATATACATATGTGAAGGGTAAAATTGGAAATGACAGAAAATAAAAGAAAAATTCTTCTTCTTTTCTTCTTCTTCTTCTTAATTCCAACCATGGAGGCCGAATTTTAAGAGAGGTAAGGGAAGATTTTCTTCATCTAAAACACTAAATTTCATAAGAATTTCAAAGGATTCAATGTAGTTTTAAATATTAAACAAGGATTCAAGTAAGTTTTTATCACTTTTAAGCTTGTTTTGTTAAGTTTATGAATATGTGAATTTTGGGTTTATGATGGGAATGACTATAATATTTGAAATTGATTGTTTTGAAGCTATTTTGATGTATATAAGATGAAGTTTGAATGATGTAGTAAGGTAGTTAGGGTTTTTATGGGATTTTTTGTTAGAATGGGTGTAATTGGAATTTAATTGATTAAAATGTATTAAAATAGAATTATAATGCTATATTTAAGGTTAAAATTGGTTTAGGATTGATAAGGAAGGATTTTCAAAATTAAAGAATTGAAACACTATTAGTGAAAATTAGGTAGCATTGAAGTAATTGATGTTTGATTGGGTAAAATGAGTAGAAATATGTTGCTAATGATTTATTTTAACTTATAATTTGGTTTAGAACCAAGCAAAGTGAAGTAGTAAAATTAAGGAAGTGAAGGGCATTAGTGGAAGTTTATGATGGAGAGTATTTTGCATTGGATTTTAGCAATTCAGAGGTTAGTACATACTTTGGTAATAATGTGTTAAGTGCATTTGAATTGGCATGTTATATTATATAATTATGAATGTCCCATACTACTTTAATGTGAATGTTCACATGTAAAGTACATGGTTTTGTGTTAAATTGTGTGAAATGCTTGAATTATTTGATATTAAGCTATTGTAGAATGGTTAATATCCTTATTAAGTGTAATTTATGCACTTGGAATGGAAAGTATGCCACATTATATATATATATATATATATGCTTTTATGATCGAAAAATATGAAAATTGAGCATGAAATGTGAAATATGAGATAAAGGTGTCAATGCAATTGAAATATGAAAAATGTTAGAAGAAAATGGATAAGAAAAGATGATATATATGAAATGTGTGTTTACCTTATATAATATTTTGTTTCAGGGAATTGAATTTGGTGCTATTGGCATGGAATGCCTATGATATGATTTGCCTACGGGACCAGACATCAGGTGTTACTATTGATAATATTATTTGCCTTTGGAGCTAGACACTGGGTGTCTCTTTCATAATATTATTTACCTTCTGGGCTAGACACAGAGGTGACAACTATTGCAATAAATTAAATCAATGTCTCTAGAACTTGAATATTGCATAGGGTTATTTGGGCCTAATGTATATGAATGTGGTAAATGAATGTTGTATATGAATAATGTATGTTCTAGTGTATAATTTATTACATGTTTGGAAAGAAAGCATAAAGCATTATTTTTGTAACACCCCTATACCCTATATACATATTGTACGCATATCCCATATATGTACAATATGCATATAAGACATAAGGATGCCACGTTATAGATCCAATCAAACCTTTCATTATCATATTTATACAAATATATATATATATAAGAACATACGAACATTTTTCATTTAATTACATATATACATTTATACATTGTCTTTCTAAAAATTTACTTATATACATATACAAATGGTCAAACTACAAAATAACAAAATGTGCATGCATGCACTACCTTCTAGTTGGTCTCTGGCACACCCTCAGTCTTCTCGTGGCAGTGCCAATATTTAGCATAATCAGCATATTTTCTCATAATTCTTCAAGTGACACACTCAACTTTTAGAAACTTTGACATGCCCAAGGACACTGGCGTGTCACTGCCCATGTCCTTAATACTGCCTTACAGTAGCTACGACACGTCCAGAGACATGAGCGTGTCACTGCCCATGCTCTTAGTCTTGCATTACAGTAGCTACAACACGCTTCGAGACATGGGCATATCACTACGTGTGTCTTTAATTTTGTATTACAGTGACTACGACATGCCTAGGGACATGGACGTGTCATTAGACGTGTCAGGCTAAATCTCTGGGTACGCCCATGACATCGCAAAAATACTCTTTCACTCCATTTCATCAATACAATACTCACATATCACATAGCAACTCCAACCCATGTTAAATCAAATATGCACAATCTCAAAATCATATATATAAACTCAAGATCATATATACAAACCAAAGAAGTTATATATACAAATCTTTGGTTATTCCCAAGCTTACTCTTCTTTACTTACTTCTTGTTAATCTAAACACAAAATCATAATAACAATCATCGTGTATTTTATTCATACCATCATCCATATATCAATTCACCCAATCCCCAACTCAACTTTACCAAACCCTTACTCTTTTCCTCAATTTCAACTACTCATCATTATCCTCAACATCTAACCATATTTACTTCATCAATGTGTGTATTCAACACATATATATACTTCAATATATCATTGTCATCATATTAATGAATTAATCATCAATTTCTCTCACTAACTATATCATACATATATATAATCCATAAAATAAGCTCAAGAAGAAAGTACTTACTTGAATTATTTGCCAAATCTTGAATATTTTCTTTAATCCATCTTGAATCTCATGTAGCATGAAAAGTTCACTCTTCGCCACTCTCTCTCTCTATCTCACATTGAAGAAGAAGAAGACTTGTCTCTTCTTTATTCATCCTTATCCTTATATAAATAAAATATTATATACAATTTTCACTTAAATTCTCTACCACTCATCTTCTTCCTTCCTTTGACTTTTTTACTTTCCCTTTTATTATTATTATTATTATTAATAAATTAAATTATTAAAATCAAATTTCCCACCACCAATGTATACCTCATGCATATGTGTAGTATATGTTAAGAATATGTATATGTCTTATATATTCTATTTATCCTTCTCATATATTTAAAATATATGTAGTACATATATAACATCCATCATAAACATCCATCTAATATTTTCTCTACCCATTACACCCATATGCTCTCCCATATTTATTATTCTAAAGTACATCAAAAATTAGAATATTACAGTTTTAAATTAATTTTATTATTAAAATATGTACCACTAAGCCAGTAGCTTAGCAAGATTGAATTTTATCGTGCAGGTGAAATGGTAGATATAGAGAACCCTGCTAAACCTAACCAAGTCTAGAACTTGTGGATGGTACTAGAAGTTTACCAATTTGCCACTATACCAGAGCCCACTGCATAGCCTGTAAAATATTTATTTTTGGTCAATCTTATTATGTTTGTATAAAGTGTGGCAGGAGGCATTGGGGTGTTTATTAGAGGACCAGTGCACCAGTTTGCTACAGATGCAGTTCTAAAGACCACTTTATTAGAGATTGTCCAAAGTCTTCAGAGGCCAGTTAGGCAGAGACTGTTGTGTCCAGACCTAGTGTTAGAGGGGATCGAGGTGGTAGAGGTAGTGGCAAAGGTGGTAGAGCAGGGTCTGGATAGAGAGGAGGATCTACAGCAGCGAGTAGACCAGAGGAGGTTGGGTCATCATAGAGGGTGTATGTGATGCACCAACAGCATAATGCTTCAGATGTGATAGCTGCTATATTTTCTCTATTTGGCATATCTATTCATGCATTGATAGACCCTGGTTTGACACATTTATACATTAGTGCATTAGTTGTGCCTGTTGGTGATATAAACATTTAGTCTTTAGAGTATGAGGTATTGGTTACTAATCTTTTGGTGCATAGTATGGTAGTTATTAGGGTATACCAAGATAGTCTAGTAGTGGTTCATGATGAGGAGTTTCTCGGTGACTTGATTGAGATGCTCTTTAGGGATTATGACCTTATTTTAAGTATGGATTGGTTATCCAGACACCAGATAATAGTGGATTACCAGCAGAAGCATGTTACTTTGAGAACACACGATGGGGTATTTAGTGCGCAGAGACACCTCTCATCCATATTTATTTTAGCTATTTCAGCTAAGAGGGTGATTTGGAAGGGATACGAGGCTTATTTGGCTCATGTTATAGATACTAGAGCAGCGGGGTCAAAACTTGATAGTATACCTACAATGACAGAGTTTCTTGATGTGTTCTCCAATGAGTTGCCAGGGTTATCTCCTGAGAGAGAGGTAGAGTTTGGTATCAATGTGATGACAGGTACCACTCCTATCTCTATTACCCCTTACCGAATGGCACCTGTGAAATTAAAGAGTTGAAGGAGCAATTACAAGAGTTATTAGATATAGGATTTATTTGCCCTAGTGTCTCACTGTGGGGAGAATCAATACTATTTTTGAAGAAGAAGGATGTCAGCTTAAGATTATACATTAACTACCGGTAGTTAAATAAGGTGACCATCAAGAACAAGTATTCATTACCTTGTATCGATGATCTTTTTGATTAATTGAAAGGGGCAGCTATGTTTTTCAAGATTGATTTAATATTAGGGTACCATCAATTGAGAGTTAAAGATTCAAATGTACCTAGGGCTGCTTTTCATACGAGGTCTGGCCCCACTATGAATTCTTGGTAATGCCTTTTGGGCTGATGAATACACCAATGACCTTTATGGATCTGATGAACCAAATATTTTAACCTTATTTGAATCAATTTATGGTGGTATTCATTGATGATATTTTGATTTATTCACGTAGCAAGGAAGAGCATGATAGGCATCTGTGGATTGTATTGCAGACATTAAGGGAGAAATAATTATATGCTAAGTTATCCAAATATGAGTTTTAGTTGGATCAAGTAACCTTCCTTGGATATGTTATTTCAGCAGAGGGTATTAAAGTTAATCCAAGCAAGATGGAGACAATCTTGAATTGGAATCCACTAAAGAATGTAACAGAGGTTAAGAGTTTTTTGGGGTTGTCAGGTTACTGTCGTCGGTCTGTAAAGGGTTTTTCAATGATAGCCATGCCACTCACCAGATTACTTTAGAAGGATGTGAAATTTGTGTAGACAGAGCGATGCCAATCCAGTTTTAAGCAGTTAAAGGATATATTGACTCAAGTATCAGATCTTACTCTACCCGTGGAAGGTAAACCATATGTGATTTACAATAATACTTCACATAACGATTTCGGATGTATGTTGATGCAAGAGGGTAGAGTTATTGCATATGCTTCTAGACAGCTACAAACTCATGAGTTAAATTATCCGACTCATGACTTGGAGATAGCAGCTATAGTGATTGCATTGAAGAATTGGTGGAATCACTTACATAAAGAGAAATTTTTTATCTACACTAATCATAAGAGTTTGAAGTATCTGGGTGTTCAGAAAGAGCTGAATCTTTGGTAGAGATTTTGATTGGAATTAATTAAAGATTATGATTGTTTAATTGATTACCACCTAGGCAAGGCTAATATTATTGCAGATGCCTTGAGTTGGAAGTTCATGGCTGGATTGACTACCTATTCTTTCATGTTACTTGTTGAATTGAGAGCTCTACATGCTAGATTTGAGGTTTGTGATGATGGTGCACTTGTGGCTCAATTACAGTTGAGACCATCATTTCTAGATTAGATTAAGGAGGCATAAAATACAGACTTGAAACTCCATAAGAGTATAAAAGATTACAAAAAAGGAGGAGAGTAAAGATTTTTATATAGGAGATGATGGCAGCTTGTGGTACAGAGATCAGTTATGTGTTCTTGATGATATTGATTTGAAAAGGAATATTTTGGAGGAGGCATACTAATATCCTTTTGTTATGAACCCTAGGAGTACTAAAATGTATCAAGATTTGAAGTGGCATTATTGATGGTCAGGTATGAAAAAGGATATAGTAGAATTTGTGACCAGATATCTCATATGTCAGAGAGTGAAGATTGAACATTAGGTTTCTTCAGGGTTGTTGTAGCCATTATCAATTCCTGAGTAGAAGTAGGAGTGTCTAACTATGAATTTTGTGGCTATATTATCTTTGGCCCAGAGGAAGCATGATGCAATATGGGTGATACTTGACAGAATGACAATGTCAGCTCATTTCCTTCCAGTCATGATGGACTATTCTCTTAACAGGCTGGATGAGTTATATGTGAATGTAATTATTAGACTGCATGGGGTCCTAACTTTATTAGTATCATACCGAGATCCTAGATTTATATCTAGATTTTAGAAGAGTTTGTAAGATGCATTGGATACTCGATTACACTTCAGCACTACTGTCCATCCACAAACAGATGGGCAATCAAAAAGAGTAATACAGGTTCTGGAGGACATGTTGAGGAGCAGTGTCATTGAGTTAACTGAAAGCTAGGATAGACATTTACCTCTGGTTAAATTTACATACAATAATAGCTTTCAGTCCAGCATTAAGATGGCTCCTTATGAGGCTTTGTATGGAAGAAAGTGCGAGATGACATTCTATTGGGATGAGGTTGGAAAAGGTAAACTGGTAGGTCTATTTTTTATCAAAGAAACATAAGAGAAGGTTAAGAGACCGACAGAAGTGTTACTCGAATTTGAAAAGAAAAGATATAGAGTTCAGTGTGGGTGATAAAGTGCTCTTAAAGGTGTCTCCTTGGAAGAGAATTTTGATATTCAGTTGAAAGGAAAAGTTGAGTCCTCGTTTTATTAGGCCATATGAGATACTAGAGAGAGTTGGACCTGTAGCTTATAGATTGGCTTTGTCACCTGAGTTGGATAGAATACACTATGTCTTTCATGTCTCAATGCTTCGAAGGTACATATCGAATCCATCTCATGTCTTATCAGTGGAGTCTATCGAGGTGAATCCAGATCTGACCTATGAAGTAGAATCGGTGGTGATCTTGGCATGAGAGGTGAAAGAGTTGAGAAATAAGAGGGTGTCATTGGTCAAAGTGTTATGGAGGAATCATTATACTGAAGAGGCAATATGGAAGAGTGAGGAGAATATACAGAGCTAGTATCCTCAACTCTTCCAGAGCCAAGCATCAGGTAATTTAGGACGAAATTATTTAAGGAGAAGAGAGTTGTAATGCCTGTAAATTTATTAAAAAATAAAAAATAATTAAATAATTAATATAAAGAGTTAATTATTGTGTTGGAAGAGAGATATATACAATATATATACCTAATGTATACACAAGATATACATAAAATATACATTGGACACATAATATACACATGATATCTAATTAACATATACATTGAATATATAATGTACACATGATGTCTACCTCACATATATACTTTTAGAAAAAGATAAAGTTAGGTTAAAAGTAAAAATAATAATAATAATAAATAAGAATAATAAAATTAATTTTGGATGAGAATGAGAATAAAAAAAATCTTAATAATATATTAATTAATTATTTAGTAATTATATATATATATATATATGTGAAGGGTAAAATTGAAAATGTTGAAAAATAAAAGAAAAACTCATCTTCTTCTTCTTCCAACCATGAAGGCCAAATTTTAAGAGAGGTAAGGGGGAGGTTTTCTTCATCTAAAACATCAAATTTCATAAGAATTTCAAAGGATTCAAGGTAGTTTTGAAGATTAAACAAGGATTCAAGTAAGTTTTTATCACTTTTAAGCTTGTTTTGTTAAGTTTATGAATATGTAAATTTTGAATTTATGATGGGATGACTATAATTATTGAAATAAATTATTTTGATGTATATAAGATGATTTTATGGTTGGATGATAGAAATAAGTTTGTTTGGTAAAAGTTTGAATGATACAGTAAGGTAGTCAGGGTTTTTATGGAATTTTTAGTTAGAATAAGTTTAATTGGTATTTAATTGATTAAAATGTGTTAAATTAAAATTCTAATGCTATATTTAAGATTAAATCTTGGTTTAGGATTTGATTAGGGAGGCTTTCCAAAATCAAAGACTTGAAAAGCAATTAGTAAAAATTAGGTAGTATTGAAGTAATTGATGTTTGATTGGGTAAATGAGTAGAAATATGTTGCTAATGATTTATTTTAACTTATAATTTGGTTTAGGACCAAGTAAAGTAAAATAGTGAAATTATGGAAGTGAAGGGCATTAGTGGAAGTTGGTGATGGAGAGTGATATTGCATTAGATTTTGGCAATTTAGAGGTTAGTACATACTTTGGTAATAATATGTTAAGTGCATTTGAATTGGCATGTGATATTGTTTAATTATGAATGTCTCATGCTACTTTAATGTGAATGTTCACATGTAAAATACATGGTTTTGTGTTAAATTATGTGAAATGCTTGAATTGTGAGATATTAAGCCATTGTAGAATAGTTAATATCCTTGTTAAGTGTAATTTGTGCACTTGGAATAGAAAGTATGACACGTTATAAATGTGGCAAGAAAATATATGCTTTTATGATTGAAAAATATGACAAATAAGTATGAAATGTGAAATATGAGATAAATGTGTCAATGTAATTGAAATATAAAAAATGTGAGAAGAAAATGGATAAGAAAAGATGATATATATGAAATATGTGTTTACCTTATATAATATTTTATTTCAGACAATTGAATTTGGTGCTATTGGCATGGCATGCCTATGATATGATTTGCCTACGGGCCAAACATTGGATGTCACTATTGATAATATTATTTACCTTCGAGGCTAGACACTGGGTGTCACTTTCATAATATTATTTACCTTTTGGGCTAGAAATAAAGGTTTCAACTGTTGCAATAAATTAAATCAATATCTCTAGAATTTGAATATTGTATGAGATTATTTGGGCCCAATGTATATGAATGTGATAAATGAATGTTGTATATAAATAATGTATGTTATAGTGCATAATTCATTACATGTTTGGAAAGAAAGCATAAAGCATTGTTTTTAAATTAATTTTATTATCAAAGTATCCACTAAATCAGTAGCTTAGCGCAATTGAATCTTATCGCGTATGTGACAGAATAGATACAAAGAACCCTGCTAGACCTTACCAGGTCTAGAACTTATGAATAGTACTAAAAGTTTACCAGTTTACCGTTATACCAGAGCCCACTGCATAACATGTAAAATATTTATTTTTAGTTAATCTTATTATGTTTGTATAAAGTACAATTCATATAAATTGTTGTAAACTTAATATTGGATTAAGTGTTGTGACTATTTGAAATACTTATATATATATATATATAAATATATATGATGTTAAAATATTATGCGAAAATTGGTTGGAGATCTGGAGAAAAGCATATATATAATGGAAGTGTAAATTTTTGCAGTGCATGTATTTGATAATTTTTTTTAGGAATTGCCAATTTACAGATAAAACTCCGGTGAAATTTTTCTAGAAATTTTCATTAATAAGTACTATTTTTTATATATATTTATTTATCGTTTTAAGAATATTTTATTTAATAACAAATTTTGATAAATTTTTCTAATGTTATTTATTGTAGCATTCTTATTTTATATATATATTATATGTACGAAATATATGTATTATATGTATATAATGTATAAGGATATTACAATATATATCACTTTGATACTCGTATTTTTTTAAAATTTTAATAAGCATATATTATTATATGTAACATATATCAACATATAACTAAATATATATTACTTTTATATTCTTATTTTTTAAAATTTTTAACACATATATGTCATTATATATAACATATAATGACGCATAACTAAACTTATATAACTTTTATACTCTTATTCTTTTAAATTTTAACAATTTTATTTTTTATATGTAATATATACCGACATATAACTAAATATATAATACTTTTATACTTTTATTTTTTTAAAATTTAATATTTATGTTGTTATATATGTTATTATATGTAACCTATAACGACATATAACTAAATATATCACTTTTATATTTTTACTCTTTTAAATTTTATTACACATATATTATTATATATAATATATACCGGTATATTACTAAATTTTCATACATGTGGAAAGGACAAAGAACTTAATTTTAGTGGAGCTATAATTACTAAATTTTTTTTAAATAACAAGAATAATTTCTTTTTATAATTGGTGTGAATGGATTTTTTTTCTTGCAAAGTTGTACAGTAAGATATAAGAAAAAAATAACATTTTTTAATAATAAGGAAAAGAAAAAATCATTTAAGGCTTTAGAACTTTGAATCTTTTATTTATTATTGCTTCACATATAGTTTTGAATTTTTATTGAGGACTTTTTATGGTAAAGGAAAAATCATGAGTGGAAGTTAACAAATTCTTTTTAAAAAAATTACATTATTTAACAGAAAAATCTAAAAAATTTAGAGATACTAAAACATTTTCTTTTCTTACATATATGTATAATTTCATTGTGGAAAAGTAATACAATTTATTTTTATTTCAAAAATTAACTTTATCACTAAAAAGTTCTGAATAGAAAAAAAAATTGTGAAAACTAAATAACTAGAAGGATTCATGATGCTTTTTAAAAAGGAAAAATTATAAAATTAACTTAAAAAAAGTTAGTTTTCAAAAATATTATAAAAAATCTACAAAAATACTTTAAAATAATTTAAAAAATTTGGTAAAGATTAAAAATATGGGATGCAATATTTATAAAAATATAATTCTTTAGTTAAAATAAATATAACATACACTAAAATATATTATTATTTTTAATTATTTATATGTAATATATATCCACATATACCAATATATATGTACATATATTATTATTCTTTTGCAATATATACCTACGTGTAGTATTATTTTTTAGTTATTTATTTATACCATATACTTATATATATCTATATATATGTAACATATATTATTATTCTTTTGCAACATATACATATATGTACTGTTATTTTTAGTTATACATATATATGGGGCAAAGTTGAAAAGCTTTTCTTAAATTTCCAATAAACTAGAACTCAATAACTCTATATATTTTATTTTAGCTATTTTTAGGTTATTATAATTATTTTTTAAAAAAAATAATTTACTTTTACCAAATAAAAAGGGGCTGACTGGTGGGGAATCATAGGCCATTACCTAAATGGCCTTTAAGGCCAGCCGGCCCTGATATTAATGACAAGGTTGGCTCAATTTTTTTTGAAGCCTTAAGCAACAATTTTCTTTTACCATTACAAGCTAAAAGGTGAAAGACTTTTCTTAGATTCTTAATAAAGTAGGAATCAGTATAGCTATTTCTTATAGCAGTGTTCTATTTCATTTTAGCTATTTTTAAAGTTATTGTAGGACCTCATGTGCTGCCATTTCTCTTAAAATTAATTGGTGTCAAGAAAGGCGCATACCCTAGTCTTATAGTGCATTCAACATATACGAGCACCCACAACATTCGACTGTGACACCTGAGCCTCTGCCATGGGACAATTATTGTCACACCTTGTATAACAATCTCTCCTTTAGCAATTGCTCCCTTTAGGAATCGAACCCATGACCTCGGCTCGAATACTACTTATAGGACCTTAGGTACTATCACTTCTCCTAAAACCAATTGTTGTCAAAAAAGACGCATACCCTAGTCTTATAGTGCATTCAGCACACACGAGCGCCTACAATATTTGACTGTGTCCGTCACAAGACAATTGTTGCCACACTTTGTGCAACAATTATTATAATTAATTTGTTTTAAAAATAACTTGCGTTTACTAAATAAAAAGGGACTGGCTAATGGGGCTTTAGGCCATTGCTGAAATGGCCTTGAAGGCCAGGCGACCCTATTTATACATAATATTTACCCACATATAAGATGACATATCTTATTAAATTTAATCGAAAGCTAAAAAATTAAAAAATTATTTCTTTAAAATTTTTTATTGAACATGTAGAGTGTGTTATATTAGAATAATAAAAAATCCAAATCATTACATTTGAAACAAAAAAAAATTAAAAATAAAAAGCAAAAAATTAAAAATATTTATAAATAAAAAAATCAAAACCCACAGAAAAAATCAACTAATGCAATTCCTGATTAAAAATAGGTACCAGTTCTTGACATTAGGAGTGAAAGTCTCTTGAATTTCATTTGGCCAAGCAAACAAGCTGTCAAAACATTAGTGCATGAATCTCCCACCAAAATTACATCAGACAATAAAACAAAAATATAGGATTTTAACGGTATTTGATTGAAGTCATTTGATATTCACAATTAAAACTATTAATTACCAATATAAGTGCACATGTAACAACATGTTAGTGATGAAAAATATATCTGACTCATTTTTGGGTTTCAAGCACGAAATAGACTCACTCCTCAAGATTCATATAAAGACTATTTACAGGATTCTCAAAAAAAAAAAAACATCAAGGATGAAAGTAAAATTGTGATTACTTGTTAACGCTCTCGCAAATTTTCATTTGCCATGTATTCATAAACGAGTGCTATATTTTCCTGGTCATCATAGTAACCAAATGAGAGACACCTAGTTCCTATGATGAACTATCATTACAAGTCTGACATGCATTAAATCTCTGTCTTAAATGAAAATGAGAGAGGTTGAGAAAGAAGATGCAATGAAGAAGAAGATGTAAAATAGTGGAAAAAAGAGTATAATGAAAAAAATATATTTTTGAAAATATAAAATATAAGAAAAAGTAACAATGAAAAAGTAAAAAATTAAAAATAAAAAAAATTAAGAATAGTAAAATTCAAATTAAAATATAACAGGGACATTTACAAAACTATCTTAAAAAATAAACTTTATTTCAAAAATACTACATAAAACAAAAATATTTATATTTTTAGAAAAAGTTTTAGTAAATTTTCAAAAATACCTCATTCTTCACTGAAACAAGAGTTTTTTTTTTTCAAAAATACATCTTCTGATGCGAACAAAGATGACAGTATGAGCAAGGCTAGCGGAGCAAGCATAGGAGGCCAACATGGCATGGAGCTCATTTTACCAAATGAACTAATTACAAGATTGCAGGCCAAGAAGCTCAAATCTACCTTCCAAGGCTTTGTAAGGCGATTCATGGAAGAAAGATTTGGTGGACAGGCTTTTGACGCTAAGGATATAGAGCAGAAGCAACACATAAATTTAATCCAAGTATATGGGCCTATTATTTAATATGTATTAAGGCCCACTAGTTATGCTTATTTAAAAAGTAAGGGACATGTTTGTTTTGTGTTAAATTAGAACTTTGTTTACTTTATTAGTTCTTAAATTTTGATTAGCCAACCAAACGCCACTTAATAACCCTAATTAGGGTTTAGCTATTTATATCTTATTTAGAGTTGTAAGATAGAAGTTTTGGTGATCATATTATTCAATTATTTTGGCTTGGCCGAATTTCATCAAGAGAGGGTTCTCTTCTTCTTGTTGCATCAAGAATTGGAATCAACTTATCAAGGTAACACTTGTGGCATTCTTTCTAGTTCTTCTTTAATTTTTTCCAATTATCTATGTTTCTAGTTGCATATCAATTAGGGGTTTAGTAGGATAAACAACCAGCTAGGGTTCTTAGTATACTGAATTTGTGTATTGGGGTTTTGATTCTTTATAATCTTGGGGTTCCTCATCATTTAGTATCAGAGCTTTGGCTCTATCTCTGTTTTTATGTGATCCGTACGGGAGTAATATAAACTTGACAACTCTCAAACAAATGCTTAATATATTGAGAGAAATATATAAGAAAAAGGAAAACTTTTTTAATGAATTCTTTCTAAAACATTCTCTGCTTTCTTTACAATTTTCATTACATATTTATACTATAAAATGTTACAAATTTAGGGAAAAAAATAACAAATAAAACTGTTAACTAATTAACTAATGGTTTTTAAAATAAAATAGAAAAACTAAATTTAAGTTTTTTTTTGTTAATTAGTTTTTCATGCATGCACGTAAAACATGCATTTCTTCAAATTTTTCTTTTAAATGTAAAGTTAATAATAAATATATATATATATATATAATAAATATTATCTCCTGATCATTATTCCCCTTTTTAAGAAATCCAACTCCTGATGGATCTCAAAATTTCAAAAGGGGAAATATAGATTCTCCTTTCTCTCTAGTGAACCACTTTGAGGCACTAGGTTTTTGCCCTTTCTTTCCAATACGAAATGCCTCTCGTATTCTTCTGCGTGTTTCTGTGACTTTTCTTTCAAGGATAGTATCTTCTAATAGAGGAGTTTCATTATTGATTTGTAAATCCTCTACTGAAGGTATAACTTCTCCAGGTTCGTCATCTAACATTGATGGTTCAAATGGTTTTAAATTTTCAACATTAACCACAGAGTATATTTCCATATAGCTAGGCAACTCCAGTTGACATGCATTATCACCAATTTTCTTAATGATTTTGAAAGGACCATAACGGATAGGCTTTAGCTTTTTACCTTCTCCTTTTAGTCTCTCTTTTCCCAAGTGTAGCCAAACTAGATCTCCAACTTAAAATTTACCTTCCACTCTATGTCGATCATGTCTAGCTTTATATTTTTGTTGTGCTTTTTGCAACTGCTTCTCAACTTCACTATGAACCTTTCGAATGCATTCTAGAAATTTCTGTGCCTTCTCAGGACCAGTCTTATCTTTCTCTCCATTTAACGTTGATTCGAATGTGAACTCAATGTCAAATGGACTTTGCGGTAGATATCCAAGACAAACTTCAAATGGTGATTTATTAGTGGAGCTATGAATAGCTCGATTAAAAGCAAATTGCAAATATGGTAAACTTTCATCCCATGTTTTAGGGTGTCGAGTATTATATCCTCTAAGAAGATGTACCATTTTTCTATTGATAACTTCTGTCTGGCCATCAGTCTGAGGATGAAAAGCTGTACTTCGATTCAACTTAGTATCCATCATAGACCATAATGATCTCCATAAGCTTCCAAGAAAACGACTATCACGATCTGAGATTATAGAGTTTGGTAAACCAAAATGAGTCCAAACATGTCTAAAGAAAAGTTTTGCTGTTTCTTCTCCTGTTATTGTCTTTTTGCAAGGCATTAATATAATCATTTTGGAAAATCTATCAACAACTACATATAGGTAGTCATATCCTCGTTTAGTAGTTGGAAGACATCCCATGAAATCCATAGAGATGCTTTCCCATGGTCTGCTTGGAACTGGTAAAGGTGTGTAAAGCCCAATCTTTCAATTTGACGGCTTTGAAGTGCTACATAACACACATCCTTTAACAAAACGTGCCACATCTTGTTGCATTCGGGGCCAATAGACATAGCGTTGAAGATTTTGTATAGTCTTGTTTACTCCAAAGTGACCTGCTACCTTTGAAGTATGAGCTTCTCGTATCCATTTAATACGATCTGCTTCTTTTGGAACACATAATTGTGACCCTTTGTAGAGTAATCCATCTCGTAATGTAAACTCTGATGGTTTCTCCATTGTTACTGCAATCATTATATCCCCAAAATCTGGATCATTATTATACATGTCAATATATTCTTCATGTAAACTTGGTTGGATTTCCATAACTGCAGATAAACAAAGTGCATTTATTGGTGGCCGTGACAACATATCGGCTAATTTATTTTGAACTCCCTTTTTGTACTTGATGACCAAGTTAAATTGTTGAAGGTAGGTCATCCACTTCATATGTCGGGCTTGTTGTAGTTTAGATTGTGTTTGAAGGTATTGAAGGGGTCGGTGGTCAGTGTAAACTACAGTTTCTTTGCCCAAAAGATACACACGCCAATGTTTTACAGCTTGATGAAGAGCAAGTAACTCTTTATCATAAGTTGGATAGTTCTTTTGAGAACCTTGAAATAACTCAGAGTAATAAGCAACAGGTCTTCCTTCTTGCATTAAAACAGCACCCATTGCATATCCGGATGCATCAGCCTCGAGTTCAAAAGGCTTTTGCAGATTTGGCAAGGCTAAAACAGGCGCCTCACTTATCTTCCTTTTTAAAAGAAGAAATGTGTCCTCATATTTCTTAGTCCATTCAAATCGATGATTTGCCTTTGTAAGTTCATGTAAGGAAGCGGCTATCATAGAAAAATTCTGAATAAATTTTCTAACATATTGGCAAGCTCCCATAAAACTACGAACTTCAGTGACATTTCTTGGTTGAGGCCATTCTCGAATGACTTTCACTTTTGTTGGATCTATTTGTAATTCTCCATTACCCACAATGAAACCAAGATACAAGAGTGATTTCTTTCCAAACTCGCACTTCTTTTGATTAAGACGGAGTTGATATTTTTGTAATAACTCAAATATCTTTCTTAAATGATCAATGTGCTGCTCCATGGTATGGCTATAAATGAGAATGTCATCGAGATAAACAATGACAAATTGATCAATGAAAGGTCGTAAGACATCATTCATCAATCGCATAAATGTAGCAGGTGCATTACAAAGTCCAAATGGCATTACTAACCACTCGAATAATCCCTGCCTTGTCTTAAAAGCTGTCTTCCAAGAATCTTCCTCACGTATTCGCACTTGATGGTAACCAGATTTCAAATCTAGTTTTGTGAAATAATGGGCATGCTTTAATTGATCTAAAAGGTCCTCTATTCTGGGAAGAGCATACCTATTCTTTATTGTGATCTTATTTAAAGCACGATAATCAATACACATATGCCATCCACCGTCCTTTTTAGGGACAAGGACCACTGGAGAACCACAAGGTGAATTACTTGGCTTTATGACACCACTTTCAAGTAACTCAGACACTTGCTTCTTTATTTCCTCATTCTCCAATACAGAATAACGATACATGCTTAAATTTGGAAGTGAGGAATCTGAGATAAGTTGGATCTCATGTTCCACTTCTCGCTTTGGTGGTAAACTCCGTTCTTCAGAAAATAAATCTAAATATTCTTCACATAATTTCTTTAAAACATCTATCTCTTCTACTTGAGATGACTTAGAAATGGCAACATGTGCTTGATTAATAATATCTACTTGAAGTATTGTATTTGTATCCATGCATTCCTCATCTTTTGAAGGTCGTATAAATAGTAATACAAACCTCTTTGATGCATTAATCATCCGCTTGGCCTGACATGCGTTGATTAGTTCAGTAGTCTGCTTTGTCTTTTCACCAGAAAAGATATAATTTATGCCTTCTTTGGTGAACTGGAATCTTTGAGCTTGACGATAATAAATTGCATCTCGATCCCATAAATAAGGATTTCCAAGAATCACTTGGCATATATCAAGAGGAACTACGTCACATGTTACTTCATCAATAAATTGACTGGTGACAGCAAAACGAAAAGTGCATTGCCGATTGACTTGAAGCCCCACATCTTTGTGAATCCACCCCAATGGGTATGGTTTTGGATGAGGAGTCGTTGACAAACTCAACTTCTGGACCAATTGTTCAGAAATAAGATTCCTTTGACTTCCAGTATTTACAATGGCACTAATTACCTCTTGTTTGACTTGAATCTTCATGACAAACAACTCTTCTCGTTCATCGGATCTAGCTAATGACTCCAAAGTTATTTCCTTTAGTCTAGCCATTAGAGATAAGCTTGGGTCTGCCTTTTCAATTTTATCAACTATGACGGGTTCTTTGTCACTAGTTGTTGCCACAGTCTTACCCTTTGGTCTGTGCCTTGGGTTTAATTCAGGATGCAACTTCCAACATTTTTCTTTTGTATGACCCTCAATTTTGCAATGCTCACAATATCATGTAGCATTTGATGTTGATGATGAGGTCAAAGTATTTTTCTTTACCTTTTTTTGCTTCGATGAGCTTGACCCTGGCCCATCAAAAGGTCTTTCACCACGACCATTTTTCTTCTCGATGGTCATTGCTATTGTACTTGCACTTGAAATATTGTTTGGCTGACAAAGTGACATTTCAGTGCTTATACGTGGCGATAATCCTGAGATATATTTCATAAATATCTCAGAAGAATTCATAGAAATACCCAACGTCACAGCTAGACGTCTAAATTCAGTGGTAAATTCTTGCACTGATTGGTCTCGCTTTTGGCGTAGGTTGTGCCATCTCCTCCATCGTTCTTCAAGGTAACCCATAGGATAAAATTCTTTTCGGATAAGCTCTAGAAAATTATCCCAACTTATTTCTTCGTCTTCATGGGTTTGAAAATAAGAATTCCACCAAGCCAATGCATGACTTGTCATTTTTAATCTTGCAAATGACACCTTATCTTCACTACTATACCTATATAAGGTAAAGTAGGTCTCTAGTTGATTAATCCAAGAATCTAATTTCTCGGCATCAATTGAACCGTCATATGATGGGATATCAATTTTAGCCTCCACCTTAAAAGGTCTTGGCTGCCACTCCTCATCTCCTTCTTGAGTAGGCTGGTCATTTTTCTTCTTTTTAGAAGAAGTACTAGGACTTTTAATAGTCTCTGTAGAATTTTTATCGAAATCATCATGAGATTGATCCTCCATCCAAGCCATAACTTTTGCCATCTGTTCTAACAGACTAGCAATTTGTTTAGCCAATTCGGCGACGTTAGAATCTGTCTCCATTATAACAGAGTCAACACTTCTGATTCTTCTTGAGGGTCTTCGGTGAACGTTAAGGACTGCAAATGGTTCCCCTGTCTCCTCGTAACCAGTTCTTGTCTTAACCATATACAGGTAGGATCGAATTTTGCACTCTGATACCAACTTGATCCGTATGGGAGTAATATAAACTTGACAACTCTCAAACAGATGCTTAATATATTGAGAGAAATATATAAGAAAAAGGAAAACTTTTTTAATGAATTCTTTCTAAAACATTCTCTGCTTTCTTTACAATTTTCATTACATATTTATACTATAAAATGTTACAAATTTAGAAAAAAAAATAACAAATAAAACTGTTAACTAATTAACTAATGGTTTTTAAAATAAAATAGAAAAACTAAATTTAAGTTTTTTTTTGTTAATTAGTTTTTCATGCATGCACGTAAAACATGCATTTCTTCAAATTTTTATTTTAAATGTAAAGTTAATAATAAATAAATATATATATATATATTTAATAAATATTATCTCCTGATCATTATGCTTTCTGTGATATGGTTTTCTTTACTTCAATCAATTAAGTAATTTTGTATTTTTTTATTTCAATCCATTCGAAATTTTGATTTTAGCCTTTTAGTTTGTTAGCTTAAAAAATAAAAAAAAAAGAGGAAAGAAGGAAACTAAAAAAAGGAAAAAAAATGAAAAAAAAATAAAGAGAAAAAAAATAGCTTGGCGGCTGGTAGAATAAAGCTAGGGTTGAAGGAGATCTTTTTGTGTTGAAATTAGGGTTGAAAAATATAGGGTCAATTTTGGTGGTGGAAGGGTCAACTTTGAAAGGCCATAACTTTTCGCTACGGAAGAGTTATGGAACGCACAATACTAATTTAGAAACTAATTTTCGAGCCCTACATTTATTATAGGATTTACTTATAACGGCCTGTCATGATCCCCAAATCATTCAATTTTAGGGTGAACGGGCCATCTGAAAATTCTTGTGCGATTTTTGGGATTTTTTATTATGTTTCCAAAACTGTTTAGGGTTTTCTTATTTCAATTAATTTCCTTTCATATCTACACCATATCTTACCTTTCTAATTAGTGTAAGTTAATTGAATCACTAGGTCTAGGGTTTATTTCGGCTCCCACTTGGGAAAAATTGAAATTCTTTAATTTAGCTTCCTGTTTTATCAATTTTATTACATTCATAGTTTAATTTTCTTGTTTTCAATTTCTTTTGCTTCTGCCACGCATACAAGGATGACTTTTGTGCTCTGGTTACTCTTAGGACTTGCATTCACAAACATATAATTCTTCATCTGTGTATTTTCTCTTTTTTTATTACAACGATTATCAAATTGCATCTAGAACTTGAGTGTTTTTTAATTTCTTTTTAGGCTTTTCATTGTAATTTTTATAGATTGCTACTTGTGACTAACCTGATTAGTTGTTTTAAAATTCTGAAGTGCAACTTTAAGAAGGGAACAAGAGAGGGAAAAAGGAAGAGAGTGTGAGCAAATAAGAGGGTAAAAGCCTGATTTGAGTGAAACACGAGTGGAGTGATATATTATTGAGTGTAAACACATGAGGGAGAGTGTGAGGATTTTTTTTTCTTTCTCTAAAATTTTTTTGTAGTTTTACATCATGTCTGAGGAGGCAAGCAAGGTGGCGAAATGAGCATGAAAGATGTAGTTTTTCATGTTGAAGGCTATGCAAAACCAATTTGAGAAGTTTAATTTAGATGTTATGAATTTGAGGGATGAAGTTGAGGTGGTTAAGCAATCCCAACAATCAGGAGCTGCATTAACAAGGCGGAGGGACACTAGGCAACAAACTTATGATGAAGAAGATATAGAGTCCCATGATGAACCTGATGAAGATGAAGATGAAGATGATAACTAATCTTCAAGGGTTAGGCCCATAAGAGATAGAAGGCCAGGAGGAGATAGGAGGCCAGGAAGGAGAGATAGCAACATCAATTCCATAAAGATGAAGATTCCAACATTTATAGAAAGGAATGATGCTGAAACATACCTAGAGTGGGAAAGGAAGGTGGAGCTTATATTTGATTGTCATAACTACTTAGAGGGAAAGAAGGTGAAGTTAGCAGCAGTTGAGTTTACAGATTATGCATCGATATGGTGGGGGCAACTGAAACTTACAAGAAGAAGAAATGGAGAGAGGCCTATTGAGACATGGGCAGAAATGAAGGCTGTCATGAGGAGGAGATTTGTGCCATCCTACTACTATCATGAGCTACATCAAAAATTGTAGAGACTCACTCAAGGGCCTATGTCAGTAGAAGATTATCACAAAGAGATGTAGATGGCAATGATTCTAGCAAATATTGAAGAGGATAGAGAAGCTACCATGGCTCGATTCTTGGGAGGTCTAAACAGAGATTTTGCAAATTTGGTAGAGCTACATCACTATATAGAGCTTGAGGAGATGGTGAACATGGCCATGAAGGTGGAGAGACAACTCAACCAAAAGGGGGATAGCAAGGAATTTCTCCAATTACAACCCAACATGGACCTTAAGGTGGCCAAAGAAAGATGAGAAGACTAAAGATGAGGAGTCTAAGGATAAAGACTTAAGTTCCAAGGTGAAAGGTGCAAGCTTTGAAAAGAGGAAAGGAGCCTCTTCCACAAAGAAAGGTACTATTGATTTTTTTAATTCTTCTAATAGGCAAAGAAATATTAAGTGTTTTAAATATTTGGGTAATGACATATTACTTAACAATGTCCCAATAAAAAGACTATGTTTATGACGGACAATGGAGAAATTAAATCTGAATCTGAATCTGACTGTGATTCTATGCCTAGTTTGGAGGATTGTAGTGATGTTGAGGTTGAGTATGCTGTTTGTGGTGAATCTTTGGTAGTTAGGCGTGCACTTAATGTTCAGGTTAAGGAAGAAAGCATAGAACAGAGGGAAAACATTTTTCACACTAGGTGTTTGGTAGGAAGGAAAGTTTGCAGCATAATTATAGATGGAGGCAGCTGTGCAAATGTGGCTAGTACAACCTTAGTTGATAAGTTAGGGTTGAAGTGTGAAAAACACCCTAAACCTTATAGGCTACAGTGGCTAAATGATAGTGGTGAAGTAAAGGTAACAAAACAAGTTGTGGTGCCATTTTCTATTGGGAAATATGTTGATGAAGTGTTGTATGATGTAGTACCCATGCAAGCTGGACATTTATTATTGGGTAGGCCTTGGCAGTTTGATAGGAAAGTCACACATGATGGGTACAAGAATAGGTATTCTTTTAGTTTGAAGGGGAAGATTTTCACTTTAGCACATTTATCTCCAAAGGAAGTGTATCAAGAACATATTAAGATGATGAATACTTCAAATAGGGATTTGGGTAGTGAGTTAACTAAAAGAATGGAGGGACATGAGGCTAAGAGAGAAAAGAAACAATTATGTGGCCCGATGGAGAGTGATTGCACAAGTGAGGTAAAGAAAGAGAGATGTGCAGGAGAGAACAGTAAGAGGAGAGAAAATAAGAGTGAAAAGAAGCAGAGTTTCTTTGTAAAAGAGAGAGATCTTAAGAGTGCTTATATAGGCAGAAGATCACTCATAGCAATAAGGTTTAAGGAGAGTTTATTGATTATGACTGACCTTAACCCAAATTTGCCTAGTGGTTTTGTTTCTTTGTTACATGAATTTGATGAAGTCTTTCTTGAAGAGATGCCAAAGGGACTCCCTCCCTTAAGGGGTATTGAGCATTAGATTAATTTTATACCTGGAGTAGTAATCCCAAATAGACCAGCCTATAGAAGTGACCCAGAGGAGACAAAGGAACTTCAAAGGCAAGTAGATGAATTATTAGAGAAGGGGCATGTGAGAGAGAGCCTTAGCCCATGTGCTGTACTAGTGTTGTTGGTACCCAAGAAAGATGGAACATGGAGGATGTGTGTGGATTATCGTACAGTCAACAAAATCACTGTAAAGTATCGCCATCCCATTTCCTAGATTAGATGACATGTTAAATGAGTTATATGGTGCATGTATTTTCACTAAAATAGATTTAAAAAGTGGATATCATCAAATTAGGATGAAACCAGGTGATAAGTTAAAAACTGCATTTAAAACAAAATATAGTTTATATGAATGGATGGTTATGCCTTTTGGTTTGACTAATGCACCTAGCACATTTATAAGGCTAATGAACCATGTTTTGCTTAATTTCTTTGGAAAATTTATTGTTGTGTAATTTGATGACATTCTCATATACAACAAGTCTCTAGATGAGCATATCATGCATGTTAGGTTAGTTCTAGAGGTTCTAAGGAAAGGGAAGTTGTATGCTAATTTGAAGAAGTGTACTTTTTGTATTGATAAACTTATTTTCTTGGGTTTTGTTGTGAGTGCTAAAGGGGTTGAGGTAGATACTGAAAAGGTAAAAGCTATTCAAGAATGGCCTATGCCTAAGAGTATGTCTAAGGTAAGGAGTTTTCATGGGTTAGCTAGTTTTTATAGAAGATTTGTGAAAGATTTCTCATCCATTGCAGCTCCTTTGACTGAAATAATTAAAAAAGATGTTGGTTTTAAGTGGGGGGATGAACAAAATGGGGCTTTCAATACTTTAAAAGATAGGTTGTGTTCTGCTCCTATTTTATGTTTACCTAACTTCGATAAAAATTTTAAAGTTGAATGTGATGCTTCTGGGATTGGTATATGTGTTGTGTTGATGCAGGAAAAATGTCCCATAGCATATTTCAGTGATAAGTTGAATGGAGCTCAATTGAAGTACTCTACCTATGACAAGGAGTTATATGACCTACTGAGAGCACTAGACGTGTGACAATATTACTTGCTTCCAAAAGAATTTGTGATCCATACAGACCATGAGTCACTTAAGCACCTGAAAGGGCAAGGGAAGCTAAATAAAAGGCATGCAAAATAGGTTGAATTCATTGAGATATTTCCTTATGTGATCCACTACAAGCAAGGTAAAGATAATGTTGTTGCTGATGCATTATCAAGGAGGTATACTTTAATCACTACACTTAGTTCTAAGATGTTAGGATTTGAGCAACTTAAAGATATGTATGCAACAAATTCTGATTTTGGTAATGTTTATGTTGCTTGTGAACATGCTGCTTTTCAAAGATTTTATAAGCATGATAGATTTTTATTTCGTGGGAATTGATTATGTGTACCTGCATGTTCATTAAGGGAATTACTTATGTGTGAATCACATAGTGGTGGATTGATGTCATTTTGGTGTGCATAAGACTTTGGATATACTTTCTGAGCATTTTTATTAGCCACACATGCTTAGGGATGTTGAAACAATTTGTTCTAAATGTATTGCATGTAGGCAAGCTAAGTCCAAATATATGCCTCATGGATTATATGCACCTCTACCTGTTCCTAATGAGCCTTGGATTGACATTTCTATGGATTTTGTGATAAGTTTACCTAGGACAAAGAAAGGTAGAGACAACATATTTATTGTTGTGGATAGATTTAGCAAAATGGCACATTTCATAGCTTGTCATAAAACTGATGATGCAACAAATATAGCTAATTTATTCTTTAGAGATATTATGCATTTGCATGGTATACCTAGGACAATAGTCTCAGATCATGATGTTAAATTCTTGAGCCACTTTTAGAGAGTTTTGTGGGAAAAATTGGGCACTAAGTTATTGTTTTCTACAACTTGTCATCCACAAACTGATGGACAAACTGAAGTGGTGAATAGGACTTTAGGGACTTTATTGCGTGCTATGGTAGGTAAGAATTTGAGAACATGGGAAGAGTGTCTTCCATTAGTTGAATTTGCTTATAATCGTAGTTTGTATTTTTACACTGAATTCTCATCTTTTGAAATTGTGTATGGGTTTAATCCTCTTACTCCTGTAGATTTAATGCCTTTGCCATTACATGAGATTACTAACCTAGATGGACAGAGAAAGGTTTTCCAATATAAGAAAATCAAAGTTGGATCCAAGAGGCGATGGTCCTTTCCAAGTGCTAGAAAAGATTAATGACAATGCTTATAAAATTGACTTGCCTGGTGAGTATCAAGTTTCTGCAACCTTTAATATTTCTGATCTTTCTCCTTTTAATATGGATATAGATTCGAGGATGAATCTTTTTGAGGAGGGAGGGATTGATGCGAACAAAGATGACAATATGAGCAATGCTAGCAGAGCAAGCATAGGAGGCCAACATGGCATGAAGCTCATTTTACCAAGTGGGCCAATTACAAGATTGCAGGCCATGAAGCTCAAATCTACCTTCCAAGATTTTGTAAGGCGATTCATGAAAGAAAAGTTTGGTGGACAGGCCTTTGACGCTAAGGATATAGAGGAGAATCAGCCCATAAATTTAATCTAAGTATATGGGTCTATTATTTAATATGTATTAATGCCCACTAGTTATGATTATTTAAAAAGTAAGGGACCAGTTTGTTTTATGTTAAATTAGAACTTTATTTACTTTATTAGTTCTTAAAATTTGATTAGCCAACCAAATGCTACTTAATAACCCCAATTATGGTTTAGCTATTTATATCTCATTTAGGGTTGTAAGACAGAAGTTTTGGTGATCATATTATTCAATTATTTTGGCTTGGCTGAATTTCATCAAGAGAGGATTCACTTCTTCTTGTTGCATCAAGAATTGGAATCAACTTATCAAGGTAACACTTGTGGCGTTCTTTCTAGTTCTTCTTTAATTCTGTCCAATTATCTACTTTTCTAGTTTCATGTCAATTAGGAGTTTAGTAGGACAAATAACCAGCTAAGGTTCTTGGTATACTGAATTTGTGTGTTGGGATTTTGGATTCTTTTTAATCTTGGGGTTCCACATCATCTTCTCTCACTACAATCAATATTTTATATAGCACTTTTATACTATATATAAGTACAGTATATATAACCCGTATATATAAAATACATATATAGAATACAAGAATGATATAGAAATTAATTATAGAAATCTCATATACTTGATACCAAAACTAAATACACCATTAAAAGACTATATTAATAAATAAATATATTTATATTTAGTAATTCAGTAAGTTTTTATAAGAAAATCTCTAAAAAAAATTTGCCAAAATTTTGTCTGTAATTTCAATGCTTTTCAAAATTTATCAAAATATACAACCTACATAAAAATAACACTCCTAGAACCCATTCTCATTTAAAATACACCAAAGATTCAAAATACTCCATTGCCATCATTTCATTAATTGACATCTATATACTTCACAATTAGAAAACTTAAATATTTTAAATTCATATTTACATATAACATATCCCAAAAATTAATTTAATATGCATACGTCTTATTAAGTATACAACTATCAAAGTACATATTAGTAAGTATTGAACATGAATGCAAAACTTTTAGAATAGTCTCATGGCACACACAACTTCAAAATCCCAATCTTACTTTCGACCACACTGCTCCATAATCATCATACCTACCCGATATAACCAACCACGCTAAGCTTGAAAGCCTAGTGGTATATACTTAATAACAATAATATTCAAATCAAATACTCAATTACATAATATAACTTGCATTATTTTTACCATCATTAACTTTTACAATTCACCAACAAATCATAAATCACACACATACACACACACACACACTGGGCTCGGCATTCAAGTGACCGAAAGGTTTGACACCGGAAACACATTATCGCATATCACCCGTGGACTATCCGTTATTGACATCGGAGGCAAGTGTCAAATATTATCCGTAGGCCTCCTCCTCTCGACACCGAGGGCAAAGTATCAAATATATCACCTGAAGTTCGTCCTCTATCGACATCAGAGACAAAATATCCAATGCCGCCCAAAGGTCGTCTCCTTAACACAGATGTGCTCGATAATAGTGTGTCTTGCCCGGAGGTATAATAATCAACATGACATACTATTGGCAACCTCATCAACACCAACCTTTCCTAATTATTTTCACATTACACCTTTAAACACATTTTCACATTTTCATTACCAATTTATTATCACATCACATATCTATGAGTCACATGCACAATGTGACTCATTCCATACATTCCACGATGTCACTTTAAAGGAACACAAAGTTTCTTAAAGTGTACCAAAAAAAACAATGCCATACATGTTGATTTATTTAAAATATTACCAATGTATGTATATATCTTTTTTGGTTCTAAAAACTACCTAGTTTTACTTTTCACTACGAAACCCTAAAAATCACCTTTAGAGCTATCTTGACCTAAATACATATAAACCAAACTATGAATAACATTATTCATTTAAAATCATTTTCATACTTAATTACTATTAAACTTTCATTATTTACATAATTTCTACCAAAATCTCAACCAAACTCTACTTTCAGCCTTTACTACTTTTCTTAAACTTCATTCTTCCCAACTTATTTCTAACATCCAAGCATAAAATTATTACTTATATATCAAGATAACATAAAAACAATTCAATTCAATAATTATAAACATCTCCTCCAAAAATCCTAATTTCACATAACATACACATAAACCCTAATTTCATCAAAACCAACTCATATCCAATTTTCAACCATAAAATCATAACATTTACACTAAAACAACATTAAATCATTCCATTACAATAATTATAGCCACCCATATAAAAGCCATAATTTTCACATAATCTTCCCATAACCATAATTTCACCAATTATATCTATTTCAACTAATTAATCAACAAATCACCGTATAATTATCATTTTAGCTTTATTTCTATTAATTTTAGCAATTTAAAATAACTCTCTCTCTAGACAATTCAATCATAATCTTAAAAACTCAAAATAACAAGCATAAGAAGAATTACTTGTTTTATTAACTTTCCTTCAAAATCCAACTTATAATCTTTTGATTTTTGGTGAAATTTGAAGTAAAAGAATTCTCTCTCTCTCTCTCTCTCTCTCTCTCTCTAAGCTTACAATTCGGCCATGGAAAGGGGGAAAAGGAGGAAGAAGATTCTTTTTGGTTTCTTTCTTCATTTACTATTCATATATATATATACATATTAATATATTTATTTATTTATTTATCCTTTTAATTTCCTCCACAAACTTTCTTTTTTCTTTTGACTTTCTTTTTCTTTTATTTATTTATTATTATTATCACCTTCTCATCCATAAATATATATTTGTATTTATATATATATTTATATATTTATTTCTAATTTATATATTATATATGTTTTATGTATATGTATATGCAATGAATATAATATATATATATATATATATTAAGTATACATTACGTATATATCTTGTATATATTATATATATATATCTTATATATATCATGTGCATACCTTATATTTTTCTTTTCCAACGTACTAGCTACCCTCCAAATTAATTATTTAATAGTATTTAAAATTCATGAGTATTACATTTTACTTCAATTTTTCTCTTTTTTTTTCAAATTTCACTATTAAATAAAAATATTTTAATAAAATAATAAAAATTAATATTTTAAATTATTTTCAGCATATAAAATTATAATTTTTTATAAAGAAAAAATTTTAACTTTAATTATACAAAATAAATAAAACTAAAAAAAATAAATATACAAAAATATATTAATAAAAATCATTAAATTTATTTTTAAATAAATTTTACATATTATATACATGAAAAAAATAAAAATAAAATATTAATTTCGTCATAGAGATGTTTAGTAGAAGTTTTGTATATCTTTCATAGATATTGTGTATATGTTATATATTTATTATATAAGTTGTGTGTATTTTATATAAAATTTATTGAATACCGTGTAAATGTTGTATGGATGTTGTGAGAATAAAAAAATAAAAAATAAAATTAAACAAATAGTAAAAATATTATGTAGATATACTATAGATGTTGTAGATAAAATTTGTACTGTTGTGTGTATATTTTGTACATATTATATATATTGTATATATATATATATATTTATGTGTGTATATTAAAAATATAATATTATATTTTTTCAAATAAAAAACATAAATAAAATAAAATAGAAAAAACAAAAAAAGGTAAAAAAATAAAGCATGGAAAAAAAAACAAAGATTACTATAGAAAAAGATAATTTTGAAAAACTTTATCGTGGTTTTACATAGATATTTTTACAAAAATAACCTAAAAATGGAAATTAATTTCAAAAATATGGTGATTAATTTGTTTTTTCAATTTTATGAAACCCATTTCTTTATATTATAAAAATACGGTGATGGCTATAGTTTGTGCTTATCCTCCTTATTTATAAGGTTTTTTGCCACTATTTGTTTACAAAATAGTGACCATTTATACTTTCTTTTTTTTTCACCTTTTAAATTTTAAATATAATTTTTTAAAATATTAAATTAAAAATATTTATATTAAAATTCTATTTATATGTACAAACAGTGGCCATTTGTATTTTTTGTTTTATTTTTTCATCTTTTAAATTCAAAATACATTTTTTAAAATATTAAAATAAAAATATTTATATTACAAACAATGGCCATTTGTGTTTCCTTTTTTTTTTGTTTTTCATCTTTTAAATTCAAAATACATTTTTTAAAATATTAAATTAAAAATATTTAAATTTAAATCCTATTTATATATCCAATTTGAACAACGTACTATAGCGTGTGGACCACATTAGCCCCTAAATATTTTTTTGAGCAAAACTAAAATTTTTTTCTATCAAAATTGGCTCAAATAAGCTCTTTTTTAACAGAATAATTAAAAAACCTAACGATTGTTGAAATGGCAGCTAATTAGGGTCCAATACGAATTTTAGGCATAGATTGAGGTCCAAATTGAACCATAAATCAAAATTTATAATTCATTAATATTAAAAATTATATTATTTTAAAAAATTTTTAATAAATAATTTTTAATATCAATAATTTACATCATTAATAAATAATTTTTTAATATTATACTTTATAATAATTTTATTAATTTATAAATTATAATATATTATAATAATATTAATATTTATCAATATTATAAATTATATTATTTTAAAAAATTATTGAATTTTTCCAAATTTATGATTTATTTTATTTTTGTATATATTTTAGAAAATTAGTTAATGTTCTGTAAATTTTTTAAAATATTTGTTGCTCTTTAATATTAATAAATTCATTTTGCATTTTTTAAATGTGTTAATTAACTTTATATTTAATTGAGACAATTAATAAAAATAATACAAGAGTCTTCTAGTAAAAATGACATTTAAAAATAAAAATAAAACTAAATTTTGGGATAAACAAAGAAAAATAACACATTAGCAACTTATAAGAATGAATAAATATGAAAATAAAATTTTTAATTATCAGTTAATTTATAGTTGATGCATAGATTATCTATCTAAAAATATCTTTATATATGGAGTATATATTTCCACATGAGAAGGAAAAATCATTTGTTTTGAAATATTTTAAAACCTGTAAATTATGTTAAATTATAATAATTTTAATTTTTAAATATATTTATTATTATTCAATAAAAATTCTTTAATTTTTTATTTTACAAATTATTTTTTAATATTAAATTGATATTATAAATTATAATATTAGTAAATTATAAAGGTATTATAATATATTATAAAGTATAAATTATTTATTAAAATTATAAATTATAAATTAATAAAATTATTATAAATTATAATATTTTAAAAAAAATATTATTGTTATAAATTATTGATATTAAAAATTATTTATTATTGTTATAAATTATTGACACCAAAATTTGTAATTTATTAATAATTTTTTAAAATAATATAATTTATAATATAATAAATTATAAATTTTGATTTAGGGTTCAATTTGGACCTCAATTTATACCTAAAGTCCGTATTGGATTCTAATAAGCTGTCACGTCAGTAACCGTTAAGTTTTCTTAATAATTTTGTTAAAAAAGAGTTGATTTGAGCTAATTTTGATAGAAAAATTTCAGTTTGGTTTAAAAAATATTTAGGGGCTAATGTGGTTCACACGCTATAGTACAGGGTCCAAATTGAACTTTTGTCTATATGTAATAAATATTCATATATATTCACATATACTCTCATTTTGAAAATAAAATTTAAAATTTTATTTATATTAATATATTTTATTTAATTTATATTTTTAAAATAATTTTAACATAAAATACAAAAACTATATGTTGTTACATGTTCATATTTGTTGCATATAACAACATATATTAATTAATTTATAATAAAATATTAATATTCAAACTAATATATATTGATATATGTTATATAAAATAATATATATTAGTTATTTTGTAAAAGAAATATCAATACACAACTGATATATATTGTTATATGTAATATATAACAACATGTATCAATTGATTTGTAGTAAAATATCAATATATAAACTAATATTTTTTATTATATATTTATATATGTTATATATAACTCAATATATAATTTGATTTGCAATAAAATATCAATATATAAATTAATATATGTTCATATATGTTACAGATAATAATATATATTAGTTAATTTGAAATAAAATATTTATATGCAAACTAATATATGCTATATATAATAATATACATTAGTTGATTTGCAAACAAAAATATCAGTATATATATATTTTTTATGTTTATAAATATTACATATAACAACATATATTGAGTGATTTATAATAAAATATCAATATACAAACTAACATATATTATTATTTGTTTATATATGTTGCATATAATAACATGCATCATTTGATTTGCAATAAAATATCAATATAAAAACTATATATATATTAATATATGTTACATATAACAATATATTTCGCTTGATTTACAATAAAATATTAATATACAAATTAATACATATTGTTATATGTTCATACATACTACATTAACAATATATGCCATTTGATTTGTAACAAAATATCAATATACAAACTAATATATGTTAATATATAATATATATATAACAATATATATCAGTTAATTTGTAATAAAATAGCAATATACGTTGGTGATGTTCATATAATTTTAACATAAACTATAAAAATTATATAATATTATATATTCATATATATTACATATATCAACATATATCAGTTGATTTGCAATAAAATATCAATATACAAACTAATATATGTTGATTTATGTCATATATAACAATATATATTAATTGATTTACAAAAAAAATATTAATATATAACTGATATATATTGTTATATGTTTATATATGTTACATATAACAATATATATCAGTAGAATTGAAAAAAGAAATATTAGTATATAATTATTATATACTATTATATGTTCATAAATGTGACATATAACAACATATATCAATTCAGTTCTAAAAAAATATCAGTATATAATTTTTATATATTTTTATATGTTCGTATATATTATATATAACAATATATATCAATTGATTTGAAAAAAATATTAATATATATTATACATAACAATATACATCAGTTGATTTGGTTAAATTTATATTAACTGTTATTTACAATATAAATTTTAAAAAATAATTTAAGAAAATATAAAATTGTGACAAGTTGCATAATATTAGATAATAATAATATTTATAGATATTAAATAAAAAATTAATTTTAATAAATAAAAATTTATTATATAAAAATTAAAACCATAATAATAATCATAATTTATTATTCAATATTTATATTAAAATAAAAAAACTAGCTAAAGATTCAAATATGTTATTAATTAAATAATCATATATTCATGTAACAAAAGTAAAAGAGGGGCCTACCGTATATATGTAAATAAGTTGTAAACATTATGTAAAAATAAAAAAGATAAAATATAAAAATAAAAAAAAGATAAAATAAAAAAATAAAAAAATTAGTACCATAAAAGTGAAAACTAGAAATTAAAACACTATATATAATATAAAGAAAAAATTACACTCCATATAATACTTTTTAACATTTTTTTATAAAATATTTTATATTTTTAATATACTTTCGATATATTGAATATATAATCAATGTATATATTTAAAAAACGAGTATACTTTTAATATATCAAATATATATTAAAAATATACCTCTAAAAAGGGATATTTTTAAAATTAAAAATTAAAAAAAATTAAAATTAAAATTGAAAATGAGTTTTTTTTTTTAAAAATACTTTCATTTTTAGAATATTTTAAAAAACCCCTAATATAAATTACTATTTTAAAAAAAACCCTAATATAAATTACTCTTTTACATATTTGAAAAGAAACATGATTGGGCCATAAAAATGAAAATGCAAACCTAAAACAAGTGCCCTATGTAATTTTGTAATATAATATGTGGTGTAATTTCTTTAAAAGGAAAAAAAGGTTTTTGATAAAAATAAAGAAAAATTAAAAATAATTTTAAATATATTATATTTATAAAATATTTATTAAAATATTAAAATTTATAAAATATTTATTAAAATATTAAAACTTTTTCTTGCCACGCTCAGAAGTCCAAAAAATACACGAGAAAAAGAAGACCATAAAAATGGCATTTTCAAGTCTTCTCCATATCAATCCCATTCCCATGCCTCTTCTCCATTTACCTAAATCCTCAATCTACCTCAAGAAAACCCTAATTCTCAACTCTAATTCTAACCCTTTTCATAAAGTCTCCAAAATGTTACCTTCCTCTAGACCCAATGCAATCTCAAATTCAATGCAGGGAGCTCTATCAGAGGCTATTAGCTTGATGCAATCTGCGCCACCTACTTGGCGATCTGCTCTTCTGAACAATTTAGTGATATTCATCTTGGGTGCTCCTATACTGGTCACTGGGCTCTCTCTTTCTGGCATTTGCGCTGCGTTTCTTTTGGGTACTCTCACTTGGCGAGCTTTTGGGCCTTCTGGGTTCCTCCTCGTTGCCACATATTTTGTTATAGTGAGTCCCAATATATTTGCAGATAAATACATCAATTTGTTTGTCTCATATGTTTGTTTTATTATTTGTTTTGATGGGTTTTATTTAATCGGTCTAACTGTATTGGGATTCTTTTGTTTGTTGTTATGCATTTGGTTTTTTCCGTGTAAAATTGAAACCACAGAACTATAATTGGTTATTGATCGGTTTGCTTTAAAGGGGTGATTTCTAATTGATTGAATTCTTTACATTTTTCTGCTTTCAGGGTACCTTAGCTACCAAAGTGAAAATGGCGCAAAAGGAAGCGCAGGGAGTGGCTGAGAAGAGGAAGGGAAGAAGGGGACCAGGAAGTGTCATTGGTTCCAGTACTGCTGGTTGTGTGTGTGCTTTTCTGTCAATAAATGGAGTAGGAGGAAATGCATTTTCTCGGCTTTGGGAACTTGGATTTGTTGCCAGTTTCTGTACTAAGTTGAGTGATACTGTGTCAAGCGAGATTGGGAAGGCATATGGAAAAACTACGTAAGTAATGCATATCTGTTTGGTGCGGAATAGGTTGCTTTAAAATATTTTGTTCATGTCTGAACTAATAATTGGCATCTTGAACTTTATTGTCTTTATTGATATGCATTAGTGCAACCCTTGGTGATGGATGAATTCAAATCAGTTTCCCTTAACTCATTCACATTGGTGATGGATGAATTCAGTGTTCTGTTTGTTCTTGTACAAGGTTATCTGATTCTCAGTGCACTCTTATTTTCCTCTAAGCTCCTTACATGATGCAGTGGGAAAGTTTAGGGCAATTAGATCTAAACAATTAGGACTAGAATAGGATAGTGATCGTAGTTGGGACAAAAAATTAATTAGGGTAAATGATTTTATGATAGCAGCCTTATTTATACTAATTAGGATAAGTCTAATCCTAGACAGAAAAGAAGTAATCCTAACCAAAGTAAAAGACTTATTAAGAATCATAAATAAAGATAGAAAAGAAACCTAAAACAAAATGAAGTAATAAAACTAAACAAAGAAGGAAAGCTAATCAAAAACTAAATCGAACAAGGCTAAACTTAAACTTTGAATTCTGTTATCTGGATTCTCTTGCATCAACTCAGCTTTGACAAGTTGACCTTGACATACTCCTCATACTCCTCGTAGATGGCTGCATCAACTCGTCTTAGATCTTCTTTTGCAATCCAAGTGCCCTTGCTTGTTTGCCAAGCCACTGTACCAAGAATGGTCAATACAGGTTGTCTTGCATAGGCTTAACCTCTTTGATATCTAACACATCTTCAATAACATCAGCATTTGCAACTAGCAGCTACTGCATTTGAGCTTGGGGAGTAGATGGTGTACTATCAAAGCCATACAAGTCTAAAACGTTAAATATTGGACTAATTTGTAATTTAGGTGGTAGCTCAACCAAGTAAGCATTTAAACTATTTTTTCGCAACACCTTATAAATGGGTGTCAATTTGGATTGGGACCCACTTTGTTGATATGATCAGAATCAACATGAATATGACCCATTTATTAATTGTGTAAAGATATGTTAATCTTAACACTAAGAAAGTTAAATGGGTTACACGAACATGTTACGTTATAATCCATATCATGGTCATACAACCAAGGTCTTCCAATGAGATTGGCCTATGTATGATGGTACAATATCACATAAAGCTTTATCTTCCAAGTTACCTGTAATAATGAATTTCACCAGGTATTAAGAAGTTACTGGTATTCATGCGCATCATTTAACCACTCCACTTTGTAGGGAAGAGGATGTTTCATTGTAGTAAGCTTCAATTATCTCCAAAATCCTTTGATATTATATTCTCCATGCTTCCCGCAACCATAATAAAATCGCATACTTTACTACCACAAACAACACATGTATGGAAAGTACTATGTTGCCACCGATCTTCCTCTTCCACATTGATTGTTGTTGTCATAACTCTTCAAACCACCAATGAATCAAAATGCATTGGATGAAATTCAACTTCCTCTATCTCATCATATTCATCAAGAATTAGTTCCAATTTTTCCTGAACTTTGCTAAGTTCACTCTTCATTGTGGACAAGCAAACAAAGTTTTCTCTCCACAAGTGAAACATCAGCGGTTGGAAATTGCTTCCTTAGCTTGGTTGATATGCTCCCAAGTGTTCATTTTCGGCTTGCCTTGGCTGTTGCTTTTCAACTATTTTCCACTATTGAAGCACAGTACCTTTCAATTTAATGGTTACAAATAACACTTCTCTATCTTCTGGAATGGGTTTCCATTAGAAGTAATTCTCCAAATTGGCTTACCATTCTAAATAATCATTCACATATGACTTTCCATAAAATCAGCTACCTCAATTTTTATTCCTCCACCATTCAAAACAAGAGGGTGTAGAAATTGGCCTTTTAATCCACCTCATGCTGCTTGGTTTGCAGGTCCAGCTTCATGAACAGGGTTCACGTTCTCAACTTCTTCGTCCTCAAAGATCTTCAAGAATCTTGAGTTGTTTGTGGTCACCTTTCAACATCTTTATTCGGGCTTTCACATGTTCCTAACACTGCAAGGATTGTACAGCCTGAGTTAAATCCTCAATCATTCTTTGCATCTCAGCCAATTCTGTTTGTTGGAGCTGTTGCCTCTACCTTGTCCTCTACCTTGGCTAGTCATTGAAAAATTTCTGGTTTCGAGCTCGAATACCACTCGAAGCTGAAAGTTATAGTGATTGTGGTTGAAAATAATTAGGATTTAACTCTAATTTAAAATCTGACTTAAAAACAATAAGAATATATAATATTGTATGACAGCAGTCTTATTTATACTAACTAGGAAAAATCCTAATCCTGAATTGAAAACAAGTAATCATAACCAAAACAAAATACTTATTAACAATCTTAAATAAAGATGGGAAAAAAAACTGAAACAAACTGAAATAATAAAACTAAACAAATAAACAAATAAAGAAAACTAATCAAAACCAAATTGAACTAGGAAAAACCTAAAGTTTTTTTTCTAGATGCTCCTGTATCACAATATCACCAATGGTGTTATATACATAAATTGACTGTAATGTATGTATTTGACCTTGATTATTCTGTATGTTAATTACAATTCAAATTAACGGAAGCATTTGAAATGAGGTTATGTACCCTTGTAGATTATCAACTCTGGGATGAAATTAGGATGGCAGAAATTGTGAAAGTAGAACTTAATATAGGAGAATATGAATTATTGAAGATCTTTATAGGGATATAATTTATGCTAGTTAGTTTTGGTAGTCATTAATTTTTTTTTAGGTTTCTGAATTATTTGCTAGGTGACAGTTGCTCCAAACCTAGGTTTCACAAACTTAGAAATACCACTGTAAATAATTTTAGCATTTTTTTATCTGTTTTGGTCAAGATATAGAACATCATTAGTGGCTCTGATTCTGTGTTAACGGCAGCCATCAAATCGCTGGGAATAAAAGAAAGGAGGGGGGTTATTCTCGTCCTTCTTAAGGCGCTGGAGGGATGAGAATCTAGGACATTAATAGGAATATATGTGCGAGATATAGGTGGAAGTTGAAGTAGAAAATTTTCTTTATATGACTTTTGAGTGGTCTATTTGGGGTGCTTCATATAACATCCTCTTGACAATGATGTGTGCTCAAGTTTGATTATTGCAATTTTATATGGAAATTTTTATTTCCCAGCTGGCTGCATACTAATTTGTGCACTACTTTATTTCACTAGATTAGTGATGATGTTGGTTAATCTCTGGTTATAAATTACGTTGTATATTGGTTAATCTTGGATGGTAACATCTGAGATTTATTACTAAGTTTGTTGTCTTGAATTTGGGTGGCATGAACAGGTACCTTGTTACAACATTTAAGGTAGTTCCAAGGGGAACAGAAGGGGCTGTAAGTGTTGAAGGAACCTTGGCTGGATTATTGGCATCAATTCTACTTGCCTTAGTTGCTTGTTTCTTGGGTGAGGTATAATGTTCTTCGTCTTTATGCATGACTTTCTGTTATCTGTTTTGTTTAAATTATTCTCCAATGTGTTGGGACCTTGCTTGGGACCTTTGGGTCATCTTGCTCTTTCAAATGCAGTATAAAATGGATATTGAGGCATCCAGTCAAAACTGGGAACAAAATAAAGGAAAGGCAGAAAAAATCATAAGTAAATGGCAGTTAGCACTATCAAGATTTTGTGGTTGCATGCTTTCCCGTTCCTTTGCCCTACCAAATTGCTAGTGACCATCAACACTACCCTTCCATATTTTGGCATTTTCCTAATCTTTAATGTAACCCATGGGTTTAAACATAATTTTTAACGTGATCTTGAAATTTGGTAATTCACATTCCCGATTTTTATTTGCACATATAGAGCAAATGTCCCAATACCGCGCCTTTTTGTTACTACTACTTTTTTTTTATTTAATAAATTTCACATCTTTTGCCAAATATTTGACATATTCCTTATATTATTCGATTGAATATGATTAGTAGTTTAAAATTTTTCCTAATTTATAAATATTTTATAAATATAAAGAATCCCTCTTTATTTCTGGATGTCTCCTGATTTGGTAAAGATCTTAATCTTAACCTGAATACTTATCAAATTTCTACATTCTTTTTCATGATAAGTGTACTACTAATGCAAGTGCCATTTGATTTAGAAAGTAGCGTTTTACACTCATGGTTGATCTGTGACAAATGTACTAAAAATATTTCTTGGAGTAACACAAAGCAAAACTTCATATGTGGGATTTTTAATTTTCAGTAGGACTATGTTGTGTACATAGTAGGGGTTTAATGCTGATAGTTTTGGGTGGGATCTGAAACTGGTAAAAGGCAGTTTTAGGAACAGAATTGGGGTTTCTTTGATTGTTTGAGCTATCTATGTTCTGCTTTATCTTGAAGTTCAAAAGAACAAACTCATACCTATTAACAAACTTGGGCAGGAAGAGGAGTGACCGGACAATGAATGAGAAGAAACCCAGAATTTTGCGGAATCAATCCTATTGTTGGATATAATATAATACTTCACAGTTCTCGTTGTAGTTTAAGATATGGTTTCTTCTGAGAAATGCATAGACTAATCATTTGCCTCCATATTATTTAGTTTTCTGATGGGTTATTATGATGCTTAAGGTTAACCCATTAGGATCAATTGTTCCTTTGCATATTTTCCTTGAACAAATAAATTATTTACTGATGGGAAATAGAAAGATGTATATCTTCCAGTACAACTGATATTGACTTGTTAATAACTTATGAACTGGATTTTGGTATTAGTACTCTCAAGTTATTCTGTATCGTTTAATGAGTCATCATTTGGTCCTATTTAGGCATAAAGCTATATATCCAAATTCACATTGATTCAAGGGCTTTGCTACAGAAATTGTTTCCAAGAGACTCTGTTTAGCTAGAAGGAAACCATTCTAATGTGATCTTTTGATGCAATACTGATGGGTTCTAATAATTATTTTTCTCATTGTTCTTTGTGTGCTTCAGATACATGCTTCTGAAGCAGCTATTTGTGTGATAGCTTCCCAGATTGCTAATGTTGGTGAGAGCATAATTGGTGCTTCGCTCCAAGAGAAGGAAGGATTTCGATGGGTAGGGAAGCATATTTATGTTTACTTGTTTACTTCATTTATAATACATCAATCAATTATTATTTTTGCTATTCTCATCAGTTTGTTGTAAAGGAGAGGTTTGGGCTTGACTGGCCAGACTATTCTAGTCAATCAGCCTAGATCTTCTATCAGCTAATCATCTTATTTATTATCTGGTTAGCTCTGGAATGACTTAATGGATATGAGATGTTTATGCTTGTAACCTGTTCCACTAATAGTGTGGCAAACACTAATACAGAGATTGAGATATGCTTTTCTGCAAATTATGACTTAAGTGCCTCCATGGACCCTCTGCTAGAATATACATTGAGAAAAAAATAGTTTACTGAGAATTTTGCAATACGGATAGTTGTCCATAGCGGGTCAGCAAGCATACTAATTTTCTGCAAGTCTATCTGCAGCATCTTAGTTTTCCTGTATGTTGGCTGTGCTGAATTGCTGAGTTTATGATGTGGGCCATCATTCTCAGAGGATGTTGGGTTGTATTGCTGTAAAATGTTACATCTTACATTATGTTTTTTTTGGGCTGTTTTGCAGCTTAACAATGATGCTGTCAATGTCCTTAACATATCTATGGGTAGCATTATAGCAGTACTAATGCAGCAGGTTATACTCCAAAAATTTGCACCCATAACTCCGTGAAATTATTCCAGGCGCTCAAAAATGTCTTAATATACTGGATGAACATTATCAAGCAGTGTATGCATTTTATCAGTGAATATGGCAAGGGACATTGGAAGGTGTTTTGCCGTGTTTGACTTCATCCAGTGACATCGATTCCGTGGTTTTGTTCAAACAAAGGTCGTCCTCTTTTCAACATTTGCCAGAGATGCATGGACATCATTCCTGTTGTAGATTGAAGATTTCAATTTTTATCCCAATTTAGAGTTAACCGAAGGAATCAGCAAGTAATTTGTTTATTCTGCTGATAACATTCCATTTATGTTCTAAAATAGAAAATCTGTATTAGTCTTATTAGCTGAAATGCTAATTCCTATACTGAAACTAATGAACGGAGAAGGTTCGTGTAAGTCGGTGGATCTTTTGAACAATTTTATCACTTTGGATTTTCAAGTTTGTAGATATATAGTATACAATTGAACAAATAGTTAAAATTAAGCTCTAATAAAGAATGTTTTACATTTGGCAGCTAATTTAATGATGCAAGCGAGTATTGCGTTACAGTTTCATTTTTCTTGAATGTAGATAATAAATTATTATATTTCCAAGAATTTTTATGTTTTTATTTACTATTTGTAATTTGTTTACATGTTGCATTCCTTCTTTTCACCATTCTTACTAGTGCTGCTGCCCTTGGACTCCTTGAGAATGAGCTCTAAAAGCCTTTCATACACTTCAATTGCAGACTCGAGCATGTCAATGGCTTTTCTTCTATCGTTTGCTGCTACTCGCAGAGCACCATCAATATTCACTGTATCTGTTATGGGTCTGAAGCCAAGTTCTTTGCCTGATAACCATATATTCCCACCACCGAATTCATTCATTTCATTGTTTACTCCAGCTCCATAGTACCTTTTACCATCACAAATCCCTCTAGCAACTACTACATCACTAATGCCTTCCATGTTATTACCAAGAACCATTATTACCTGCCCTCTCTCTCTTTCCCATAAATACAAACTTCCATCTTCTGCTGCGGATACCAAATTCTTTCCTTCATTCACCACCACCACTGATATGACAGCTCCACCGTGCCTTTCAGGCCATGTGACTAATTCTTGACTCCGTCTTGCTTCTTTTCTGCTTCTAACCTTTAAACATCCTTTGTAAATCAAACCATCGGACCCTGCAGCGTAAAATTCTGCTTCTGTTGGGTCCAATGCGATATCAGAAATAACACATGGGAATGCCACAGTGCGCAGCTTTATTCCTTCCAAAAGGCTCCAGAGCTTACAAGTGCAATCTGTTGAACAAGAAACTATGGTAGGAAAGCTTAACCCCATACATGAAGTGATGGCTGTTACAGGACCATCATGTGCTACAAATCTATGCAGAATCAAGTTGTTTGGATTCTCATCTAATGCTTCTACAAGTTGAAAGATTGGCACAACAACAATGGCACCATCATCGCCGCCAGAAATCAGGAGTGATGAATCACTGCTGATTCTGAGAGAAGATACAGGCTTGTCATGAGCAGGAAATGATTTGAGAATGTTACCTGAAGGGATGGATAAAACATAGATATTTCCTAAAAGGCCACCTGCAAATAGATACAGGCCATCAGGAGTGGCAGAAAGTGGAGCCACAGGTTCAGGGATAGGGAAATGGTGAAATGCTGTTGAAGTCCACCAATTGTAAAGGTGAATAGAGCCTGAAGCTGTGGCTGAGGAGATGTGACAAGCAGCAATATAGGCCTTACCTGCAAGGGCAAGGCCGTGGTGAGGTGATCGGCTGCTGGTGAAGCTAGCTAAGGTGGTGCCTGAGACTGTATCATAGGCAATGATGGTGCCATAAGGAGAGCTAGTGAGAATAATTTCATGCGAAGAAAAGGACATCGTTTTTTTTTTTTTTTCAAGTTAGCTAATGCATTAGAATACAGATGGACAATAACAGCAAAGCAAGTTAAAAGAGAGATTTGTTTATTGATTGGGCGTTGAAAACAAGGTTCTCGAGTGCATGTAACCATCAAATTTGTCTACTTACGTAACACATATGGTAATAGTTTACAATAATTAAATATTTGGCAACATTCCATATGTGAATTATTAAATTAATAACTCTCTCTAATCATGAAGTAACTGCATCTAAAATTTAAGTTTACAAAACATTTTTTGCATTTAAACATTCTAGCTTGGGCCAATAGCCCAGCATTTGTAGGCTTTATTATTTTACTATTATTAAAAAATATCAATCATAAAGATTTATTATTTGAATCATTAACTTCTAAAAATAACATAATGTTTTTTTATTGTAAATAGGTAGCACAATATGCATATGATGCATTTAAAAGGAAGGCAGTCTGAATATTGTAGATACCTGCCATTGATACTAAAATTAGCAGCAACATTTTGAGGTTAATTTTTAAGGAAAAATTTAAAGAGTTTTGGGTTCCAAAATAAGGCTTCATAGTTCATTTATTTATAACCTTATAAAGAAATGCTTATTTATGATATTAGGTTATTTTTGAATTATTAAGTGAATTTTTCCTATTTTCTCTAGGATTTTTATTCTATTTGTTTTAGTATGCATATTTGTGTAACCTATTCCTTTTAGTATTTTTAATTTTTTTAAGTTTATTCTATTTAGGATTCTTATTTGTTTATATTTATGAATATGTCCCTTCATAAGTTTTGTATTCATTTATAACTCAATCAATAAAATTCTTTAGAAGCTTTCTTCTCTCAAACACTTGCATGGGTAAGGTTATTAGCTGAATAAGGTGGTATCAAAGCCGAATGATGACTATTAGTGGTGAAAGCAGTGGTTATCGCGACGGTGATCAAGGAACTAGAGCTCTTGACCCAAGGGACGAAATGTTAAAATGTTTGGACCAAGGTAGAGAAATAGATGGACAACATATTCATGCATTTAGAAAGACGTATCAAAGAAATTATTGATCGTCTCAAGGTTTTAGGAATTAATGAGACTATGGAGAGAACAGACAATAGAGGAGATTGTTTAGCTCGTGGTAACCCTGTTGACCAACCAATTTCTATAAACAAATGACATATATATGATAAAGATTCGGAAGAAGAAAATTATGGACTCTAAGAATATCCCATATTTTTGAGATAAGATTATGAAAGAAGAGGTATGCATGGGCTTGATAATCCTAAAGATAAAGAGTATAAGTTAAGTTGAGGTATTTATAAATTGTAATTGGGCTTCACTATCAAATGATATTTAGAACTGCGTACGTTCTAATTCATATTCAAAAGGATATGCAGGCTTATTTGGAGTTAGAGTTCGAATAATTGAGCACATTAATCTTAAAACTCTTTTGTTTTATTGTACTAATGTGTTTGTTTAGTTTTGCAGTTTATTCTCCATGTTTTCTTGAGAAATGTGTACCATCTTAGAATCTATAAAAGTTAAAGTTGAGATATCTAGTTTTGGGTTTATATTGTAATTTAAAGTTTATCTTGTTGTGGATGGAATATTTTATTTATATATCTTATATTGCTCATGCGAATAAATTATCTTTTCATGCTATACTTCTCATTCTTTATGAAAATAATTTTACAATTTTAAACTTAACTAAAGGCCAAATTCTTCTTATTTAAAATAGCCAAACCATTAAATCTATCATTTGATTCAAGACTAGTACATTTTTATCCATGGAATATATTTAGAGTCACTTTTTGGGTTTTATCTTAAATTGTTTCTTTTTTCAAATAAATTTAAGTGACGACTCAAATTAATTATCTGCTACTAACAAACCGAGCATACAAACATGAGGAGAGCAATCCCAAAGCTTTTGTGTGGGAAATCATCTAATGAGCATTTCGACTCCCTTGCAAAGCCGGACCAATACTCTAGGGAGGACGCATATTAGGTTTATATATTGGTGAGTAAGTATCATTCACTAAATTAAGATACTCACCCCTATCTTTCATCCTTTATTTTTTTTAGAGTGCAAATTGAGCTTGAAGATCTTAAAGTTTTATTGAGTCATTCCTACCTTTTATCCTCATGCAGAAAAATGATATTCACTTATGTAATTATTTTCATATTATTTTGTATTCTAGCACTTTGGGTTGTTATTTTGTTATATATTGAGTGAGTGGATAATTGAACTTTCACCAGTCAGTTGTAATATTTCTATTAAGTAGAAATCTGGCGGTGATGAGGATGAGATGATTGAGATTGTAGCTCTAAGTAGTAGTGATGTGATATTAGTATAGATTTTGTTTGACTGATGAATCTATATATAGCCCTGGTTTTGTGACAATTACAGTTATCATAGTGTAATTCTGTTGGTTCATATTTACATAGGCTAACTAGGAATTTTGGAAGTCACATAATTTTTTGTCCCCCAGTATTGAACACATGCTATCAAGTTAAAGTTGTGACATATGTTTTACTATATTTTATATGGTAGAAGAGATTAAAAGTTATGCATATATTTATTTATATTTTGATATCTGATATATGATGATGATGAAATATTTGTCTTTTGGGGGTGATATGATGGGTCAAGCTGAGTACGAGGACTTTAAAAGTCTTAAACTTTCTCTTTCCCTTAGAATTAGGTCATTTTCGTATGTGGAAAATGGTAGACCACTAGATATAGTGGCAATAGTTCTAGTTGATCAAGAGACATAATTTCTAAATAACATATAAAAATCTTCCTCCAGTACAACCAGAAGTTAGTAAGCTCTTTAAAAAGTGGACTATCAGATATAGAGAAGAATGTCAAAACCTTATAAAGAGTAGAATGTTAAAATTCTTCAGTAGAGAAGGTGATCTTTTTTGTACTAATTGCACTCTAAAGACTCTGACCATTCTTCCATAGACAAACCATTATAATCAAAATCAATGATCCTCTAAAAAGGTCTTGCATTGTCTTTAAATATTCAGATGGATGGAGGAACTATCGATATAACTTGGTGAATTAGGTGTCTAGTATGAATTACAAACAATATTAGAAGTACAAGCTCTAGCTGACTTCATGAAAAATATGGCAAAACTAGAACCATTAGAAGACCCACCTTCTATAAATTGTTGAAGAATTGATTCAAAGATTAATTTAGTTTAATATAGTTTGATTTTATAATATTTGTTAGTTAAGATTTAGTTGAATCAAATTAGTTTTTAGAAAATATTCACAGTTGTTATTAAAATATTTGATAGATTATTCATATTTTTCAGTTTAATATGTTAATTGATCTAGCCTATAAAAAGGCATATTTCTTTGTTAATTTTATGAGTTAATAAAAATTTAGATTTTCGTCAAAGTTTCCAACATAAATAACATAAATGTTATATATAGTGTAGTTGGCTCTGATGATGCAAAAGTAGCAGCAGCCGTTGAATGTGAAAACTTGAGAAGGTTCCATAACTAGCTCCTTCAAGATCTTGGTAAGTCTTAACAAGTCTATGTCCTCAAAATTTCTTTTTATGTGTTTTATATAAAATTAAGCCTTCAGCTTTTTTGCATGATTCATAATATATTTCATCTTTTATTTTTAAAGTTTAATAAATAGGACCTCATCATTAGTTCTATAATCAATTTTTATCCTCCCAATATCTTAAGATAATAAGTTAATAATCATATGATAATTTATGAAAATACTTAAACAGAAATAAGACAAACCTAGCTCAATTAGAAAGAGAGCAGAGATGGTCCAACTAAGTTTAAAGATGCAAGAAAGACACTTGAGACTTATAATGGCCTTACTAAAGGAAAAAAAAAAAGATCCAAATACAATATTTAAGATTTAAATGGCCCAACCAAAAACAAGATATAATTACGTAACTACTTTTCTAAAAAATAAATTTTATTTCAAAAATACCGTAAAAAATACAAATATTTAAACTTTTAAAAAAAGTTAGAATAAATTTTAAAAAATATCTCACTTCTCACTAAAATAAAATTTTTTTTTCAAAAATATCTCTTGTCTCGCTACAATTAATATTTTATTTCAACGTTTATCTTTTTTTTGAACTTCAATATTAAATAAAAATATTTTAATAAAATAATAAAATAAAATTTTTTAAATTACATTTTCAGCATATAAAAAATATTATTTTTTATAAAGAAAATTTTTTTATTTTTATTACAAATAACACTAAAAAAAGCAAAATATAAAAAATATATATTAATAAAATCATAAAATCTATTTTAGACAAACTTTATATACCATAGACATAAAAAAAAGTTAAAAAAAATTAATTTTATTACGTAGATAGTGTGTAGATATTTGATAAATATTTTATATATATACGGTAGATGTTATGTATATGTTAATGACGTTTGGTAAATGATGTGTGTATATTATATTTTTATTGTGTATGTTATATTTATATTATATATATGTTCTGTGAATATCGTATTAATATAAAATTAAAAAAATAAAGTTAAAAAATATTGAATAAATTCTGGAGATGTTGTGTATATATTTGTTAGAAGTTTTGTAGATATTATTATTTGTTATATGTGTATTTTATATATATTGTGTATATGTTTATTTTTTATATGTATTTTGAAAATATGACAATAAAAAATTATTTATGAATAAAAAAATAAATAAAAATTAAAAATTAAAAAATTAAAAAATCAAACAGAAACAAAAATAAAAAATTAAAGTCAAAAAACTTAAAAAGAAAAAAAGAGCCGCGTAATGCATAGTTTTAATTTCCGATTACCATAAGTGATGTAATTTCCTCATATAAATAAGAGATCTAAGGCTTAAAATTGCCCAACAAAAAAAGATAAAGATCAATACCAAAAATCTAAAAGCTTACAATGGTCCTACCAAAAGAAAACATATCCAAATAAGAAAAACTAGGCTTATAATGGACCTACAAAAATAACGTTGTCCTCATACATATTTTGATGATGTCAAAACTTGGTTGAAATAATTCTTTAACTTAATAACATTTGCTATCAAATTATTTGTTCGTATACAAGAAATCCTATTATAACGCAAGCACGAATGTCACTGTCAGTTGCAATTCTAAACATTCAGACAAAGAGCAAAAAGTAAAGCCATACTCGTTAGACATCACGAATGGCCATTACTGAAAACTCACCAGTGTTTAAGGATTTCACACGTGTTACTCAGTAGAAGTCAAGCGAAGGGACATTCATTATATAATTGTAAAGTGTTGCAAGCCAGGACTTATGATACAGAGAAGAACTCAACGCTCATTTTTGCAAATCACCAACATTATCAGGGAAAAGCAACAAATATTACTGAAATGTAATGATGCTACATGACCATTACAGGTAAAATATGAAGATCTACTAATCAATTGGAAGAAATTCAAAAATATGAAAAACATCCCTTTCAGTCAGAACAACCATATTCTTGTAATTCAAGAAGAATGTTATATAAAGGGATGTTCCTAAGTGAATAGAAAAAGGTTTTTGCAATTGTTTAAGTGTCTTCATTTATATTCCTAAGCTTTAATTCTTAGTCTTCTTGTTAGAAAAACTTCGTATTTGAACATACAATTTTTAATGTTTGCTTGTAAAAGTTTGTGAGCTTATTTTATCTCTTTTTAATTTTTTTTATAGAGTTTTAAATGACTCAAAATCTCTTGTATTCTTTTGAGTACTGCACGAAATACCAAAATCATCCTAGAAAAACTATTGTAAAGAGCGAAAGCCATGGTCTAAATCATTAGGCACAATGTTATAATTAACCCTATTTTTTAAAGTAAATTTAAAATCCTAAATTTCAAGCAGATAAATATATATACTAACCTTAATTTATTAAATATCAAGCCAATTTCACTTTTCAATTCAAATTTTCACCAATGCTCTTCAATTCTTTAAATTTTATAATTTTCTTTTGCTCAACCCTAAACCATATTACAAGTTCCAATATATTCATTTTAATACACTTTAATCATTCCTATACTCTTTACATCAATTTTCTATACTCTTTACATCAATTCTACGTAACATTTCACTAAAACATTATTTTCACCATTACTATCTTATTCAAACTTCAGCATATCAAACTCATTTCCAATATTCAACTATATATTCATTAATTATACATCAAAATAACATTAAAATAATTTTCTTCCATAATTACGAAAATTTCTTTCAAAAATTTAAATTTCACATAATGTGACTATTAACATTAACTTCACCCAAAACCTATTCATATCACATTTTCAACTTTAAAATCATAATATTTACATTAAAACAACACTAATTCATCTCATTAAAATAATTATCAATATCCATATTTACAATTCTAATTTCATATAATAGGTCTAAAACACTAAATTTAATCAAACCCTCTCGTATTTAATTTTTAACCATAAAATCATCATATTTATATTACAACAACATTAAATCACTTCATTACAATAATTATGAACATCTATACTAAAACTCGAATGTACACATATTCATACTAAAATCATATTTCCATCAAATTTGTTCTTTTCAAACAATCAACCATCAATTCATTATATACTCATCCTTTTAGCATGCATCATTTCTATCTATTTTAACAATTTAACATCACTTTCTCTCTCTAGAAATTCCAAACATAAACTTAAAACTAAGAAATTAAAACTTTAAAGAAAGAAGACTTGATTGTTACTTTAATTTTTCTTCAAAATCAACTTAAATCTTCTTTAAATCTTTTGTAAAATTTGATATATAAGAAAAACTAAAACTTTTCTCACCCTCTCTCCAACGTCACACACGTTGAAGAAGAAGAAGAAGAAGAAGAAAATAGACCTTTATTTCCCTTCTTCCTAGCCACATATATAATTAATAATATATTAATTAAATTAAAATATAATTAAACACTTTGATATTTATTTTTTCACCTTTAATTTTTATCAATCAAGTTATTCCCTTCTTTAACTTTTCTTTTTTCTCTTATTATTATTATTATTATTATTATTATTATTATTATTATCATGACCTTTTTCAACACTATTTTATACTTTATATATATGTATTATATATTTCATGTATATTTATATATTATATATATATCATTTATATTTCAAATAATCAATATGCATATCTCTTAAATTTCTCTCTTTTTTGACTTTCTTTTTCTTTTATTATTTTTATTTATTTATTTACTCATTTATCATCTTTCCACCACTAATTATTCATATATGTTTATATTTTATTTATATTACAAGTATATAATATGTATATGCATATGTATATTTTTATATATATATGTATATGCATATGGATATGTTATATATATATATGTATATGCATATGGATATGTTATATATGTGTTACTTATTTATTACACATAGTTTTATATATTTATTTATGTAATGTATTTATATTATGTATATATAATGTATATTTAATATATATATATATATACCCATATATTTATATATGTTATGTGTACTCTATTTACACATCAAGTATACCATATATGCATATATCATATATATTAACTATAATATATATATATATATATACATATAACCAACATACATAATATAAATATATAATATGTATATACTATATATACATTAAGTATACATTAGATATATACAATACCTATACTTTCAAATACTTGTTTAATTTCTCCAAGATTACTGATATTACAATTCTCTCCCCCTTAATAATTTTATCCTCAAAATTACTCGTTGTGGTAATCAAATTTCACTATAATTAAATACTAATCTTTGCTTTCTGCATAATTAACGACCAAATTATTATCACCATTTATCATCATTACAAACTATGTAATCTTTTATTCTCCCTCATACAAAGACTCTTAATCATTTTTACAATTACCATTGTAAAGATCAATAATAAATATTAATTTGTCACTTACCTCCATCCAATGTATATATATTGTGTCTAGTTCTCCAAACATACAATTAAATTCTAAATCCACACGTTCATTCATTAATCAATTACAACTCATTACCTATCATCCAATATTTAAATAGCATTAAACTAACCATTTATAGTGTACAAACCAATTCAAAATTTCATCCAAAATCTCGACCGTGTCAATATAATATCACGCTCATGCATTTCAAATTCTTTAGTTCACACATTTGCTTCTTTATCTTACTTTCCCCGCTATCTAAAATCGTCAATGATTCCTCCATCTTACTTTTCAAACTCATCTAATAATTTGATCTCAATTCTATATTTGATAATCTGATATCAATTACAGGTACTCTCAAAATTTACTCATTATTTTATGATCAATTCCATCCACTTAAATTAAATGATTCATGTCTTGATTAATTCACTAAATACCATTTATAAAATAAATTAAAAATTCATTTATTATGAAATCGTTATTATATATACATTATTAAAATTTTACATCCACCTTAAATATTCAAAAACATATTTATCGCTTTTTTCATAATATTCACTTCCACATAACACATAAACGAACATATTTCAGTCATGCAACCAAATATAGATTGCATACATAATCTTAACTCACATTACATAACCTTAACTCACATTAACTTAGTAAACCGTTTATATAAATTCGCATTTTAATTGCTCAAAATAAGGAACGATATTTAAGGTTTTATTCACTCATAATAAATCTTAACTTAATCAATATTACATGTCACTTTAATATATTCTCAACATACTTTTATAATAATAGATTTGCTGATATATACTAATTCTTTTTTTTTAATTTAATTATGACCTCCTTGTTTTAATTTATTAAAAACTCCATATTCCTCCTTTATATATCTACCAATCCATATGTAAAGGTTCATAATTTTCTTCAATCATTTGCCAAATAAAATTATTTTGTCACTCATTTTTACAAATCTGCATGACTTCCTCACTTTCATGTCAATTTCATTTTTCAACTTTTCATTCATCACCAAATCTTCACTAAAGATTATAAAATTTTAACCATATGCACTCGACACATATATAAACTTACATTTAAAATTTTAGATTTTTCTCAGTTGATTTACTAATTTTAAAAATTAAGTCTTCTAAACACACAGAATCTGTCTCTTCAATAACTCCTTTGGCAGCACTTGGTTATGCATTCGTTTCGGGTATCAAACCTTAATACAAATTCATAAAATTTTAAACATATGTTCTAGGAATACATATGATTTATTATGTTAAATTTCAGATTTTTATGGATTGGTTTTCTATGGTTTTAAATATGTTTCTCAACTTCTATAAATTCTGGGTTGCTGAAACTGCTCAAACAATCTGTGTTCTTCTATTTTTCTTAAATAATAATTCATCTTTAAAAATTATAAAATTTTATACATTACATTTTAACATATATAAAAACATCCCATTTAATTTTTCAATCTCATTTAACATCTTTAGATATGTCTAAAAATTTAGAAAAAAATACTTCGCAGCACATATACAAAATTTCCGGCGGCGAATACTCATCTCCCATTTTTTTTTATTTCATATCCTCGATCATTTTCCTTAATTTCACTTATCCATCAATTGGATCGATATAAATCTTAATTTTAAATATAAGTTCTAAAAATATATTCTTAATCTATAATCTCAAGAATGACGCTTTCACTGTGCAACTTTGATATACGCGTCCTAAATGTTATCTCAATTTATATCTATTACATCAAACGGACATTGTCACATCAGAAACTAACAGAGATGTCAATGCATATGCATGTATTAAAATACAAATTACTATTTCAAAATTCTCCTTTCTCATTTTTGAAACTCACCTATGATGAGAATCTCAAATCTAGACTCTGATACCAAAATTCTATTTATTTTTACCTCTTTTCAGCATATAAAAAATATTAATTTTTTATAAAAAAAATTTTAATCTTGATTACAAATAACAAATAACACTAAAAAAAACCAAAATATGAAAAAATATATATTAATAAAAATCATAATTTATTTTAAATAAATTTTACATATCACAGACATAGAAAAGTTTAAAAAAATTAATTTCGTTATATAGATATTTGATAGATATTCTGTATATATTTGTGTATGCTATGTATATGTTGATGTTGTATTTATATATGTTTTTATTATGTATATTGCATGTAAGTTATGTAGATATTATGTGAATATAAAATTAAAAAAATATTAAATAAATGATTAAATTTTATAGATGTTTGATAGATATTGTATGTATGTTTGGTAGATATTGTTGTTTGTTATTGTATATTTTAAATATATTATGTATATATTTATTTGTAATACCCTAATACCACATATGCGTATAATACATATATTTGTTTTACGTAAAATATGCATATATGATACTAGAATGTCACGGTTTATTCTTTTCAAAAAAATTTCATATTTCCATTATACATATTCATAGACTTCTAATACATTTTAGAAAGTAAATAAAAATAGTTTACAATAATTCTAAGTGCCAAAATAAATATTTTTGTATAAAAATTTCTGGAGAAAATTCGTCAGAGTTCTATCTGTAATACGGATATTCCCAAAAATAACAGTTATCACAACCTGTAAGAAAAAACCACTCCCAAATATTTTCAACCGTTTCATACTTCCAAAACTCTATCAATTTTTTCAAAACACTCAAACATATACATATACACATATATACTCATTATTTACAAAAATTCAATCCCATATATTTTTTATATCATTTATATATTTACAACATAATATTCACATTTAAAAGTTAAGCTATCAAAACGAATATGTTACATATTTGCACGGACCTAGTCTGTAGTGGCCAACTCAAAACTCCAGAAAGCAGGAATATTTTATACCTGCTCTGGTTCAGCAGGACTCTCTGCAATAATCCTGTCACCTGCATGATACACAAATCGCGCTAAACAAAATTGCCCAGTGACACATACTTTCAAATAAAGAAAATCACATAAATAATACAAAATACATTTCTTTTCAAAATGTAAACTTGACATGTGTTTCTATAATGCAAGTCACTCAATTAATACTTTCAAACAATCATATTTCTCATACACAATTAATACTTTCAAATAATCACATTTCTTATACATATGGATTAGGCCCAAATGACCCTATATAATATTCAAGTTTCATAGATATTATTTTGGACTCATATTTAATACCCAATATCTGATCCAAAGGCAAATATATTGATGTCCAACATCTGACCCGAAGGCAATAATAATGATACCCAACATCTGGTTCGAAAGCAATAATTATGACGTCCAGCATCTGGCATGAATGTAAATGTCCGGCATACTGTATCACACCATACCTAATACTTTTGAATTTGATATTACATAAAGTTACACATCACTTAAAACATTTCACATTTTCTCAATCTTTATCAATTATGCCAATTTCCTTTCTTTTTCACTTTTTTCTTTATTTCTCATTAATTTTACATATTTTCATCAACTTTCCTGCCATAAACATAATGTGGCCGAATTATACATTCACCATAATGCTTTTAGCCAACTCAAAGTGGCTCATAAAGGCACACATTGTGTATTTCAAACTTTAAATAAATATCTATGCACTTTCAAACAAGTGTAATTTAATGCATAATAATCCAAGTATGTACATACCTCTCAAAAGGCACTTCCAAGCTTACAAGCTCAACTTCTTCAAAATCCTTCACTTACTAAGTTGTTGGAACAATAATTTAATCAATACCTAACCAAAATGTGAGTAACAAACACACATTAGTATCACAATTTAAGATATTTCAACTGCTAAACACCAATAAAAACTAATCCTTCAATTTCCCCTTTCTTAAGCCATAAGGAACTTTAACTCTACAAAACAAATCTCACTAATTCCAAATGGAGTTTAAAGCTTAAACACATCCTTAACATTATATTTTAACATATTTTAAGCAATAAAATATAATGTACCACTCTTCCATCAAAATTTCATGATTCAAACCCTAAGCCTCTTTGATTTTGGTTCATCACTTTAGCCAATTCCAATTGTTAATTTAAGTTCATTTCCATCATTTAAATCATTAAACAACTTGATTTAAGTGATGAAACCAATTGAACAACAATCTTGAATAATACCCCTTTTCTATAACCCTAAACCTTGCTACCTCCTCCAAATTCTAACCAAACCTAGCCAAATCCAAAATTTAACATTAAAATCAATGTTCTTATCTCAAAAGAACATCATATATACCCTTAAATCAAATTATCCTATCACCTATCAAAACTCATATTTTCACATATTCAAAAACTTTCATAAATTTAAAGAATTTGATAAGAAAATTTATCAAAGGGTGAAGAATCCACCAAAACTCCTTTCGATTCCATAAAAACCCTTCAAAATTGAGTGATTTGAAGAAGCAAAACTTTTCTCTTGTTCTTCAATGGTAGCTACGGCCTAAGGAGAAAGAAGAGGAAGAAGAAGACCTTTTTAATTTTTTTAATTTCTCTTCCTTTAATTCCATCCATATATATATTATTTAATTAATTTAATTTATTCTTTTTAATTCTTTTTTTTTCTTCCAACCATAATTATTTTATTTAAAAATTATTTTATTAATTTTAATTTTTATAAAATTAAATTACCATTTTATCTTTTGACTTTACTATACATCTTTTGTCTTTTTCTATCTTATTTTTGACTTTTATATGTTATTATATTTCATATATATATAACATATATACTTAATTTTTTCTTTTACGTCCAGCACCCAATATCTCCCTTAAATTATTTAATTTAACTTAATTAAATTTTATTTTATTTTATTTGAATTTTATTTTAACAAAAAAAACTATGGATGTTACATTATTTTTTTTATGTCTATTTTGAAAATATGACAACAAAAAAAATTATTTATGAAGAAAAAAATTTAAATAAAAATAAAAAGTAAAAAATGAAAAAATTAACAGGAAAAATCAAAAATTAATATCAAAAAACTTAAAAGGGAAAAAGAGCCGCGGAATGCATAGATGTAATTTCCGATTACCGTACTTGATGTAATTTCCTCATATAAATAAGAGATCCATGGCTTAAAATTGCCCAATAAAAAAAGAAAGGATCCAAATACAAGATTGAAGACTTATAATGGTCCAACCATAGATGAAGATCAATACCAAAGATCTAAAAGCTTACAATGGTCCTACCAAAAGAAAACATATCCAAATAAGAAATACTAGGCTTATAACGGCCCTACAAAAATAATGTTATCCTCACATATTTTGATGATGTCAAAACTTGGTTGAAATAATTCTTTAATTAATAACATTTGCTATCAAAAGTATTTGTTGATGTACAAGAATTCCCATTATAACACAAGCACGATTGTCACTTTCAGTTGCAATTCTAAACATTCAGACGGAGAGCAAAATAAAGCCCGTCACATAATTTGCATTACTTCTAATTGAGTTTTAAGAAATTCAGATAAAGAGCAAAGTAACACCGTTATAAAAGAAGCACATACATTACCTTGAGATAGAATTTCAAGAAATTCAATCAAAAAATAAAGTCATGCTCGTTAGACATCATGAATGGCCATTAATAAAAACTCACTAGTGTTTAAGGGTTTCACCTGCATTACTCAATAGAACAGTCAAGTAAAGGGACATTCATTAAATAATTGTAACAAGTGTTACAAACTAGGACATATGATAGAGAGAAGAACTTATCACTCATTTTTGCAAATCACCAACATTATCAAGGAAAAGCAACAAACATTACTGAAATGTAATGATCCTACATGACCATTACAGGTAAAATATGAAGAAGATCTACTACTCAATTGGAAGTAATTCAAAATATGAAAAACATCCCTTTCAGTCAAAACAACCATATTTTTGTAATTCAAGAACAGCTTACTCCAAACTACTATAAAACCGACTAAGCATTTCTATTCTCAACTCTATTTATATTAATTGCATCAAAATCTTTAGTATACTGCATTTAGGATGAAGTAATTACATTGGTTTCTTAAATTTCTATTTTACCCCTTAAGTTGTCACATAGTGATTAAACAGATAAAATAGATCCAAGTAAGAGATCTAAAGCTTAAAATAGTCATACCTATAATAAGATATAAATAAGAGATTTAAAGTTTATAATCACTCAACTAAGAATAAGATCCAATTAACTACTGAGCGTATAGATTAATTGGTAATAGATTATTCTAACTTGATCAAATGTCTCAATTTCGAGTCATGAGTATACAGTTGTGTTAAAATTCAGTAGAAAAAATTTTAACGTTTTTGTGGTCCTATCCAACTCGACTTTAAAAAGATAATTTATATTGAAAAAAAAAGAAGGTAATACAAGGCTTAAAATGGCTCAACCAATAATAAGAAGCAAATAGAGATTTAAGGCTTAGAAGGTACCAAATATAAAATTCATGTAAGGGGACATGTATGATTTAACTAACTATGAAACGTATAGCCTCTGTTAGCCCCACCAAAAGAAAACTTATAAAGAACAGTAGTTCTACCAAACACATACTCATATAAAAGAATCTATGACCAAAGAGTGGTCTCAAATCATTTAAGGATTTGAGACCAGAAGTGGTCCTGCAAGTAAAGATCCAATAACACCAAAATGGTTCTTTTAAATATAAAAAAAATCCAAACAATGGATTTGAGATTCAGATGGTCATATTACTATTCCAAATAAAGGATCTGGGACCAAGATAGTCCTATCAAATGAAGATATATATATAATATATATTTAAGCAACAGATTTAATTCCCAATAATTGCTCAAAAGGTGATCCATATGATGGAGTAATCCAATAGAATCGACCATTAATGATCGAGTTTGTTAGGGAATAATTGTTATTAGAATAAGTACCAACCAAATATAAGATTTGATGGAATCAACACTTGCACTCAACATTAGAAAAAAAACAAAGAAGCAGCCTGGAGAAAAAGCAGTCGTGCTTAGTAAAAACATATATAAAAATTTATTGTGACATGCACATAACATACATAATATAATTTTTTAATATCTATACAATTTATTTAATTTTTTAAAACTTTTTTAATTTTATATAAACATAACATATATGTAACATGCATGTAATATACACACAACATATACTATAAATATATAATATATATATAATATTTATATATATTTACCGACATGTGCATAATATACACATAACATCTACACAACAAAATTAATATTTTTAAAATTTTATTTTTTATGTATATAATATATAAAATTTATTTAAAAATAAATTTAATGATTTTGTCAATATATTTTTATATATTTTACTTTTTTATATTATATTTATGAGTGTTATTTTTTATTTGTAATTAAAATTAAAATTTTCCCTTTTAAAAAAAGTAATACATTTTATAAGTTGAAAATATAATTTAAAATATTTTTTTTATTATTTTATTGAAATATATTTATTTAATAATAATTTTTTTTAAAAAAAGATAAAAATTGAAGTAAAATATTGATTATAGTGAGAGAGAAGATATTTTTGAAAAAAAAAAATATTTTAGTGAGTGATGAGATATTTTTGAAAATTTGATCTAATTTTTTCTAAAATTATAATTTTTTTTAGAATATGTTTGAAAAATCAATTATTTTTATAGATAGTTTTATTATAAAAACTCCTTTGTAATTGAAGTAAAAACCAAAGAGTTGAGAAAAAAAAAAAAAACAAAAAGCAAAGAGTCTCACCTTAAACAACCATAAATGGTCTAGATTTATGGAGAGACTTCAAACAATAAGGTAGTCACCAGACCACCCAGATCATTAGGCCCACAAAATTCAAACCATAACAAACGGAGGCTCAAAAGTTTCAAATAGAGCCAAGCCAACACCTCTCACAAAGTTGTTATAACTAACCAAGATTATGAGGATATCCTAATCTCCTATAAGGAAATATAAATAAGATTCAGTATACTAACTTTACTTGGCCATTGAAGTCTCTTTGCTGGAAAACACTTTGGTAAATAATATCAATAATTAAAGGTCCTTACTTTCCTAATGTAACATCAAAGGTCCTTTTTCATGGAATTGAAGGAAGGTTTGAAATACTACGTTTGAAAATTTTAATAATAAAAATAGAAAGTATGAAAATGTATTTAATATTCTTATATTCGTCTCTTTCATCCCGAGGAAAAAAATAAGCGTTTGGGAGTTAATTAAGATGTGTGAACGGTGACGGAATCATAATTTAAACAAAGGGAGGCAAAATTTTTTTTAAAAAAATTATAGATAAATTTATATTTACTTTTATTTTCATATTAAAAAATTAATATAAATAGCTAGCATTAATATTTATATTCAATTTTATTTTCATATTAATTAATTAAATATTAAAATTTTTATTATTTTTATTTTAATATTTAAATTTTACTTTGAGAAATCACATAATATATATTATTTTTTAAAATAATATTTATATATTTTTTGAGATATTTTAAAAAAATGTTTAAACTAATTATTTTTTAATAAATTTATATGCTAAAATATTTTTTACAAAATAATGAACCTAATCACAAAACTCTAAACCCAATTCATAAAAAATTACAAAATAATTAACCTAATTACAAAATCTCAAATTCTTAATTTATATCATAATCAAATTCCAAAATAATTAATCTAATCATCAAAACCCAAATTCCAATTCATAATCAAATTCCAAAATAATTAACTTAATCATCAAAACCTAATTTCCAATTCATAATCAAATTTCAAAATAATTAATCTAATCATCAAAATAATAAACTAAAACTTATAAATTTAAATTAAATAATAATTATAAATAATTATCGTACTCAATAACATTATCAAAACAATAATTAAAAGCTAATTTTAAAATAATTAATATTTAAAAATTAATTTTAAAGAAAAAATAAATATACACACATACAAATATATATATACTATATATTATATTATAAATTAATTTTATATTATATAAATATAAATATTATTAATTTTTTGTATATGTAAATGTACATATAAATAAATATTATTAATCTTGGTGTGAAAACAATGATTTTATAGTTAAATGTTGAAAATAGTTAGGATTGATAGTAGTTTGGGAGAGGAAGATGTGAACCTATTTGTGAGAAGTTTGTAAAGAATTGATGTTTGTTGAATTAATTGCTTAAATCATGTTATAATATAATTCTAAAATCATAATTGAGCTTAAAAATTAACTTAGAATTGATTAAAATAGTTTTCTACGAACAAAGTACATTAGGGAAAAAATTTAGAATTTTTATAGGAATGTGTTAAAATGAGTTTTAATAGCTAAAGCATATAGAAATGTGATGCTAATGAAGAATTTAAATTAAAAATATGGTTAGGTGTTGAGTAGAGTGAGTTTGTCTATACCAAGTGGTGAAGGACACTTGAAGAAAGTGAAAGATAAAATGTGAATTTAGCTTGGAAGTGGTTTTGGTTAAAGGTATGTACATAATTTGATAAATTATAACATATTTGCCTTTGATTTGGCTTAGCATATTTTGATAGTAAAATGTGCTAATCCATTTTGTCACTTGAATTTTCAAATGCATTATGATGTTGAATATGAAATGGTGTAAATGCACTATATAATTTATGTTAAGCCATTATAAATGGCTAAAAGGAGTAATATATGATAAATGAGGGAAAAGGTGAAAATAACCCAAAGTGCTTGGATAATATAGTTACATTGTAAATGTGACATACACTATTGAAAGTATGACGAGTTATATTGAACAAAAGTAGGTATGCATAGTTATGGAAAAAGAATAAGTAAATGAGACAATGTGATAAGAATATGGATTATGAAAATGTGTATTATATGTGTGTTGTCTTATATGATATTATATTCTAGAGTTTTGTGTTTGGTGGCATGCCTATAATTTGCCTTCGAGTTAGATGTTGGGCGTCACTGTTATATGATTTTCCTTTGGGCTAGATGTTGGGCTTCACCATTATACGATTTGCTTTCGGGCTAGACGCTGAGAATCACTTATATTGCCTTCGGATGAGGCACTGGTGTCAATAGGCCAAATCATTAACTCTAAAATTTGAAAATATATTATTTTTTAGGCCCAATGCATGTGGTTGTATTATATAATGAAATTATATGAGAGATGCATGAATTTTGAATGTGTTAGTATGCTACATTATGTGCTTAAAAAGAAAGAGGCTTATTGCATTACTTTCTTACAATTTCTTGTATTATCAAACTATGTACTGCTAGGCTATTAGCTTAGCGATTTGCTCATCGCGCAGGTGACAGAGTAGAGGTAGGGTGCCTCTCTAGACCTAACCAAGTCTAGAATTTTTGGGATATTACTTGAAGTTTCTAAGATTGCCACAAGACCAGAGCCTATTGTATAATATGTAAATATTTGATTTTGATTAAGCATATTATATTTATTTACATTATGTTATTACATGAAAATGCTATAAACTTTTAGTGTTTGATTAAATATTGTGGATATTTTAAATAATTTTTAGTATATGTATAAAAATGTGGTTTTGATATATCAGATATTTTGAAGAAATGTTGGAGATTTGGTTAATGTAATTTTTATTGGGAATATAGTTTTATTGCAGGTTGTGATTTTGTTGAGTTTTGGGAAACATTGAAATTATAAACAAAACTTTGACAATTTTTTTTCAGAAATTTTTTTAATATTTGTATTTTGACATTTAATAATTTATACAATTATTTACCTATTAAATTTATATTTTAAAGGACAAATTATTTTGTTAAAAATTGAGAATTTTATAGTGTTAATTATAGTGATATTCTTATATTCTACATATGCATTTTATATATACAAAGTATATATATTATATGTATATAAGATATAAGGGTGTTATATTTATTTTGGTATCATAGCCTGGTTTGAGATTCTCGACCTAGGTGGTTTTGAAAGAGAGTAAAAGAAATTTTAATTATGATTTTAATGTGTAATACATGCATACGCATTGGCACCTAAACCGGTCTCTGATGTGGCAATATTTATGTGTGGTAACAAATATAAGTTGCGATTATGTCTGGGACACACAGATCAAAAGAAGATAGTGTTGAGGGTTATGCTCATTATGAATAAAGAATGTGAAACTGAGTATGGGATGTAGAAATAAATCACAACGTGATAGTGATTAAGGGTATTTGTTGGAGGAATTGGTAATGAGGAAAGAAAAAAATTCTTATATCTTGATAAATAGGGTTTAAATGAAACTTAAAGTTATTAAAATGCTAAATTAATTGATTCTGAAGGGAATTGTGTTAATGGTATTAAATGGTTAATTAAAATATATTAGATGATTTGGTTTAAAATTATTTGGGGTATTCGTTAAGTTGGAAGAGAAATTTTTATTTTGATAAATATGATTTAAATGAATCATGAAATTAATGAAATGTTGATTCAACTGATTATGGAATAAAATGTTTATGGAGCTATGTGACCTTTTGAAATATCTTTATTACTTATAGTTTAAATGGTATATGTTTAAAGTTAATATCAATTATGGTGGAACTTACTAAACTATATCGATAAAGTGTACATACTTAAGAATTTGAAAATGGAAGAGGAAGGGGAAATGTAATTGAAGTTATTGAAAGTATATTGAACTATTTGTTTAATTATAGAAAATGCATGAGAAGTTACATGGGTATTATATTAAAGAATTACTTTAAGTTAAGTATATTTAAATTTAAGGATAGCAGAGTTATTAGGGTATATGATTAAGTTATGTACAAATAAATGATTTGAGTAATGAGAAACGGGAGGGTAAGTAAATGAAAATTGAGGTTTGAGCTTGATTGTGATTCTAGTGAGTTAAAAAAATTAATTATTTGATTTAATAAGTGAATATAATATTAAATTATTGACTTTTTTGGTTGAGGAATATATATGTATATATTTGTTCTTCATATAAATTAAAAGATGTATACAATATTTGTTAAGTATCTATGTGTGTATGGAAGTTCAACGATTGATTAAAATTATGGGTATTTGAGAAAGAAGTAAAAAAAATAGAACTGGGATTAATTAAATACATGTTAAGAGTGGAATATTTATAAGTTGTGCTGACAAATAAGATGAAAATATTGATGGTTAAATTCACATAGGTGTGTGATATTATTTTAACACAGGTGTGTTTTATGGACGGAATTTGACCTAAATTATATAGTTTAAAGGAATTGGTAGTGTCCTTAAATATCTATAGGGTTATTGAAGTGTATCTAATGATTGTGATTCAAGAGAATCATAATTAAGGTCAATTATGGTAAGAATTGTTAAATTATATTATTAGACTATGTATGTATATAAAGTTGTGAAGAAGAATGAAATAATAGAATAAGTAAACAAGAATTAAAGCAGAATAATCAATGTTTAACGAAAAACGTTAGTAGTTAATTTAATTGAAGTTAGTATTTATGTTCTGAATATAACTTGAATGATGTATTTATAAAAAAAAATTAAATTATATTTGAATTTAATTGTGATTTTGGAGTATGAGAAATTATTTTCTTGGTTTAAATGAACAAGTTGGCAATGAATCATTGATTAAATTATTAAAAGTATAAATAGTTGAAGGAAGGTTGTTATAAGTTATTGAAGAAGGGTTACCATAGTGGTTGGTGAAATTTAAGAAGATGGGAAATTGAGAAAATTATTAATAAATGTAAGTGCATTAGATTATATTTAGTTGATTTGTATATGAAAGTTTAGGTTTGAACTTAATTCAGTTTTGGGTGTGTGAAATATTATTCATTTAATTTAAATGAGTATAATTAATAAGGACATATTGAGTAAATTTTGGGAGTATTTGAAATAAATGGTATGTTGTTCTAAGATTACAGTGTGATTAATTCAATAGATGGTAAGACTCAGACGTGGGGGAAAATTTGAGAAAAGTATTGATACATGTAATTGGATGTTCAAAATGGGAGTATAGTTAAATAATAAATAAATGATATCTGATGTGTTTAGTAAATATTAGAATATTCGTAATGAGTAAACAATTTGAGAATCAAGGTAAGAAAATTAATAAAGTGTTGAATCATTAGTAACTTGATGTAATATAGAAAGAAAGATAAAAAAAAAAAAAGAAAACAAAGAGGAGAAGAAAAGAAATAACTAAATGATTGATTCCAAGTATTAAAAATAGTATATTTATATTGTATACTTGTTGCAGATTTAATAGCAAGACTATAGGATGATTTAAGTTAACTTGTAAATTACTTAAGGAATTATTTGGAAAGTTAAAATATAATGATTGTTAATACTTAAGAGGAAGAAGTGAATATATGTGTAGAGAGAAGATAACGAGGACCAAAATTAATATGTTGGATTATTATTAGAGTTATAGGAGATAAATTTCAAGATTAAATTTAGCGTATAATGAGATTGAGAAAGGGAATTGATGGAAGATTAACTTATTGGATGGAGAAATTAGATAAAAGCAAAGATTTAATGAGACATTAGATAAATGTATTTGAACATATAGAGTGGGTAAATGTGTTAAAGGAAAAGATAAATATTACATGTATATTATTGTAAACAAAGTTTAAATATACAAATTGTATAACTAATATGTACTTAATGGTACTATCATTTGGTGATTTAACATAATTGATTGAGTATATATATATATATATATATATATATAAGTGGGGGTATGTAACACCCTTATACCTTATATACGTACAATATATATTTTCAGCATATGTAAAATATGCATATACGGTATAAAAATATCACAGTCCAGTTTAATAAAAAAAATTCACATTTATGATATAAAATTTCAAATACTAAATATATAAAATTAAATAGTATATAAATATTCTTTACTTTTTATAGGAACCCAAAAAAATATTTTATATGAAAATTTCTGAGAAAAATTTGCCAGAGTTTTGTCTGTAATTTAGACATCCTAAAATTTATCAATTACACAACTTGCAAAAAGAACACACTCCCAAATAATTTCAAATCATCATCTCAACCATACTCCTCAATTTCACCAAGTTTCTCAAACATTTATATATATATATATATATATATATAATTTAGAACACATTTACACTCCCATTTCAAATAACTCAACCCAAACATTATTTATAATTTACAATACATAAAATTCAAAAAAAAATATAATATACTATGAATAATATCCAAAATATACAATAACATAAAATATACACATACTGTTGACAGTGTTTCTGATCTTGATATCAACTCTACAAGCACAAACACAAGTCTAGACCCGACCTGGTCTAGAAAAACTCTCTGGCTCAGCTGAATCTACCATGTCACTTGCGTGATGTAAACAATTGTGCTAAGCCAAAAGCCTAGTAATACAAACTTTGATAATAATAAAACTCAAATGCAATGCCAATGCACAATGCATATTATATCACATCATTCCATTTTCTCATACTTTTCAAATATTTCATAATCCACAATTCTCATAAAATAAATACAAACATGGGCCCAAAGATAACTAATATATTATTTAAATTTCAGAGTTACTGTTTTGGTCTATAATGACACTATGTGTCTAGCCCTGTAGGCAATATATTAATGTAATAATCCAACTAGGTCTGAGCTTACGACCCGGTCATTTCACCCAGCCTAGCTTCAAGGACTTGTTTTTGAGGCTTACGACCCGATCATTTCACCTCAAAAATATTTTTACAGTGACGCCCAGCGTCTAGTCCATAGGCAAATCATAGGCATGCTGTCAAACGCAGAACTCTGAAAATTGAATAACATATTAGGCATACAATTTATTCATATTCTCATTTATATCGATATCAATTCATTTCATTATACCACATTTTTTTCATTTACAACATATTACCCAATTACCTTGGGTATTTCAACATAATTCACATATTAATATAATCTAGCCAAATATCAATGGCTTCTTAATAATACACTTAATGCATACACAATAAATGGCATTACCCAAACACTTTGGGTCATTTTCATATAATACACATATTTCACATTTTATACAATTTAGCCATTATCAATGGCTTTTTACAATGCATTTAACACATATATGATATTACAAATGTCATAGCACATTATTCATACATAACTAATGTGTTAACATATATTTTAACAAAATGTGTTAAGCCCAAATGTCATGAAAACATAACCAATGTATTCAAAGTTTGTACTTACCTCAACTAGCAACCAAAACAAGCTTAAAACAACCTCCAATCCTATCCTTCCAACTTGCTCTTCACCACTTGGATGAAACAAATCAACCTCCCTCAATGCCTAAACCAAATGTGATAGCAAATAATCATTTAGTATCACATTTAATGACATTTCTAATATTAAACCATAATTAGACATCACTCCTACAAATTTTAAAAATTTAGCCTTTCCTTACTTTAACATTAGAATTCCATTCAATTCCATTTAAATTTGTGTTTTAGGTTTATTTATATTTTAAAAACATATTTTAATACATTTAAACCATTTACATTACAAAAACACACTCTTATACACAACACCCTAAAATAGCATAACCTTCCCCCATTGAAGGTTTTCCATTCCAACACAATCCATTAATCATTTCAAGCTTATATTCATCACTTTTAACACTAAACAACATACTTAAATAAATAAAATCAAACAATTCAACAACTTTGAAAAATCACTTTTCCAAAACCCTAAATCTCCACTTCCATTCTCAAACTCCAACCAAACACAACCAAATCCAATATTTGACTTTAAATTACTTATTTATGCACCAAAACAACTCATTTAGAACTAATTTTCACAATTAAAAATTATGATTTTTCAAACCCTAAAAATCCATAACCCTAAATTCTCTCTCTTCACCATTCTTTATCCAAACTCAATCATCTCTTCAATCCAACCTTAAAATCATTTTTAACTACCCAAAATAACATCATACACACCAATTTCAATAATTATAATATACTACTTAAAAATCCAAAATCACACATAATCAAATGTTTCATGAAATTCAAAGAAATGAGTTGGAAACTTACCAAATTTGGTGAAAATCACCAAAAATTCACTTTAAACTTGTTAAATCCTTCAATTTGTAGAGTATGAAAGAATCAAAATCCTTAGTCTAATCTCTCATGGTGGTTTGGCCTTGATGAAGAAGAAGAAAAAATAAAGACAACTTTTTAATTTCTCTTTCCTTTCATCTTTTATTTTAAACCATATATATATATATTATAATATTTTAATAATTAATTAATTATTTAATTATTTAATAAATTAAAAATTCAAAAATCCCTCTTCTATTTAAAATTATTTATTTTTGAATTAATTTAATAATTTTAAATTTTTAATATTTAATTACCAAAATACCCTTTTACTTTGACTTTTGATTTTTTTTAAATGTTGACTTTTTTGTTGACTTTTTTATGTTATATATATGTTGTATATATATATATATCACATACATATTTCACTTTTTCCATTTAAATTTTTTTTATTTTTCATTTAAAACCATTAATTTAATTTATCTATTTAAATTATAATTTATTTTATCAAATTTCCAAAAATTATAAATTTTTAAAATTTGGGATATTATAATTCTATCCTCCTAAAATAAATTTCGTCCTCGAAATTACCTGATCTCAAGTCTAAAACAATTGGGGAAGCTGACTCTGCATCACCTGCTCACTCTCCCATGTTGCCTCCTTAGTGACATGATTCCTCCAAAAGACTTTTACAAGTGGCACCCTCTTATTCCTCAATTCTTTAACCTCTCATGCCAAAATTGGCACTAGTTCTTCCTCGTAAGTCAGATCTGATCTCACCTCAATAGACTCCACTGATATGATATGAGATGGGTCAGACTTGTATCTCCGAAGCATCGAGACATGGAAGACATTATGAATTCGATCCAACTCAGGCGGCAAAGCTAGTCTATAAGCCACTGGACCAACTCTCTCCAACACCTTATATGGTCTTATGAAACGAGGACTCAATTTCTCTTTTCGATCGAACCTCAGAATCTTCTTTCATGAAGACACCTTTAGAAACACTTTATCTCCACACTGAACTCTGTCTCTTTTCTTCAAATCTGAATATGTTATATTTTTGGAGTATATATAATATAAATTATAGAGACTGTTTTGGGATAAATTGTGTTATGTGAGATTTTAAATGTGTTTTTTTATAAGTATGTATTTTTACAAATATTTTGAGAAAATATGGAGAAATTGTGAAGTATTGGTGAGATGGTGATGCGATATTTTTGGGAGTGTTATTTTATACTGGTTGTGTTTATTAAATTATGGAATTATTCAAATTACAATCAAAACTCAGGTGAGTTATTTTTAGAGATTTTTATGTAAAATAGTTATTTTGGAAGCTATAATTAATAAAGAATATTTTATTTCTATTTAAATGTACATTTTTAAAATATTTGAGATTTTAATTTGGTAAAGTAAAAATTTTTATGAAACTGATTCGTGATATTTTTATATCATATATGCATATTTTACATATTATGGATGTATATATTATATGTATATAAGATATAAGGGTGTTACATTATTCGTATATAATTATATACTTATCTTATATTCTTATATTTTAGAACTCCACATGATACTTCTCTATCTATTTTTTTTATTTAATTCTGTTATTTGGCCAAATAGGATTGTTAACCAATGTATTATAGAAATTATAAGATGTACTAGTCATGCATAATTAGTAGACTCGTAGATCTAGTTTAAAATAGTGATGATTATTATAATTTAAAAATCTAATATAAAATTATTAGAATTTAGTAAAAAATAATATAAAATTAGTAAAAAAATTATAAACTTAGTAAAAAATAATAAATTATTAAAATTTTAAAAGAAAATATAGTTGATTTTTGAAAAGTAAAAACTTGTTAAGGCATGTAACAAACATTTACTAAAATTATTGTCAATGTAAAAATTTCATGTGCAAAATTCATAATTTATACAAACAAAATTTTCATTTGTTATAAATGAGCAAAGAAAAAATGAAAAATGAAAGTAGTATAATAACATCAGATATAATATAATAAATAATGAAATATAAGAAATGGAAAAATAATCAATTTTAAAATATAATTTACAGTCCACAAAATGTACGTAAGTTCATATATATTGTAAAATTTTCTTGAAATTAATATATTTTATAATTTACAATAATTTAACTGAAATAATATATTTCTCATTTATGCAAATTTTAAATTGAAACAATAATTTGAAATTATAAATCACAAAAAAACTAATGATATTCAAATTATCAATTGTTAGCCATAGATCAATCATGTTATCATTAAACACATAAATTGAAATGTAACAAAAAATTAAAAAAATTATAATTATATCATTTTACAATAACACAATATTTCTTTTTTTCAATTAGTAGTAATGTTTAAATAGGACAATCATATTCAAATAGCCTAACACATTTAACATATGTTAAAAAACAAAGCCACACTTAATTTCAAAGTTCCAGTAAAATTATTCATAATTATGTTATTAGAAAAAGTGCATTAAAACCCATATATTTTTTTTTCATATTTTAATATATTCAAAAGCCAACAAAAATTCAAGTCATTTCATCATGAATTTACAATTGCATTATAAAAAATGGCCCGTTTAAAATAAACCCATTACATATATTTTTCGTCTTTTAATATAAATATTCAAAAGGCAACAAAAACGTTAGCCATTTATCAAAATGTATTCGGATGACACATGCACATTTTTAAGATTTTAATTCATTTTTAAAAAATAAAGCATTCATTATTTGATCACTAAAGCTTAATCCAAGCCATTTAACCCTAATATCAAACCTAACAATTTATACTTTGCCGCCGCTCATGAATCAATTTTGCAATCCTGCCAAGTCTGTATGTAAGAATTGCCACATGTTGGCATCGGCCAATGCAACCAATGTTTTTCCTCCCTTAGATTTTATCTATTTGGCATTCATGCACCACTCCATACTTTATTCAAGACTTTATCTTCCTTCACAAATGTGAATACTAGTTGTTCTATGTAATTTTTATACTGTCCAAATTTCTTTTTATATATCATCCCTTCTCTTCTGTAATTTTTTTCTTTTTTTTTTCCTTTTGCCATGAGGTGGGAGTGTTCGATTACCTTCAATTAGTGAACAAAAGTAGATTCCATTCAATCCCTAGAAAATAATATTAACATGGTCATTTCCTTGTGAATTACAAAAAAAGGACCATTTTCTCTCTGTCAAAAGGCCCATTCTTCATTGCTTCAACATGTGTAAACCATTTTCTCCAATGACAGATCCATTTTCGTGACAGTCCTTTAATAAAGTTTGTGACCATCCTTCAATAAAGCTTGAAGGGCAAACAAATTTTTACTCACTTTGTCAAGGACTGTAGGTATAGATTTCGTTAACCCAACAATATCTAGATCTATAGACTCTAGTAATGCTTAATTTTTTTTAACCCCTTATATCTTCTCATTGATATGTTATCAAGATAATATCTCTATATCTAATGCAGAAATTGGTAATACCATTTGAAATCAATGGAAAAAGTGTTAATTCCACGTAAATGAAGTAGATAACTTACTAACCTAGTATTTTAATTTTTGTAAACTTATCCATGTATAGAATTTGTAGCCAACTAAATTACCCATTAAGTTATAAATAACCATTTATTAAAGATAAGATAATACCTTAATGGAGTGGGTAATATTTTAAAATAAAGATAATGGTTATCACGTTCAGTTTTTTACTGAACGGTTCTATCCTTTTTCTCTCATCTATAAAAGAGCACATAAAACCTTTTATGACCCTAAGCGAAAATTCCATCAATAAAAGTTCTTAAAATTTTCATGCATAATAGTTAGATAGAGAAAAGAAAAGTGTTTAGAATTAAAGATTTAAATCAAATGGACTCTTCAGTTCAACAATGGCTACTTCATCTTTGAACGGTATGTCAATTAATTCGTTATTTTCTTAAGATATTTTGAATTCAATTAAATAGGGTATTATATTTTTTTCCGCATTAAAATTTCTTACGATTGGTATTAGAGCACAATTGAATTCGAAGATCTTAGAATTATAGTTTTACACAATATTCATTAATCTGTTGAATTTTTTTTGAACGAATTTATACACAAAAATATTGAACATTTTGTGGCTTCGCTTTGCGCATTACCCTTGGCCAATTACTAGAAACGAATTTATTGTTGCTACTGGACTCAAAGCCACATGTTTGATGTGTACATATATGTTGTGCTTGTACACTATGATCAGGGGCGAAGCCAGATTTTTTAGTGAAGGGGGGCAAAATAAAAATACCATATATATATATATTAAAAATAATATAAATTTAAAGAGGGGCAATATAATAAAAATACCATATATATATTAAAAATAATATAAATACCATATATAAATATATGTATATAAAAAAATTTTCAAAAAAGAAGGGGGGCAGCTGCCCCCCTTCAAATACATGTAACCTCGCCCCTGACTATGATACATTCATCATTATTTTATTTCAAATTTTGTGGTTTTTGATTACTGTAAAAATAAATAATTATATGAACTTTTGTAGCATCAATTTGTGTGTTTTTTCTTTGTTAATTGGTTGCCAAAGTTTTTATTAATGCTGGATACATAATATATATATATATATATTAAAGTAATACTTTGAATGTTATATATATATATATATTAATATATACTTTGAACGTTACATATATATATACATATTGCAATCATATTATGAAATGGGTAATTGTATTTATAAACCTATCAAATGATATTTTGGCAGTAACCATTATGTATCAATTTGCGTGCCTTCATTGATTGACTTGTTTTCAACACGGATACAAAGTTACTTGTTTAATATGTATGTATCTTGTGTTTACATACATTATACATCCATTACTTTTGTTATTGAATGGATGATTTTGGTTCTGTAGCCATACACTTATATATGCCATTAGTTTCATTCGGGATACATTAAAGAATATAAAAAAATGTATATATTTAGTATATATATGCATAGACATGTAACATTTTGTGAGCGGAGATTTTTGCCCCCACTCCCGGTGGAATGGTTCTTGCGACTTCGGCACTGTTTAGGCTCGGGGCCTTAGAGAACACGGACCTAAGTCCGGAAAAAATGGAGTCGCCACCCGGATGGGCCAAAAAAAAAAGAAAGGGGTGGATGACTGGATTCCTAAGGAATTCCCAACCCCCTAATGGATTCGGAAAGTTGGGTACGTGTGGGGAAGGTGAGAAATTACCCAGCACCCCCACAACGCCCGGTTCATTGGAACCGGCCTCCTTTACAGGTCTTAATATTTTAAAATTCTTAAATATAACAATATTATCCATATTACACACAATAATTAAAATAAAGCCTCAATATATTAAAATCAAAACAAGATCCAAGCAAAACAAATAAATGGATACCCATCCGAAGATGAAAATATGTCCTTATATCACATGCCTAAATAGGACACCCACCGAAAGGTAGAAACGTGCCCTTTGCATTGGTTCTAAAATAGAAAAGCAACTTAAATTACATGATATTTAACTAATGAGGTACCCACCAAGTGGAAACATACCTCTTACAATATTTGGAAATCTAAATAAATTGATAAAAGTAAATTACCATTCATCATAAATAAATCGTTCATCATAGGTATTAAACACCAATAGAAAGTAAACATCCATCTATGACAAATTAAATAAACCAAGCATTGAACTTAAATAAATTAAAACATATAAAATAAATCAAAGCATAATCAAATGTAGAATTAAATAAGGCAAATAAAAATCTAAATTATAGCTACTGTTTCCATTTAGGGTTCTTTATTTCATGTGTTAGGGTTTTGGAATTTATGGAATTTAGGCTACTCTGACTAAAATGGATTAAAGATTTTATGTTTTAAAAGGTTGATAAAGTTCTTTGATTAACCAAATTAATATTTGGATGGTGAAATCATGAAACTAGGGTTTGATCACTTTAAGATACTTTTGATTTGTGGTTTACGGTTAATGAATTGTTGATTTGAGCTTACTGTGTAAAAAGTATAACATTTATGTTTATAAAGTTCTTAAAGTTTAAAGAATTTGGGTTTAGAAAAATTAGGGTTTAGTTTAGCTAGTTTAAGGTTTATTGTTTTGAGTTTTGGAATTGAATTAGGGTTTTAAGACTTTTGAATTAGGGTTTCGGGTAATGAGTTATTTTTAGGATTTGGAAAAAATAATTGATAATTTTATGAAGTTTTATGAATTCAAACAAAATCATTAAAGTTTATAAAAGAAAAAAAGATGTTTTTAAGGATTTTTGGAAGGAAACAGAACACAATTTTGGGTTTTGATAATTTGGAATGCAAATCTTGGTTTTGGGGTTTTGAAGAAATAAAACTAATATCTTTAAACTTTTTGGAAAATAAAGCAACGATTTAAGATTTTCATACTTCAGAAAAGGTGAATTGAGGTTATTAGGTTTTTAAATTGAAAGAAACAATTGTATTATCTAGCTACTGTGACAAAATAAAAGAAATTAAGAATTCAAACCTTATTTTGTAAGTTTCACCAAAAATTGCTTCTTGGATGAACAAGGTCAAAGACAAGCCTTTTTGCATTTGAATTGCTTGAGTTGTTTTTCTGTTCTCTCAAAAATCAGCTTGATTCAAGGTTTTCTTTCACAGATTTGGATCCAATCTTTCCTAAGTTTCTGTCCAATTTTTTCCTTCTTTTTTCCTCTTTATTTCTCCTTGATTTTTTGTGTTGTAATTGTACTTATTTATAGAAGTTTTTCTGGTTTAATTCTAGTTGCTCACGGCATACATTATTCATTAAGAAAAGGAAACCAAAACCTAATTACATTAGGTTTCGAAAAATTTGTGTCGAAAAAATTTTGCTGGCGAAAAAAAACTGCTGCGGAAAAATTACGCTGGCAAAAAAAAATTTGCCGCAGTTGGCTGCGGCAGAGGGCGAGGAACGGCCTGCGGGCCATTTCGCCCACAGGATTTTCCTGCTGGCGAAATGGCCCACGACCATGCCCACGCTGGTTTTTGGCGATGATTTTTTCGTCGCCGATTTTTCCGTCGCCGATTTTTATTTTTAATTTTATTTTTTGATTTTTTTTTCTTTATTTTTATTTTTTATTAATAAAATTTAGATACTAAAGCAAAAATTATGTAATTAAGAAAACAAAAATTATTTTGGACCAATTAAAATATATTAGACAACACAAATTATTTTGGACTAAATAAAATATATTGGACCGGACTGGGTCAAAAATTAAGAGTCTACAGTTTGCCCCCTGCTTGAATGATCTGAAACTTTAGTGAAAGAGAGTGAAAAGCAATAAGACTTAATTTTTGAGATGGTTGAGGTTTTGGGTTCTGGACCCAGTTCGAGTTCTGGACTCAAGGATAATTCTAGGTTCTGGACCTAAGGAAAATTTGGGTTCTGGACCCGATCTAAGTTCTTGGACTTAGAAATAAATTATAGGTTCTGGACCTAAGGGTAATTTGGGTTCTGGACCACAGCTAAATTCTTGGACTTAGAAATAAATTCTAGGTTCTGGACCTAAGGGTAATTTGGGTTCTGGACCCGAGCTAAGTTCTGGACTTAGAAAAGATTCTAGGTTCTGGACCTAAGAAAAATTTGGGTTCTGGACCCGAGCTAAGTTCTGGACTTAATAGAGATTTTAGGTTCTGCACCTAAAGAAAATTTGGGTTCTGGACCCTAGCTAAGTTCTGGACTTAGAAATGATTCTAGGTTCTGGACTTAAAGAAAATTTGGGTTCCGGACCCGAGCTAAGTTTTAGACTTAAAAGAGATTTTAGATTCTGGACCTAAGGATAATTTGAGTTTTGGACCCTAGCTAAGTTCTGGACTTAGAAAAGATTCTAGGTTCTAAACCTAAAGAAAATTTGGGTTCTGGACCCGAGCTAAGTTCTGGACTTATAAAAGATTCTAGGTTCCGGACCTAAAGAAAATTTGGGTTCTGGACCCGAGCTAATAATTTTTTATTTCAAAAAGTTTAGCTAATTTTTATGCATGTCTTCTTATTGCCCCCTGGGTGTAAAAATATTTATATACCCTCAATTATTTAAATGATTAAAGTGAATAAATGAATTTACTGTTTATTTACTGCGTAGTCACTGTTCATGCACTATTTACGATTCATAAATAGTAATTTTACTATTAATAAATAGTAGTAAATAGTATTTACTATTGGAAATAATAATTTTACTATTTATCAATAATAATACTATTCATAAATAGTAAAATTTACTATTCATCAATAGTAATATTATTCATGAATAGTAAAAGTTACTATTCATGAACAGTTTTGAATTTTATTTTTTTGCTTTGCCGTTTCTCTATATAAAGGAACTGATTCTTCATTTCATTTTACAGCAAAACTTTCACATTATAATTCTCTCAAATTTCTTTTAATTTTAGCACATATTTTTCAATTTTAAATATTATGTCAATGACTGAGGATGCATGGTGGCCGACCCGGTATGGTTATGGTGCCGAGTCATTTTTCCATTTACCGAGTCCATTTTATGCTCATTTTATTCAAAGAAGACTCTTGAACTTTGATGTATCTCCTATTGGTGTGCGGGAGATTTTCGACGAAAATGAGTGTAGAGATGAAGAGGAACGTCACGGAGATACAGGAGAGTTTGTTCCACATCTCGGGGCTAGTACTTCTCAGGTAAAACTTTTACCACTTTTTCCTTGCAACTGCTTCTTTCTTTTTTGATTCTTTAATGATTGTTGCAGGTTGTTGGCTCATTTGATCATGAGGCTGGACCTTCTTTTACTGCCCCTTCATTTGCTCGTTCTAGCCTGCCAGATATGTCATCTCATCCGTAGGGTATTGATTTGAATTACCTGGTACGTTCCTTATTTGATGGTAAATTATGCTATATGTATGCATGATTATGTATGCTCTTACCTTTTTCTTCTTGGCTCACAGGGGATGCTCGAAGAACAAAATAGGAAACTTCAAGAAGAGTTGACTGCAAGTCGTCAGCAGGCTTCTCATTTTGAAAGTTTATATCATCAATCCGAACAACATTTTTGAGACTTTTGATTTTAGGGGATGAGGGATCCCGATGCTTTTTCATCAAGAGGCCCCCAGACTGATGAACATGAGATCCTTTTGTCTGCTTCTGATGAGGACAATGATGGATCGGAACCTCAAGGTAATAGGGATCTTGGTGCCCCTGCTTCGGGTGATTCCGAGATGAGTAATTTGCCGGGTTTTGGTGCTCCCGCTTCGGGCGGACTTGGGACAAGTGATTTTCCCCCTCCTCCAACAGGCGATTACTTTTTCAAGGCTTTATTTGATGACCTACCACCACCCTCTTAGTGATATGTAAATACTGTAGCAATTGTAAAATATTGTATAATAATGAAAAAAAAAATACAATTTTCCTCTTTACTGTAACTCTTTTTTTTTTTCGTTACTGCACCACTTTTTTTTATCACAGTACATCATAATTTTATAATCCACATCATTTGCTAAACCAAATCCAATGTGGTAAAGGAAATTGCCACTAATTCGTTTCCTTATGCCATATGGTCTTACTCTTTCCCATCACCTTTTCCTCATCACTTTTGGAAAAGGTTTATTTTCTTCTATATAAATCACCTTGCATGCCCCATTTTAATACAGAAACCAAAATTCTTTCTCTTTCAACGTGAAGACTTGCTTTAACAATTTTAATTTTTTTTATTCATCCACCATGACCGAACATCATTCAAAGAAGATAAAAATTCTATTTAAGAATATGGATGCCACTCATTGGAAGCAAATTTTGTGGTCAAAACTTGATGTTTTAAAATGTTTTCAAAATGTTAAATTGGACCACTCCTTCTTACATGCCGTGGCTTCCTTTTGGAATACGGATTCTAGGGTATTTAAAATTAATGGCTTTGAAATATGTCCCTTGATTGAAGAATTTGAATCCATCCATGGATATCCAAATAATCAACAAATGGCATTACCCACATTGATTTTCAAGACTCAACAGAAGATGTAGATGTTATTTCAAATTCCAAAACCCGAAGTTCTTCGGTTGATGAGAGGTGAAAAAATTCTACTTGCTCCTTTGATTGACTTTTGTCTCTCTCATTTGGCCCCTACTAAGGCATGGGGACGCATGCTCTGTCTTTGCTTGCTCGGCCAATTCTTGCTTGTTTCTTCTGACGGCGATATTGATCCACAAGTTTTGGATATTATGGACCAAATGGAAGGAGGCTTGTCGCCGGTACCTGTGATCTTAGCCGAGACCTTAGTTGGATTAGACCAATTTAAATCAGGATTGTCAAAGAGACTGACTGGGAGTCCATTGCTGCTTCAGGTAATTACCTAAACTGCCCTTTCGGGTTTTCAATTTAGGTGTTCTTTTTCTTTTTTTTTATTCTTTTATTTATTGCTCTAATCTTTGCCTAGTCCGCCCGTGTGGGTTTTCGGAACTAGCGAGCTGTCCTAATTTTTTTTCCTAAGCTGCCCTTGCGAGTTTTCAACTTAGCGGACTTTTTTTTTTATTTTTTTTATTTAACTCTTTCTTCACAGATTTGGCTTCAGGAGCGTCTTTGTTTGCTTGATACTCCATCCATGGACTTTGCCAGATACCTGCCACGTCATCATTCTGTTAGGAAGCTACTCCATCCTGCTTCTTCATATGCTGACTGGGTTGACTGGATCCACTCACGCTCCGAAGTCAATATCCGTTGGTTGGTACCTTGGTGGAAGATTTCTCGTATCACCATGCGGACATACTTGATGTACGTTCCCCTTGCTGCTCTTCGTCAAGGTACATGCTATGATCCTTGCCGACTTGGCCATCAGTACGGAGCTGAGCCTCATGATTCTGACTTTACTCCCGATTTAGACATGCCTTTCTTGACTAAAGCCTACTTGGATAGGCTGAGGCAAAGCTGGCCTGCACGTTACATTTATCGACTACCATAGATTTTACATTTATCAATTCAGAAAGTGTATTGTTAGGATGAAAAAAATAATCAAAGTAATAAAAAGATGCTTCTTTTCCATTTATAATTTGTCATCACCTTTTGTTATTGTGTTTATTTATTTCATCCATATCTGGTCGAATACTTATAACAGAGCACATAGAACAATTTTAACATTAATTATGTTTTATTAAATTAGGGAACAACCAAACCTAAAGCCAGCATACACAAGATTACTGTCGTTGCCAACTAGCCCTTTCGGGTTTTCTAATTGACTATTTTCTCTCTTTTAGCCCTAATTGTTGCCTAGCCCTCCCTTTTGGGTTTTCGAGACTAGCAGACTGCTCTAACTTTTGCCTAGGCCACCCTTTTTGGGTTTTCAACCTAGCGAGCTCTTTCTTTTTTATTTTTCATACATGAAACTTCTTCAACCTGTTAATGTTTACTGGCTCACTAAATTCGTTCCCGTCCATGTCTGACAACTTCACCGCACCTTTGTTCATGACTTGTTTCACGACATATGACCCTTCCCAGCTAGGTCTGAACTTCCCTCTTGGATTAGATACATTAGGCTTACACTGCTTCAACACCAAATCCCCAACTTTGAATTTTCTGACCTTAACCCTTCTATTGTAGGCCCGAGCTATCTTCTTTTGATACAGTTGGTGATGATATAGTGCTTTTAACCTTCTCTCTTCTAGTAGAGCTAACTGTGTGTATCTGCTCGCTACCTATTCCGTTTCAGGCAGTTCGGCTTCCAACACTACTCTTAATGACTTGATTTCTATTTCAATTGGAAACACTGCTTCCATCCTGTAAACCAAAGAGAACAGTGTCATTCCAGTAGGTGTTCGCACACTTGTCCTATATCCCTATAAAGCAAAGGGAAGCATCTCTGACCAATCCCTGTAAGTCTTGGTCATCTTAGACAGAATTTGCTTAATTGTCTTGTTTGTTGCTTCCATGGCACCATTAGCCTTTGGTCTATAAGGAGAGGATCTATGATGATGGATTTGGAACTTCGAGAATAAATCCTTAACTGCTCCTTGAAACTATACCCCATTGTCTGATATCACACTGTGCGGGACCCTATATCTGCAGACGAGGTTCTTTTCAATAAACCTAGCCATTTGGCTTGCACCTAGTTTATTGAAGGATTCAGCTTCGACCCATTTTGAAAAATAATCTACTGCTACCACAATGAATCGGTGACCGTTTGAAGCTGTTGGATGTATCTCTCCTATGATGTCGATACCCAGGTGGCAAATGGCCAAGGTGAAGACATTGAATGCAATTCTTTAGGAGGCATGTGATTCAAGTTACTATACATCTGACATTGTTGGCACTTCTTTACGAACTCGATATAATCTCTCTCCATGGTCAACCAATAGTAACTTTGTCGAATAATCTTCTTAACTAGGGCCAAACCATTCATGTGCGGACCGCAACTTCCCGCATGTATTTCTGACATGATGTGCTCCACTTCAGGCTTTCTTAAACATCTCAAATGCACCCCATCAAGCCATCTTCAATATAACTCCCCATGGAAGGTGATGTATTGCAATGACCACCGCTTTATAGCTCTTCTCTCTTTCTTTGTTGCCCTCGGCGGGTATTCTCTTTCCTCCAAAAATCGTCTTATAGTATCATACCACGCATCATGGTCTGTATCAATATCCATGATTGTTTCATATTCATAGCAAGGAGTTGATGAATTGGTCAAGATCAGAGGCTTAAGGAATAGGCTAACAGGGTTTTCCCATACCGAAGCTAATATGGCTAGGGCATCAGCCATCTGATTTTCTTCTCTTGATAGGTGTATAAACCTACACTCCTTAAAGTTCTTTTTCATCATGGTCAGGCAATGGTGGTATGGTTTTAATTTTTCTTCTTTCAACTCTCATTCTCCATTTATTTGGGATATAACTAGCAATGAATCGCCAAAAACTTCCACCTTATCCACCTTCATAATCATTAGGGTTTCCAAACCGAAAATACAAGCTTCATACTCCACCATATTATTGGTTGCCCTAAATTCTAATTTTTTGGCTAAAGGGATGAGTTCTCCTTCAGGCGATTCTAGTATAACTCCCAAACCTGCTCCTTTCCTGTTCACTGCTCCATCAAAATACATTTTCCACCCTTGTATTTCAATTGCTTCTAAATGTTCATCTGGAAATTCCAAGATTACCTCTTCACTATCTGATAATGGTTGTTGGGCTAGGAATTCTGCCACTGCTCTACCTTTGATCATTTTCCTGGTTACATACTCAATCTCAAACTCTTATAATATTATCAACCATTGACCATATTTCCTAATCAAAGAGGGTGTCTCCCTTAAGTACTTCATTGGATCCAGCCTGGAAATTGCTTGCACACTATATGATTGAAAGTAATGCCGCAACTTCTTAGAAGACCAAACCACGGCTATACAGGTCTTTTCAATGATACTATACTTAATTTCATAAGGTAGGAGCTTTCTACTCAAATAGTAAACTGCATGCTTAATCCCTGATTCATCTGCTTGGGCTAGCATGGCTCCTATCGACTCTTCTTCTACTGCTAAGTATAGTAATAGAGGTTTGCCGGGTCTAGGTGGTTTTAAAGTAGGTGGATTCAACAAATACTCTTTTATTCACTCAAAGGCCTTTTGACACTCTTCATTCCATATGACTGGCTGATTCTTTCTAAGCAATTTGAAGATAGGCTCACAGATTGTTGTGAGCTTTGCTATAAATCTGCTAATGTACTGCAGTTTACCAATGAATCCCTGAACTTCTCTCTCCGTCTTTGGGGCTGGCATATCCCTGATTCCTTTGACTTTGTCGGGATCAATCTCAATGCCATTCGGACCAATTACATATCCCAACAATTTACCTGAGGTAACACCGAATACACACTTCTTCGGGTTTAATCTTAGCTTATATTTTAAAGCTCTATCGAAGAATAATTCTAAGTTTTGGAAGTGTTGCTCCCTTGTGTCCAATTTAACCATCATATCATCAACATATACTTCAACTTCTTTGTGCATCATGCCATGAAATAGTGTGGTGGCCATCCTTTGGTAGGTTGCTCCATCATTCTTTAATCCGAATGGCATCACCCTATAACAAAATATACCCCATGTAGTAATGAAAGTAGTTTTGGTTTTATCCTCTTGGGCCATTAACACTTGGTTGTATCCGAAAAATCCATTTACAAACGAGTGTAGCACGCTAGAGGCTGTACTATCAATGAGAACATCTATATGAGGTAAAGGAAAATCATCCTTAGGGGAAGCCTTGTTCAAATCTCTATAGTCCACACAGACCCTTATTCTTCCATCTTTCTTTGGCACGGGTACTATGTTGGCTAACCAATTTGGATATTCTATCACTTTAAGGAACTTCACTTGTATTTGCTTAGTGACCTCTTCTTTAACCAATTCAGCCCACTCAGGTCTTAATCGCCTAAGCTTTTGTTTGACAGGTTTCATGTGAGTGTGAGTTGGAATATGATGCTCGGCTATGTCTCGATCTATTCCAGGCATATCCTCATAAGACCAAGCAAACACTTCTTCATATTTTTTGAATATTTTTTCAAATCTCTCTCTCTCATCAGGAGTAAGGTTGGATGCTATGCTAATATTTTTAGGATTTTCAGTTGTTCCCAAATTTAATGATTGTGTGTTAACAGAATTAACATTAAAGATGTTCATGTAACTGCTATTTGAATGTATGCAACCATCAGGAGAAACATCACACAAGTAAGCAAAATCAGACTTTATTGCATTCATTTTGGAAAAGAAAACATCATCATCCTCATACAAAGCAGAAAAATTAAAATCAAAATTAAAATCATTGTTCTCAGGATCATAAAGCAGGATGTCTTCAAACTTTTCTTCGACCAAGGCAGCAATCTCTTCCGGAGTCTTCTCGGCTTTCAGGACAGCTTCATTCTTCACTTTTGGATTGGATTCTTTGCTGGTTGGCAGGGTGAGTTCTTTCTTCACTTGCTCCACTAGCTCGGCAACATCTGCAAAAATTTCAAAACCTGGGATTAACTTACCCATGAACATGATCGGCTCGGGCTTTCCTTGGAGTGGTCCCATATCTGGAGCGTTGACAAAGATCTCTTCAAGTGGTGGGAAGCTCATCTTCTCACTCTTCTTTGGCTGGACATCGTTGTCTTCATCATATCCCAACCCTTTTTTGGAAGTTTGAGTTCTAAAATCTGGCAACTTTGTCAAACCGGCCTTACTCTTTCCAAGACCAGCTCCGGGAAGGTAGTTCATGTTCTTCATCATATTCAAGACTTTGGAGTCCACTACTTCATCATCAAAAATTGCAACTACTTGAAAACCATTGAGAGGCCTCTCAATCATTAGAGCTTTAACAATCTCATTATCTTCAGCTTCAATGACCACTGTCTCATCTCCGTTGGGGAACTTGATCTTTTGGTGAAGGGTGGAAGGAACTCCACCAAGAGGATGAAACCATGGTTGCCCTAAGAGTAAGGCGAAGGTAACCGGTATGTCTAAAATAACAAACTCAATAATAGATTCAATTGGACCAACCTTGACAGTGGCTTTGAAAGTTCCTTCGACATGCCTCTTAGTGTTGTCATAAGCACGAATTGTTACCTCAGTTGAGTTTAGATCTCTTGTTGACATGGCTAGCTTTGGCAATATCTTAAGTGGACAAACATTTATGGCAGACCCATCATCAACCATTACGTAAGGAGTCCTCTTCCCCTTGACTTCTATTTTGATAAAGAGAGGGCAGATGTGGTCTCTCCCCTCCTCCGGTAAATCCGCATCTGAAAAAGAAACTGCTCCCATATTAACTTCGATCTTCTCTTAAATCTCTTCACATTTCATTACCCCTCCAATTTTTATGAAGTTGATCAGCTCCTCTAGTGTCATGGAGGTAGAGATTGGCATGCTAGCCAAGGCTTTGGCCATAGTTTCTCGGTGCTGTTTAGAAGTAGCTAATAGTTCCTAAATGCTAAGCAAGTGTTCTTTTCAATTGCTTGAGCACAGCATCATCTTCTTCTACTTCAACTTCCTTTCCCTTATTAGTTTTTACCTCCTTAGGTGGCCGGATCTAGTGTTCATCACCTCATCTTCTTCAGGCTCGGACCAAGTCCACTCCTCCTTCTTAGATACAATATCATCATCACTATCACTTGAATCCCAAAATCCGTTGACAACACAAATCGTTACTTCTCCATCCATCATAGCTTGTTTAATTTCACCAAATACCTCTTCTTCTTTGGTTGCTTCTCTACCCACATCTTGAAAAGAAGACATGACAAAATCCTCATGCAAACCTTCTCCAATCATGAAGGTTACTGGTGGTGGTACCCTATTGAATTTTGGTAATGGGTTGTCTTTAGTGTTTGGTTTGTTGGGCTCGGGTAGCTTCCCATTATCAATTAGATTTTGGATCTCATATCTCAACCTCACACATCTATCCGTGTCATGCCGTTGCATTTGGTGAAATTGACAAAATGCTTTAGTGTCAAAATTAGGTGGGAGATGGTTAGGCAAAGGACGAGGATTTAAGGGTTGTAGCAATCCCTTTATTTGAAGCTTATTGAGAACCCAAGACATCGGTTTTTCCAATTCCAAAAATTGTCTCCTCGTTCCTTGGTTAGTAGCATTAACACCGACGGCTTTTTGCATGCTTTGGCTACCAGATTGATAGCTCCCTTTCTCATTCCTTTTTGTTGCAAAATTGCTCTTCTCCCTTTCCCATTCTTCAATTTGCAAACCAGCTTGGAGAAGGTCTTTGAAATCACGGATGAGTGTATGAGACATCCTCTCACAAAGACTAGGCAATATCCCTCTCACAATCATCCTTATTTGATCGGATTCACCAGGCCTCTTCTTGAGTAAAGCAGCCTTGTTTCTCCATCTCTTCACATAATCCACAAAGTTCTCATTTGACCTTTGCCTAATGGACTCCACTTCCATTAAGGTAACTTCCAACTCGACATTATACCCATATTGCTGGATGAAGGCCTTGTATAGCAAATCCCAATTTTTTTGTGTTCCATCATCTAAGGTATTGAACCAATTTTGGACAACATGGTCCAATGAGAGCATGAAGTACCTTAGAGTTTGAGCCAAAGTAGCTCGGGCAGACTGCATAGCAGTGATATACTGCTTCACATGGAGATGAAGATTTCCAGTACCATTGTATCTAGCAAAGGAAGGCATCTTGAACTTATAAGGGACCTCTTCATCTTGTTCAAATAGTTTATCGATCTCAAACATCTCTTCGATTTTCAACTTCTTCTCAAATTTCTTTTCTAAATCAGTAATAATCTTTTCAATATCAGAAGTTTCGGTCTTCTCCATAGTCGATCTTTCAATAATCTTCGGTTCCTTTTTCTTCTCTTGAGCATTTTGGTAGTATTGAACCCAATCATCATCATCATCAATGATCACTTTTTCATCATAAAAAACTACTTCACCAACTTTAGTCTTCCCTTTGTCCTTTGGCTTCTTAGTGCTAGCAGATGCCTCGGCATGATTCTCTAAAATTGCTGTCAATTGGTTCTTCATGGTCTCAGCTAGGGCCTCTTTTATTTCTTCCATCTTAGCGTTGAGGGCCTCATCCACCATCCTTTGAATTTGTTCTGGCTCCATTATTTTTGGTGAGCAAGTGATTGAGTCGTTGCTAGATACTTCGTCTCTGGCATAGGTCGGATTGTTGTAAGCTTTTGAACTGTCGTAATCCAAGGCTGTGAGCCAGAGAGGATCAATGATGTGAGATGCAAATGTATGCATGTATGCATGTATGAATGAATAATCAACGAAGAAAGATAATTAGGACGTTCCTTCCAACCTTATAACATCCACACACGAATGGCGAGTCTCTTTTCCTAGGTATGTGGTTAACAAAATACCAACATGGGGTATCTTATTTTCGAATAATTCCCTCGAACATTTTAACCAATAGTTATATTTTTGAAAATGGAAATCCATCCATGATAATTCCCATTAATTAGGTTTTAATCCATTCAACCAACTAAAGTAGCTTTTATGCTATATTGGATTAAAACTAAATTAAGAGGTTTATTATAGATAGATTTCTCACTTGAAAAAGGTAACTAATGATTCATGCCAAAAACAAGCCTATGGTTAATTTATTCTTAGTGTAAACTAGGCCCACAATTGATTTTGGTATTTCTTAACTGACCTAAATATTTTTGCAAGCTCTTTGTAAGAAGAGGTTGGATAAAAACAATTTTGTTTCTAAGCCCATTATAAAAAGATTTTAGAAAAATGATTTTGGGCTTAGTATTTGAGCCATGAGCCAAAGAATTTTTGATATATTTTTAGAAAAGTTTTATGTCCAAAGACCATCTTGAAAAATTTTGAAAATAGCTTTGGTCTTTTGGATTTTCTAAAGAAAAATTTATTTTGAGCTTACAATGTACTTAGGTCATATTAGAAAAATAACAAACCAAATAAGCCATGATTTAAGCCAAGATAAATGAACCATAGTCAAACAACAAGCATTTGGGGCAAAACCTAAGGAAAGTAACTAGGTCAATTACATGAACTTTAGTCTTTGGGTAAAAAGGCTTAGGTTCCCGTAGCAAGTATATACCAAATGGCACGAGGCTATGAGTGGTTATGCCATGCTCGATCTCCATACCTTGAGTGAAAGTATGGTATCCCTTACATAACACAACATGGGTAACACGGGCAACCTAACTCACGCACACAATGCAATCTAATATGATGCAATGGTTAATATCATTATAAGAAAGAATAGAATAATATAAAGACCAACGAAACCAACTTCTCTTATCCCCAGTGGAGTCGCCACTGTGAGCGGGGATTTTTGCCTCCACTCCCGGTGGAATGGTTCTTGCAACTTCGGCACTGTTTAGGCTCGGGGCCTTAGAGAACACGGACCTAAGTCCAGAGAAAATGGAGTCACCACCCGGACGGGCCGGGAAAAAAGAAAGGGGTGGATGACTTGATTCCTAAGGAATCCCTAACTCCCTAATGGGTTCGGAAAGTTGGGTACATGTGGGGAAGGTGAGAAATGGCCCAGCACTCCCATAACGCCTGGTTCATTAGAACCGTCCTCCTTTACAGGTCTTAATATTATAAAATTCTTAAATATAACAATATTATCCATATTACACACAATAATTAAAATAAAGCCTCAATATATTAAAATCAAAATAAGGTCCAAGCAAAATAAATAAATGGACACCCATCCGAAGATGGAAACATGTTCTTACATCACATGCCTAAATAGGACACCTAACGAAAGGTAGAAACGTGCCCTTTACATTGGTTCTAAAATAGAAAAGCGACTTAAATTACATGATATTTAACTAATGAGGTACCCACCAAGTGGAAACATACCTCTTACAATATTTGGAAATCTAAATAAATTGATAAAAGTAAATTACCATTCATCATAAATAAATCGTTCATCATAGGTATTAAACACCAATAGAAAGTAAACATCCATCCATGACAAATTAAATAAACTAAGCATTGAACTTAAATAAATTAAAGCATATAAAATAAATCAAAGCATAATCAAATGTAGAATTAAATAAGGCAAATAAAAATCTAAATTATAACTACTGTTTCCATTTAGGGTTCTTTATTTCATGTGTTAGGGTTTTGGAATTTATGGAATTTAGGCTACTGTGACTAAAATGGATTAAAGATTTTATGTTTTAAAAGGTTGATAAAGTTCTTTGATTAACCAAATTAATGTTTGGATGGTGAAATCATGAAACTAGGGTTTGAACACTTTAAGATACTTTTGATTTGTGGTTTACGATTAATGAATTGTTGATTTAAGCTTACTGTGTAAAAAGTATAACATTTATGTTTATAAAGTTCTTTAAGTTTAAAGGATTTGGGTTTAGAAAAATTAGGGTTTAGTTTAGCTAGTTTAAGGTTTATTGTTTTGAGTTTTGGAATTGAATTAGGATTTTAAGACTTTTGAATTAGGGTTTCGGGTAATGAGTTATTTTTAGGATTTGGAAAAAATAATTGATAATTTTATGAAGTTTTATGAATTCAAACAAAACGATTTAAAGTTTATAAAAGCAAAAAAGATGTTTTTAAGGATTTTTGGAAGGAAACAGAACACAATTTTGGGTTTTGATAATTTGGAATGCAAATCTTGGTTTTGGGGTTTTGAAGAAATAAAACTAATATCTTTAAACTTTTTGAAAAATAAAGCAACGATTTAAGATTTTCATACTTCAGAAAAGGTGAATTGAGGTTATTAGGTTTTTAAATTGAAAGAAACAATTGTATTATCTAGCTACCGTGACAAAATAAAAAAAATTAAGAATTCAAACCTTATTTTGTAAGTTTCACCAAAAATTGCTTCTTGGATGAACAAGGTCAAAGACAAGCCTTTTTGCCTTTGAATTGCTTAAGTTGTTTTTCTGTTCTCTCAAAAAATCAGCTTGATTCAAGGTTTTCCTTCACAGATTCGAATCCAATCTTTCTCAAGTTTCTGTCCAATTTTTTCCTTCTTTTTTCCTCTTTATTTCTTCTTGATTTTTTGTGTTGTAATTGTACTTATTTATAGAAGTTTTTCTGGTTTAATTCTAGTTGCTCACGGCATACATTATTCATTAAGAAAAGGAAACCAAAACCTACTTGCATTTGGTTTCGGAAAATTTGCATCGAAAAAATTTCGCTGGCGAAAAAAAACTGCTGCGGAAAAATTGCGCTGGCAAAAAAATTTTGCCGCAGTTGGCTGCGGCAGAGGGCGAGGAACGGCCTGCGGGCGAAATGGCCCAAGGCCATGCCCGCGCTGGTTTTCGGCGACGAATTTTTCGTCGCCGATTTTTATTTTTATTTTTTGATTTTTATTTGTTAATTTTTATTTATTATTAATAAAATTAGACACTAAAGCAAAAATTATTTAATTAAGATAACAAAAATTATTTTGGATCAAATAAAATATATTAGACAACACAAAAATTATTTTGGACTAAATAAAATATATTGGACCGGACTAGGTCAAAAATTAAGGGTCTACACATGTTTAACCAGTATAGTATATACTTAAGTAATTTATTGCTTATATGTTTTAAAAGGAGACATGAAACTATTATTCATAAAATTAGTATGTGAATTTTAATGTGAATTATGTTGAGTAGTTTTAAGATTCACTAACTTAGATAGTTACCAAAGTAATCTAAATTGATGAATCTTATAATAGTTAAACTATATAAAAAAAGAATAAATTGTTATTAGACAATTTATAGATATAAAGTTCACTGGTTTAGATAGTTTCCAAAGTAACCTAAATTAGTGAACTATATATTATTAAATTGTATAAAAAAATTAAGGGAGACTTATAAAGAAATAGTATTTTGAGAATGTTTATAATTAGGAGATTGAAGCTAGCCCAAAGGAGAGTCACTTTCTACTAATTATAAAATAATAGTTTTTATTTTGTGTTATTTAGAAAATGCCCAAAGGTAACATGTAAATAACATAAATAACAATGTAATTTTAAGCTCCCTCCATGTGAATACTAGATATGCTAGAAGTTTACCCAAAGGAAAACTATAGTTATATTAATAGTTCATCGTTATATATTTTAAGTTTGTATTTGAGGCATTATTGTGAGCATTATTCTGTTTTGTATAGTCCCCACTTATTTATACTCTCTTGCATATGTAATGATAATATTTGATAGATCAAATTTTTCTGAGTGGCATGAAAGTGTTCAATTCTCACTAGGTGTACTAGATCTTAACCTAGCTTTGATAACTGAAAAACCACCTGAAGCTACCGATAAAAGTACTCCGAGCATGTGGAGCAATTAAAAAGCCTAGAAAAGATCAAATAGACTTAGTCTTATGTTCATTAGAATGACCATTACCAATAATATCAAGACCTCCCTTCCTCAAACTGAGATCGCTTCAGAATTTCTAAAATCTATTAAAGAGTACTGTAAACGACCTGATAAGTCCCCCATGGGCATATTGATGGCTGAATTGACTACCATGAAGTATGATGGTCAGAAAGATATTCAACAGCATATTCTGCACATGACTAAAAAGGCTGCAAAATTAAAAGCACTAGGCATGAATATGAATGAGTCCTTCTTAGTATAGTTTGTCCTTAACTCACTTCCATCATAGTTTTCTCCATTCAAGATCCATTATAATACTAACAATGATAAGTGGAACTTGAATGAGCTTAGTAGTAAGTGTATTTAGGAGGAAGTGAGATTAAGACAAGATGGACAAAATCTTGCTCTTGTTGTAACTCATGGAACCATGAAGAATAAAGGCAAATTCAGAAAAAGAAAGCACAACCCACTAAAGAAAAATGGACCTGGAGAAAGTAGCCAAAGTCATGAAGGTAAATTCATTGTAAAATGCCACTTTTGTGGTAAGAAAGGACACATGAAGAATGAATGTAACAAACATAAGAATTGGTTTGAAAAGAGAGGTATAAATCTTTCTTTTGTATGTTATGAATCAAATCTTGCTGAAGTTCCTTCTAATACTTGGTGGATTGATTCTGGAGCCACAACTCATGTTACTAATTTAATGCAGGGATTCCTTATAACTAGAAAATCAAAGGAAAGTAAAATGTTCCTCTATATGGGAAACTGACTCAAAGTAAAAGTGGTAGTTGTTGGTACCTATTGCTTACTTTTAGAGATTAGTTATCAGATGAATCTTTTAAACACTTTTTATGTACGTTCAATTCCTATGAATTTAATTTCTTTATCCAAATTAGATGATGTTGGATATTTAGTTTATTTTGGTTATGGAAAACTTATTTTGATGTTTAATTCAATGACAGTCGGTTCTGGTATTTTATATGATGGTTTATATAAAATTTGTTTGAATCATGAATTTGCACAAGCTTTAGTTATCCTGCATTCAAATGTTGGTTTAAAACATGGATTAATTAATGAAAATTCTTCATTCTTATAGCACAAAAGACTAGAGAATATCTCTAGGGAAAGAATAGAGAGATTAGAGAAGGATGGAATTTTACAAAATATTGAGTTTACTAATTTCCAAGTATGTGTGGATTGTATAAAAGAAAAACAAACCAAGCATACAAAGAAAGGTGCCACGAGAAGTAATGGGCTTCTTGAGATAATTCATATATATATTTGCGGACCACTCTCTATTCCTTATTTTATAGGAGGGAGATATTTTATCACCTTTATATATGATCTGCCTCAATATAGATATGTATATCTAATGCATGAAAAGTCTCAAGCCATTGATATTTTTGAGATGTATATTACAAAGGTTGAGAGACAATTAGATAAAAAGATTAAAATTGTGAGATCAGATTGAGGTGGTGAATACTATGGTAGATATGATGAATCAGGATAAAATCCTGGTCCTTTTGCCAAATTCCTAGAAAAGCATGACATTCGTGCTCAATACACAATGCTAGGTACACCACAGTAGAATGGCGTTGATGAAAGGCATAATCACACATTAATGGAAATGGTTAGGAGTATGATGAGTTACTCTACCATACATATTTCTTGTGGGGCGAAGCTTTAAAGAACGTAATATATATTTTAAATAGAGTTCCTAGTAAAGCAGTTCCAAAAACTCATTTTGAGTTATGGACTGGTAGGAAATCTAGTTTGAAACATATACATATATGGGGTTGTCCAGTAGAGGCAAGAATCTTCAATCCACATGAGAAAAAAGTTAGATTCAAGAACTATTTCTGGATATTTTATTAGTTATCCAGATAAATTAAAAAGGGTATAGATTTTACTGTCCTAACAATAATGTGAGAATAGTTGAAACCGGTTATGCTAGATTCTTATAGAATGGCGAAATTAGTAAAAGTAATGAACCAAGAAAAGTAGATATTGAGGAAATTAAAGTGGATATCCCACCACCCTTTTTACCTTAAGGAATTTTTGCTCCTCAACCTATTCAATAAGTTGAAGAAAATGAGCAACATAATGGTTCATTAACTTAAGAAAAATGTTGCCATTGAAAATATAGTAGATACACCACAACCAGATTTTTTGAGAATATCTCAAAGGATAAAGAGACCCACCATTTCAAATGATTATGTGGTATATCTACAAGAATCTGATTTTGCTATTGGGATAAGGAAAGATCCGGCCTCATTTTCAAAGGCCATGAAAAGTGATGATTCTAATAAATGGATAAAAGCCATGAATGAAGAATTGAAATCTATAGACCATAATGATGTTTGGGGTCTTATTGATTTGCCCGATAATTATAATCCCGTTGGTTGTAAATGGATCTTTATGACCAAGTGCGACTCCAAAGGCATTATCGAACGATTTAAAGCTAGACTAGGGGCCAAAGGTTTTACTCAGAAGGAGGGAATAAATTATAGAGTTACTTTCTCTCTAGTTTCTAAAAAGGATTCGCTTAGAATCATTATGGCCCTTATAGCTCATTTTGACTTAGAGTTACATCAAAGTGAACTGCCTTTTTGAATGGGAATTTGAATGAAGATATCTATATGGAACAAAGAAAGAAAAGAAACACTTAGTTTCCAAATTAAAGAAATTCATTTACAGTCTTAAACAAGCTTCTAGGCAATGGTATATTAAGTTTAATGATATCATCACATCTTTCGAATTTAAACAAAATGTTGTTGATCAGTGTGTATATTTGAAAGTTAGTGGGAGGAAGATAATATTTTTGATATTGTATGTGGATGATATTTTGCTAGCGAGCAGTGATCTTGGTTTATTACGTGAAACCAAGGAATATCTCTCTAAAAACTTTCAGATGGTTGATATGAGTGAGGCAAACTATGTTATTGGCATAGAGATCTTTAGGGATCGATATCGAGGACTGGTAGATTTATCTCAAAAAGGTTATATTGATCGAGTTTTAGAGAAATTTAATATGCAATCATGTTTAGTAGATATTACACCTATTTCAAAAGGTGACAAATTAAGTAAAAAGCAGTGTCCCAAAAGTAACTTTAAAAGGGAGAAAATGAAGAAAATTCCTTATGCATAAGCTGTATGGAGTTTGATGTACGCTCAAATATGTACTAGACTGGATATCAGCTATGCAGCTAGTATGTTAGGAAGATACCAAAGTGATCTAGGATTCAATTACTAGAAAGCTACAAAGAAGGTCATGAGATACTTACAAGGGACATAAAAATATACGCTCACATATAAAAGATTAAAATAATTAGAAGTGATTGGATACTCTGATTCAGATTATGGTGGTTCCCTTAATAGCTTAAAGTGAACTTCAGATTTTGTCTTTATGCTAGCTAATGGGACAATCTCATGGAAGAGTGTAAAACAGTCAATTACTGCCTCATCTATGATGAAAGCTGAATTTGTTACTTGTTTTGAAACCTTAAATCATGCTTTGTGGTTGCGGAATTTCATCTCAGGGCTTGGTGTTGTCTACTCTATTACCAAGCCATTGAGAATTTATTGTGACAACATTGCAGCTGTTTTCTTTTCTAAAAATGGCAAATACTCTAGTTGATCAAAACACATGGACTTAAAGTACTTCATTGTTAGGGAAAGAGTTCATAAACAACAAGTGTCAATTGAAAATATTAGTACCACTCTTATGATTGTCGATCCATTAACTAAGGGATTACCTCCAAAAATGTATATGGAACATGTTATGAGGATGGGTCTTTTAAGTAATCTGTAACATGTATGATAATAGATATTTTAGTGGTTGTGTAATTGACATTTTTTGTGCATTAAAGTATGTTTATGTTCTTTCTTGTTTTTCAATTATGGGTGAACATTTTATTATTTGATCAACAAAAAATGTTATGACAAGATAAATTATAGGGGTTGTTTTGACTTGATGGACTGAGTTTGCAAGGATTATTGATGTGTAGTACATAAAAGGAAATATGATAATAAAATTATGTGACCCTATGACTCGCATTTATAATCTAAGTTTATTTCAGTATTATAGTATAGAACTTTGGGTTTGTTGGCTATTTTATCAAAATTTATGAACACGTGTCAAATTCTTTTATTAAGTTTAATAAATATATTTTTTGATATATAAAAATATATATTATATGTTACAGTTTTCATAATTAGTTTAGTGGACTAAGTGGGAGAATATTAATTCCACGTAAATTAAGTGGATGATCCACTAACTTAGTATTTTAATTTTTGTAAACTTATCAACTTATAGAATTTGTAGCCAACTAAATTATCCATTAAGTTATAGATAACTATGTATTAAAGATAAGATAATGCCTTGATGGAGTGCGTAATCTTTTAAAATAAAGATAATAGTTATCACATTCAGTTTTTTACTGAAGGTTTCTAGCTCTATTCTCTCGTCTATAAAGAGCATAGAAAACCCTTTGTGACCATGAGCGAAAATTCCATCAATAAAAGTTCTTAAAATTCTGTGCATAATAGTTAGATAGAGAGAAGAAGAATGTTTAGAATTAGAGGTTGAAATGAAAAGGGCTCTTCAATTCAACAATGACTGCTTCATCTTTGAACAGTATGTCAATTATTTGGTTATTTTCTTAAGATGTTTTGAATTCAATTAAATAGGGCATTGTGTTCTTTTCTGAATTAAAATTTCTTACAATAAAGAAGTAGTAATAAAATGGGGTAGCCCTTTCATATTTGATTCTCTTTTCGATATTAAATTAGGGTAAGTTTTTTAGCATAAGTTTTTATTTTATAGTTCCATATTGTCATTTTTGCAAATAATGAGGTTGCAAAATAAATAATAGAAAATAGTGAAGAATCTAAAATCACCATCACAGTTACTATCTTTTTCCTTTTTCTACAACATAGCTCACTAATTTTGTTTCTTGTTTCTTATTTGCAAGTCAAATCTAGTCATATACCATCGACTAAAGCAAAACCTGACTTGATATATCCAAATAAAAAAAACTATATAAAACACTTAGAAAAGGTATTTATCTTCCTCCATTGCAGCCTGAGTTTTTTATTTTATTATTGTTGTCTTTAACTGTTGAGTATTATCACTTTCATTCAATTCTTCAATTGTTGTGCATTATAACTTTGATTCAATTAATCCTTAAGAATTTATTTTTGTCCTAAAATTTTGCTCTATTCTGGCATGTGGTGTTGTTGTTTTCTAGCTTATTAATTTCTCAGAGTTTGAAAATTTCTTTAGTCCCAAAAACTTGCTTCGTTGTAGTCCCTTTATTCTTTTTTGGTTTTCTGCATCCCATTTCTGGAATTGGCACATGTTGCCTTGTCATACCATATATATTTTCCTTTTCATCATCCCATTCAAACTCCTAAATCATATTAAGAAAACCAATAAAATGTATAAATAGTATGAAATACATAGAAAATATATAAGCCTCGAAATTAAGCTAAACTTTGTTACATTTCCTAGGTACTATATTAGACAAAGATAGCTACGCATTTATAGATAATAAAAAAAAATCCATTCAGAAGTTACCAACAACCATACATAGAAAAACCTAGTTTTCTCAACTAATGCTGAAGAGACAAAACATAATTATACTGTAATAATCCAATTTTTAAATTATTTTAAAATGATATTTTTAAAATATAAATAACTATTTTTATTATCTAATTAAATTATTATTATTTAAATTATGAAATTATTTAAACAATTATTTATATATTTTTTTAAAAAAAGAAGAGAAATATATATATATATATATATGTGTATGTAATTTAAAAGAAGAGGGAGGAGAGACAGAGGAGAGAGAAAGTGAGGGGGAGAGAGAGCGTTCGATATTTTTTTTAGATCTATTACTGTTCGGTGATCATTTTTTGATACCTCTGGCACAATTAGAAAGTCCATCGTCAGACGAGTCCAACGCCACTAAGTTCACCGCCTTCCGAAGCCGGAGCAGCCCGCACTCTCTGGACCAAGTTGACGCCTCCCGAGAGCTTTCGACGAAGATTCCAGCTGTTTCCTACATCATTCCCGGCAAGATTGGTATTTTTGGAACCATCTCTTCATAAGCTTCATTTTAGTATATCATTTATAAATTTTAGACCATTTTTATGCTCGCCCAGAATTTGGTAACCGTTTCGGCGACGACAACCTTTTTTCGGCGACGATGATACTATTCCAACGATAAAAATAAAAATACATATAATAAATAAATAATAAATATATGTGATTAATGATAGATTAATTAAAGAGGTAGATAGTTAAAAATTTTGAAGTTAAATAAATTTAGAATATATATTTTTAATTAGCTATAATTAAATAAAATTTTATTAAGTAGTTAAATATTAAATGAGAAATTTATTAAAAAAAATTGATTAGTTATAATTATTGTTTATCAATTATAGTCAAATATTTAACATGTTAGATTAAATTATATTGTAATTTTTATGTAAAGATTAAAATTTTAATTGATTATTTAAAATAATAATTATTTACTTTGCTAAGTGATTTAAATTAATTTACTTATAATTATTATTTATCACTACATAGAATTTATCAATTATGTTTATATATAATGTATGAAATCAGTTAATTAAATGAAAATTATTAATTATGAATAAATTGAGTTGATTGTTAAATTTAAATATGTAAATTGATTATTGAATTTTAAATGATTAAATAAAATAGTTGAGCTATTGTATTAAAGTTTATAAACTAATACTTTTATGATTATAATAATCAAATTATTATTACTGTTATTATTATTACTTAATTTAAAACTTAATATAGGTTATTATAATTGAATTAGAGATAAATAAGTAATTATTTTATAATTGAAACAATGTTAATCTCTAAGTGAGTAATATCATAAATAATTATTATAAGTTAAAATAAAACACTGTTAAATAAATAAATTATATATTATTATTAATGTTGATTTAATAAATTATTGTTATTATTATATTAGTGAGGAGTATATTGAGTTATTGATGATTGTCATGGTGGCCCAGATGGGGCAATTGGTTTAATGATAATTATTGCGAGATATTTAGAAGTATTATTCATTATGTTGTTTCATGGGAAATATTCTAGTTATTAGGGAAATTCTTTCAAAATTTTGGCAGAATCTTTAGAGTAATCCATCCATTCATATTCTAATAGGTTTTGTTATCGTATGATAATAATTTTAGGTATTTTTCAAGCGTTAGTCCATACTTCGAGGAGAGTTATCGATTTTCGTCTACTGTGAGTTATATGGATTAATATAATACCTCGCTCCCCTAATTTATATTCATAATTACATTTGCATAAATGCATCTACTGCTTATGCAATATATGTACATCTATTATTATAAGCATAATGTGTATTGAATATGAGTTGATTGTGGTTGATGCATATTCTCCGTGAATGATATGAGACCATACTTGATCTGAGATATGAGTTATGACTCAATGATATTATATAATGATAATGAGATTTCGACTGGCGTGACAGCGAGAGCATTATCATACTCAGTACTGCTTGTCAGTCAGATAGCATTGTTTAGCTAAGACAGTGACAGCGGATCCTATATATTAGAATCTAAGAGAAATGTGTGGACCAAGAAAGCCAGATAAGGGGATCGCCTCCCCAATTTGAAGTTTAATGTGACCCTATTTACTTACCCTTATTCTTGTATGATTATGTAGTTTGTTTGTCTGGTTGTCATTGTATGAACATTATTGGCATGGAAACAATGTATTAAATTAATTGCTATATAGCTCATTGAGTCGTACGCACATTTATGTTCACCATTTTTCCTAAATTGCAGGTTGAGCATAGGAGTACTGCTTATTCAAGTCATCTTACCTTTTTAATCCCTCGACAAGAATTATTCAATTATTTATTTTATTATTTATCTATTTCACCTTATTATATTTTAAAACTCTGCATGGTACTTCTTTCATTATCTATCTTTCTATTTAATTTTGTTGTTTAGTCAAATATATTTATTAACTAATGTTTGATGAAGAGAGATTGTATTAATAGTATGTTAGCCAAATGATCTCAATTTTGATCCTTGACTTATTTAACATGTGTTTAAAGAACCTTGTTGTAGGATTAGGTTGTTTCAAATAAAGTTGAACAGAGCATATTTAGAGGTCGCACAAGACATGGAGATGACTGCCCCATTCAATTGAAGGATGAAACCATATCATAGTAGGGTTCGCGGTCAGAAACTCGACCACAGTCGCGACCGCACTCCCACAAGAGCGACCGTCCTACAATAATGGACGACCGCAACATTAGAAATCCAAATCATCCAAATTCTAGTAAGGTTCGCGATGACAAGAACGGTGAAGAATATGGCCTCGCTTACCACTCTAGCGACCGCCCTTCAGTCTCTGCGACCGCGCTGATGATTCAAGAGAAATCTGCCTAAACTGACAGTAGTGTTCGCGTCCTAAGGTGCGTCCAGAAGTTTAACGTGAGTCTCTCAACTAGACCACGAACTGGCACCTAGAGCGACCGCGAAATTCATATTTAGGCGAACTTTCATTTTGCCCAGTTAAAGAATGCCACGTGTGATGACCGTTGCAAACCCACCTCAGCATTCAAAAAGGGCGACCGCACCTATCCTATGCGCGACCGTCCCGACAACCACAGCATGGGCAAGATTCCTGCAGCAGAGCACTTAAATTCGACCGTTGAAGCAAATTTGAATGTAGCGACAGTCCCTTGTCCAAGGGCGACCGCGTGAGACATGAACGTGACCATCATTGTATCAAGGAGGACCGCAAACTGCTTCGAACAGTCTATTGAAACAAGGTCTAAACTGACAAGACTTAATTCTCACTATCTATAATGGCTAGTCAGACCACATTGGCTATAAATACATTACTATTCTGTTAAGAATAAAAAGAGAAAAAGGAGAGAATCAAAATTTTTATAGCCAAGCAACATATTTTCTTTTACTCCAATTTACATTTGAATTGTAATGAATGTTAGGTGTAAGCATTGAAAACACCATTGTAAAAGTTTGAGTGTGAGCTTGAAAAACACTTAGGTTGTGAGAGTAAGCCTAGAAAAACTCTTGTATAAGCCTAGAAAAACTCTTGTAAAGATTGTGAGAGTAAGCCTAGAAAAACTCTTGTAAGGGTTGTGAGAGTAAGCCTAGAAAAACTCTTGTAAAGGTTGTGAGAGTGATTGATGTTTCTATCTAGATTAGTGATTAGTGAAACCTTAACAAGTTGTTAAGGAAGTGGATGTAGGATTGAAGAAAATCCGAACCACTATAAATCTTGTGCGTTCTTTCTTCTACTCAAATTAATTTGCTAATATTCTACTCACTGCTAATATTTATCACCCCTCCCCCCTCTTGGTTGCCATCTTGGGACAACATGGTATAATATTAGCAGGTTTGTTTCGATTTGAGATAGTGATTGATGTTTCTATCTAGATTTCTTAAGAAATGAGCTATCAAGCTGACTACGGATTCCTAAAGCCACGTGCTTTCCCGTTCTCTAGTGCCGGCCACATGCCTTTCAGTTTGGGTTGTGACATATACCATAAGAAATCCTACAAATGTTCGACAACAAAAGCTAAAGCCCAAAAATTTCACTGCCTAGGAAGAATCTTAGTCGTGCATCAGTCTGGAATAACCAACCTCAGATCCCTTATCTCAATAGAAACATCAAAAGCTCTACTAATAACTCATTCCAGTCTCATGCACCACCTTTTCACTTCTTCTAACTCATCACAAACCCTTCCATATGCAACACTTATTGCAACAGGGTAGCAAATTCTTCCACATACATATTTCTAAAATTTTCTAATTCAGGGCTTTGTAGTCATTTATTTCAAAAGTGTACTCAGCCCTAAAATATTCCAATGCATTCAAGGATGCCAAGTTTCTTGCATGATCATATCCTCCTATGCTCATCCTAATTACTTTCCCAATACGTTTATCTCCCTTTATATCTCAATAAGGAAAGATACAAGAAGTAAATCTATGAGGCTCCCTAAACTGCAAAATTTCATAATATCGTCTAGGCAACTCTAATTGATTCAATGTCTCAGCCAAGATAAGTACATAGGGAATATTAATTGCTATCACCTCAGGATCTAGTCTGACTTAAAATTAAAATGGAAAACAACATATTAAAGAAAGTCAACAAGATGCAAAAGAGTGAAAAAAAAATTCACAAAAAATCAAGTAAAATCAAGCTTGCCTCTAAAAGCACTTGACTTTAACACCTAATGCAGAAAACAAAAAAATTAACATGTTTGACATAATTAAAATTAAGTTACTTTATTTTCTAATATACTTTTTTTTTGTTGATGTTGTCATTTTCATGCCATTTAAATCATTCTCGAAAATTGTGTCATTTATATTTTAATTTGAATCATATTTTCATAAGTGTCATCAAAATCAAATTTTCTTATTTATGCATTCATATTTAGAACAATTTATTATAATAATAACAAACATAACAAAAACAAATAGTATTTACTATTCTATTCAACTATAAAATCACTGCATTTTAGTTATAGTACAAAATGTAGAAGGAAAATTGTATTTATAGCACTATTAGTAGTAATCATTTGCCATTTAATTTATTAATTCATTCATTTATTTCTCAATAGTTTGTGTCCCTATGATATTTAATTCCATTTTCTTTAATTTATTTCATTTATCTGTGAACATATTACGTGTCTTTTTCATATTTAATTCTATTTTTTTTTACCAAATATTCCCATGACACCATAAAACGAATGTATTAATTTCTTATTAACAATCTCTCTCTTTCTTTAAAAGCTGTTATAATTTCCATTCCACTCATCAATAGCTGTAAAAATTCTTAATCTGAACTGTCAACAAAGGAAGCACAAATAGAAACCAAGCATACACCAAGCAACCTCTGAACAAACATTTGCCACCTTACCATAATAAACTTGATTAATCTATTTTTTGCATTGGTTAGCGTTCACTCAACTTTTCTGATTGCTATACAAAATGCAATTAACTTTTTTGTTATTCTGATTACTTGAATTATTATTGTTATATTCACTAATAAGGACAAGCACGGCGGAAAAAGAAAATCTAAAGAAGCTCATCCTATTTCACGGAACAACCCAATACAAATAAGGGCATATTTAGCATCTCACATATAATATAAATAGTATTTTTTGCTTGACGTTTAAATTATATAATAGATTACCTAGTTTTAACTTAATTAATATTAAATATATAAAAATTAAAATAATTAAAATCAACTACTACTTTAATTACATTTAATATATTAATACACATTAAATCTAATTATATAGTTTATATAATTAATATAGATACATAATATTTTATATTAATTATTTTTTTCTCCCTCTATATATAGTCAAATACACTCACACATTACAAAACCTTATATTAATTATATTATAGTAATTATAATACTAGTAGTTTTAACTTAAGTAATGTTTAATACATGAGAAACTAAAAAAACTTAAAATAAAATTAAAATCAACTACTCTTTTAATTAAATTTAGCATGTAAATATAATAAGTATAATTATATAGTGTTTATTATGTTAATACATGTATACACATCTATACACACAAGTTGTAATATTTTATATTAATTATTTTATTATATATACATATACAAACAAACTCACACATATATAATAAAGTACCCGCGCGATACTGTGAGTATTTTTACTCAATATACATATACTAATTTTCATATTTTATAATAACTTTAAATAAATATTCATAAAAAATTAATAATTATATATTTTTTATTTAATAATAGATTTAAAGTGATTAATACATAATAATTTTTTCATTTGTATGCCTACAAACAAAATAAATATTATAATTTTTAATGAGATAATTAAAACAAAAATAATTTATAGAAATATATTATGTACAATAATAGTATAAATTAAACTTAATAAAATAACCCTAATCTAGGATGGCCTGATGTGATGAATCTTATGAGTATTATATATATATATATATATATAATAATCTCTATTTTAAAAGTACAAATTAACTCATATATATCAATTAATTTATCTTGGTTAGTGAAATGTTTATGTATTTCCAATTTATACAAAACAGGTCAATATTAAAATTTACTAGGTTTATTGGTTAATTTCATATATATTAATGTAAAAGTCTAAAATATTATATTATATTATCTAATTAACCAATAAATAGTAACTCTAAAAGATTAATAAAAATTGAAGTTACATGTTGTGATAGGTGTTATATATATATATATATCAAAGTATTTGTGATAGGTGTTTTGAATTTAACTTTCTATTTCTCTCTTGTATAAATAGAATGTTAACTTTTATCAATTAATTTATGTATATGTATCTTAAACTAATAAATTCTAACAATCAAAAACCAATTTACATAATTTATAAATCAAGTCTAAAGTTATATATATTTTTCAGGTTAATAAGGCCAAATGCATAATTGGTTTTTTTATCATCTTGACTCGTATTTCTAAATTAATATGCAATCTCAATATGAGTAACGAATTTGATTGTTGAATTAAATGAAGCGAAAAGTTAAAAGTTAAAACTTTTAAAAATTTTAAATAAAATATGTTGTAGTTACATATTATATTAAGGTTGTCAGTGATAAATATGTACATTAAAATGGAAAGATTTTTAATTTATTTTTGTCAAAAAAAAATTATTGCAAACTTTAAAGTGAGAATGATTATCACCTATAAGATACTTATATATATATATATATATATATATATTCCCTAATTAATTTATTGAAATTATTAGATTTATTTGATTGTGTAAAAAGTTAAAAATAAAATTGAAAGGATTAAATTTCTTGTAGAAAGTTAAACTCATATAAACTACTGTTTTATCTCTATTGATAATTAAATATAATATTAAAGGAAATAATTTATTATCTAATTTATGCAAGTCCAATAGATTTTTTTATAAATATAAAGAATAGTGCTATAAATAAAAAAACAAATCAAATTTAATACTTTAATTAGATTATGCTGTTGACTAATACTACCGCATCCTATTTAAACTGTCGCATTCAACTCATATACATTTATTAAAAAATAATTAAATTTTATTAATATTATACAAAATTATTTTGAATAGATTAAAATATCGTCCATTAACTCATTAATGTTAAAAATATTTTACTCTCACTTTATTAATTAACTTATTAATAATAAGGATATAATTAAAAAAAGACTAATTAATTTTTATTAAGGATATAATTAATTTTTATCTTATTAATAATAAGATAATTTTTTTTTTACAAAAGCGATAATTTAAATAGAACAAATGTAGTATATAATAAAATATTTTAAAATTATGACTCATATATAAAATGCATATAATTAGGATAAAATAGTTTACTTTTTAGAAAATCTAGTATAATTCTGAAGAATAAATTTTGGGGAAAACTTATTTTATTGTCCAATATTTTTTTTTATTTTTTATTTTTGAGATATTGCAATATTATTTTTAAATTGGAATAAAAACATTTATTTTCTGAAAATTATAGTAAATAATTATTCTAAGAAGTTATAATATTTAGGAAGAATACTTATTAATATTTGAACAAGGGGATGCTTAGGAAAATTTGAATAAATAGAAAAAATTGATATAAGAGTGATAGAAAATAATTATTTTAAAATTATATATTTATATTATTATAATTATTTTTTAAAATTTTTACTAAAATATAAAATATAAATTCGTTTGTCTTTATAAATTAATATTTATAATTAGTTAGTATTATACAATTCAATCATTAAGAGAATATAATTAATTAATATTTTAAAAACTTTTTTATAACGAAGCCATAACACTTTCTATAAATTTGACAATATTATTTAATATTTGTAATATATCTATAATATGTTAATATTTTTAAGGTGACCAGCATTAAATCATATTAAATAATACTCTCCCTATTATATAAAAATAATATCATTTTTTTATCTCAAATTATAGCTCACTTACTATTTTATGTCATTTTAAAATTTAGGAATGAGTAAAAAAATTAAAAATCAACCAATCCGATTGTCATCCGATAAACTCGACTAACCATATTGGTTTAAACCAACTAAGTTGATCAGTTTCAGTTTATATATTTATCGAAAAAATAGACCAAACTAGATAAATTTAATAAAAATCTGACCAAACCGACCAAATCAACAATTATTAGTCGATTTAAAATTTTTTTTTCGTTTACTATTAAGTGATTGGGCTGATCGAGTCTTAAAGCCTGACCAACTTGACCGATGCTCATGTCTATTAAAATTAGATGAATTATGTATTTTATTATTATTTATAATAATATTAAATACATTATTACATATTAGTTATTTTAAAATGTATTGTATCCAGTCAACTCGACTGATGCTCGCAAAATTAGATGAATTATGTATTTTACTATTATTTATAATAATATTAAATACATTATTACATATTAGTTATTTTAAACTGTACCGTACAGTTACAAAAAGAAATGATTTTATAAGATACATAGTTGTCAATTTCAGTTTTGGGATCTGAAATGCTTACACATTTTGACCTCTAGTTTAATTTAGATTCAGTACTGATCTTCTAAATTAATCAAATTAAACATTTAAAACGTCTTATAATTCTACTTCAATTTTTTTTTTTCTTATTTGAGATCACGTGGAGCTAAAAATGAGGGTCGTCTTGGATATTTTAGGGACCCCGAGCAGAAATTAAGATATAGGCCCCTAAAAAATAGTGTCGAAGCGAAAATTTTAGATTTGAGGGGCCGCCCAAAAATAAATATTTAGGACTTAAGGGCCTAAAAATAACAATATAAAACTTGAGGGGCTCAAATTTTATTGTATGATGAACGTTGGGCCCAAATTTTATTGTATAATGAATGTTTGAAAAAAATGTAATGTTGATGATAGTGTGGGAATCGTTCTCCACACCCTTTGATCATATACAATACGCTAGACCACCACAACAAATCAAAATTTTATTACTTTTTACATATATGTATATATATTTATAAATTTGAGGCCCTATCAAAATCAGGGGCCCTGAGCGGTTGCTCACGTTGCTCCTCCTTGAGCCGGGCCTGCTAAAAATAAAAGGATTATTATGATTCTACTTTAAGAAAGCATTTTTAAAAGTTGAGCTTTAAAAATATCAAAATACAATTAAAAAGTTAAGGGTGTATTCATTTGAGAAAAACTAGAGCAATTTTCTAGAAAATTTTTTCACAGAAAATAGAAAATATAGGTTTATGTTTAAATGGTATAATTTTCTTAAATTAGGAAATAGAAAATAATTTTTTTATTTTCTAATTTTAAGAAGATTTTAGAAAACATGTTTAAAATATATTTCAAAATTTTCGTTAATAATTGGAGTCATATTTCCAAATGTGGGAATATGGAGTTTCCAATATCGATGTTAAAAAATAATTTTTCATTTTGATTACGTGAACGTATTTTCTAATTTTTTTATAAAAAATAAATATTCTAATTTTTAAAAAAATTAAAAATTGAAAACTATTTTTTATAAGTAAACACATCCTAAGAGATTTTATAAGTCCAAATAGGAATAAAAATTTAAATAGATTTATATTCGTATGAATTTCTTTTTCTTTTAGTTTTTTTTTTAATTTAAATAGATTTATAATTTGATTTTCTTATTTGAGTTGTTTCTTTGGAAAGTATAAGAACATAAAAAAATAATTATAAAATTAAGAGATTTATAACACATAAACAAACAAAATAAATAAAAATAAAAAATTTTAAAGCATAAATTAAGTTCAGAATAAATTTATAAATTAATAAATGTAATTATATTTAATATATTTAAACAATATAATGTTAATTCCACGTAAATTAAGTGGATGGCCCACTAACCTAGTATTTTATTTTTATGTAAACTTATACACATATAAAGTTGTAGTCAACTAAACTACCTATTAAGATAGAGATAATTATTATTAAGATAGGATAATTCCTTGATGGAGTGAAAAATTCTTTTTTAAATTAAATACTAATAGATAATGGTTATCACGTTCAGCTTTTGCTGAACAAATTCTAGTTCTCTTCTCTCATCTATAAAAGGAGCACAGAAAACCTTTTGTGACTATGTTTTAAAATTTCATCAATTACAGTTCTTAAAATTTCTGTGCATAATAGTTAGATAAAGAGAAGAAGAGTGTTTAGAAATAAAGGTTTAAATCAAATTGGCTATTTAATTCTTCAATGGCTACTTCATCAATAAACGGTATGTCAATTTATATATTATTTCTTAAGATATTTTGAGTTCAATTAAATAGGGTATCGAATTTATTTCCGCATTAAAATTCTTACAATTGGTATCAGATCCAATTGAATTCAAATATCTTAGAATTATAGTTTTGTGTTAACATAATTTCAATGAAACACTGCTAATTTCAATATTGATATTGTTTCGGGAATACATTGTAACATTCATTAAAATGCCTTGATCAGTTTTGATCTTTTAAAAATTCATCCATAGTTAAAAGCATTCATTTAATTCGTTAATAGCATCTGATTGGCTTCGATATATTCGTTTTAACTATTACCCAATTCAAACTATTATAAAAATTGTTGGGTATGGATTCTGCGTCATAATTGTTCTAATGTTATTAATTTTTTTTTTGTTATGTGCAACTCATGGACATGTTTTATGTTTATGGCTTTCATGTTCCTACGTGTACTATTACAAACCTTTTACTTTTGAAAAAAAAAAACGTAACCACATGTTTACATGTGTATATATAATATTGTTTTGTACATGTGATAATTGGATGCCATGAAAACGTATTTCTGTATGCATCATTTGTACTTACATGTTTATATTTTTTTTATATATGGCAATATGTACATGTGCTTATATGCCATTACTATATTATAATATTTTATATATAATTTTGTTATTATACATTACTATAAATATTTATGTATGCCATTATTTTTCATTCCGTCTATATAAAAGAACATAAAATATATATGTATATAGAAGTATAATGTGTACAGTGTATTATATAAGTAATTTACATTGCTTATACATATATATATTTAAAAGGATATAGAGATTGAGATTAAGGCAATGTAAACATGAGGCTATTGTTTGCATAATTAATATGTGAATTTTTATGCAAATTATGTTAAGTAGTTTTATAACTTAAGATTCACTAACTTAGATTGTTACCAAAGTAACATAAGTTGTTGAGTCTTGTAATAGTTAAAACTACATAAAAGAATAAAATAAAATATTATTAGACAATTTATATAAAGTGACCTAAGTTTAGATAGTTGCCAAAGTGACCTAAGTTAGTGAACCATATATTTGTATAAATTGTATAAAAGAACTAAGAGAGACTTATAAAGAAATAGTATTTTGAGAATGTTTATAATTAGAGGATTGAGGCTAGCCCAAAGGAGAGTCACATTCTACTAATTATAGAATAATAGTATTATTTTGTGTTATTTAGAAAGGTAATATGTATACCCAAAGGTAACATATAAATAACATAAAATATTAATATAATTTTAAAGCTCCCTTCGAATGAACACTAGATATACTACAGTTTTACCCAAAGGAAAACTATAGTGATATCAATAGTTCATCTTTATATATATATTTTAAATTTGTATTTGAGGCCTTATTTGTGAGCATTATTCTGTTTTTTTTTTTTTTGTATAGTTCCCACTTCCTTATACTCACTTGCATCTGGAATGATAACATTTGATAGGTCAAAATTTTCTGAGTGGTATGAAAGGGTTCAATTCTCACTAGGTGTATAGGATCTTGACCTAGCTTTGATAACTAAAAAGTCATCTGAAGCTACCGATGATAGTACTTCGGAGCAGGTGGAACAATTAAAGGCTTGGAAAAGGTTAAATAGACTCAGTCTTATATTTATGAGAATGACTATTTCCAATAATATCAAGACCTCCCTCCCTCAAACTGAGATCGCCTCGGAATTTTTAAAGTCTGTTGAGGAGCGCTTTAAACTCGCTGATAAGTCCCTCGCAGGCACATTGATGGCTGAATTGACTACCATGAAGTATGATGGTCATAAAGGTATTCAGCAGCATATTTTGAACATGACTGAAAAGGCTGCAAAACTAAAAGCACTGGGCATGAATATGGATGAGTCCTTCTTGGTACAGTTTGTACTTAACTCACTTCCATCACATTTTGCTCCATTCAAGATCTACTATAATACTAACAATGAGCAGTGGAACTTGAATAAGCTTACCAGCAAGTGTATTCAAGAGGAAGTGAGATTAAGACAAGATGGACAAAATTTTGCCCTCGCTGTAACTCATGAGCCATGAAGAATAAAGGCAAATTTAGAAAAGGAAAGCACAACCCACCAAAGAAAAATAGACTTGGAGAAAGTAGCCAGAGTCATGAAGGTAAATTCATTGTGAAATGTCATTTTTGTGGTAAGAAGGGACACATGAAGAATGAATGCAATAAACGTAAGAATTGGTTCGAAAAGAAAGGTATAAATCTTTCTTTTGTATATTATGAATCAAATCTTACTGAAGTTCCTTCTAATACTTGGTGGATTGATTCTGGAGCCACAACTCATGTTACTAATTTAATGCAGGGATTTCTTACAACCCGAAAACCAAAGGAAAGTGAAAGTTCCTCTATATGGGAAACTGTCTCAAAGTAGAAGTTGTAGTTTTTGGTACCTATCGCTTGCTTTTAGAGACTGGTCATCAGATGGATCTTTTAAACACTTTTTATGTACCTTCGATTTCTAGAAATTTAATTTCTTTATCCAAATTAGATGTTGTTGGATATTCAGTTTATTTTGATTATGGAAAACTAAGTTTGATGTTTAATTCAATAACAATTGGTTTTGGCATTTTATATGATGGTTTATATAAAATTTGTCTGAATTATGAAGTTGCACAAGCTTTAGTTACCTTGCATTCAAATGTTGGTTCAAAATGTGGCTTAATTAATGAAAATTCTTCATTCTTATGGCACAAAAGATTAGGGCATATCTCTAGGGAAAGAATCGAGAGATTAGTGAAGGATAGAATTTTATAAAATCTTTACTTCATTGATTTTCAAGTATGTGTGGATTGTATAAAAGGAAAACAAACCAAGCATGCAAAGAAAGGAGCCAAGAGAAGTAATGGGCTTCTTGAGTTAATTCATACAGATATTTGCGGACCACTCTCCATTCCTTATTTTACAGGAGAGAGATATTTTATCACCTTTATAGATGATCTATCTCGATATGGATATGTATATCTAATGCATGAAAAGTCTCAAGCCATTAACATCTTTGAGATATACATCACAGAGGTTGAGAGACAATTAGATAAAAAAAATTAAAATTGTGAGATCAGATCGGGGTGGTGAATATTATGGTAGATATGATGAATCAGGATAAAATTCTGGTCCTTTTGCTAAATTCCTAGAAAAGCGTGGCATTTGTGCTCAATACACAATGCCAGGTATGCCACAACAGAATGGTGTTGCTGAAAGACGTAATCGCACAATAATGGAAATGGTTAGGAGTATGATGAGTTACTCTGCTGTACCTATTTCCTTGTAGAGTGAAGCTGTAAAAACCACAATGTATATTCTAAATAGAGTTCCTAGTAAAGCAGTTCCAAAAACTCCTTTTGAGTTATGGACTGGTAGGAAACTTAGTTTGAGGCATATAGATATATGGGGTTGCCCAGCAGAGGTAAGAATCTTCAATCCACATGAAAAAAAGTTAGATTCAAGAACTGTTTCTGGATATTTTATTGGTTATCCAGATAAATCAAAAGGGTACAGATTTTACTGTCTTAACCATAGTGTGAGAATAGTTGAAACTGGTAATGCCAGATTCTTAGAGAATGGCGAAATTAGTGAGTGTAATGAACCGAGAAAAATAGACATTGAGAAAATAAGAGTGGATATCCCACCACTCTTTTTCTCTCAAGAAATATTTTTCCTCAACCTATTCTTCAAGTTGAGGAAAATGAGCAAAATAATAGAGATGGTTCATTACCTCAAGAAACTGTTGCTATTGAAAATATTGTAGAGCCACCACAACCGGCTCTTTTGAGAAGAACTCAAAGGGAAAGAAAATCTACCATTTCAGATGATTATGTGGTGTATCTACAAGAATCTGATTTTGATATTGGGATAAGGAAAGATCCGGTCTCATTTTCACAGGCCATGAAAAGTGATGATTCTAATAAATGGATAGAAGCCATGAATGAAGAGTTAAAATCTATGGACCATAATGATGTTAGGAATCTTGTTGATTTGCCTGATAATTATAAACCTGTCGGCTGTAAATGGGTCTTTAAGACCAAGCGCGATGCCAAAGGCAATATCGAACGATTTAAAGCTAGACTAGTGGCCAAAGGTTTTACTCAGAAGGAGGGAATAGATTATAGAGATACTTTCTCTCCATTTTCTAAAAAGGATTCGCTTAGAATAATTATGGCCCTTGTAACTCATTTTGATTTAGAGTTATATAAAATGGATGTGAAAACTGCCTTTTTGAATGGGAATTTGGATGAAGATATCTATATGGAACAACCTGAAGAGTTCACAAAGAAAGGAAAGGAACACCTAGTATGCAAATTAAAGAAATCCATTTATGGTCTTAAACAAGCTTCCAGGCAATGGTATATTAAGCTTAATGATACCATCATATCTTTTGGATTTAAAGAAAATACTGTTGATCAGTGTATATATCTGAAAGTTAGTGGGAGCAAGTTTATATTTCTGATACTGTATGTGGATGACATTTTGCTAGCTAGTAGTGATTTTGGTTTATTACGTGAAACCAAGGAATATCTCTCTAAAAACTTTCAGATGGTTGATATGGGTGAGGCAAACTATGTTATCGGCATAGAGATTTTCAGGGATCGATCTCGAGAACTGCTAGGTTTGTCTCAGAAAGGTTATATTAATCGAGTTTTAGAGAGATTTAATATGCAATCATGTTCAGCAGGTGTTGCACCTATTTCAAAAGGTGACAAATTAAGTAAACGACAGTGTCCAAAGAATAGCTTTGAGAGGGAGCAAATGAAGAAAATTCATTATGCATCAGCTATAGGGAGTTTGATGTATGCTCAAACATGTACCAGACCAGATATCAGCTATGCTGTTAGTATGTTGGGAAGATACCAAAGTGATCCAGGATTCGAACACTGGAAGGCTGCAAAGAAGGTTATGAGATACTTACAAGGGACAAATGATTATATGCTCACATATAAAAGATCAGAACAATTAGAAGTGATTGGATACTCAGATTCAGATTATGGCAGTTGCCTTGATAGCTTAAAGTCAACTTCAGGTTTTGTCTTTATGCTAGCTAATGGGGCAATCTCGTGAAAGAGTGTAAAACAGTCAATTACTGCCTCATCTACGATGGAAGCTGAATTTGTTGCTTGTTTTGAAGCTTCAAATCATGCTTTGTGGTTGCGAAATTTTATCTCAGGGGTTGGTGTTGTTGACTCTATTGATAGGCCGTTGAGAATTTATTGTGATAACACCGCAGCTATTTTCTTTTCTAAAAATGGCAAATACTCCAGTGGATCAAAACACATGGACTTGAAGTACCTCGTTGTTAAAGAAAGAGTCCATAAACAACAAGTGTCAATTGAAAATATTAGTACCATACTCATGATTGCCAATCCATTGACTAAGGGATTGCCTCCAAAGACATATATGGAACATGTTATAAGGATGGGTCTTTTGAGTAATCCATAATATGTACGATGGATATTTTAGTGGTTATGTAATTGACATTTTTGCGCATTTAAAGTATGTTTCTGTTCTTTCCTGTTTTTCAATTATGGGTGCACATTTTATTATTTGATCAATAGGAAATGTCTTGACAAGACAAATTACAGGGGCTGTTTTGGCTTGATGAACTGAGTTTGCAAGGGTTATTGATGTGTAGTGCATAGAAGGAAATATGATATTGAAATCATATAACCGCTATGACTCGCATTTATAATCTAAACTTATTTCAGTATTATAGTATAATTACTTTGAGTTTGTTGGCTACCTTATTAAAATTAGTGATCACGTGTCAAATTCTTTTATGAAATTAAATAAATGTATTTTGATGTAAAATAAATATATATTATATAGTTTTCATAATCGGTTTAGTGGACCAAGTGGGAGAATGTTAATTCCACGTAAATTAAGTGGATGGTCCATTAATCTAGTATTTTATGTTTATGTAAACTTATCCACTTATAAAGTTGTAGCCAACTAAACTACCTATTAAGATAGAGATAACTATTATTAAGATAGGATAATTCCTTGATGGAGTGGAAAATTCTTTTTTAAATTAAATACTAATATATAATGGTTATCACGTTCAGTTTTTGCTGAACAAATTCTAGCCCTCTTCTCTCATCTATAAAAGAAGCACAGAAAACCCTTTGTGACTATGTTTTAAAATTTCATCAATTACAGTTCTTAAAATTTCTGTACATAATAGTTAGATAGAGAGAAGAAGAGTGTTTAGAATTAAAGGTTTCAATCAAAGGGGCTCTTTAATTCTTCAATGGCTACTTTATCAATAAACGGTATGTCAATTTATATATTATTTCTTAAGATGTTTTGAGTTTAATTAAATAGGGCATCAGATTTATTTCCGTATTAAAATTCTTACATATAATAGTTAAGTGTGTGTGTGTGTTCAAAGATTAATGTTTGATTCCTCTGACCTAATGCTAAAATAAATAAAGAAAGAAAGAAACATTTTCAGAGTATCAAAGATGAGAATATATATTCAAAGTCTGAAAATTAATTAAGAGAAAGTTTGAAATATTTATAATTAGCAAAGTAATTAATTAAGTGGGTCTCTTGTGAAAGGGATTAAACGTCGTATTTAGATTTGGACTTTTCGCCATGAAAGGAATCAAATAATGGAGACGAAAGCAAAAAATTAAATACATTTTTAGCGAGAGGATATTTAATACATTTAATTAAAGTTATTAATTTCTGTGTTATATTTTACTAATTTTAAGCACATAAATAAACCACGTTTTATTTAATATGTGCTCAGGTTTTTGTATACTAAAAAAACGCCTAGATTGACCCTGCAAGTATGCAAAAAAAAAAAAAAAAAAGAAATATCTTAATTACTATACCTAATATTGACTTTTAGTCTATCGATTATTAGGAGACACTTCCTATAAATAATCGTAATCTAGCAGGTCAATTAACACATTCATTTACTTATTTTGGTTACTCTCTCATTTCATGCGTACGAAAAATGAAAGGCCTACTAACAAAAAATATTAATATATAGTTTTTTTCTTTTAATTTTCCTGCACCTAAAATTTTTCTAAATAGATGATTTTGCTTTAATTTTTAATTTTTTTAATTACAATCATACACTTGTATCCATTTCATCAAAATTATATTCATCATTATATATATAGATCTAGATTTATGTATATATATGTATAATACTATTATATTAAGAATTATTGGTGTAGAACTTATCTTATATCTTATAGTGCAGACTGACAATATCAATATTTTCAAATAAATACTTGATATATTTTAAAAAAATAATAGAATTGAGAATGCTAAATAGATAAAAGCATAAGTAATGGCCACGCTAAGCTGCAATTTATAATATTTTATATTATTTAAAAAAGAAAATAATTTTATATATTAATATTAATATTAAAATAATTTATATATTAATATAATTATTACATAAAAATAGTATTATATACGCATAATATTAAAAATTTTTATGTTCATATATGATAAAAATATTTATAATAAGTTAAGTATAATATATTAAAATATTTTTTAACTAATTCCATGATTATTGATAAATTAAGAAATAATAATAATAATTTTTTTTATTAATTACAAGTAGAGAAGAGAAATACATAGACTCAAACTCGAGACCTAAACAGGAATAGTATACGTTTCTATCCATCAAGTTATGTTTTGGTGATTAGATTAATTTTTAATTATATTGCTTTAATTAAAAATTTTAAAAAAATATTGAAATTAGTAATTTGAAATAAAAAATAAGTGAAATTTTATTATTTATTAATTTTATTTTTGGATAGAAAGAAAATTTATAAATTTACTTTAAAATGATATGGATAACTATATTAAGATTCAAACCATATTAGTAAAATATGAATACCATTAAATATAATACAAAGAATTTATCAATAATAATTAAATTTACATTGTTAATTTACAAGTTAAAATAAAATAACAAAAGAAATCTAAAAATTCACTATTCTAAAAACTACCATTCACAAATTCAATTAAAAATGATAATAATAATAAATAAAAATTTAAGAAATCACTTTGACCTATTAAATAATAATAATAATAATATCAATTCTTTGACCAATAAAATAATAATAAAATATAACTTTTTCATTGAATTTTTAATCAAAAAAAAAATTTAAAGGTTTGTTAATTTTTTTATATATCATCTTCATTTAAATTCATATCTAATATATATTTAATAATTTAAGTTAATAATTATATATTATAATAATAGAAAATTATTACTTCATGTTATCTTTTTAATTATTTTAAATTAAAAATTTTAAATATTGATCCTTTTTTTATATATAATTATATTATATTATATTGTAAAAATCTATAAATTATCTAAGAATTATAATTATGATATTCAATTATTTTGTTTTGATTTTAGTCAAATGTACACTTTTTTTAAATGATTTTCATTTAAGAATATCATTATGATAAAGATATAACTATATTTGGTATGTATTATTTTATTGTCTATTTAATTTTATATTTATTTTTAAGTAATAAAATTAATTATAGATATATGTATTAATTTATTATTTATTGATATAATTTGTCTTACAAATTAAATTTAAATCTTACATACTTTTTATTGAAATATTCTTCAAGTTATTACGTAAAGTTTTAATATTTTTATTTCTATTTTCATACAAATTTTTAATATTTTTATTTATATTTTCATATAAATGACTAATATTAATGTGAACTAATCTTTGTTAAAATTATTATAAAAAGTTAAAATTTATTAAATTTATTCTATTGATATATAGATGAATTAAGTTTTTAATATTTATTAATATTAGTTTCATAATAACAAATAAATGTGATACATATTTAATCTAAACTTTATAAAGAAAAGTATATCCTATAATGAGAGAGTATTTTAATTTTTAAGAGAATTGATGTATTTTATAATTTTTATTTTTTTGAAATTAATAAAATATCAAACTAAATAAAATAAAATTATAGGATTATAAGGTTATAAGTTTAAGTTCTAATTAAAAAATATAAAAAATTTCACTACATAATAATGATATAATATATATTTTTAGTAAATTTAGGATAATATTAATACAAAAATAAAAATAAAAATAAAAAATCAAATGTATTTAATTTTTTTAAAATAATAATGTGTTTAGTAATTTTTTAGATAAATATAGCAAAATATTCATTAAAATATATATTTTCGCTTTAAAATTAAAGTTGAATATAGGTAATAGTTTTAGAATGTCTAAGGAAGTAGTAATTGGCTAGACATCGTTCAAAAACAAAAAATTGGTCAAACAAAAAAAAAGGGTTTTTGTAATCGATGGTGTAACTTCTCATATTTTATGGGTGATGGATGTAATCATCAGCATAACTGTCAAAATATTATTGGTATTTTAATGAAGTACTCGTATATATACATATACATATGTAGCAAGCGGAGCCCATAGAAAATGATGACAAAATTGCAATTAAAAAAATTTATTTATTTTAAAAAATTCATTGTCACAAGAAATAATTTTCCTTGTGGCTCTTTTAATATATATAATATAATACAGACAATAGCTTAATTTTTATTTTAGTTTTAAGAATAAAGGAAAATAATACATTTTGAAATATTTAAATGCCATTATAATTTTTTGAGCACACTCATTTTTTTTTAGATCTTCTTTTGACAGCCACTTCATTAACCAAGAAGTTTCAAGTGACAATAAATTCCAAAGTGGCTGCAGTGATGGCTAAATATGGCATCTTAGACTTTTCTCAGATTGATTTAAAATTCATCTGCTATCGGAGCCTTCTTTTACAACTAATTTGAACTCATTCGAAAACAGGCGTTTCCAAATCGCCAAATCGGCCATATTTTATACTTTAAAGAGAAATGTGAACTTAATCATAACAACAATGATGCTTACAAATTTGTAAAAATTGGAAATCTAACTTTCATTCACATCTTCATTTTAACTTAATTAATTTTAAAAATTAATAAATATTTTAAGATATGTAAATGATTACTTAATTGAATTAATTTTATTTTATTAAGATTATAATTAACTTTATTCTTTTTAGATTATAATTAACTTAATGATAATTGTAATATTTAATTTTTATTTAAAGTCTACATATAGCACTATATATACTCATTATAGATAATATATGAGATAAATTTATCATATTTTTTTCTATTTATTTTCTTTATATTTATAATACGTTATCAACATAAATCTCTATTAATTTATTTATTTTAAGTATTCAAATACAAAAAAAGAGAAAAAAATTTTCTCTAAAAATTTATATGTATCAATTTAAAAGAAAAAAAATTATAAGATTCAAAATTTTTATTGGCAATATAAATTTAGGTACACTCCAGCATATTTAATATAAATTTATTAATGATTAAATATAATTGATATTGCCTAAATCAAAATTTAGAGTTTTTTTTTATCAAAGTGATACCAGAGTTCTCATATTCAATCACTAACAAAATTTTATGTGAATATAGATATCTATATATAATATGTTCCAGTTTTTTGAAATTTTTGTTGATCATTTTTGGTTGTTGATTAACAATGGTACTATATTAGTATAATATTCATTTTTTTGGTGATAATCCAATTTATGCCTTGATAATCCATATATTAAGATTTTCGTGGCCCATGCATGTACCATATATATATGTATATGTTTTTTTAGTATAATAATGCACATTGCACTGCATGAATATGTACCAACCTACTTAGCAATCTTGTTTCCGTCATTTTAAATTTTGAAATTCGTGCATAACGTGGATTTTTGAGTTTGTATACGTATATGGTAGTTTACTGTTTAATATATATATATATATATATTATGTGGTTATTGATTCTATATATTTTTATCGAATTGAGTTAATATATAAATACAATATACATATTTAATTTATGATTCAAGTACAACCTGATCCAATATGCATATATTTATGGTAATATATCTTGGGTTATTAACATATATATATATATATATATTGTTAAAATAAGAAATAAATAAATTTTATTTTTTGAAATTTAAATTTAATAGTTATTTTTGTGTTTATGATTATATATCTAATAACTTAATATGGTATATGAAAATAAAAAAAATTATATAAAATTATGAGTAAATATTTGTGAAGTTGGTAAATAAATTGATATTTACAATAATTTTATACAATCATTTACAATTTTAGAGTTATAATATTTAAACTCTAATTATAATTTTTAGTATTTATTTGTTTGATAGCTCTGTAATCTGTCTAATTTATGATTTTTATTTAAATTTGGTATATTTATTACAATGTTAAATTAATATCATAAAACTTGGATTTATTACTCTTGATATTTTTCAAATAAATTATCTGTTCTGAGTATTTGATAATGAGATTCACATCGGTATTGTGAATCTTGGAGATACTATTAAAAAATAAAATTAAGTATCCCTGCAGAATTGTGCAAAAATAATTATTTTCTTTCGACATTATTTACATAAAAAAATTAAAAATTGACTATCTTACAAATAAGGACTCGTTAGCTCTTGAGAATTTTTTAAAAGAAATATATATATATATATATATAAATAGTGATTCTTCCAAAAGCTTGATATGAATGAATTCATTTACTATTGTAGAATTTTAAAATTGTAAGTAAATATAATTTAGTCTTATTTAAGATTAGCTCTCAATTGAAATTATATGGAAAAAAAATCACTGATGATAATATGTTAGAAGAAAATAAAACATATTCAACTTTTCATATCTCAAATGTGCTCCTACAGTAGTAATATCGAGAATGCCAATCAAAAAAAATATTTCGATCTAATTATTGTTTACTTGTGGCTGAATAAAATAATGAACTCTTGATGAAAAATCATCAAACTTATCCTATTGCTTAACATCATTCTCTAAAGTGAATATGGTATTTTTTTTAATATTATAAATAATATCTTGATAAAAAGGAGTGTGATGGAATTTTTTCCAATATGATCCAATATGCATATATTTATGGTAATATTTCTTGGGTTATTAACATTATATATATATATATTGTTAAAATAAGAAATAAATAAATTTTATTTTTTGAAATTTAAATTTAATAGTTATTTTTGTGTTTATGATTATATATCTAATAACTTAATATGGTATATGAAAATAAAAAAAAATTATATAAAATTATGAGTAAATATTTGTGAAGTTGGTAAATAAATTGATATTTACAATAATTTTATACAATCATTTACAATTTTAGAGTTATAATATTTAAACTCTAATTATAATTTTTAGTATTTATTTGTTTGATAGCTCTGTAATCTGTCTAATTTATGATTTTTATTTAAATTTGGTATATTTATTACAATGTTAAATTAATATCATAAAACTTGGATTTATTACTCTTGATATTTTTCAAATAAATTATCTGTTATGAGTATTTGATAATGAGATTCACATCGGTATTGTGAATCTTGGAGATACTATTAAAAAATAAAATTAAGTATCCCTGCAGAATTGTGCAAAAATAATTATTTTCTTTCGACATTATTTACATAAAAAAATTAAAAATTGACTATCTTACAAATAAGGACACGTTAGCTCTTGAGAATTTTTTAAAAGAAATATATATATATATATATAAATAGTGATTCTTCCAAAAGCTTGATATGAATGAATTCATTTACTATTGTAGAATTTTAAAATTGTAAGTAAATATAATTTAGTCTTATTTACGATTAGCTCTCAATTGAAATTATATGGAAAAAAAATCACTGAAGATAATATGTTAGAAGAAAATAAAACATATTCAACTTTTCATGTCTCAAATGTGCTCCTACAGTAGTAATATCGAGAATGCCAATCAAAAAAAAATATTTCGATCTAATTCTTATTTACTTGTGGCTGAATAAAATAATGAACTCTTGATGAAAAATCATCAAACTTATCCTATTGCTTAACATCATTCTCTAAAGTGAATATGGTATTTTTTTTAATATTATAAATAATATCTTGATAAAAAGGAGTGTGATGGAATTTTTTCCAATATGATCCAATATGCATATATTTATGGTAATATATCTTGGGTTATTAACATTATATATATATATATATATATATATTGTTAAAATAAGAAATAAATAAATTTTATTTTTTGAAATTTAAATTTAATAGTTATTTTTGTGTTTATGATTATATATCTAATAACTTAATATGGTATATGAAAATAAAAAAAATTATATAAAATTATGAGTAAATATTTGTGAAGTTGGTAAATAAATTGATATTTACAATAATTTTATACAATCATTTACAATTTTAGAGTTATAATATTTAAACTCTAATTATAATTTTTAGTATTTATTTGTTTGATAGCTCTGTAATCTGTCTAATTTATGATTTTTATTTAAATTTGGTATATTTATTACAATGTTAAATTAATATCATAAAACTTGGATTTATTACTCTTGATTTTTTTCAAATAAATTATCTGTTATGAGTATTTGATAATGAGATTCACATCGGTATTGTGAATCTTGGAGATACTATTAAAAAATAAAATTAAGTATCCCTGCAGAATTGTGCAAAAATAATTATTTTCTTTCGACATTATTTACATAAAAAAATTAAAAATTGACTATCTTACAAATAAGGACACGTTAGCTCTTGAGAATTTTTTAAAAGAAATATATATATATATAAATAGTGATTCTTCCAAAAGCTTGATATGAATGAATTCATTTACTATTGTAGAATTTTAAAATTGTAAGTAAATATAATTTAGTCTTATTTACGATTAGCTCTCAATTGAAATTATATGGAAAAAAATCACTGAAGATAATATGTTAGAAGAAAATAAAACATATTCAACTTTTCATGTCTCAAATGTGCTCCTACAGTAGTAATATCGAGAATGCCAATCAAAAAAAATATTTCGATCTAATTCTTATTTACTTGTGGCTGAATAAAATAATGAACTCTTGATGAAAAATCATCAAACTTATCCTATTGCTTAACATCATTCTCTAAAGTGAATATGGTATTTTTTTTAATATTATAAATAATATCTTGATAAAAAGGAGTGTGATGGAATTTTTTCCAATATGATCCAATATGCATATATTTATGGTAATATATCTTGGGTTATTAACATTATATATATATATATATATATTGTTAAAATAAGAAATAAATAAATTTTATTTTTTGAAATTTAAATTTAATAGTTATTTTTGTGTTTATGATTATATATCTAATAACTTAATATGGTATATGAAAATAAAAAAAATTATATAAAATTATGAGTAAATATTTGTGAAGTTGGTAAATAAATTGATATTTACAATAATTTTATACAATCATTTACAATTTTAGAGTTATAATATTTAAACTCTAATTATAATTTTTAGTATTTATTTGTTTGATAGCTCTGTAATCTGTCTAATTTATGATTTTTATTTAAATTTGGTATATTTATTACAATGTTAAATTAATATCATAAAACTTGGATTTATTACTCTTGATATTTTTCAAATAAATTATCTGTTATGAGTATTTGATAATGAGATTCACATCGGTAATGTGAATCTTGGAGATACTATTAAAAAATAAAATTAAGTATCCCTGCAGAATTGTGCAAAAATAATTATTTTCTTTCGACATTATTTACATAAAAAAATTAAAAATTGACTATCTTACAAATAAGGACTCGTTAGCTCTTGAGAATTTTTTAAAAGAAATATATATATATATATAAATAGTGATTCTTCCAAAAGTTTGATATGAATGAATTCATTTACTATTGTAGAATTTTAAAATTGTAAGTAAATATAATTTAGTCTTATTTAAGATTAGCTCTCAATTGAAATTATATGGAAAAAAAAATCACTGATGATAATATGTTAGAAGAAAATAAAACATATTCAACTTTTCATGTCTCAAATGTGCTCCTACATTAGTAATATCGAGAATGCCAATCAAAAAAAATATTTCGATCTAATTCTTGTTTACTTGTGGCTGAATAAAATAATGAACTCTTGATGAAAAATCATCAAACTTATCCTATTGCTTAACATCATTCTCTAAAGTGAATATGGTATTTTTTTTTAATATTATAAACAATATCTTGATAAAAAGGAGTGTGATGGAATTTTTTCCTACCAATTTTAAAATTACAAGTGCTAAAAATATATATATCGATATATATTTCATAATTCTTCATGATTAGAAAATATTTATTATATTTAAGATTAACAGAAGTTAATGTTAATATAAATTTAGTTCTGCAAATGTGATTGAAAACTCTAGAAGAGTATACCTCATATTCTGAATTTGAGCATAATGATATTTCGTTGATATATTGTATTTAGTAGATCCCGCATAAATCTACTAAATTTTAAAGAATATGTTATAATAGACATCCTATTGAAATAAAGTGAGATAGATATTGAATTTTTATGTATTAACTCTATGAATTTGAACCAGGAGTTCATATTTAATAAATTATATATTTTTTAATTAGATTGTATTTCATAAAAAATAAAAATAGTTGAATTACATTATATACACTAAGAGTGCATAGATCCTAAAATTTGTATACTTTGACATAATCATTTTGTTCATCAAGGTTCAAAGATAATGCAACGTATTGTTGAAAATATAAATAAAAATCTACTAAAAAATTCTTTTGTCTGATGATTAATTTTAAGTTTATTGTACTTAAAGTAAATTAATTGTGAAACTTTCACTATTTAAATTATATTTAAAGTTCTTTGAATTTCTACAAAAATTACATGGGATATTTGTGGTCTTATCCATTTAATCTTTAATAGTTTTAATTGATACTTTAATTCGATAGTCACATGTTTATTTATTGACAACTTGTAATACTACTTTTGTTAAATTTCTTACTCAAATTATAAAATTAAGAATAATATTTTTTGATTATCATTTCAAAAAAATTTAAATGAAAAATGCATATAAGTTCACTTTAAAGTATTTTGAGATCATGTTGAGTTAAAAATAAGAGGATTTATTATGATTCTGTTTTAAGAAAGTATTTTTAAAAGTTGAGCTTTAAAAATATCAAAATATAATTAAAAAATTAAGAGATTTTATAAATCAAGTAGAAATAAAAATTTAAATAAATTTATATTCGTATGATTTTTTGTTAAAAATATCAAAATACCATTAAAAAATTAAGAGATTTTATAAATCAAATAGAAATAAAATTTAAATAGATTTATATTCGTATGAATTTCTTTTTCTTTTAGTTTTTTTTTTAAATTAAATAGATTTATAATTTGTTTTTCTTATTTGAGTTGTTTCTTTGGAAAGTATATGAACATAAAAAAATAATTATAAAATTAAGAGATTTATAACACATAAACAAACAAAATAAATAACAATAAAAAATTTTAAAGCATAAATTAAGTTCAGAATAAATTTATAAATTAATAAATGTAATTATATTTAATATATTTAAACAATATAACAGTTAAGTGTGTGTGTGTGTTCAAAGATTAATGTTTGATTCCTCTGACCTAATGCTAAAATAAATAAAGAGAGAAAGAAACACTTTCAGAGTATTAAATATGAGAATATATATTAAAAATCTGAAAATTAATTAAGAGAAAGTTTGAAATATTTATAATTAGCAAAGTAATTAATTAAGTGGGTCTCTTGTGAAAGGGATTAAACGTTGTATTTAGATTTGGACTTTTTGCCATGAAAGGAATCAAATAATGGAGAGGATATTGAAAGCGAAGTTGCCACTTTAATTAAAGTTAATAATTTGAGTTATATATTTTACTAATTTTAAGCAAGCCACGTTTTATTTAATTTTTGTTTAGGTTTTTGTATACTAAAAAAAACGCCTAGATGTACCACATAACGTTCGTTTTATTTAAATGAAATATCTTAATTACTATACTTAATATTGACTCTTTTAGTCAATCGATTATTAGGAGATAGTTCCTATAAATAATCGTAATCTAGCAGGTTAATTAACACATTCATTTACTTATTTTGGTTACTCTCTCATTTCATGCGTACGAAAAATGAAAGGCCTACTAACAAAAAATATTAATATATAGTTTTTTTCTTTTAATTTTCCTGCACCTAAAATTTTTCTGAATAGATGATTTTGCTTTAATTTTTAATTTTTTTAATTACAATCATACACTTGTATCCATTTCATCAAAATTATATTCATCATTATATATATAGATATAGTTATTTATGGTAATATATCTTGGGTTATTAACATTATATATATATATATATTGTTAAAATAAGAAATAAATAAATTTTATTTTTTGAAATTTAAATTTAATAGTTATTTTTGTGTTTATGATTATATATCTAATAACTTAATATGGTATATGAAAATAAAAAAAATTATATAAAATTATTAGTAAATATTTGTGAAGTTGGTAAATAAATTGATATTTACAATAATTTTATACAATCATTTACAATTTTAGAGTTATAATATTTAAACTCTAATTATAATTTTTAGTATTTATTTGTTTGATAGCTCTGTAATCTGTCTAATTTATGATTTTTATTTAAATTTGGTATATTTATTACAATGTTAAATTAATATCATAAAACTTGGATTTATTACTCTTGATATTTTTCAAATAAATTATCTGTTATAAGTATTTGATAATGAGATTCACATCGGTAATGTGAATCTTGGAGATACTATTAAAAAATAAAATTAAGTATCCCTGCAGAATTGTGCAAAAATAATTATTTTCTTTCGACATTATTTACATAAAAAATTAAAAATTGACTATCTTACAAATAAGGACTCGTTAGCTCTTGAGAATTTTTTAAAAGAAATATATATATATATATATAAATAGTGATTCTTCCAAAAGCTTGATATGAATGAATTCATTTACTATTGTAGAATTTTAAAATTGTAAGTAAATATAATTTAGTCTTATTTAAGATTAGCTCTCAATTGAAATTATATGGAAAAAAAATCACTGATGATAATATGTTAGAAGAAAATAAAACATATTCAACTTTTCATGTCTCAAATGTGCTCCTACAGTAGTAATATCGAGAATGCCAATCAAAAAAATATTTCGATCTAATTATTGTTTACTTGTGGCTGAATAAAATAATGAACTCTTGATGAAAAATCATCAAACTTATCCTATTGCTTAACATCATTCTCTAAAGTGAATATGGTATTTTTTTTAATATTATAAATAATATCTTGATAAAAAGGAGTGTGATGGAATTTTTTCCAATATGATCCAATATGCATATATTTATGGTAATATATCTTGGGTTATTAATATTATATATATATATTGTTAAAATAAGAAATAAATAAATTTTATTTTTTGAAATTTAAATTTTATAGTTATTTTTGTGTTTATGATTATATATCTAATAACTTAATATGGTATATGAAAATAAAAAAAATTATATAAAATTATAAGTAAATATTTGTGAAGTTGGTAAATAAATTGATATTTACAATAATTTTATACAATCATTTACAATTTTAGAGTTATAATATTTAAACTCTAATTATAATTTTTAGTATTTATTTGTTTGATAGCTCTGTAATCTGTCTAATTTATGATTTTTATTTAAATTTGGTATATTTATTATAATGTTAAATTAATATCATAAAACTTGGATTTATTACTCTTGATATTTTTCAAATAAATTATCTGTTTTGAGTATTTGATAATGAGATTCACATCGGTATTGTGAATCTTGGAGATACTATTAAAAAATAAAATTAAGTATCCCTGCAGAATTGTGCAAAAATAATTATTTTCTTTCGACATTATTTACATAAAAAAAATTAAAAATTGACTATCTTACAAATAAGGACTCGTTAGCTCTTGAGAATTTTTTAAAAGAAATATATATATATATATATATATAAATAGTGATTCTTCCAAAAGCTTGATATGAATGAATTCATTTACTATTGTAGAATTTTAAAATTGTAAGTAAATATAATTTAGTCTTATTTAAGATTAGCTCTCAATTGAAATTATATGGAAAAAAAATCACTGATGATAATATGTTAGAAGAAAATAAAACATATTCAACTTTTCATGTCTCAAATGTGCTCCTACAGTAGTAATATCGAGAATGCCAATCAAAAAAAATATTTCGATCTAATTCTTGTTTACTTGTGGCTGAATAAAATAATGAACTCTTGATGAAAAATCATCAAACTTATCCTATTGCTTAACATCATTCTCTAAAGTGAATATGGTATTTTTTTTAATATTATAAACAATATCTTGATAAAAAGGAGTGTGATGGAATTTTTTCCTACCGATTTTAAAATTACAAGTGCTAAAAATATATATATCGATATATATTTCATAATTCTTAATGATTAGAAAATATTTATTATATTTAAGATTAACAGAAGTTAATGTTAATATAATATTTAGTTCTGCAAATGTGATTGAAAACTCTAGAAGAGTATACCTTATATTCTGAATTTGAGCATAATGATATTTCGTTGATATATTGTATTTAGTAGATCCCGAATAAATCTACTAAATTTTAAAGAATATGTTATAATAGACATCCTATTGAAATAAAGTGAGATAGATATTGAATTTTTATGTATTAACTCTATGAATTTGAACCAGGAGTTCATATTTAATAAATTATATATTTTTTAATTAGATTGTATTTCATAAAAAATAAAAATAGTTGAATTACATTATATACACTAAGAGTGCATAGATCCTAAAATTTGTATACTTTGACATAATCATTTTGGTCATCAAGGTTCAAAGATAATGCAACGTATTGTTGAAAATATAAATAAAAATCTACTAAAAAATTCTTTTGTCTGATGATTAATTTTAAGTTTATTGTACTTAAAGTAAATTAATTGTGAAACTTTCACTATTTAAATTATATTTAAAGTTCTTTGAATTTCTACAAAAATTACATGGGATATTTGTGGTCTTATCCATTTAATCTTTAATAGTTTTAATTGATACTTTAATTCGATAGTCACATGTTTATTTATTGACAACTTGTAATACTACTTTTGTTAAATTTCTTACTCAAATTATAAAATTAAGAATAATATTTTTTGATTATCATTTCAAAAAAATTTAAATGAAAAATGCATATAAGTTCACTTTAAAGTATTTTGAGATCATGTTGAGTTAAAAATAAGAGGATTTATTATGATTCTGTTTTAAGAAAGTATTTTTAAAAGTTGAGCTTTAAAAATATCAAAATACAATTAAAAAATTAAGATATTTTATAAATCAAGTAGAAATAAAAATTTAAATAAATTTATATTCGTATGATTTTTTGTTAAAAATATCAAAATACCATTAAAAAATTAAGAGATTTTATAAATCAAATAGAAATAAAATTTAAATAGATTTATTTTCGTATGAATTTCTTTTTCTTTTAGTTTTTTTTAATTTAAATAGATTTATAATTTGTTTTTCTTATTTGAGTTGTTTCTTTGGAAAGTATATGAACATAAAAAAATAATTATAAAATTAAGAGATTTATAACACATAAACAAATAAAATAAATAACAATAAAAAATTTTAAAGCATAAATTAAGTTCAGAATAAATTTATAAATTAATAAATGTAATTATATTTAATATATTTAAACAATATAACAGTTAAGTGTGTGTGTGTGTTCAAAGATTAATGTTTGATTCCTCTGACCTAATGCTAAAATAAATAAAGAGAGAAAGAAACACTTTCAGAGTATTAAATATGAGAATATATATTAAAAATCTGAAAATTAATTAAGAGAAAGTTTGAAATATTTATAATTAGCAAAGTAATTAATTAAGTGGGTCTCTTGTGAAAGGGATTAAACGTTGTATTTAGATTTGGACTTTTTGCCATGAAAGGAATCAAATAATGGAGAGGATATTGAAAGCGAAGTTGCCACTTTAATTAAAGTTAATAATTTGAGTTATATATTTTACTAATTTTAAGCAAGCCACGTTTTATTTAATTTTTGTTTAGGTTTTTGTATACTAAAAAAAACGCCTAGATGTACCACATAACGTTCGTTTTATTTAAATGAAATATCTTAATTACTATACTTAATATTGACTCTTTTAGTCAATCGATTATTAGGAGATAGTTCCTATAAATAATCGTAATCTAGCAGGTTAATTAACACATTCATTTACTTATTTTGGTTACTCTCTCATTTCATGCGTACGAAAAATGAAAGGCCTACTAACAAAAAATATTAATATATAGTTTTTTTCTTTTAATTTTCCTGCACCTAAAATTTTTCTGAATAGATGATTTTGCTTTAATTTTTAATTTTTTTAATTACAATCATACACTTGTATCCATTTCATCAAAATTATATTCATCATTATATATATAGATATAGATTTATGTATATATATGTATAATACTATTATATTAAGAATTATTGGTGTAGAACTTATCTTATATCTTATAGTGCAGACTGACAATATCAATATTTTCAAATAAATACTTGATATATTTTAAAAAAAATAATAGAATTGAGAATGCTAAATAGATAAAAGCATAAGTAATGGCCACGCTAAGCTGCAATTTATAATATTTTATATTATTTAAAAAAGAAAATAATTTTATATATTAATATTAATATTAAAATAATTTATATATTAATATAATTATTACATTAAAATAGTATTATATACGCATAATATTAAAAAATTTTATGTTCATATATGATAAAAATATTTATAATCAGATAAGTCTAATATATTAAAATATTTTTTAACATAATTCCATGATTATTGATAAAATTAAGAAATAATATTAATATTAATATTTTTTATTAATTACAAGTAGAGAAGAGAAATACATAGACTCAAACTTCCGACCTAAACAGGAATAGTGTACGTTTCTATCCATCAAGTTACATCTTGGTGATTATATTAATTTTTAATTATATTGCTTTAATTAAAAAATTTTTTAAAAAATCATTGAAATTAGTAATTTGAAATAAAAAATAAGGGAAAATTTATTATTTATTAATTTTATTTTTGGATAGAAAGAAAATTTATAAATTTATTTTAAAATGATATGGATAACTATATTAAGATTCAAACCATATTAGTACAATATGAATACCATTAAATATAATAAAAAGAATTTATAAATAATAATTAAATTTACATTGTTAATTTACAAGTTAAAATAAAATAACAAAAAGAAATTTAAAAATTCATATTCTAAAAACTACCATTCACAAATTCTATTAAAAATGATAATAATAATAAATAAAAATTTAAGAAATGACTTTGACCTATTAAATAATAATAATAATAATATCGATTCTTTGACCAATAAAATATAACTTTTTCATTGAATTTTTAATCAATAAAAAATTTAAAGGTTTGTTAAATTTTTTATATATCATCTTCATTTAAATTCATATCTAATATATATTTAATAATTTAAGTTAATAATTATATATTATAATAATAGAAAATTATTACTTCATGTTATCTTTTTAATTATTTTAAATTAAAATTTTTAAATATTGATCCTTTTTTTATATAATTATATTATATTATATTGTAAAAATCTATAAATTATCTAAGAATTATAATTATGATATTCAATTATTTTGTTTTGATTTTAGTCAAATGTACACTTTTTTTAAATGATTTTCATTTAAGAATATCATTATGATATAGATATCACTATATTTGGTATGTATTATTTTATTGTCTATTTAATTTTACATTTATTTTTAAGTAATAAAATTAATTATAGATATATGTATTAATTTATTATTTATTGATATAATTTATCTTACAAATTAAATTTAAATCTTACATACTTTTTATTGAAATATTCTTCAAGTTATCACGTAAAGTTTTAATATTTTTATTTCTATTTTCACACAAATTTTTAATATTTTTATTTCTATTTTCATACAAATGACTAATGTTAATGTGAACTAATCTTTGTAAACTTATTATAAAAAGTTAAAATTTATTAAATTTATTCTATTGATATATAGATGAATTAAGTTTTTCATATTTATTAATATTAGTTTCATAATAACAAATAAATGTGATACATATTTAATCTAAACTTTATAAAGAAAAGTATATCCTATAATGAGAAAGATCCTATAATGAGAAAGTATTTTAATTTTTAAAAGAATTGATGTATTTTATAATTTTTATTTTTTGAAATTAATAAAATATCAAAGCTAAATAAAATAAAATTAGAGTATTATAAGGATATAAGTTTAAGTTCTAATTAAAAAATATAAAAAATTTCACTACATAATAATGATATAATATATATTTTTAGTAAATTTAGGATAATATTAATACAAAAATTAAAATTAAAATAAAAAATCAAATGTATTTAATTTTTTTAAAATAATAATGTGTTTAGTAATTTTTTAGATAAATATTGCAAAATATTCATTAAAATATATATTTTCGCTTTAAAATTAAATTTGAATATAGGTAATAGTTTTAGAATGTCTAAGGAAGTAGTAATTGGTTAGACATTGTTCAAAAACAAAAAATTGGTCAAACAAAAAAAAAAAGGTTTTCTAATCGATGGTGTAACTTCTCATATTTTTATGGGTGATGGATGTAATCATCAGCATAACTGTCAAAATATTATTGGTGTTTTAATGAAGTACTTGTATATATACATATACATATGTAGCAAGCGGAGCCCATAGAAAATGATGACAAAATTGTAATTAAAAAAATTTAGTTATTTTAAAAATTCATTGTCACAAGAAATAATTTTCCTTGTGGCTCTTTTAATATATATAATATAATACATACAATAGCTTAATTTTTATTTTAGTTTTAAGAATTAATACAGAAGCCTGGAGAAAAGGAAGAATTGAAGAATAGTTGATGAAGTAAAATGAAGACTGAAGAAATTGAAGAAGATGAGTGAAACGCAGTGTTTAGTAAACACACGTGCAACAGTGCCAGCTTGGATGATTTGAGTCATCACATCAAAACTGAAAGTGTAATCTCCACCACCTGATCAAAACAGAAATAAGAGTTAGTTAGAAAACAGGATATAAGTATCGTAAAAAAAAAAGAAGCAGAGTAGATTCCATAAATATAATTTCTTTGTATTTGATACTTTCTTCTTCTTTTCAAGTACTGAATTTTTAATTCCTTTCCCGTTCTAAGTTTGTAATTTCTCATTAATGGATTTTCTAGTTGAATTTTCTCAGCAGAGTTGAATTTTCTAGTTGTCTTCTTAAACTGTTGTTACTGTATTTTTCTTATGGTATCAGAGCGATGATAATGGATTCACGTCAACAGATCAAAGGTGGAATGAGATAGTACCGAGAATGATGGCTTGTATGACTGAAATTGTTGAAGTAATTCAGAAATTCTGGCTTGTTTTGGTATTCTCTTAAACTTGAGAGCTATCTTCTTTAATTCGTCATTTTGGCATTTGTTCATCTTCTTAATTCAGTTTATTTCTGTTTTTCTTTTTGAAATTTCTGTTGATTTCTTGGTTAATCTCTTGCCTAGAATACAATTTTGTTGTAGTTTTTCTGAAATTTCCTTTTCTTTAAGACTCAGAATTTGTCAATTTCTATTGATTTCGATCTTAGAAATTTTGTTAATCTTGAAACCCTAGCCATGGCAAATGTTAATAACGCACCTGTTCTAGATCACCTCACCAATCCATCTAATCCACTGTATCTACATCCAAATGAATCTACATCATCCATACTTGTTTCTATACCCCTAACTGAGTTCAATTACCATTCATGGGCAAGAGCCATGAAGGTAGCTCTGGCTGCTAAGAACAAGCTAGGATTTTATCACAGGAACTGTTGGAATGCCACAAGAGGCTGATCCATTATACAATACATGGAGTAGATGTAACAATATGGTGACATCTTGGATCACAAAGTCTGTGTCTCCTTCTATTGCTCAGAGTATCTTCTGGATAGATAATGCAGTTGAAATGTGGAAAGATTTACAAGACAGATTCTCACAAGGGGATAATTTTAGAATAGCAGATCTGTTAGATGAAATAGCAAATTTTAAACAAGCAGATCTTACTGTCTCTGAGTATTATACACAACAGAAAATACTTTGGGATGAGTTGGCAGTTCTAAGACCTGTAAAGGCATGTAGTTGGAGCAGCTGCTCAGTACAAGGAGTATAGAGAAAAGGATCAAGTGATCAGATTCATTAGAGGTCTGAGTGATAGATTTGAAACAGTGAAGAGCAATGTCTTGATGCAGGATCCTCTTCCTTCTCTGAACAGGATATTCTCAATGGTGATGCAGCAAGAGAGACAATATCACTATACATCTAACACAGAAGCTAAGGCTCTGTTGAGCAGAGGCTATAGGCTTAATTCTTTGCCCAAAAACTATATGCAGCAGATGTCTAGAGGGCCAAGAATACCTTATCAGTCACAACATTATTCTAGTACACATCAGACAGGAGTAACAAGAAGGTGTACTCACTGTAATGGAACCAATCACACGATAGATACTTATTACAAGAAGATAGGGTATCCTCCTAGTTTCAGGCCACGTTTCAATTTCAATAACAGGCCACCTGTTGCTGTTAATGCTGTGTATGGAGAGCAGGATTTCTCTTATTATAATACTACTGGATATGATACAAATGGAGCTTATGCCAATGTTTTACCAAGTCACTTTGTTGCAGATTCACCTTTTGGCTATATGCAAGAGCAGACAATAATACCTTCTACAAAAGCTTATATTCAAGGGCAGCATGTTTATCCTGTTGTAACTACAGATCAAGCTTATATTCAAGAACAACCAGCACAAAGTTTTTGCAATGTAATTTGGCAATTCAGCTGTATCTGATATGCATAAGTCAAGTTCTAAAGCAACAGTTTCACTTACAGTGGATCAGTATCAGAAGATAATGAATCTTGTTGAATCTGCAGAAATAAAAGGACAAGACAAGGAGCATGTAGTCAACAGTATTATGGCTGGATCTGGCAATGTTTCTAAAGAAAGTCAGAATACAGGTATTTCTCAATTAATATATGACTCTATTTGGATTTTGGATAGTGGAGCAACTGACCACATATGCAAATCTATAAACTTGTTCACACATTACAAGAAAATCAATCCAGTAAGAGTTAAATTGCCAAATGGAGAATACCTATATGCTCATTATTCAGGAACAATAGTTTTCTCTTCTGCTCTATATCTTAAGAATGTACTTTACATTCCTGGCTTTGCTTTCAATCTGATTTCAGTCACTAGCCTTATTACACAAGTTCATTGCTTATTGTTTCTCTACGATGACTTGTGTATCATCCAGGATGTAAAGACCTGGAAGATGATTGGTATAGCTAAGGTGCTACATGGGCTTTACAGACTACTACAAAATGAAGACCCTGTTACAGTCATCTCTAATAAATAAAATAAAGCAGTTCTAGCTGCTAGCACTATGTTCTTAAAAAATTGTACTAATGATGTGTGGCATTATAGGTTAGGACATATTCCTAATGCTAGATTGTCTATTATGTGTAAGCATCATCCAGAAATTCAGATTGTTAATAATAATTTGCCTTGTGATGTTTGTCATTTGGCTAAACAAAAAAGACTCAGTTTTCTTGATAGTACAAATAAAACAAGTTCTCCTTTTGAACTTTTACATACTGATATCTGGGGCCCAGTTAACACTTCTACCTACAATGGTCAGAAATATTTTCTCACCATTGTGGATGATCATACTAGATATCTGTGGGTGTATTTGATGAAGGAAAAGGGTGAAGTCAGGTCATTAATCAAGCAGTTTATAACAATGGTCAAAACACAGTTTGGAAAGCAAGTAAAGACAGTAAGAAGTGATAATGGTGCAGAATTCTTTATGAAAGACTATTTTGCAGCTGAAGGCATTTTACATCAGACTACTTGTCCTGAAACACCAGAACAAAATGCAGTGGCTGAGAGAAAACATCAGCATATTCTCAATGTGGCAAGAAGTTTATTGTTTCAAGCTCATTTGCCAAAGAGCTTCTGGGGTTTTGCTGTCTTACATGCAGTGTTCTTGATTAATAGAATTCCTACTCCATTACTAGAAGAACACTCTCCATACCAGAAATTATATGAGCATGTACCTGATCTAACATTTCTCAAAGTATTTGGCAGCTTATGTTATGCAAGCACTTTGAAAGCTCACAGAACCAAGCTTGATCCGAGAGCACAAAGATGCATGTTTTTGGGGTATAGAGAAGGCACTAAGGGATTTTTAATGATGATTTACATTCTAGAGCTTTGTTGGTATCCAGAAATGTTTTATTCTATGAAGATGTTTTTCCATATGCAGAAAAGCAGTTTGAACCAATACTGCCACAAGTAGATGGAGGATTACCTGATGTGGAATTATTTCCTTCTTTCATAGAAGAAGATGATATAACACCAGCAGCACCAGCAGACATTGTTCCAGCTGTACCTTCTGTTCCAGCTTCTGTTATTCAACATGAGAAAAGGTATTCAAACAGAACAAGGAAAGCTCCAAAGTATTTACAGGACTATCATTGTAATCTAGCTCATACACATCAAAGCTCAACCAATCATTCTATTTCAAATATTCTTACTTATGAACAGCTTTCTGACAACCACAAGCACTATGTTCTAGTTGTTTCAGCACTTTCAGAACCAAAAACCTATCAGCAAGCAGTTAAACACTTAGTATGGAGAGAAGCCATTGACAAGGAGTTAGAAGCTTTGAAGTTGAATAATACATGGAGTGTAGTTGCCTTACCTCCAGGGAAGTCTTCAATTGGCTGTAAATGGGTTTTCAAAACCAAAGTTAAAGCAGATGGGACAATTGAGAGGCATAAAGCCAGACTTGTGGCAAAAGACTATACACAGGTTGAAGGGCAGGATTATTTTAACACTTTTTCACCTGTTGCCAAGGTTACAACAATTAGACTGTTATTGGCTATTGCATCAATGAAGGGCTGGATACTTGAACAGTTAGATGTCAACAATGCATTTTTGCATGGTGACCTACCTGAAGAAGTTTATATGGAGCCTCCTCTTGGTCTTCCAGTTCCACCAGGATATGCTTGCAAACTGCAGAAGAGTTTATATGGTTTAAAGGAAGCAAGTCGACAATGGTTTCAAAAGTTGACATCCTTTCTTCTTTCACTTGGCTATAATCAATCAGCATCAGATTTCTCCTTGTTCACAAAACAAGAAAAGGATTCCTTTACTGCTCTTTTAATATATGTGGATGATGTCATCCTCACAGAAAATAATGCAGAAGAAATTGCAGCAGTCAAGAAATCTCTTGATATCAAGTTCAAGATTAAAGACCTTGGCAAACTTAAATTTTTTCTTGGACTTGAGATTGCAAGATCCTCTATTGGTCTTCATCTTTGTCAAAGAAAGTATACTCTGGAATTGCTTGCTGATAATGGATTACTGGGTGCCAAACCTGTTGCTACACCTATGGACTATAATGTTAAACTAACAAAAAATGATGGGGATTTGATACAAGATATTTCTACTTACAGAAAACTTGTAGGCCAGCTTCTTTATTTAACCACCACAAGGCCAGATATCTCCTATGCAGTAAACACACTGAGTCAATTTCTTTCAGCTCCAACAACAGTCCATTTGCAAGCACTCTTCAGAATTCTTCGTTATCTCAAGAACAGTCCTGGCATTGGTCTATTTTATCCTTCTCAATCAAATCCTGTTTTGACAGCATTTAGTGATTCTGATTGGGCAGGTTGTCCGGATTCAAGGAGATCTATTACTGGCTATGCTTTATATTTGGGAGATTCATTGATCAGCTGGCGATCCAAGAAACAACATACAGTCTCTCGATCATCTTCTGAAGCTGAATATCGTGCCTTAGCAATGACAGCATGTGAGGTACAGTGGATTAGCTATCTTTTAACAGACATTGGCTATTCACTTTCGAAGCCAGTGAGTCTCTTCTGTGACAATCAATCAGCCATCTATCTTTCAGCTAATCCCACGTTTCATGATCGATCTAAACATGTGGAAATAGACTGTCATTTTATCAGAGAAAAGATCAACACTGGTCTTGTTCATCTCATGCCAATTAAAACAGAGCATCAACTTGCAGACATTTATACCAAGCCACTATCTCCAGCTCGCTTTAAATTTTTGATTTCCAACCTTGGCCTTGTTGACATCCACGGCCCAGTTTGCGGGGGGCTAATACAGAAGCCTGGAGAAAAGGAAGAATTGAAGAATAGTTGATGAAGTAAAATGAAGACTGAAGAAATTGAAGAAGATGAGTGAAACGCAGTGTTTAGTAAACACACGTGCAGCAGTGCCAGCTTGGATGATTTGAGTCGTCAGATCAAAACTGAAAGTGTCATCTCCACCACCTGATCAAAACAGAAATAAGAGTTAGTTAGAAAACAGGATATAAGTATCGGAAAAAAGAAAGAAGCAGAGTAGATTCCAGAAATATAATTTCTTTGTATTTGATACTTTCTTCTTCTTTTCAAGTACTGAATTTTCAATTCATTTCCCGTTCTAAGTTTGTAATTTCTCATTAATGGATTTTCTAGTTGAATTTTCTCAACAGAGTTGAATTTTCTAGTTGTCTTCTTAAACTGTTGTTACTGTATTTTTCTTAAGAATAAAGGAAAATAATACATTTTGAAATATTTAAATGCTATTTTAATTTTTTGAGCACACTCATTTTTTTTTAGATCTTCTTTTGACAGCCACTTCATTAACCAAGAAGTTTCAAGTGACAATAAATTCCAAAGTGGCTGCAGTGATGGCTAAATATGGCGTCTTAGACTTTTCTCAGATTGATTTAAAATTCATCTGCTATAGGAGCCTTCTTTTACAACTAATTTGAACTCATTCGAAAACAGGCGTTTCCAAATCGCCAAATCGGCCATATTTTATACTTTAAAGAGAAATGTGAACTTAATCATAACAACAATGATGCTTACAAATTTGTAAAAATTGGAAATCTAACTTTCATTCACATCTTCATTTTAACTTAATTAATTTTAAAAGTTAATAAATGTTTTAAGATACGCAGATGATTACTTAATTGGATTAATCTTATCTTATCGAGATTATTATTAACTTTATTCTATTTAGATTATGATTAACTTAATGATAATTGTAATATTTAATTCTTATCTAAAGTCTACGTATAACACTATATATACTCATTATAGAAAATATACGAGAGATAATTTATAATAAGGAAATTTATCATATTTTTCTTTCTCTATATATATTTTTATATTTATAATACGATATTAGCACGAATCTCTATTAATTTATTTATTTTAAGTATTTAAATCCAAAAAAAGATAAATTTTTTCTCTCAAAATTTATACTAATCAATTTAAAAGATAAAAAAAATTATAAGACTCAAGATTTCCATTGGCAAAATAAATTTAGGTACGTTTCAGTATATCTAATTTATATTTATTAATAATTAAATATAATTGATATTGACTAAATTAAAATTTAGAGTTTTTTTATCAATAAGTGATACCAGAGCTCTCATATTCAATCACTAATAAAATTTTATGTGAATATATATATATAATATGTTCCAGTTTTTTGAAATTTTTGTTGATCATTTTTGGTTGTTGATTAACAATGGTATTATATTAGTATAATATTCATTTTTTTGGTGATAATCCAATTTATCCCTTGATAATCCATATATTAAGATTTTCGTGGCCCATGCACACTGCACTGCATGAATATGTACCATATAAATATGTATATGTTTTTTTAAGTATAATAATGCACATCGCACTGCATGAATATGTACCAACCTACTTAGCAATCTTGTTTCCGTCATTTTAAATTCTGAAATTCGTGCATAACGTGGATTTTTGAGTTTGTATATTTATATGGTAGTTTATTGTTTAATATATATATATATATATATATTATGTGGTTATTGATTCTATATATTTTTATTGGATTCAGTTAATATATAAATATAATATATATATTTAATTTATGATTCAAGTACAGCTTGTTCCAATATGCATATATTTATGGTAATATATCTTGGGTTATTAACATTATATATTTATATATATTGTTAAAATAAGAAACAAATAAATTTTAACATTTTATTTGTAAAATTTAAATTTAATAGTTATTTTTGTATTTATGATTATATACCTAATAACTTAATATGGTATATGAAAATAAAAAAAATTATATAAAATTATGAGTAAATATTTGCAAAGTTGGTAAATAAATTGATATTTACTATAATTTTAAACAATCATTTATAATTTTAGAGTTATAATATTTAAACTCTAATTATAATTTTTAGTATTTATTTATTTGATAGCTCTGTAATCTGTCTAATTTCTTATTTTTATTTAAATTTGGTATATTTATTACAATGTTAAATTAATCTCATAAAACTTGAATTTATTACCCTTGATATTTTTCAAATAAATTATCTGTAGGATACATAATTTTATTTCTTAATAGTATCTCCAAGATTCATAAAGAATTAAAAATTGACTATCTTACAAACACAGACCTATTAGCTCTTGAGAATTCTTTAAAAGAAATATATATATATATATATATAAATAGTAATTCTTCTAAAAACTCGATATGAATGAATTCATTTATTATTATAGAATTTTAAAATTGTAAGTAAATATAATTCAGTCTTATTTAAGATTAGCTCTCTAAATTGAAATTATAAGGAGAAAAAATTAGTGATGATGATACGTTAGAAGAAAAATAAAACATATTCAACTTTTCATGTCTCAAATGTGCTCCTACAGTAGCAATATCGAGAATGCCAAACAAAAAAAATATTTTGATCTAATTCTTGTTTACTTGTGGCTGAATAAAATAATGAACTCTTGATGAAAAACCATCAAACTTATCCTATTGCTTAACATCATTCTCTGAAGTGAATGTGGTATTTTTTTTCAATATTATATATGAGATTTTGATAAAAAGGAGTGTGATGGAATTTTTTCCTACCAATTTTAAAATCACAAGTGCTAAAAATATATATCGGCATATATTTCATAATTCTTCATAATTGGAAAATATTTGTTATAGTTAACATTAACATAAGTTAATGTTAATATGATATTTAATTTTGCAAATATAGTTGAAGACTCTAAAAGGGTATACTTAATATTCTGAATTTGAGCATAATGATATTTCGATGATATATTGTATTTAAGTAGATCCCGAATAAATTTACTAAATTTTAAAAAATACGTTGTAATAGACATCCTATTGAAATAAAATAAGATAGATATTGAATTTTTATATATTAACTCTATGAATTTAAACCAGGAGTTTATATTTAATAAATTCTATATTTTTTAATTGGATTGTATTTTATAAAAAGTAAAGATAATTAAATTACATTATATGCACTAAGAGTGCATAGATTCTAAAATTTTTGTACTTTGACATAATCATTTTAGTCATCAAGGTTCAAAGATAATGCGACATATTATTGAAAATATAAATAAAAATCACTAAAAAATTCATAAAATTCTTTTGTCTGATGATTAATTTTATGTTTATTGTACTTAAGGTAAATTAATTGTGAAACTTTCACTATTTAAATTATATTTAAAGTTCTTTGAATTTCTACAAAAATTACATGGAATATTTGTGGTCTTATCCATTTAATCTTGTAAACCACTTAAATACTTAATAGTTTTAATTGATACATTAATTCGATAGTCACATGTTTATTTATTGACAACTTGTAATACTATTTTTGCTAAATTTCTTACTCAAATTATAAAATTAAGAATAATATTTTTTTATTATCATTTCAAAAAAATTTAAATGGAAAAAGCATATGAGTTCACTTTAAAGTATTTTGAGATCATGTTGAGTTAAAAATAAGAGGATTTATTATGATTCTGTTTTAAGAAAGCATTTTTAAAAGTTGACATTTAAAAATATCAAAATACAATTAAAAAATTAAGAGATTTTATAAATCAAGTAGAAATAAAAATTTAAATAAATTTATATTCGTATGAATTTTTTTAAAAATATCAAAATACCATTAAAAAATTAAGAGATTTTATAAATCAAATAGAAATAAAATTTAAATAGATTTATATTCGTATGAATTTCTTTTTCTTTTAGTTTTTTTTTTAAAATTTAAATAGATTTATAATTTGTTTTTCTTATTTGAGTTGTTTCTTTGGAAAGTATAAGAACATAAAAAAAATAATTATAAAATTAAGAGATTTATAACACATAAACAAACAAAATAAATAACAATAAAAAATTTAAAAGCATAAATTAAGTTCAGAATAAATTTATAAAATAATAAATGTAATTATATTTAATATATTTAAACAATATAATAGTTTAGTGTGTGTGTGTGCTCAAAGATTAATGTTTGATTCCTTCGACCTAATGCTAAAATAAATAAAGAAAGAAAGACACATTTTCAGAGTATCAAAGATGAGAATATATATTCAAAATCTGAAAATTAATTAAGAGCACCTAATTTAAAGTTTGAAATATTTATAATTGGCAAAGTAATTAATTAAGTGGGTCTCTTGTGAAAGGGATTAAACGTCGTATTTAGATTTGGACTTTTTGCCATGAAAGGAATCAAATAATGGAGAGGATATTGTTAGTGGTAATTACTGAGCAGTAATTACCACAGCTATATTCACCTTATGATAGCATCACCAACAGAGGATTGCTTGCCCTATTATCACATTAACTCTTCGGATTACTGTTGCGAGATTGCTGCAATGTTTGTTCATAGCCACAACAGATATTTCGGGTGCATTTGCTCATAATTTGTTACAAAGAACCTATAAATTTGTTAAAATATTATACACAAATATACCATTGAAAATTATTCATTATTTTCTATTTGCTTTCCTCTTCATGGTTTCAGAGCAAGGATATTGAATCTGATAGTTACTTTACCCTTTCTTAAAACCCCTTTTCTTAAAAAACCCCAAATGACAGATTTCTCTATAACCTAAACCTAACTATCATCGTGGATTCTCCCAATCAAACAACCCCTGTTGCAAATCCTACCGCAGTGAGTGAGAGCTCTGTGAATGACGCAATGTTCTTGAGCAATTCTGATTTTCCAGGAACTATTCTAGTGAATGCATCTTTAACTGGTCCTAATTATTTGTCCTGGAGCAGATCGATATTGGTCGCTCTTAAAGCCAAGGACAAGCTGGGCTTTATTAATGGCAAATACCCAAAACCACCCCCTGATTCTCCTATCTTTGACAAATGGACAAAGGTAGATAATATGGTGATTTCTTGGATGCTTAATTCCATCTCTAAGGAATTGGCTGATGCCTTTTTATATACTGCATCTTCGAAGGATCTCTGGGAAGATCTGGCTGAAAGGTTTGGGGAAAGAAACGGTCCACTACTTCAAATAAAAAAGGAAATAGTGAGCTTTACTCAAGGTAATTCTGCTGTTTCTGTTTATTACACCAAATTAAAGAAAATGTGGGATGAGCTTGCTTGTTTAAAGAAGTATCCTGTTTGCAAGTGTGGTGGTTGTTCATGTGAGGTTGCTAAAGAAATAGTAGATTTGGATAATGAAGAAAAACTTATTCAATTTCTCATGGGTTTGAATGAGTGTTTTGAAAATGTAATCAACCAAATTTTATTGATGGAACCTTTTCCTAGTGTTAGTAAGGCTTACTCTATGGTCCTATGTGTGGAAAAAAAAGAAAGAAATGCACTTTGTTACCATAGATTCCAGTGAAACACCTGCTGCTATTTTAGTGCAGCATCAAGGTACTAGGAATCTTGCAGGCAAGAGTACCTACCAAAAAAAATGATAAGCAGAAGAAAGCCGATCGATATTGCACGAATTGCAAAGAAACTGTACATGTTAAGGATGCATGCTTCAAATTGCATGGGTATCCAGATTGGTTTTTGGAGCTTAAACAGAAGAAGGGTCAGTCACAGGCTTATCATGCTGCACTTGAAATGCCAATTGACCATCAAGAGGCAGCACCGTTTCATGGGAGTAGCGAGATGAATGAAAATCTATCCAGCTTAATACAACAAGAGTGTTTGAAGGAAATGAAAGCCCATGGTATAGTAACACAACAAACTGAACAACCAAGTGTTAATTATACCAACTCAGGTATGGGATCTTTTATAGGTATGTCTCATACAAACTTAGCTATAAATTCTACAACTAGAAGTAGAGGTATATGGATTGTTGATACCGGAGCCACGGATCATGTCACTTGTGACAAGAGTTTATTTGATACAGCTTATGAACTTCCAAGGCCACGACCAGTAAGGATGCCTGATGGCAGTTATAAACCAGTAACACATATTGGGAACATTACGCTCCATGATAAAGTTATCCTTTATAATACACTTTTTGTTCCTTCCTTTGATTGTAACCTACTCTCAGTTACTGCTTTGTCTCGTACCTGTCATATTGCCATAATCAATCTACCTGATTGTTCTATTTTGCAGGATTTACGGAGTAAGGAGATTATAGCCATCGGGGATAGGCATTCTAGTTTGTACCACCTGTCTACAAGCTCTTTCAACCTCAATAAAGTTAAGAGTTCAATAAACTCTGTATGTTCTAATCATTCTTCACATTTGTCCTTCTTATGGCATTCTAGGCTAGGACATATACCCTTACAAAGAACGAAACATACCTATGTAATAAGATCTTCTGAAATGAAAGAGTTTTTTTGTCCAGTATGTCCTTTATCAAAGCAACATAGGCTTCCATTTCCAAAGTCAACTTATCAAAATTACAAATTGTTTGATTTGGTTCATGTTGATCTTTGGGGTCCTTATGCCATTGAATCTGTTACTAATGCCAAATACATGCTCACAATAGTTGAAAAAACCAGTAAATACACTTGGACATTGTAAAACCCCTCGGTTTTATAATATTTGAATTCGGGGGCAAAATGGTAATTTTGCGCTTGAGGGGCAAAATGGTCATTTTGCACCCTTATTTTTTGTTTGAACGTATTTGGGTGATTTGGTGCTCTGTTTGATACTCGGGACGATGTGACGGTCGTTTTGAGTATAATATTGTATTTTTGTGTTCGGGGGCATTTTGGTCATTTAAAATAATTACGGTGCTTAAATGGAATAAAAATATTTTATATATTTTTTTAAATAAATACTGAAATCTATTTTGTGTTAAAATTAGTAAAGAGGGATTTAATTGTGAGTTTTAAGTTTGAGGGGGGTGATTTTTTAATGGTTAAATTAATATTTGAGGTTAATTTAAATAAAATAAATTGAAGTGGGGTTAAAACACAATTTTAGGAAGTGTTTATGATATAAATAGACCCTAATCAGCTAGGTTTAGAGTTGGAGACACTCACAAAATCGGGTATTCAATTTAAGAGAGTTTTAGAACAGAAATCGCAGCACTGTCGTTTTGATCCAGCCGCCCGAGGGAGTCGTTGTCGTTCGGCGAGTGAGCGTCGGTCGTTCGGCGAGCCACGCGAGCGAAGCCTCTTGTCGTTTGGCGTGCTGCGTGCGTCGTTCGGCGTGTGGCCACTGGTTCTCGGCCTGCCGTTTTGCCTGGCTCCAGATTCAGTTTTCAGCGTTTCTTTCATTTTTGAGGTTTTTCATTTATTTCTCTTCAATTCTAATTCGATTTTTTTCCACAATCACATTCTAGGGTGTTTTTAGGTCTGATAAAACATATTTTGCATCGGATTTAAATTTATTTTCTATTTTTAATTAATTTTCAAAGTGGGAAAAATCTGTAAGTGATTTTGATTGATCTAACGGTTTTTGATTTAATTAACATTCTTACAGTAATAGATCACGCCTAAAATTTATTGTATCTTTTTCTAGGGTTTCTAAGGGATGCCTGTATATTTATTTTATATTTTTAGGATTCGTATTTTATTTTTAATTAAATTTTGAATTGGTATAATTTGCTGTCTGGAATTACTGAAAATTCCAGAAACTTTGATGAATTTTTATAAATCGTAGGTGATGGGTATAAGTCTGAAATTTTAGTATGTTCTGTATTCAGATGTTATTTACATATGGTAATTTTTGTAGATCCAGAATCATAATATTTGTTGAGTAAATAAATCATAGACCTGGTCACTACCAGAATGGGTCTACTGGTCAGTCCATGTTGGGTTAATTGTTTGAGGGCTTTTTACGTACTGGATATTTACAAAATTTGAGTATGTTGTATTTTATGAAGTAAATTTAATGTTAAAAATATTTGGGGAATTTTTATATAATGTTGTGTATGTATTTATGCATATGTATTCTACTGCCCATTTTAGTAGTTATGGATCGGGCAGTATATCGCAAATCGATTTTGGGGGACTAAATCATTTTGTATGGACCTAAAATTTTGTACGGGGATCTCTGGAAGGGTGAGAGACCTTCTGGAATTTTTCCAAAATTTTTAAACAGCAGGATTAATTTATATGAAATTTCCAAAATTAACCTTATTTCACTAAATACATCGATATTGTGGAAAAAACTAATTTTCGCTTTTGGAAACACTTTGCTACGTTTACGTAAGACTTAGGGGTGAATGTTTTTGCATGAGTATGGTCTGAAATTTTAAATTAAATCATGAGTTTGTATGATGGTTGATTAAATGGTCAATTGGTTAGGGAAATGCATTAGGGGTAAAATGGTCATTTTATTGAATAATACTCGATTGACTGTTATTCATGGCATACATGGCATACCTTACACTTCATGTGAGTGAGACGGATTCTGATGAATGATATTGTTGAATCGTATACTTAGGTGATAATCAGGTCGGTCCTCGGGATCAATAGGATCGAGGAGTTTGCTTATCTCAATAAGTCTGCATATCTGGTAAGTTCATGGGTGTGATTTGTTTGTTTGTGATGTGCTGATGTTTGACCAACAAATGTATCTATATATATTAAGCCTTTCTTATATAACTATTCTTTCGCTTTGGTATTATATTCCTTCAATACCCGAGCCTTTATATAAATGTTTAGGAGACAGAGAAACGTGCTTGTGAATGCTAATGTTGTGAATATTATGTTGATGAAACTTTTCTTGTGTTGTGTGGTGGTATGTCATACGGGGACGGAGGATCAATTGTGGAAATACTGTTACTGTTATTACATTTGATTATGAGGTTAAAAACCTCCACTGTACTGATATTGATACTGAGGTTGTTATAAGGGTGGATTGTTATTGTTAATTATTACTGATACTGTAACTATTATTACTGATACTGTAACTATCATTACTGATACTGTAACTATTATTGAGGAGGAATAAGGGAGGAAGAATTATTGATATTGGTAGACCCCGACATACTACCTTGATTGAATTAATTGTATTTGAGTTACTTGATATTTATAAACTGCTTATATAGTTGTGTTTCTCTGCCTCACATGAACTTACTGAGCGCCTATATATAACGCTCACACCCCTATAGACTGATTTTGCAGGTTGAGGTCTACTGGTAGCATCAGTTGTCTATTCCATTCTTTCGTTCTTTGGAATTCTAAAGCTAGTAGGTTGTGGAGATGTTTCTTCCTTTATAGATTTCTGGATAACCTAAGGGCAGACTGAGTCTGAACCCGTTTCTTTGTAATAATGAGATTTAAACATTTGACCATTTTCTGTTAGACGGTATTGTTTTGGTATTGAATAATTAGAACACTTTATATATTGTTTTAGACTAATAGTTGAATTTATGAGCATAACTTACGCTATTTTCCTTTAAGGCATGATCTAGCTATTGTTATCTTAGGCTTGTATAGTTACACGTAAGTGTAACTGTACGCCGGTCACGGTCCCTAGTTGGGTCGTGACAAAAGTAGTATCAGAGCCCGTTTTTGATATTTGTGTTATCCAGAAATCATTAGGGTATTCTTAAGTTTTCTTGTTTCCTTTCAGCGTTAATCAAATTGCTCTCCATATCAGGTGCAATGTCTCGTAGAGGCACACGTCTTCTTTTGACTGGCGAAGCTAGTAATGCCCAAGGGGCAAGAAACAGTGGAGAGGATCCAATTGGAAGTGTTCGGGAGCAACCTTTGCCTAGGGGGCGAGGAAGACCACGCAGAGTGGTGGACAGGGGTGGACAGGGTCAGCAGAACCAAGATCTACCAGCCAATAATGAAAACTTTGAGGACATACCGGAGGATGTTGTCAGAGATCCACCACCAATTCCAAGGAATGAACCTGTACCTGAGGGTACAACAGCAGCTCCAGTGAGTCAAGAGCAATTCATGGCCACCATGGCAACCTTCAGTCAGACAATGGGAGCACTTGCAGCTGGATTTACCCAACTTGTCCAGAATATGGGGCAGAACAATGGGCAGGACAACGCACCACAGGCGGGAGTGCCAGGATATGTTAAACTACATGAGTTTATCAGGGTTGACCCACCAGAGTTTTCAAATGCTGCGACAGAAGACCCAATGTTGTTTATTGATGAGGTCAAGAGAATATGTAACGCCTTGCATTGTTCAGAAGAAAGATCTATTGAGTTGGCAGGTCACCAAATGAAAAAGGCTGCTAGGGTTTGGTTTGATAGCCAGATAGTTGATCGAGTACATACCTGGGAGGACTTCAAGCTGAGATTCACACAAACCTTCCTACCTAAGAATGTTTTGAAGGCCAAGGCTAGAGACTTTGAGATGCTCAAACAGGGAAGCAAGACTGTTGCTGAATACTGGGAGAAATTCCAGGAGTTGAAACCCTATGCTACACACTTGCTGCAAGAAGAGGGAGTTATGACGGAACGATTTGTTGAGGGGTTGGATGACAGGTATTATGATGTGATTGCTAGCCATAACTACAAGGAGCTTCATCTGGCAGTCAATGCAGCTATTGGTATGGAAAATAGAAGAAAACCTGATAGAAAAACTGATATGGCTGAGCCTAGCAGGAAGAGGAATAGGCCTAATGATCAAATGAACTATCAGGGGCAGTATCAAGGCCACAGAGGTAGCAATGGAGGAGGCCGATTTCAACATCAACTGCAGGGGCACAAAGCTCCTATTTGTGATTTTTGTGGTAACCGACATGGAGGTGAGTGTTGGAAAAGGACTGGTGCATGCCTGAGCTGTGGTCAGAAAGATCATCAAGTGAAGGATTGTCCTAATTCTAGAAGAAATCAAAATCAAGCTGGACAACAAACACAAAGGCAAGTAGGCAATCAGGGGTACTATGGACATAATCAGAATGGATATGGCAATGGAAGAGGATATGGTGGACGTGGTAACTATGGCGGCCGAGGCTATCAAGGAGGTCGAGGTAATGGCCAGCAGGGCCGAGGTTTCTATGGCCAGCAGGGCCGAGGATATCAGGGCCAACAGGGCCGAGGTTATCAGGGATATCAGTATCAGCAAGGCCGTGGTTATGGTGCTGCAAACAACGGAAACCAGCAAAACAATCAAGGTCAGAATGCTAGAGCAGTGCAGCCAGCTGGGCAAGGGAATAATCATAATCAGAATAAGAACCAAGGGCAGAATCAGAATTATGCTCGTGTGTTTAATTTGAACAACCAGCAAGCCTAGACTGATAATAATGTGGTGCAAGGTACTCTTTCTATTTGCTCTTTTGATGCTCATATTTTAATGGACCCTGGTGCTACACATTCTTTCATATCACCTAGTTTTGCATCTAGATTGAGTATTACACCTGAAGCTATGGATATGCCTTTACTTGTTCATACACCCTTGGGGGAAGAAGTTGAGTCTGTCAATGTTTATAAGGGTTGTATCATTCAAGTGAGAGATGTGAATTTGCCAGCAGACCTAGTTATTCTAGATGTGATTGATTTTGATGTTATATTGGGAATGGACTGGTTAGCTAAACATGGAGGAAAGATGGATTGTAGGAATAAAACTGTTATGTTTGATTATGAAGAAGGTAAGTCAGTGACTTTTGTTGGTTCAAAGATAGATGGGCCTAGTCGACTGATTTCTTCCTTGAGGGCCAGGAAGTTAATGAAGAAAGGATGTGATGCTTACCTAGTATCTATCCGAGATGTAAGAAAAGAGGAAGCAAAGCTTGAAGAAGTTCCGGTAGCGCGAGACTTTGTGGATGTGTTTCCGGACGATTTGCCCGGTTTACCTCCGGAAAGAGAAATTGAATTTTTTATTGATCTTGTACCTGGAACAAATCCCATTTCTATGCCTCCTTATAGAATGGCACCTGCTGAACTGAAGGAATTGAGGGAGCAGTTAAATGACCTGTTGCAGAAAGGGTACATCCGACCGAGTATTTCACCTTGGGGAGCTCCGGTGCTTTTTGTGAAAAAGAAAGATGGTACAATGAGACTATGTATTGACTACCGACAACTGAACAAAGTGACAGTGAAGAATAGGTACCCGCTACCTCGGATTGATGATTTGTTTGACCAACTGCAAGGAGCCCGTTTCTTCTCTAAAATTGATCTTAGGTCTGGCTACCATCAGTTGAGGGTGAGAAAGGAAGATATACCAAAGACTGCTTTCCGAACAAGGTATGGGCATTATGAATTTCTTGTTATGTCCTTTGGACTCACTAATGCACCTGCAGCTTTTATGGACCTGATGAACAGGGTGTTTAGTCCTTACCTTGATCAGTTTGTTGTTGTATTCATTGATGATATCTTGATTTACTCGAGAACCAAGGAAGAGCATGAACAACACTTAAGGTCAGTTTTACAGACATTGAGGAAACATCAGTTATATGCTAAGTTTTCCAAATGTGAGTTCTGGTTGGATCGAGTAGTGTTCTTGGGACATGTGATTTCGGCAGAAGGTGTGCAAGTCGACCCCAAGAAAGTGGAAGCAGTTATGGACTGGCCTAGACCTAAAACGGTTACTGATATACGGAGTTTTCTCGGTTTAGCAGGCTACTACAGAAGATTTGTGAAGGATTTTTCCAGAATTGCTGCACCATTGACGAAGCTAACTCGCAAAGGTGTAAAGTTTGTTTGGGATGACACATGTGAGGAGAGTTTTACAACACTTAAGGAGAGATTGACTACAGCACCAGTACTTATTTTACCCGAAGGCACGGAAGGTTATGCTGTATACTGTGATGCATCAGGTATTGGTTTGGGTTGTGTTTTGATGCAGCATGGCAGAGTAGTTGCCTATGCTTCAAGACAGCTTAAGAAGCATGAGGTTAACTATCCTACACATGATTTGGAAATGGCGGCAGTTGTGTTTGCGCTAAAAATCTGGAGGCATTACCTGTATGGTGTCACATGCGAGATATTCACTGATCACAAGAATCTCAAGTATGTAAACGCCCAGAAAGATTTGAATTTAAGGCAGAGGAGATGGGTGGAATTTCTTGAAGATTATGATTATAGCATTCAGTATCACCCTGGGAAAGCAAATGTTGTAGCTGATGCTTTGAGCCGTAAATCTTTGGGTAGTTTATCTCATATACCTGCACACAGAAGGCCGTTGATTTCGGATATTCATCAGTTGATTGGTGATGGTTGGATTTTCCTTTTGTCAAATAAGGAAGTGGTTGGACATACAGGGGTGTTTTTAGCTAATCTTGTTGCTAGACCGAGTTTTCTTGACAGGATTGTCTCAACTCAGAGCAAAGATACAGAATTAGAAACTATTCGACAAAGGGTACTGAAAGGTGAAGATAAGGAGTTTCGTATTGATGAGCAAGGGGTATTGAGGTTTGGATCTAGGTTGTGTGTGCCCATGATTGATGATCTGAGGGAGAGTATCTTGAAAGAAGCTCACTCTTCAAGGTATACAGTACATCCCGGCTCCACAAAGATGTATCATGGCTTGAAGCAATTATATTGGTGGAAAGGAATGAAGAATGATGTTGCGACCTTTGTATCTCAGTGTTTGCCTTGTCAGCAGGTTAAGTACGAGCACCACAAACCAGCAGGATTGCTAAAGGAGCTACCACTACCCGAGTGGAAGTGGGAGAGGGTGACAATGGATTTTGTGGTTGGTTTGCCAAAGACACCAGGTGGCTATGATTCTATTTGGGTTATTGTTGATAGGTTGACAAAGTCAGCACATTTTCTACCTGTGAGTACCAAGTATACAGCAGCGCAGTATGCAAAGTTATACCTCAATCGTATAGTGAGTCTTCATGGGATCCCAGTCTCTATTGTTTCTGACAGAGGTACTCAGTTCACATCGAGGTTTTGGCAGAAATTTCAAGAAGGGTTAGGTACCGTTCAACATCTCAGCACAGCTTTTCACCCACAGACAGATGGGCAGTCAGAAAGAACTATTCAAACTTTGGAGGATATGTTGCGGTTGTGTGTATTGGATTTTGGTGGTAGTTGGGCGGATCATCTTCCATTGGTTGAGTTTGCATATAATAATAGTTACCAAGCTAGTATTGGTATGGCGCCTTTTGAAGCTTTGTATGGTAGGAGGTGCAGAACTCCTTTGTATTGGGAGGAAGTAGGCGATAGAAGAATTGAAGGCCCAGAGATTTTACAGTATAGTTCAGAGAAAGTGCCAGTCATCCAGAGCCGTATTCGAACTGCTTTCAGTAGGCAAAAGAGCTATGCAGACCTTAAGAGGAGACACTTAGAATTTGCTGCAGGAGATAAGGTGTTTCTTAAAGTGTCACCTTTCAAGGGAGTTATGAGATTTGGTAAAAAGGGTAAGCTAGCTCCGCGATTTATCGGTCCGTATGAGGTGTTGGAGCGTGTGGGAGAAGTGGCATATAGATTGGCATTACCACCAGCATTAGAAGCGGTCCATCCGACTTTTCATGTCTCTATGCTGAGGAAATATGTTGCAAATCCTGAGCATGTGTTGGCTCCAGAGACGATAGAGATCAGTAATGATTGTTCCTATAAAGAACAACCTGTTAAAATCTTGGATCGTCAAGTGAAACGACTGCGCAACAAAGATGTAGTATCCGTAAAGGTTTTATGGCGTAATCACTCTATTGATGAGTGCACCTGGGAATTGGAGGAAACTATGAAATCTACATACCCTCATTTGTTTGAATTCTCAGGTATTTTCTAAATTTCGTGGGCGAAATTCTTAAAGGGGGGTAGAAGGTATATTTGGAGTGATAGAATGCATAGTATACATAAACATTAACATACATAAGCATTGTCATAACATCATAGTTGTGCATGGCATTCTTGTATTTTTGACTATTGATGCATTTTTGCATTTTGGACTTTGGACTGTTGATATTGCTATTGATTGAGTTGTCTGACTGATATCGATTGATTTGACATTGATTGAGTTGGGTAATGACGAGTTGAATGGCAGGTTGATCGAGTTATGTATATTGTTTACATAATATTAATATTGTTATTGGTCGTGATATTTTATTTGGTTTTGGAAATTGTGTCTTAATGTCATAATGAACTTAACAGGAGCAAAGCTGGAATAGCCATTAGTGCTTGGTATTGTGTGGTTATGGTCTGGCCAACCATAACAACATGTATCAGGTAGTCGATACTTTCCAGTTTTGTGTAAAACCGAAGTGATAAGGGTTGTCTTGTGGTTATTTTGTTTTGAAATTTCGAGGACGAAATTTTATTAAGGGGGTAAGATTGTAAAACCCCTCGGTTTTATAATATTTGAATTCGGGGGCAAAATGGTAATTTTGCGCTTGAGGGGCAAAATGGTCATTTTGCACCCTTATTTTTTGTTTGAACGTATTTGGGTGATTTGGTGCTCTGTTTGATACTCGGGACGATGTGACGGTCGTTTTGAGTATAATATTGTATTTTTGTGTTCGGGGGCATTTTGGTCATTTAAAATAATTACGGTGCTTAAATGGAATAAAAATATTTTATATATTTTTTTAAATAAATACTGAAATCTATTTTGTGTTAAAATTAGTAAAGAGGGATTTAATTGTGAGTTTTAAGTTTGAGGGGGGTGATTTTTTAATGGTTAAATTAATATTTGAGGTTAATTTAAATAAAATAAATTGAAGTGGGGTTAAAACACAATTTTAGGAAGTGTTTATGATATAAATAGACCCTAATCAGCTAGGTTTAGAGTTGGAGACACTCACAAAATCGGGTATTCAATTTAAGAGAGTTTTAGAACAGAAATCGCAGCACTGTCGTTTTGATCCAGCCGCCCGAGGGAGTCGTTGTCGTTCGGCGAGTGAGCGTCGGTCGTTCGGCGAGCCACGCGAGCGAAGCCTCTTGTCGTTTGGCGTGCTGCGTGCGTCGTTCGGCGTGTGGCCACTGGTTCTCGGCCTGCCGTTTTGCCTGGCTCCAGATTCAGTTTTCAGCGTTTCTTTCATTTTTGAGGTTTTTCATTTATTTCTCTTCAATTCTAATTCGATTTTTTTCCACAATCACATTCTAGGGTGTTTTTAGGTCTGATAAAACATATTTTGCATCGGATTTAAATTTATTTTCTATTTTTAATTAATTTTCAAAGTGGGAAAAATCTGTAAGTGATTTTGATTGATCTAACGGTTTTTGATTTAATTAACATTCTTACAGTAATAGATCACGCCTAAAATTTATTGTATCTTTTTCTAGGGTTTCTAAGGGATGCCTGTATATTTATTTTATATTTTTAGGATTCGTATTTTATTTTTAATTAAATTTTGAATTGGTATAATTTGCTGTCTGGAATTACTGAAAATTCCAGAAACTTTGATGAATTTTTATAAATCGTAGGTGATGGGTATAAGTCTGAAATTTTAGTATGTTCTGTATTCAGATGTTATTTACATATGGTAATTTTTGTAGATCCAGAATCATAATATTTGTTGAGTAAATAAATCATAGACCTGGTCACTACCATAATGGGTCTACTGGTCAGTCCATGTTGGGTTAATTGTTTGAGGGCTTTTTACGTACTGGATATTTACAAAATTTGAGTATGTTGTATTTTATGAAGTAAATTTAATGTTAAAAATATTTGGGGAATTTTTATATAATGTTGTGTATGTATTTATGCATATGTATTCTACTGCCCATTTTAGTAGTTATGGATCGGGCAGTATATCGCAAATCGATTTTGGGGGACTAAATCATTTTGTATGGACCTAAAATTTTGTACGGGGATCTCTGGAAGGGTGAGAGACCTTCTGGAATTTTTCCAAAATTTTTAAACAGCAGGATTAATTTATATGAAATTTCCAAAATTAACCTTATTTCACTAAATACATCGATATTGTGGAAAAAACTAATTTTCGCTTTTGGAAACACTTTGCTACGTTTACGTAAGACTTAGGGGTGAATGTTTTTGCATGAGTATGGTCTGAAATTTTAAATTAAATCATGAGTTTGTATGATGGTTGATTAAATGGTCAATTGGTTAGGGAAATGCATTAGGGGTAAAATGGTCATTTTATTGAATAATACTCGATTGACTGTTATTCATGGCATACATGGCATACCTTACACTTCATGTGAGTGAGACGGATTCTGATGAATGATATTGTTGAATCGTATACTTAGGTGATAATCAGGTCGGTCCTCGGGATCAATAGGATCGAGGAGTTTGCTTATCTCAATAAGTCTGCATATCTGGTAAGTTCATGGGTGTGATTTGTTTGTTTGTGATGTGCTGATGTTTGACCAACAAATGTATCTATATATATTAAGCCTTTCTTATATAACTATTCTTTCGCTTTGGTATTATATTCCTTCAATACCCGAGCCTTTATATAAATGTTTAGGAGACAGAGAAACGTGCTTGTGAATGCTAATGTTGTGAATATTATGTTGATGAAACTTTTCTTGTGTTGTGTGGTGGTATGTCATACGGGGACGGAGGATCAATTGTGGAAATACTGTTACTGTTATTACATTTGATTATGAGGTTAAAAACCTCCACTGTACTGATATTGATACTGAGGTTGTTATAAGGGTGGATTGTTATTGTTAATTATTACTGATACTGTAACTATTATTACTGATACTGTAACTATCATTACTGATACTGTAACTATTATTGAGGAGGAATAAGGGAGGAAGAATTATTGATATTGGTAGACCCCGACATACTACCTTGATTGAATTAATTGTATTTGAGTTACTTGATATTTATAAACTGCTTATATAGTTGTGTTTCTCTGCCTCACATGAACTTACTGAGCGCCTATATATAACGCTCACACCCCTATAGACTGATTTTGCAGGTTGAGGTCTACTGGTAGCATCAGTTGTCTATTCCATTCTTTCGTTCTTTGGAATTCTAAAGCTAGTAGGTTATGGAGATGTTTCTTCCTTTATAGATTTCTGGATAACCTAAGGGCAGACTGAGTCTGAACCCGTTTCTTTGTAATAATGAGATTTAAACATTTGACCATTTTCTGTTAGACGGTATTGTTTTGGTATTGAATAATTAGAACACTTTATATATTGTTTTAGACTAATAGTTGAATTTATGAGCATAACTTACGCTATTTTCCTTTAAGGCATGATCTAGCTATTGTTATCTTAGGCTTGTATAGTTACACGTAAGTGTAACTGTACGCCGGTCACGGTCCCTAGTTGGGTCGTGACAGACATATATGTTGAAATTTAAAACTGATGTACCTAGCATCCTACAACACTTTCTTGCTTATATACAGACCCAATTTCAGCAAAAAATTAAGGTAGTCCAAACCGAAAATGGTTATGAATTTGTTAACCAGATTTGTCAACAATTTTTCATTAAATCTGTAATCCATCATCAGAAAACATGTCCATATACGCCTCAACAGAATGGCACTGTTGAAAGAAAACACCAAACTCTCTTGTAAACAGCACGATCTCTCATGCTTCAGTCCAACATGCCTAAATCCTTTTGGTTTGAAGCTTTACTTACTGCCACTCATTTAATAAATAGACTGCCTTCTGTTGTTACAAATTGGGTTTCCCCTTATCAACTACTTTACCAAACTTCACTAAATCTATCATATCTAAAAGTTTTTGGATGTCTTGCTTATGCAACAAATACTTCACCTCATAAAATCAAATTCGATCACCGATCTATACCTGCTATTTTTTTTGGTTATACATCACAACATAAGGCTTATAAGCTTTATAACTTAAATAATCACAAGTTCTTTTATTCCAGAGATGTGGTCTTCTTTGAGTCTAAATTTCCTTATCACTATCCCCATCCACAAACCATTACTCAGTTTGTTCTACCCACTTGCCTTGATGTCCTAGAATCAGCCACTACTTTTGATTACTCCCAAACTACACCTGCTACTACTTCACCATCACATATGGCTGTTATACCTACCATGACCGGTACTCCACCTGAAACAGAAACTGCTTCTATGCCTTCCGTACCTGATGTTACCCAACCACCTTTGAGACGGAGTACTAGGACTACGACTCTACCAGCTTGGCTTAAAGATTTTGTTGCATATTCTTCAACTAATGGCTATGTCTCTGCTCCACATATCACTTTAGGTACTAATCACTATACTTATTCTTCTTCCTTTTCATAATTTTTTGCCAATGTTACTAAGCTTGCTGAACCGGCAACCTATAGACAGGCTAGTAAAGATCCCAAATGGGTACACACAATGGAAGTTGAACTCAAGGCTCTAGAGGATAATAATACCTGGATATTGACTTCTTTACCTCATAGAAAGAAGGCTATTGGCTCAAAATGGGTTTATCGAATTAAATATTTTCCTGATGGTACTGTTGACAGATTTAAAGCACGACTAGTGGCCAAAGGGTTTAATCAGATGTTAGGTTTGAATTATATAGAGTCTTTTTCTCCGGTTGCAAAATTGGTAACTGTTTGGTTATTACTTGCCGTTGTCACTATCAAAGCCTGACCTCTTCACCAAGTTGACATTAACAATGCGTACTTGCATGGCTACATTGATGAAGATCTTTACATGCAACCACCTTTCGACTACACCAAAGCAGCTCCAGGATAGGTTTACAAACTGGTCAGGTCCCTTTATGGCTTAAAACAAGTCGGACGACAATGGAATAAAGAGTTCAAGGCTACAATAACTGCTTATGGGTTTCAACAATTAGCTCATGATCATTGTTTATTTGTTAAAGGTTATGGAGCTGATCTAATTGTGCTTTTGGTGTATGTTGATGACGTTCTTTTGACAGGTCCAAATGAAAAGCTTATCATAGAAGTCAAACAACACTTGTCCCATCATTTTACAATTAAAGACCTTGGTTATGCCAAGTTTTTTTTAGGACTGGAAATAGCCCGTAGCTGATGGGATGCAGATTACAGAACGAAAGTACATACTTGATTTAATACAAGTTGTCGGTCTTAAAGATGCCAAGTCTGTTCCCACTCCTTTAATCCAAGGTGTTAAGTTGCAGCCAAATCAGGGTACTCTGTTAATCTATCCAGATCAATATAGGAGTTTGGTGGGTAAACTACTATACTTGAGCCTAACCAGACCTGATATTACATTTGCTGTTCAACAACTTAGTATTCATATACAAAATCCTACTGATTGTCACTTACAGGCAACTTTGCATGTGATCAAGTATCTCAAAGGGTCTCCCAATACAGGTCTATTTTATTCTGCTGCTAGTTCTTTTGTTTTAAAGGCATATTGTGATGCGGATTGGGCTGCCTGTCCACAGAGTCGTCGGACCCTTTCCAGCTATTGTATTTTTTTGAGTCATTCTATTATTTCTTGGAAAGCAAAGAAGACGCCCACAGTAAGCCATTCTTCTGCTGAAGCGAAATACCGCAGTATGGCTCTAATTGTTTGTGAATTGCTGTGGATTACTTATATTTTACATGATCTTCAACTTCATGTGCAGGTGCCTATATCTCTGTTTTGTGACAATCAAGCTGCCTTGCATATAGCAACTAATCCTGTGTGTCCATGAAAGAATGAAACACATCGATATTGATTGTCACATTGTGAGGCAACAATTAGACTCTGGTTTTTTGAAACCCGAACATGTCAATGGTTCTGAGCAAATGGCCGATATTTTTACTAAATCACTTCCATCTCCTCAGTTTGCCAGACTTTTGTCCAAGATGGGATTGGTTGCACTTCCACCACTACCATCTTGAGGGGGGCGTATTAGTGGTAATTACTGAGCAGTAATTACCACAGTTATATTCACCTTATGATAGCATCACCAGTAGAGGATTGCTTGCCCCATTATCACTTTAACTCTTCGGATTACTGTTGCGAGATTGCTGCAATGTTTGTTCATAGCCACAACAAATATTTCGGGTGCATTTGCTCATAATTTGTTACAAAGAGCCTATAAATTTGTTGCAATATTGTACACAAATATACGACTGAAAATTATTTATTATTTTCTATTTGATTTCCTCTTCAGATATTGAAAGCAAAGTTGCCACTTTAATTAAAGTTAATAATTTGTGAGTTATATATTTTACTAATTTTAAGCAAGCCACGTTTTATTTAATTTTTGTTTAGGTTTTTGTATACTAAAAAAATGCCCAGATGTACCACATAACGTTCGTTTTATTTAAATGAAATATCTTAATTACTATACCTAATATTGACTTTTAGTCACTCGATTATTAGGAGATAGTTCCTATAAATAATCGTAATCTAGCAGGTTAATTAACACATTCATTTACTTATTTTGGTTACTCTCTCATTTCATGCGTACAAAAATGAAAGGCCTACTAACAAAAAATATATTAATATAGTTTTTTTTTTTAAATTTTCCTGCACCTAAAATTTTTCTAAATAGATGATTTTGCTTTAATTTTTAATTTTTTTAATTACAATCATACACTTGTATTCATTTCATCAAAATTACACTCATCATTATATATATATATATACATGCATATGTATAATACTATTATATTAACACTTATTGGTGTAGCACTTATCTTTATCTTATAGTGCAGACTGACACAATATCGATATTTTTAAATAAATATCTAATATATTAAAAAAATAATAGATTTGAGAATTCTAAATAGATAAAACAAGTATAAGTAATGTCCACGTTGTTCTGCTACTTATAATATTTTATGTTATTTGAAATAAAAAAATAATTTTATATATTAATGTTGAAATAATATATATATTAATATAATTATTACATAAAAATAGTATTATACATGCATAATATTAAAACAAATTTATATTCATATATTATAAAAATATTTATAATAAGATAAGTCTAATATATTAAGATATTTTTTAACTTAATTTGATAATTATTGATAAAATTAAAAAAAATAATCATAATATTAATTTTTTTTATTAATTATAAGTGGAGAAAAAAAAATACATAGACTCAAACTCAAGACCTAAGCAGGAACAATACACATTTTTAGCCATCAGGTTACATCTTGATGATTATATTAATTTTTAATTATATTGCTAAAATTAAAAGAAATTTTTAAAAAGTCATTGAAATTAGTAATTTAAATTAAAAATAAGTGAAAATCTATTATTTATTAATTTTGTTTTTGGATAGAAAGAAAATTTATAAATTTACTTTAAAATGATAAGGATAATTAAGGTTCAAACTATATGTTAGTACAATAAGAATAGCTTTAAATATAATAAAAAGAATTTATCAATAATAATTAAATTTACATCGGCAATTTATAATTTAAAATAAAATAACAAAAAGAAATCTAAACAAGTTCTGTTAAATAATAATAATAATAAATAAAAGTTTAAGAAATTAATAATAATAATAATAATAATATCAATTCTTTGACCAATGAAATAATAATAAAATATAACTTTTTCATTGAATTTTTAATCAATAAAATTTTAAAGATTTGTTAAATTTTTTATACATCATTTTCATTTAAATTGAAATCTAATATATATTTAATAATTTAAGTTAATAATTATAGGTTATAATAATAGAAAATTATTACTCCATGTTTTCCTTTTAATTATTTTAAATTAGAATTTTAAATATTGATCCTTGTTTCATATAATTATATTATACTATATTGTAAAAATCTATAAATTATCTAAGAATTATAATTATGATATTCAATTTTTGTGTTTTTATTTTAGTCAAACGTACACTTTTTTTTTTAAAAAATGATTTTTATTTAAGGATATCATTATGATATAGATATAACTATATTTGGCATGTATTATTTTATTGTCTATTTAATTTTACATCTATTTTTAAGTAATAACATTAATTATAGATATATGTGTTAATTTATTGTTGATTGATATAAATTGTCTTACAAATTAAATTTAAATCTTACATATTATTGAAATATTCTTCAAGTTATCACGTAAAATTTTAATATTTTTATTTCTATTTTCATACAAATTTTCAATATTTTTATTTATATTTTCATACAAATGACTAATATTAATGCGAACTAATCTTTGTTAAAATTATTATAAAAAATTGAAATTAATTATTAAATTTATTCTATTGATATATAGATGAATTAAGTTTTTCATATTTATTAATATTAGTTTCATAATAACAAATAAATGCGATACATATTTAATTTAAACTTTATAAAGGATAGTATATCCTATAATGAGAAAGTATTATAATTTTTAAAAGAAATTATGTACTTTATAGTTTTTATTTTTAGAAATTAATAAAATATCGAAACTAAATAAAATAAAATTAAAGTATTATAAGGTTATAAGTTTAAGTTCTAATTAAAAAATATAAAAAATTTCACTACATAATAATGATATAATATAATTTTTTAGTAAATTTAGGATAATATTAATATAAAAATAAAAATAAAAAATCAAATGTATTTAATTTTTTTAAATAATAATATGTTTAGTTAAAAAAACTGACAAAATATTATTGGTATTTTAATGAAGTACTTGTATATATACATATACATATGTAGCAAGCGGAGCCCATAGAAAATAATGACAAAATTGTAATTAAAAAAATTTAGTTATTTTAAAAATTCATTGTCACAAGAAATAATTTTCCTTGTGGCTCTTTTAATATATATAATATAACACATACAATAGCTTAATTTTTATTTTAGTTTTAAGAATAAAGAAAAATAATACATTTTGAAATATTTAAATGCTATTATAATTTTTTGAGCACATTCATTTTTTTTTAGATCTTCTTTTGACAGCCACTTCATTAACCAAGAAGTTTCAAGAGACAATAAATTCCAAAGTGGCTGCAGTGATGGCTAAATATGGCATCTTAGACTTTTCTCAGATTGATTTAAAATTCATCTGCTATAGGAGCCTTCTTTTACAACTAATTTGAACTCATTTGAAAACAGGCGTTTAGAAATCGCCAAATCGGCCATGTTTTATACTTCAAAAAGAAATGTTAACTTAATCATAACAACAATGATGCTTGCAAATTTGTAAAAATTGGAAATCTAACTTTCATTAACATCTTCATTTTAACTTAATTAATTTTAAAAGTTAATAAATGTTTTAAAATATATAAATGATTACTTAATTGGATTAATTTCATCTTATCGAGATTATTATTAACTTTATTATATTTAGATTATGATTAAGTTAATGATAATTGTAATATTTAATTCTTATTTAAAGTCTACGTATAACACTATATATATTCATTATAGATAATCTATGAGAGATAATTCATAATAAAGAAATTTATCATTTTTTTCTTTTTCTACATATTTTCTTTATATTTATAATACGTTACCAGTACGAATCTCTATTAATTTATTTATTTTAAGTATTTAAATTAAAAAAAAATTCTTTTCAAATTTATACGTATCAATTTAAAAGATAAAAAATTATAAGACTCAAGATTTTCATTGACAATATAAATTTAAGTACGCTTTAACATATTTAATTTATATTTATTAATAATTAAATATATTTAATATTGACTAAATTGAAATTTAGAGTTTTTTATTAATAAGTGATACAGAGTTCTCATATTCAATCACTAGCAAAAATTTTTGTGAATATATATATATAGATATATATATATATATATAATATGTTCCAGTTTTTTAAAATTTTTGTTGATCATTTTTGGTATTTGATTAACAATGGTATTATATTAGTATAATATTTAAATTTTTTTTGGTGATAATCCAATTTATGACTTGATAATCCATATATTAAGATTTTCGTGGCCCATGCATGTACCACATATATATGTATATGTTTTTTTAGGATAATAATGCACATTGCACTGCATGAATATGTACTTACCCACTTAGCAATCTTGTTTCCGTCATTTTAAATTTTGAAATTTGTGCATAACGTGGATTTTTGAGTTTGTAGACGGATATGGTAGTTTACTGTTTAATATATATATATATATGTATATATATATATGTATTATGCGGTTTTTGATTTTATATATTTTTATTAGATTCAGTTAATATATAAATACAATATACGCATTTAATTTATGATTTAAGTACAGCTTGATCCAATATACATTATATATATATTGTTAAAATAAAAAATAAATAAAATTTAAAATTTTATTTATAAAATTTAAATTTAATAGTTATTTTTGTGTTTATGATTATATGCCTAATAACTTAATATGACATATGAAAATAAAAAAAAAACTATATAAAATTATAAGTAAATATTGTGAAGTTGGTAAATAAATTAATATTTACTATAATTTTATACAATCATTTACAATTTTAGAGTTATAATATTTAAACTCTAATTATAATTTTTAGTATTTATTTATTTGATAGCTCTGTAATCTGTCTAATTTATAATTTTTATTTAAATTTGATATATTTATTACAATGTTCAATTAATCTTATAAAATTTGAATTTATTATCCTTAATATTTTTCAAATAAATTATCTTTTATGAGTATTTGATAATGAGATTCACCTCGGAATTATAAATCTTGGAAATACTATTAAGAAATAAAATTAAGTATCCCTGCAGAATTGTGCAAAAATAATTATTTTCTTTCGACATTATTTACATAAAGAATTAAAAATTGACTATCTTACAAATAAGGACCCATTAAGGACCCATTAGCTCTTGAGAATTTTTTAAAAGAAATATATATATATATAGTGATTCTTTCAAAAGCTCCATATGAATAAATTTATTTACTATTGTAGAATTTTAAAATTATAAGTAAATATAATTCAGTCTTATTTAATATTAGATCTCAATTGAAATTATATGGAAAAAAAATCACTGATGATGATATGTTAGAAGAAAAATAAAACATATTCAACTTTTTATGTCTCAATGTGCTTCTACAGTAGCAATATCGAGAATGTCAATCAAAAAAAATATTTCGATTTAATTCTTATTTACTTGTAGCTGAATAAAATAATGAACTCTTGATGAAAAACCATCAAACTTTACCTATTGCTTAACATCATTCTCTGAAGTGAATGTTGTATTTTTTTTTTCAATATTATAGACAAGATCTTGATAAAAAAGAGTGTGATAAAATTTTTTCCTACCAATTTTAAAATCACAAGTGCTAAAAATATATATATCGGCATATATTTCATAATTCTTCATGATTAAAAAATATTTGTTATAGTTAACATTAACAAAAGTTAATATTAATATGATATTTAGTTCTGCAAATATGGTTAAAGACTCTAGAATAATATATCTCATATTTTGAATTTGAGCATAATGATATTTCGATGATATATTGTATTTAAGTAGATCCCGAATAAATCTACTAAATTTTAAAGAATACGTTGTAATAGACATCCTATTAAAATAAAGTGAGATAGATATTGAATTTTTATGTATTAACTCGATGAATTTAAACCAGAAATTCATATTTAATAAATTCTAAGAGTGCATAGATCCTAAAATTTTTGTACTTTGATATAATCATTTTGGTCATCAAGATTCAAAGATAATGCAACGTATTGTTGAAAATATAAATAAAAATCCACTAAAAAATTCATAAAATTCTTTGTCTGATGATTAATTTTATGTTTATTGTACTCAAGGTAAATTAATCGTGAGACTTTCACTATTTAAATTATATTTAAAGTTCTTTGAATTTTTACAAAAACTACATGGGATATTTGTGGTCTTACCCATTTAATCTTGTGAACCATTTAAATACTTTATAGTTTTAATTGATATTTCAACTCGATAGTCACATGATTATTTATTGACAACTTATAATACTATTTTTGCTAAATTTCTTACTCAAATTATAAAATTAAGAATAATATTTTTTTGATTATCATTTCAAAAAAATTTAAATAGAAAATGTAAATGAATTCACTTTAAAGTATTTTGAGATCATGTTGAGCTAAAAATAAGAGGATTTATTATGATTCTGTTTTAAGAAAGAATTTTTAAAAGTTGAGCTTTAAAAATATCAAAATACAATTAAAAAATTAAGAGATTTTATAAATCAAGTAGAAATAAAATTTTAAATAAATTTATATTCGTATGAATTTTTTAAAAATATAAAAATACCATTAAAAAATTAAGAGATTTTATAAATCAAATAGAAATAAAATTTAAATAGATTTACATTCGTATGAATTTCTTTTTCTTTTAGTTTTTTTTAATTCAAATAGATTTATAATTTGTTTTTCTTATTTGAGTTGTTTCTTTGGAAAGTATAAGAACATAAAAAAAATAATTATAAAATTAAGAGATTTATAACACATAAACAAACAAAATAAATAACAATAAAAAATTTTAAAGCATAAATTAGGTTCAGAATAAATTTATACATTAATAAATGACAATATAATAGTTAAGTGTGTGTGTGTGTTCAAAGATTAATGTTTGATTCCTCTGACCTAATGCTAAAATAAATAAAGAAAGAAAGAAACATTTTCAGAGTATCAAAGATGAGAATATATATTCAAAATCTGAAAATTAATTAAGAGAAAGTTTGAAATATTTATAATTAATTAAGTGGGTCTCTTGTGAAAGGGATTAAACGTCGTATTTAGATTTGGACTTTTTGCCATGAAAGGAATCAAATAATGGAGAGGATATTGAAAGCAAAGTTGCCACTTTAATTAAAGTTAATAATTTCTGAGTTATATATTTTACTAATTTTAAGCAAACCACGTTTTATTTAATTTTTGTTTAGGTTTTTGTATACTAAAAAAACGCCTAGATGTACCACATAACGTTCGTTTTATTTAAATGAAATATCTTAATTACTACACCTAATATTGACTCTTTTAGTCTATCGATTATTAGGAGATAGTTCCTATAAATAATCGTAATCTAGCAGGTTATATTTCACTGTTTTATATTTCACCGTAATCCCTCTTTTCACTTTTTATATATTAGAGACATTCTCCATACGTAAGAAGATAGAATAATTTTTCTTTTTAAACTTCACTGTACATTTCGATTTATATATATCATAAATTCACTTATCATCATTTATATTACAATGTGTAAAAAAATAATTTTGTTTATTAATTATTTTTATTTATAAAAGAGGAATTAAGGAAAATTACTTGCGGCGTTGGGAATTTATGTTCCTTTTTCTTTTCATTTGTAGGAAAATCAATTATGATTGTTATTCATAGAGATTGGCTAAACGTTTCGACATGAAATTGAAGTGTTTTTTTTTATTTTGTTTTTTTTGTTTGAACTAAGAAATTGAAGTTGACAATAAAAGCGAAAATAGTGTGTGGAGTATCTGCCACCACTTCTGTCATTATCGAATATTTTTTTAATAATTAAATATATTTTTATATCTTCCATATATATATATATAAGATGTTTTACTATCATTTTAATTGATTGAATTTCTTTTTGTATTAATTATTTTCAATTCAGTCACTATTTTAAATAGTTAAAATAAAAGCAAGAAAATGTGAGATAATATTTAAGGAATATTCGCTAGATGCCCATGTAAACATGCAATGAAAATTACAAAATAACATGGAGTCTTAGCTTATGCCTAAGTCGGTACCGATTCATATTCCACATATATATATATATATATATATAAGGGAAAGTTAAATATTATATGACTTAAAGGCAGAATATGGGTTAGATTCTGAATTTTATTATTTTTTATAAGGTAATTTGAACTAAAATACAGTGGATTACCAGATAGAAAATATTTTTTTCCGTTATTAATGAATTAGAGAGAAATTTCACTATGATATATTATTATTATTATTATTACGATGATGATGATGTAAATAGAATAGGGTTTCATTTCATACTTGCTTAAATATCAATTGAGCATTAATTAAATATTCCATCTCATTAGTGATATATAATGTAAGATTTTTTGCTTTTATGTTTTTAAAGTTCTGTTCTTTTTTGAATATTTGAAGTGGAAGCAAGAGCTTTCATGATAAGTAAATGACAATTATATAAGCAATTATTCAATTAAGCACATCGAAATGACAATGATTAATTAATGCGAAACATAGCCTTTTGCTTAACCAATCACCCAAAGGACAAATATTAACTTTTCTTTTTTCTTTTTTTTTTAAAAACTTTTCATGAATAGGGCGATGATGCTTTGTCCTTTGGCTTTACTATTTAGACTAGCGATGAGTGACTGATTCCTACCTTAATTTTTAAGCTAGTGTTTTTTGAGATTTATTTTATTCTAAAAATGTATAGGTTATTTATTTATTTATATTCAAATTCTATTTTTATTAACAATAATAGTAATAAAAAATAACTATATTCAATATTTTACTATTTTAGCCAGGTATTTCAAGTAGTTTTATTTGAATTCTAAGGTGTACATTGTTTAAATTAATTATCACAGAGTAGCACACGATAAATGAATTTTTTGACAAGAATAATTATTCATCGCGCGTCTCTTTTTCTAGTTTATTATCTATATTCAAAGATAAACTATCCAAAATAAAGGCAAAAAGAACAATATTTCATTCTTAAAAATCAGTTGAAAAACTAGTTGTTTTTGTTACAATATACACAACAATGTTCGATGATCTCTTAATCAATCCTATAAAGTAATTAATTAGCTTTTTAAGAATATTCAAATAATCATTAATAACTAAATAATTAATCTTAACAGTATTTTTTATGAAATTTTTAATTCAGTGAATAAATCGAATCAAACAATGAATTAAACGACTAGATCTAGATGAATGACTGGTCTCTGATTTTGAAAATATTGATATAACTATATGCAAAGAAATATTTGAATGAGCAGTCATAGACAACGATATGTCGTTTTCTTCACGGAAAAAAATGTTAGAAAATGTGGAATTTGTCGTTACCAGCAGATTCAAATGGGCCAATTAGACAGATTAAGGAGAAAGTGGCCCATCATTTTGATGATTAATACTTGCAACAAATTGGATTTAGAAAATTTAGATTATGTGATTATGTCTCAATGTGCCCAATAAAGAGTTGGATTTAGCATTGTTATCACGACATAATCCAACAACAAACATTAAAAATTAATAATTTTAAGATTTAACTAGTTATAATTATCTGTTCAAAAGTTTAATAAATAAATAAATAATAAAAACTATAGAGTATATAATAAATTAAGTCTCTTATCATATGTTTTAAAAATTCATTGTCACAAGAAATAATTTTCCTTGTGGCTCTTTTAATATATATAATATAATACATTTGAGCATATTCTGAATTTGAGCATAATGATATTTCGATGATATATTATATTTAAGTAGATCCCGAATAAATTTACTAAATTTTAAAAAATACGTTGTAATAGACATCCTATTGAAATAAAATAAGATAGATATTGAATTTTTATATATTAACTCTATGAATTTGAACCAGGAGTTTATATTTAATAAATTCTATATTTTTTAATTGGATTGTATTTTATAAAAAGTAAAGATAATTAAATTATATTATATGCACTAAGAGTGCATAGATTCTAAAATTTTTGTACTTTGATATAATCATTTTAGTCATCAAGGTTCAAAGATAATGCGACATATTTTTAAAAATATAAATAAAAATCCACTAAAAAATTTATAAAATTTTTTTGTCTCATGATTAATTTTATGTTTATTGTACTCAAGGTAAATTAAGTGTGAAACTTTCACTATTTAAATTATATTTAAAGTTCTTTGAATTTCTATAAAAATTACATGGAATATTTGTGGTCTTATCCATTTAATCTTGTAAACCACTTAAATACTTAATAGTTTTAATTGATACTTTAATTCGATAGTCACATATTTCTTTATTGATAACTTGTAATACTATTTTTGCTAAATTTCTTACTCAAATTATAAAATTAAGAATAATATTTTTTGATTATCATTTCAAAAAAATTTAAATGAAAAATGCATATAAGTTCACTTTAAAGTATTTTGAGATCATGTTGAGTTAAAAATAAGAGGATTTATTATGATTCTGTTTTAAGAAAGCATTTTTAAAAGTTGACATTTAAAAATATCAAAATACAATTAAAAAAATTAAGAGATTTTATAAATCAAGTAGAAATAAAAATTTAAATAAATTTATATTCGTATGAATTTTTTTAAAAAATATCAAAATACCATTAAAAAATTAAGAGATTTTATAAATCAAATAGAAATAAAATTTAAATAGATTTATATTAGTATGAATTTCTTTTTCTTTTAGTTTTTTTTTAATTTAAATAGATTTATAATTTGTTTTTCTTATTTGAGTTGTTTCTTTGGAAAGTATAAGAACATAAAAAAATAATTATAAAATTAAGAGATTTATAACACATAAACAAACAAAATAAATAACAATAAAAAAATTTAAAAGCATAAATTAAGTTCAGAATAAATTTATAAAATAATAAATGTAATTATATTTAATATATTTAAACAATATAATAGTTTAGTGTGTGTGTGTGCTCAAAGATTAATGTTTGATTCCTTCGACCTAATGCTAAAATAAATAAAGAAAGAAAGACACATTTTCAGAGTATCAAAGATGAGAATATATATTCAAAATCTGAAAATTAATTAAGAGCACCTAATTTAAAGTTTGAAATATTTATAATTGGCAAAGTAATTAATTAAGTGGGTCTCTTGTGAAAGGGATTAAACGTCGTATTTAGATTTGGACTTTTTGCCATGAAAGGAATCAAATAATGGAGAGGATATTGTTAGTGGTAATTACTGAGCAGTAATTACCACAGCTATATTCACCTTATGATAGCATCACCAACAGAGGATTGCTTGCCCTATTATCACTTTAACTCTTCGGATTACTGTTGCGAGATTGCTGCAATGTTTGTTCATAGCCATAACAGATATTTCGGGTGCATTTGCTCATAATTTGTTACAAAGAACCTATAAATTTGTTAAAATATTATACACAAATATACCATTGAAAATTATTCATTATTTTCTATTTGCTTTCCTCTTCATGGTTTCAGAGCAAGGATTTTGAATCTGATAGTTATTTTACCCTTTCTTAAAACCCCTTTTCTTAAAAAACCCCAAATGACAGATTTCTCTATAACCTAAACCTCACTATCATCATGGATTCTCCCAATCAAACAACCCCTGTTGCAAATCCTACCGCAGTGAGTGAGAGCTCTGTGAATGACGCAATGTTCTTGAGCAATTCTGATTTGCCAGGAACTATTCTAGTGAATGCATCTTTAACTGGTCCTAATTATTTGTCTTGGAGCAGATCGATGTTGATCGCTCTTAAAGCCAAGGACAAGCTAGGCTTTATTAATGGAAAATACCCAAAACCAGCCCCTGATTCTCCTATCTTTGACAAATGGACAAAGGCAGATAATATGGTGATTTCTTGGATGCTTAATTCCATCTCTAAGGAATTGGCTGATGCCTTTTTATATACTGCAGCTTCGAAGGATCTCTAGGAAGATCTGGCTGAAAGGTTTGGGGAAAGCAACGGTCCACTACTTCTTCAAATCAAAAAGGAAATAGTGAGCTTTACTCAAGGTAATTCTGCTGTTTCTGTTTATTACACCAAATTAAAGAAAATGTGGGATGAGCTTGCTTGTTTAAAGAAGTATCCTGTTTGCAAGTGTGGTGGTTGTTCATGTGAGGTTGCTAAAGAAATAGCAGATTTGGATAATGAAGAAAAACTTATTCAATTTCTCATGGGTTTGAATGAGTGTTTTGAAAATGTAATCAACCAAATTTTATTGATGGAACCTTTTCCTAGTGTTAGTAAGGCTTACTCTATGGTCCTATGTGTGGAAAAAAAAAAAGAAAGAAATGCACTTTGTTACCATAGATTCCAGTGAAACACCTGCTGTTATGTTAGTGCAGCATCAAGGTTCTAGGAATCTTGCAGGCAAGAGTACCTACGAAAAAAATGATAAGCAGAAGAAAGCCGATCGGTATTGCACTAATTGCAAAGAAACTGTACATGTTAAGGATGCATGCTTCAAATTGCATGGGTATCCAGATTGGTTTTTGGAGCTTAAACAGAAGAAGGGTCAGTCACAGGCTTATCATGCTGCACTTGAAATGCCAATTGACCATCAAGAGGCAGCACCGTTTCATGGGAGCAGCGAGATGAATGAAAATCTATCCAGCTTAATACAACAAGAGTGTTTGAAGGAAATGAAAGCCCATGGTATAGTACCACAGCAAACTGAACAACCAAGTGTTAATTATACCAACTCATGTGTGGGATCTTTTATAGGTATGTCTCATACAAACTTAACTATAAATTCTACAACTAGAAGTAGAGGTATATGGATTATTAATACCGGAGCCACAGATCATGTCACTTGAGACAAGAGTTTATTTGATACAGCTTATGAACTTCCAAGGCCACGACCAGTAAGGATGCCTAATGACAGTTATAAACCAGTAACACATATCGGGAACATTACGCTCCATGATAAAGTTATCCTTTATAATACACTTTATGTTCCTTCCTTTGATTGTAACCTACTCTCAGTTATTGCTTTGTCTCGTACCTGTCATTTTGCCATAATCAATCTACCTGATTGTTCTATTTTGTAGGATTTACGGAGTAAGGAGATTATAGCCATCGAGGATAGGCATTCTAGTTTGTACCACCTGTCTACAAGCTCTTTCAACCTCAATAAAGTTAAGAGTTCAATAAACTCTGTATGTTCTAATCATTCTTCACATTTGTCCTTCTTATGGCATTCTAGGCTAGGACATATACCCTTACAAAGAATGAAACATACCTATGTAATAAGTTCTTCTGAAATGAAAGAGTTTTTCTATCCAGTATGTCCTTTATCAAAGCAACATAGGCTTCCATTTCCAAAGTCAACTTATCAAAATTACAAATTGTTTCATTTGGTTCATGTTGATCTTTGGGGTCCTTATGCCATTGAGTCTGTTACTAATGCCAAATACATGCTCACAATAGTTGAAAAAACCAGTAAATACACTTGGACATATATGTTGAAATTTAAAACTGATGTACCTAGCATCCTACAACACTTTCTTGCTTATATACAAACCCAATTTTAGCAAAAAATTAAGGCAGTCCAAACCGAAAATGGTTCTGAGTTTGTTAACCAGATTTGTCAATAATTTTTCATTAAATCTGTAATCCATCATCAGAAAACATGTCCATATACGCGTCAACAGAATGGCACTGTTGAAAGAAAACACCAAACTCTCTTGTAAACAGCATGATCTCTCATGCTTCAGTCCAACATGCTTAAATCCTTTTGGTTTGAAGCTTTACTTACTGCCACTCATTTAATAAATAGACTGCCTTCTGTTGTTACAAATTGGGTTTCCCCTTATCAACTACTTTACCAAACTTCACCAAATCTATCATATCTAAAAGTTTTTAGATGTCTTGCTTATGCAACAAATACTTCACCTCATAAAACCAAATTCGATCACCGATCTATACCTGCTATTTTTATTGGTTATACATCACAACATAAGGCTTATAAGCTTTATAACTTAAATAATCACAAGTTCTTTTATTCCAGAGATGTGGTCTTCTTTGAGTCTAAATTTCCTTATCACTCTCCCTATCCACAAACCATTACTCAGTTTGTTCTACCCACTTGCCTTGATGTCCTAGAATCAGCCACTACTTTTGATTACTCCCAAACTACACCTGCTACTACTTCACCATCACATATGGCTGTTATACCTACCATGACAGGTACTCCACCTGAAACAGAAACTGCTTCTATGCCTTCCGTACCTGATGTTACCCAACCACCTTTGAGACGGAGTACTAGGACTACGGCTCTACCAGCTTGGCTTAAAGATTTTGTTGCATATTCTTCAACTAATGGCTATGTCTCTGCTCCACAGATCACTGCAGGTACTAATCACTATACTTATTCTTCTTCCTTTTCATAGTTTTTTGCCAATGTTACTAAGCTTGCTGAACCGGCAACCTATAGATAGGCTAGTAAAGATCCCAAACGGGTACACGCAATGGAAGTTGAACTCAAGGCTCTAGAGGATAATAATACCTGGATATTGACTTCTTTACCTCATGGAAAGAAGGCTATTGGCTCAAAATGGGTTTATCGAATTAAATATTTTCCTGATGGTACTGTTGACAGATTTAAAGCACGACTAGTGGCCAAAGGGTTTAATCAGATGTTAGGTCTGAATTATACAGTCTTTTTCTCCGGTTGCAAAATTGGTAATTGTTTGGTTATTACTTGCCGTTGGCACTATCAAAGCCTGACCTCTTCACCAAGTTGACATTAACAATGCATACTTGCTTGGCTACATTGATGAAGATCTTTACATGCAACCACCTTTCGGCTACACCAGAGCAGCCCCAGGATAGGTTTACAAAATGGTCAGGTCCCTTTATGGCTTAAAACAAGTCGGACGACAATGGAATAAAGAGTTCAAGGATGCAATAACTGCTTATGGGTTTCAACAATTAGCTCATGATCATTGTTTATTTGTTAAAGGTTATGGAGCTAATCTAATTGTGCTTTTGGTGTAAGTTGTCGAAGTTCTTTTGACAGGTCCAAATGAAAAGCTTATCATAGAAGTCAAACAACACTTGTCCCATCATTTTACAATTAAAGACCTTGGTTATGCCAAGTTTTTCTTAGGGCTGGAAATAGCCCGTAGCTGATGGGATGCAGATTACACAACGAAAGTACATACTTGATTTAATACAAGCTGTCAGTCCTCAAGATGACAAGTCTGTTACCACTGCTTTAATCCAAGGTGTTAAGTTGCAGCCAAATCAAGGTACTCTGTTAGTCGATCCAGATCGATATAGGAGTTTGGTGGGTAAACTACTATACTTGAGCCTAACCAGACCTGATATTACATTTGCTGTTCAACAACTTAGTATTCATATGCAAAATCCTACTGATTGTCGCTTACAGGCAACTTTGCATGTGATCAAGTATCTCAAAGGGTCTCCCAATACAAGTCTATTTTATTCTGCTGCTAGTTCTTTTGTTTTAAAGGCATATTGTGATGTGGATTGGGCTGCCTGTCCACAGAGTCGTCGGTCCCTTTCCGGTTATTATATTTTTTTGGGTCATTCTATTATTTCTTGGAAAGCAAAGAAGCCGCCCACAGTAAGCCATTCTTCTGCTGAAGTGAAATACTGCAGTATGGCTCTAACTGTTTGTGAATTGTTGTGGATTACTTATATTTTACATGATCTTCAACTTCATGTGCAGGTGCCTATATCTCTATTTTGTGACAGTCAAGCTGCCTTGCATATAGCAGCTAATCCTGTGTTCCATGAAAGAATGAAACACATCGATATTGATTGTCACATTGTGAGGCAACAATTAGACTCTGGTTTTTTGAAACCCGAACATGTCAGTGGTTCTGAGCAAATGGGTGATATTTTTACTAAATCACTTCCATCTCCTCAGTTTGCCAGACTTTTGTCCAAGATGGGATTGGTTGCACTTCCACCACTACCATCTTGAGGGGGGCGTATTAGTGGTAATTACTGAGCAGTAATTATCACAGTTATATTCACCTTATGATAGCATCACCAGCAGAGGATTGCTTGCCCCATTATCACTTTAACTCTTCGAATTACTGTTGCGAGATTGCTGCAACGTTTGTTTATAGCCACAACAAATATTTCGGGTGCATTTGCTCATAATTTATTACAAAGAGCCTATAAATTTGTTGTAATATTGTACATAAATATACCACTGAAAATTATTCATTATTTTCTATTTGCTTTCCTCTTCAGATATTGAAAGCAAAGTTGCCACTTTAATTAAAGTTAATAATTTGTGAGTTATATATTTTACTAATTTTAAGCAAGCCACGTTTTATTTAATTTTTGTTTAGGTTTTTGTATACTAAAAAAAACGCCTAGATGTACCACATAACGTTCGTTTTATTTAAATGAAATATCTTAATTACTATACCTAATATTGACTTTTAGTCAATCGATTATTAGGAGATAGTTCCTATAAATAATCGTAATCTAGCAGGTTAATTAACACATTCATTTACTTATTTTGGTTACTCTCTCATTTCATGCGTACGAAAAATGAAAGGCCTACTAACAAAAAATATTAATATATAGTTTTTTTTAAATTTTCCTGCACCTAAAATTTTTCTAAATAGATGATTTTGCTTTAATTTTTAATTTTTTTAATTACAATCATACACTTGTATTCATTTCATCAAAATTACACTCATCATTATATATATATATATACATGCATATGTATAATACTATTATATTAACAATTATTGGTGTAGCACTTATCTTATATCTTATAGTGCAGACACAATATCGATATTTTTAAATAAATATCTAATATATTAAAAAAATAATAGAATTGAGAATTCTAAATAGATAAAACAAGTATAAGTAATGTCCACGTTGTTCTGCTACTTATGATATTTTATGTTATTTGAAATAAAAAAAATAATTTTATATATCAATGTTGAAATAATATATATATTAATATAATTATTACATAAAAATAGTATTATACATGCATAATATTAAAAAAAATTTATATTCATAAATTATAAAAATATTTATAATAAGATAAGTCTAATATATTAAGATATTTTTAACTTAATTTGATAATTATTGATAAAATTAAAAAAAATAATTATAATATTAATTTTTTTATTAATTATAAGTGTAGAAAAAAAATACATAGACTCAAACTCAAGACTTAAGCAGCCATCAGGTTACATCTTGATGATTATATTAATTTTTAATGATATTGCTTAAATTAAAAGAAATTTTTAAAAAGTCATTGAAATTAGTAATTTAAATTAAAAATAAGTGAAAATCTATTATTTATTAATTTTGTTTTTGGATAGAAAGAAAATTTATAAATTTACTTTAAAATGATAAGGATAATTAAGGTTCAAACTATATGTTAGTACAATAAGAATAGCTTTAAATATAATAAAAAGAATTTATCAATAATAATTAAATTTACATCAGCAATTTATAATTTAAAATAAAATAACAAAAAGAAATCTAAAAATTCACTATGCTAACAATTACGATTCACAAGTTCTGTTAAATAATAATAATAATAAATAAAAGTTTAAGAAATTAATAATAATAATAATAATAATAATAATAATAATAATATCAATTCTTTGACCAATGAAATAATAATAAAATATAACTTTTTCATTGAGTTTTTAATCAATAAAATTTTAAAGATTTGTTAAATTTTTTATACATCATTTTCATTTAAATTGAAATCTAATATATATTTAATAATTTAAGTTAATAATTATAGGTTATAATAATAGAAAATTATTACTCCATGTTTTCCTTTTAATTATTTTAAATTAGAATTTTAAATATTGATCCTTGTTTCATATAATTATATTATACTATATTGTAAAAATCTATAAATTATCTAAGAATTATAATTATGATATTCAATTTTTGTGTTTTGATTTTAGTCAAACGTACACTTTTTTTTTAAAAAAAATGATTTTTATTTAAGGATATCATTATGATATAGATATAACTATATTTGGCATGTATTATTTTATTGTCTATTTAATTTTACATCTATTTCTAAGTAATAACATTAATTATAGATATATGTTTTAGTTTATTATTGATTGATATAAATTGTCTTACAAATTAAATTTAAATCTTACATATTATTGAAATATTCTTCAAGTTATCACGTAAAATTTTAATATTTTTATTTCTATTTTTATACAAATTTTCAATATTTTTATTTATATTTTCATATAAATGACTAATATTAATGCGAACTAATCTTTGTTAAAATTATTATAAAAAATTGAAATTAATTATTGAATTTATTCTATTGATATATAGATGAATTAAGTTTTTCATATTTATTAATATTAGTTTCATAATAACAAATAAATGCGATACATATTTAATTTAAACTTTATAAAGGAAAGTATATCCTATAATGAGAAAGTATTATAATTTTTAAAAGAAATTATGTACTTTATAGTTTTTATTTTTAGAAATTAATAAAATATCGAAACTAAATAAAATAAAATCAAAGTATTATAAGGTTATAAGTTTAAGTTCTAATTAAAAAATATAAAAAATTTCACTACATAATAATGATATAATATAATTTTTTAGTAAATTTAGGATAATATTAATATAAAAATAAAAATAAAAAACCAAATGTATTTAATTTTTTAAAATAATAATGTGTTTAGTAATTTTTTAGATAAATATTACAAAATATTCATTGAAATATATTTTTAGTTTTAAAATTAACGTTGAATGTAGATAACAGTTTTAGAATGTCTAAAGAAGTAGTAATTGGTTAGACATCGTGTAAAAAAAAAAAATGGTCAGACAAAAAAGAAAGGTATTTGTAATTGGTGGTGCAACTTATGTTTTAAAATATTATTTCAGTTAAAAAAAAACTGACAAAATATTATTGGTATTTTAATGAAGTACTTGTATATGTAGCAAGCGGAGCCCATAGAAAATAATGACAAAATTGTAATTAAAAAAATTTAATTATTTTAAAAATTCATTGTCACAAGAAATAATTTTCCTTGTGGCTCTTTTAATATATATAATATAATACATACAATAGCTTAATTTTTATTTTAGTTTTAAGAATAAAGAAAAATAATACATTTTGAAATATTTAAATGCTATTATAATTTTTCGAGCACACTCATTTTTTTTAGATCTTCTTTTGACAGCCACTTCATTAACCAAGAAGTTTCAAGTGACAATAAATTCCAAAGTGGCTGCAGTGACGGCTAAATATGGCGTCTTAGACTTTTCTCAGATTGATTTAAAATTCATCTGCTATAGGAGCCTTCTTTTACAACTAATTTGAACTCATTTGAAAACAGGCGTTTAGAAATCGCCAAATCGGCCATGTTTTATACTTCAAAAAGAAATGTTAACTTAATCATAACAACAATGATGCTTACAAATTTGTAAAAATTGGAAATCTAACTTTCATTCACATCTTCATTTTAACTTAATTAATTTTAAAAGTTAATAAAAATATTTTAAGATATGCAGATGATTACTTAATTGGATTAATCTTATCTTATCGAGATTATTATTAGCTTTATTCTTTTTAGATTATAATTAACTTAATGATAATTGTAATATTTAATTCTTATCTAAAGTCTACGTATAACACTATATATACTCATAATAAAGAAATTTATCATAGTTTTCTTTCTCTATATATTTTTTTTATATTTATAATACTTTATTAGCACGAATCTCTATTAATTTATTTATTTTAAGTATTTAAATCCAAAAAAAGAGATAAAATTTTTCTCTCAAAATTTATACGTATCAATTTAAAAGATAAAAAAAATTATAAGACTCAAGATTTCCATTGGCAAAATAAATTTAGGCACGTTTCAGCATATCTAATTTATATTTATTAATAATTAAATATAATTGATATTGACTAAATTAAAATTTAGAGTTTTTTTATCAATAAGTGATACCAGAGCTCTCATATTTAATCACTAATAAAATTTTATGTGAATATATATATATAATATGTTCCAGTTTTTTGAAATTTTTGTTGATCATTTTTGGTTATTGATTAACAATGGTATTATATTAGTATAATATTCATTTTTTTTTTGTTATAATCCAATTTATGCCTTGATAATCCATATATTAAGATTTTCGTGGCCCATGCATGTACCATATATATACGTATATGTTTTTTAAGTATAATAATGCACATTGCACTGCATGAATATGTACCTACCCACTTAGCAATCTTGTTTCCGTCATTTTAAATTCTGAAATTCGTGCATAACGTGGATTTTTGAGTTTGTATATGTATATGGTAGTTTACTGTTTAATGTATATATATATTATGTAGTTCTTAATTCTATATATTTTTATTGGATTCAGTTAATATATAAATACAATATACATATTTAATTTATGATTCAAGTACAGCTTGATCCAATATGCATATATTTATGATAATATATCTTGGTTTATTAACATTATATATATATATATATTGTTAAAATAAGAAACAAATAAATTTAAAAATTTTATTTGTGAAATTTAAATTTAATAGTTATTTTTGTGTTTATGATTATATACCTAATAACTTAATATGATATATGAACATAAAAAAAATATATAAAATTATAAGTAAATATTTGTGAAGTTGGTAAATAAATTGATATTTACTATAATTTTATATAATCATTTATAATTTTAAAGTTATAATATTTAATCTCTAATTATAATTTTTAGTATTTATTTGTTTGATAGCTCTGTAATCTGTCTAATATATGATTTTTTATTTAAATTTGGCATATTTATTACAATGATAATTTAATCTCATAAAACTTGAATTTATTACCCTTGATATTTTTTAAATAAATTATCTATTATGAGTATTCGATAATGAGATTCACATCGATATTGTGAATCTTGAAGATACTATTAGAAAATAAAATTAAGTATCTCTGCAGAATTGTGCAAAAATAATTATTTTCTTTCGACGTTATTTACATAAAGAATTTAAAATTGACTATCTTGCAAGTAAGGACCCGTTAGCTATTGAGAATTCTTTAAAAGAAATATATATATATATATATATATATATTGATTCTTCCAAAAGCTTGATCTTCTTTAAATGCTATTATAATTTTTTGAGCACACTCAATTTTTTTTTTAGATCTTCTTTTGACAGCCACTTCATTAACCAAGAAGTTTCAAGTGACAATAAATTCCAAAGTGGCTGCAGTGATGGCTAAATATGGCATCTTAGACTTTTCTCAGATTGATTTAAAATTCATCTGCTATAGGAGCCTTCTTTTACAACTAATTTGAACTCATTTGAAAACAGGCGTTTAGAAATCCCCAAATCGGCCATGTTTTATACTTTAAAGAGAAATGTTAACTTAATCATAACAACAATGATGCTTACAAATTTGTAAAAATTGGAAATCTAACTTTCATTCACATATTTATTTTAATTTAATTAATTTTAAAAGTTAATAAATATTATGAGATATGTAGATAATTACTTAATTAGATTAATCTTATCTTATCGAGATTATTATTAATTTTATTCTATTTAGATTAAAATTAATTTTATAATAATCATTATCTCATATTCTTATCTAAAGTCTAATTATACCATTATATATATTTATTATGGGTAGTGTACGAGAGATATTTCATAATAAAAAAATTCTCATATTTTTTTGCTCTACCAATTTTATTTATATTTATAATACATTAGCGGCACAAGTCTCTATTAATTTGTTTATTTTAAATATTCAAATATAAAAAAAGAGACAACTCTTCTCTCAAAATTTATATATATCAATTTAAAAGATAAAAAATTACAGGACTCAAAATTTTTATTAGTAATATGAATTTTGGTGTATTTCTGCATATTTAATTTATATTTATTATAAATATGATTAATTTTGACTAAATTAAAATTTAAGATTTTTTTTTCTGAACAAGTGATATTTGAGCTTTTATATTTAATCATTAAGAAAATTTTATATGAATATAAACTTATATATAATATGTTCCAGTTTTTTAAAATTTCAATTGTTGACCATTTTTGGTTGTTGATTGCCAATAGTATTATATTGGTATATTATTATTTTTTTTTGGTGATAATCCAATTTATGCCTTGATAATCCATATATTAAGATTTTCATGGCCCACACATGTACCATATAAATGGTTTTTTTAGTATGATGATGCACAACACGAATATGTGCCTACCCATTTAGCGATCTTGTTTTGTGATTTTAAAATTTGAAATTCGTGCATAATGTGGTTTCTTGAGTATGTATATATATATGTGTTAGCTTACTGTTTAATATATATATTATGGTTCTTGATCCTCTATATTTTTATTGTATTCAGTTAATATATGAATATAATATACATATTTAATTTATAATTCAAATGCATCTTGATTCAATATGCATATTTACGATAATAAATCTTGGATTATTAACATTATATATATATACTGTTAAAATAAGAAACAACTAAATTTTAAAATTTTATTTTTGAAATTTAAATTTAATAGTTATTTTTGTATTTATGGCTCTATATCCAGTAACTTAATAGAGTATATGAAAATAAAAAAAAATATATAAAATTATGAGTAAATATTTGTAAAGTTGGTAAATAAATTGATATTTATTATAATTTTATATGATCATTTATAATTTTAGAGTTATGATATTTAAACTCTAATTATAATTTTTAGTCATTGTTTGTTTGATAGCTCTATAATCTATCTAATTTATGATTTTTATTTAAACTTGATATATTTATTACAATATTAAATATCATAAAACTTAAATTTATTACCTTTGATATTTTTCAAATAAATTATATATTATGGATATTTAATAATGAGATTCATCTCGGTATTGTGAATCTTAGAGATACTATTAAGGAATAAAATAAAATATTCATACAGGAGTGCGCAAAAATAATGAAAATAAAACATTATTTACATGAAGAATGACTATCTTATAAATAAAGATCTATTAGCTCTTTGAAATTCTTTAAAAGAAATATATATATATATATATATATATATAGTGATTCTTGCAAAAGCTCAATATGAATATATTCATTTATGATTGCAGGATTTTTAAATTGTAAGTGAATATAATTTAGTCTTATTTAAGATTAGCTCTCAATTAAAATTATATGGAAAAAAAATCACCGATAATGATATATTAGAAAAAAAAATATTCAACTTTTCATATCTCGAATATGCTTCTACAGTAGCAATATAAAGAATGTAGATGAAAAAAAATATTTCAAGCTAATTCTTATTTACTTGTGGCTGAATAAAATAATGAACTCTTGATGAAAAACCATTAAACTCGTCTTATTGGCTTAACATCATTCTCTGAACCTTCAAAAAAAAAAACATCATTCTCTGAAAGTAAATGCCATATTTTTTTCTAGATCATGGACGAGATCTTAATAAAAAGGGGTGTGATAAAATTTTTTCCTACCAATTTTGAAATAACAAATGCTAAAAATATATATATTGACATATCTCTCATAATTCTTTATGATTAGAAAATATTTGTTATAATTAACATTAACAGAAATTAATGTTAATATGATATTTGGTTCTGCAAATTTAGTTGAAGACTCTAAAAGAGTCTACCTTATATCCTGAAGCAAATTACATTTCAATGATATATTATATTCAAGTAGAACAGGAAGAAATCTGTTAAGTTTTAAAGAATACGTTACAACTGACATCTTATTAAAACAAAATGAGAGAGATATTAAATTTTTATGTATTAACTCTAGAATTTGAACCAGAAGTTTATATTTAAGAAATTCTAAATTTCTCGATTGGATTATACTTCATAAAAAGTATAGATGGTTGAGTTACACTATATGCATTAGAAGTGCATAGATCCCAAAATTTTTATACTTCGACATGATCATTTTGGTCATCAAGGTTCAAAGATAATGCGATGACTAAAAAATTATAAATTTTTTTTATCTGGTGATTACTTTTGTGCCTATTGTGCTTAAGATAAATTAATTATAAAATCTTCACTATCTAAATTATATTTAAAGTCTCCTAAATTTCTACAAAAATTACATGGGATATTTATGACCCTATCCATATATTTTATGAACCATTTAGATACTTTATAGTTTTAATTAATATTTCAACTCGATGATCACATGTTTATCTATTGACAACTTATAATATTGCTTTTGCTAAATTTTTTACTCAAATTATAAAGTTAAGGACAATATTTCTTAATTATTATATCAAGACAATTTAAATAGATAATGCATATGAGTTCACTTAAAAATATTTTATGATTATATTACTATTGAATATTTTATTGCATATGTTCATACTCAACATGATTTAGCTGAATTATTATTTATTAAATATGTACAATTAATTATTATTCTTATGCTTATGAAACTAAAACTACTTATATCTACTTGGATACATGTTTAGATACATGTTATTAATTATGTTGTTCTTTTAATTTGTATTTGACTTTTTGTATATCACAAGTTTATCATTTTACAACTTGTGTTTATTTGACATAATATATCTTATTCAGAGTTTGTGATATTAAAATTTCTTGTTGTAGTATACATGTTTTTATTGTATCTCCTCAAAGAAATTAAATGGATTATCAATATTTTATTGATATCTATATAAGTTTTGATTTTTTACTTGATATTATGGACCTTTAACGATAATTTTTCTAGAATAAGATTTCTAGTGAGTTAGTTTTTTTACCATTAGGAGAAAATAAAAGTAAAAGGCCAAAAACACAAGAGATGAAAATTACTGTGAAATGAAAATTCAAAAACTAATTCATTTGTAGAATATTGCAAATCAGTTATCAGATATCTTTACAGATATTCAGAAGGTGTCTAAATTACATATTTCAGCTATTAATATTCATGCTCGATTGATTATTCCTGTAGGACATCTTATTAGTATGACATCTAATAAATCTAATATATGCCTGAAGCGTTATAAACCACTTGGTTCAAAATATTATTTTTTAAAAGAAAGAAAAATGAATAATTTTAAAATGGCACTCTTGAAGAGGTTAAAATCAACATAAATCAATAATCACATATTTTTAGAGAAGCACCTCCATAAGTGATTTTGGTATAAATTTTTTTTAAAATCTCATTAAAACCTAGAAATATGTGAGAAATGGGTAAAATTATTGTTGATAATATATTTGCATATGTTGTTGCTAAAATTATTGAAATATGTTTGAGCTTAAAAATATTTAAAATTTTTTATGTCGAAGTAGTTAGCCAAAATGGAAAGTAATCCAGGCTGAGCTACATTCATTTACTAAATGTACAATATTTGAACTAGTTGTCCAGATACCAAAAGATGTTAGACCCATGAAGTATTATATGTAAAAGAAATAAATCAAATAAGATTATGAAAAGAGCATATTTCATCTATTATAAGTACAATTACTCTTAAAGTTAGTTTGGCGGTCCCTGAAGGGTCCGACATATATTATGACAACTTATTTATATGGCTCATAAGAGAAATGAGTTAAATAAAATTGTGAAATATAAAGTATAACTTATGGCACAAGAATTCTCACAAAGACCTTGTATAGATTATGATGAGATATATTCTCCTGTCATAGATGCTATTAACTTTAGATTTTTTTTTATCTATTTGGCAACCTCTGAAAGGCTCAATATGTATTTGATAGATATTGTGATAGATTACTTATATGATTCCTTAGATAATAACATATATATGAAAATTTCTGAAAGATTCAAGATGCATGAAGTATCAAGATGCCTGAAGCATATAATATCTTGACAAATATATTATATTGAGCTCCAAAAATCCTAATATAAGCTTAAAAAATCTAGGTGGATGTAATATAATTGCCTATTTGAATACTTAGAGAAAATATATATGAAAATAATTTTATTTTCTCATGTATTTTTATCTAGAAGATAAATTTAGAATTTGTTATAATTGTAGTCCGTATTGATTATTTAAATATATAGAGAACTCTAGAAGAAATCTCAATTACTGTAAACTATTTAAAGAATGAATTCAAAATGAAGGATATTGGAAGATCAAAATTTTATCTTAGATTTTAAGTTGAGGATTTGTCAAATGAAATTCTTATCCATCAAGTATCATATATCGAAATATCATGAAATAATTTTATTGGATAAATATTATCCATTATACACTCTAATAGTTGTTTGTTGTCTTGATGTGAAAGGAGATCCTTTTTATCCATAAAAAGATAATAAAGATATTCTTAGTTCTGAAGTACATTATCTCAGTATAATAGATGTTGTTTTATATCTTGCTAACAATACAAGAACAAAGATTATTTTTGCAGTTAATTTATTTGCAAGATTTAGTTCTACATCAACTAGAATTCATTGAAATGGAGTGAAATATATTCTATGCTATCTGCGCGGCACATCTGATATGAGTTATGCCTTCACATGTAATAATATTGATATTTCATGGTGATTTATAAAGCAAATAATCACTGCTATTTCACCAAATTATTTAGAGATATTAGTTATTCATGAAGTTAATAGTGAACATGTATGATTGAGAAAAATAATTAAAAATATTAAAGGAGCATATGGATTGCCTATGGAAAGTGACAAATTAACAATATTGCATGAGGATAATATAGCGTGCATTACATAAATTAAGGAAGGTTACATAAAAGGTGACAAGACTAAATATATATAACCAAAATTCTTTTACACTCATGAACTTATAAAGAAAGGAAAACTTGATATTTGCTAAGTTTGCTCAAGTGGTAATCCAGCAGATTTGTTCACAAAGACTTTGCCAATATCAATATTTGAAAGATATATATACAATGTTGGGATGCATTCACTTAAAATATCTTAGTTTGATGTATTTTTGAGGAGAAGTTATCTATGAATATTGTACTCTTTTCCTTCGCTAAGTTTTTATCCCACTGAGTTTTTCTTAGTAAAATTTTAACAAGGCACATTCATAGGGGTAGTCATCCAAGGAGAAGTGTTATAAGATACGAGAATGACTATTTAATTAGATTAATTTTATTTTATCAAGATTATGATTAACTTTATCCTATTCAGATTAGAATTAACTTCATGATAATTTTAATCGCTTGTTCTTATTCAAAGCCTACTTACACCGCTATAAATACACTCATTATAGTTGGTGTATGAGAAATAATTCACAATAAAGAAATTTTTTATATTTCTCTTTCTCTACCTATTTTTTTTATATTTTTAGCAATAAATAAATTGTTAAAATCAATTTTAAAGTTTAATTTGAGATTATATGAAAGATACAATGATAAAATAGAAAAGCTAATAAATTTTACGTGGTTTGGTACAATCTATATTCATGGACGAAGAAAAATAAAAATTCACTAATCAAATTAGAGAGAAATATAAAATTTAAGAAAAAATAACATTAAAATCCTTACCTCAAATTCAATAATTGTAGTCCAAATTTATCTCATGTGGGTACCATTCTCAAATATTAGAATTACAACACTTTTAATTAACTCTCTCTAATACATAAGGCTTACTCAAATATTGGATAAAAATTAATTACATGATTGAATAAATACACTAAAAAACATCTCCTACCACACACATATTTATAATGTTATCTACTAGTAATCCTAACTCAATAAGGATTACGTTTAACTCAACTAAGAGTAACATTTATGTAGAAAATGATCTCTTACACAATTTAGAAATATTCCATGTATGCCAAATAGAAAAAAGTCTCGTCCCAAATCACATTAAGATTTTGAGATACAATCTTATTAATCTTCATCTTGACTCAAAATCTTACAATAATATAATTGTCAACAATTCTAACAATCCTCATCTTACTATAAATTGAAGGATCATATAATCTTCAAAGTCTTCAAAAATAAATTTTCTCTACTTTCTCTAATAAGCTTTTAATGACTTGTCGCAAATATGATAAACACTAAGCAGGTCGAAACAAGGCTTAAACATGCCAACAAAGTAAAATTAATTACAATCATACTTCTCAATGTTAAATTTTATTATAACCATAACTAATTTCAAATAAAATTAACCGACTATAATACCACTTATTGTTAAGATCGATTCAAAGTTAATTAGGACTAATATGAAAGATGCAATGATAAAATAGAGAAGAAAATAAATTTTATATGGTTCGACGTAAACCTATCTCCACGGATAAAGAGAAGCAAATATTCACTAATCAAATTTCTAAGATGTAAAATTTAGGAAAAAAAATAACATTCAAACTCTTACCCCCAAATTCAATAAGTGTGGCCCCAAATTTATACAATGTACTCACTATTCTCAAAAATTAGAATTATAACACTTTTAATTAACTCTCTAATATATAAAAAAAAGTCTCATTTCAAATTCCATTAAAATTTTGATACCATCCTAGCAATACGGTAATAAATAAATAAATAAATAAATAAATAATGAAAAATATGAATTTTACATGAGACTCAAAGAGGAAGCTTTTTCAACATTAATAATATACAAGGTTTTTGTTATTAATTTGAATGCTAATTAGCTTTGAAGCACCCAAAAATTTATTAAAAATGATTTTTTATTTTATTGTTATTATTATTATACATATTAATTAAATTAATTATTTAAATATTATGTGATTAATTGAAATTACAAGATATATTTTAATATATGATAATAAATTAAAATTTAAAAGTGAACTTTTATTAAATCTTATAAAACAAGATGAATTATTATTATGGACGGGTAAAGTAATGAATTATTATTTATGGATGGGTAGAGTATAAAATATAAAATTTTTAAATTCAACTTAAAAGAATGATTTTGAATATAATTATAAAGCAAAAAAATTGAGTTTTATGTTTGAAAATTTTAAGATTTTATTATTTAGATATTGTTTATATAAATGCATTATATAAATATAAACCAAAACAACGGAGAGGTGGTTTTGTTTTTTTTTTTTTTTGGGGGGGGGGGGGGGGGGGGGAGGGGAATCTTTTTGCCATCAATGAATTCTAGGGGACCCCAATCCTCCAACAGAAGAAGGGCGAGGGGTTGAAGACAACCATTCGTTAAAAAAAATCCTTAGTTGAAACGGCGTCGTTTCAGGCAAGAGTAACAAGTTTTTTTTTAGTAATTTAAGCCATAGAGAAGCTAAATATTATAAATTTAATATAAATTTAATATTGAATGTTTAGGAAATCTTTAATATGAATAAATTTTTGTTGAAAAGAGTACGGAGTGAATGTGATGAATTGTCGAATATTTCAACACCAATCTTGGCATCGATTAGTAAGGTAAGTGGTGGGGAAACTAATAATAAAAAAAGGTATTAGGAATTTAGTTTTAATTATATTATTAGTGACCCAGCATTGCATAAACATATTGATGAGTATGATATGAGGATTAAAGATGACATTTAGAGAAATATTTGGCTAAAGGAGCTTGCTAAACACATGGGCACAATTTTCTATAGAGAAAATTTGAAAAAAATAGAAGGAGTTTTAGAAATGTATGGTTCTCTAAATACAAGTGGCTGGAATACAATATATCTAAAGATGCATCGTTATGCTTTTAGTGTTATCTTTTTAGCTCGAGTAGAGGAGCAAAGCTGCTGAGGAGGGGTGGGCAGGATAATGACTTCACAAAAACTGGTTTTGGTAATTGAAAAAAAGGCCATTGAGAAGTTTAATGACTATGTTGGTAGTCCAAGAGTTCACACAATAATACTAGAATTGAATATATTGGCTTCAAAAATTAGAGATAGAGTGTGTCCCATATGTTATCTTCTCAAAGCTAAGAATAAGATGCTTATTATCGCATGTGTTTGACAGTTGTTGTTGACCTTTTATAACAAGGGTTGGTTTTCTGAGGACATAACGATTCAAAAAAATTCACTTCATTGAGGTAATTTTCTTACACTTCTTAATTGGTATAACCAATATGATGTTGATGAATGTAGTTAATTCAAATGCTCCTAAAAATAATCAACTAATTTTTCCATTAATCCAAAAGCAAATAGTGAGTACTTATGTCTTAGAAACAACACTAGCTATTATTGAGGATATTAGAGATGACTTTTACTCTTTATTAATTGATAAGACTCGAGACAATTCAGTAAATGAGCAAATGGTTGTGGTATTAAGATACATTAACAAGTTTGGAAAGTGCTAGAGCAATTTATTGGAGTAGTAAATGTGAGTAACATGTCCACTCGGTCTTTGAAAAATGCACTTAGTGGTTTCTTTGTAATACGTAAGTTATCACTAAATAGAGTTAGAGGTCAGGTATATGAATATGCTTCTAATATGCGGGGCGAATTGAATGGATTAAAAATCATCATTTAAATAAAAATCCATAAGCAAGTTATGGTCATTATTTCGCTCATCAACTCCAATTAGTGCTTGTTACAGCAGCAAAGAGTAATAGATATGTAAGTAATTTTTTGGAATATGTTTCAATGATTGTGAATATGGTTGGAGCTTTTTATAAAATGAGGGATGCTCTTTGTCAAAAACAGAATGAAGTAGTTCAACATTTGGAAAGATGCGATATTGAAACTGATAAAAGCTTGCACTAAGAAATAAATTTAGCTTGACCTAGTGATAATCGTTGGGGTTCACATTATTAAACAATAATTTATCTTCTCTCTATGTAGTTAGTATGAAAAAGGTTCTTGAGAATATAACAAATAATGGTATTGAACGAAGAAAACAGGGGACAATTGTGAGCTTGATTGATAAATTTGAAAGTTATGAATTTGTGTTTATTACTTATTTAATGAGATGAGTTTGAGGAATGTCAAATGATCTATCTCAAGTCTTATAAAGAAATAATTAAAATATTGGCAATGTTATACATTTCATTGCAACCATTAAATAAGAATTGCAAAATTTCAAGGAGAATAGATAACAACTTTTGTGTAGATAATCATGTCACAGTGCATAATATGAAAGATAATATTCATGATCGTCTACATTCTAAGAGCGCTGATCTTCTGGTTACTTATTATCACCACTTTCGAGTAAAAATATTTTTTTAAGTACTCTTTTTCTTTCATATTATAATATTCAAATATTCATATATATTACAACCTAATATTTTTCATTTAATACCAAGTTATTGATTTCATTGTGCAAGAAATGGAAACTCGTTTTACAGAATCAAGTACAAAGTTACTTTTATGCATCACTTGTCTTCCTCCTAGAAACTTATTTTTCAACTTCAATGTATCTACATTACTTCGTCTTGCTGAACTATATCTAGATAATTTTTTCAACCTCGATCGAATGATACTTAAAGATCAACTTAAGACCTACAATGCTAATATAAAAAGGAATGCATATTTCTCTGACCTTTAGGATATTTGGAGCTTTAGCTAAAAAATGGTTGAGAAGATATGACCATGTGTTTCCTCTAATATATCTACTTATCAAGTTAGTTTTAATCTTACATGTTGTAATTATTATTGTTGAAATAATATTTTCAGTAATGAACATTATTAAAATAGATTTGCATAATAAGATAAGAGATATCTTTCTCATAAACTTTTTGATGTAGGGAAATATATTTTTAGAAAAATTAAAAATGAAGCTATTATGCACAATTTTCAAATGATAAAGATTGAGTAAAATATACTTCTTAATTGTTGTCAAACTAATAGCAGAAATTAGATGTATAAATATAATGTTAAATATTTAATTTTATTTTTAATTTATTTATATTGAATTTATATGGTGAAACTAATTTTTTAGGCTTTTAAATTTCCACCCTTTATCTAAATCTTGATCTCACCGTTGCATGATTAAAGGTGAAGAAAAAGAACAGATAAAAAAAAAATGCCAAAGTGGCAAAGTATAATCAAATTATTGATGTCTCCAACTTTTGTAATTTTGATTTAATATAAAGTATATATGGAATTTTATTTTAATTAATGAGTGAAAAAAAAGAGATGCCATCCAAAAACAACCACTAAGATGGAGCCTCATTTCTAATGACGGAACAAGGACTTAAATGAAAGAAATAATTATTTAAAAAAAATACATGCGAATAAAAGATAAAAATTAAATATTTAATATTATAGTAAAATATATATTTTTTATTAATTTTGTACATGTTTTTTTATTTTAATTATTAAATTTATTAATTTATTTAAATAATTTTATTAAATTAAAATTTTAAATTACTATTTTAAATGAGAATATTAATTTTATTTAATTTATAATTAAATTATAAAATTTTAGTATTAATCTAAATATCTAATTATAAAATTCTAAATATTCACTAATTAAAAAAAATCTATAATATAAAAAAAGTCAATAACATATATAAATTATATATATTTACATATAAAACAGTAATTTATATATATATATATTTATAATTATATATATTTATTTATAATTATATAATAATTTATATATATAAATATATAATTTATATAATTATAATTATATACATTTATATATAATTATTTAATAATATATATATAAATATATAATTTATATAATTATAATTATATATATTTACGTATAATTATATAATAATATATATGTGTATATTATATATATATATATATATAATAAGAGGGAGGAGGGGAGAGCAGTTGCAAATGTCACCTAACCCCAACTTCCACCTCCTCTTCACAAAAACAATCCTCATTTTACTGTATAAATACCATACACCAATCATATTATTCCGTCAAAATTCTGGCCACCGGCCACCTTATTTTGCTGAAGTTTTTATCTCTTTCTTTTTTGTCCAAACTGAAGCAAAAATCTTTTCCGTTGCGGATTTGATGGAATTTGTACAATTCCTCTCCTTACATTCCGCCTTCTAGAAAACAATCACCATATTTATATATGATTTTGGTTTTTAGAGAGAATAGCTTCAAAAGATGGCAGCTGTAAGATCTTCTTCTTCTTCAACAGAAGAAACTGAGAATAATCATGATATGATATCTGAGCCGTTGATTCCTGGATTGCCTGATGAGATTGGTGAGCTTTGTCTTCTTCGTCTTCCATATCCTTACCAGGTCTTGGTTCGTTCTGTTTCTTCTTCGTGGAATAAAGCCATTACTGATCCGAGTTTTGTTCTCTCTAAGAAGTCACTTTCTCTCTCTTTGCCCTTTCTTTTTGTTTTTGCTTTTCGTAAATCAACGGCTAGGATTCAATGGCAGGCACTTGACCCTCGATCTGGCCGTTGGTTTGTTTTACCTCCAATGCCTTCCCTGAAAGCTATATGTCCACCGGGTTTTGCATGCACCTCCATGCCACGTCAGGGGAAGCTTTTTGTTTTAGGTGGAATGAGCTCCGACACAGAAACTTCAATGAACACGACATATATCTACCGTTCATCAAAAAATAAATGGTCCATAGCGTCTCCAATGGTAACTTCACGGTCATTCTTTGCGGTTGGGAGTATTAATAATGATAGGATCATTGCCGTTGGAGGAAGTGAGTCCGGTATTGGTGATTCAATCACAGCCGCTGAATGTTATGATCCTGAGAATGACACGTGGACAGCAATTGCTAAAATGCGCACCGGATTGTGCAGGTACGATTCGGCTGTGGTTGGCAACAAGATGTATGTCACAGAAGGGTGGACATGGCCATTCATGTTTTCACCGAGAGGTGGGGTCTACGACCCTGAGAATGACACGTGGCAAGAATTGAGTGATGGAATGAGAGAAGGGTGGACGGGAGTAAGTGTAGTACTGGGTGACAGGCTGTTCGTGATATCAGAACATGGTGACTGTCCGATGAAGGTGTACATACCCGATCTTGACACGTGGAGATACGTGGGTGGGGAGAAGTTCCCTAGAGAAGCAATGCGTAGGCCTTTCGCTGTGAGTGGAGCAGAAAGGAAAGTATACGTAGTATCATGTGGGTTAAATGTGGCAATAGGAAGAATATATGAGGGTCAAAACGGTGAGTTTTGTGCGGAATGGAAAGTGGTGAGTGCTCCAAAGGCTTTTAGTGACTTTTCACCTTCAAATTGTCAGGTGCTCTATGCCTAATTAAATATTTGATTATTAGATTAACTTATAATTATAATTATAATTTTTGGATGTACTTTGTCCCTAACTTTAATATATAATTAAATACGGTTCAAAATTTGTTTTTGTTAGGCAATTATATATATAAAGAGCATCATGGTTCTGTTCTTGAAATTGTTTTAGAGTTATACAGCTGGGAATTATCATTGCTTTGGATGAGATTGAAGTTCCCATGTTAGGTTTTACCTTAGATTTTATATTTTATTTGTTTGTTTTATGGCATTGGATTAGTGGAAATTTTATTTGGAAGATTTCAATTATGTAGAGAAATGACATTGTTGAGTCACTGTTGCTGGTTAATATCTTATGAGAGCGGGGGACAAAACAGTAGAGAGTTTATCTCTTTATTATTATATATATGGTGATAAAGTGGGTGGGTATATGGTGGAGTGACACTCCCACCTCTAAATTCCACTCCGTCCGAATTTAAAAAAAATAAAAAAAAGTTTGCTCTTTATATATATTTATGTTTTCTTGGTCTACTTAATCAATGTGGTTGGTTTAATATAGATATTGACATTTTTGTGATTAAAGAAAAAAAAATCTTATTTAGGAACTGAATGAGAAACATGAAATAGAAAAGGTTAAAGTAGCAATTATTAAGTTTTGAATAGACTATGAATATTTATTAATAATTTCTCACTGAATTTATGGAATACAATCTTATGTGATAATATGAGCAATACCCAACTACAAATGAGTTGTGAGAGCAAACTTAGTTTTACAGTCAAATTAGTAGTTGAGTTACTTTATAGTTGCCAAGATAGTTAAAATAATTGATATGAGCTGGCCTACCACATACAAAGGTTCATTGAATTGAATCCTTTGTTTTCTTGTGATATTGAAGCTGTGTTAGGTATGATGGTTATCATCTGCAAATATTAAATGATTTTTAGTTTGATTACACAATTCTGATATTGAAATCAATATGAAAGAACAAATAGTGCAGCTGAACCCAAGAATCGAGAGAACTTAAAGTAGAGTCCATGACGAATTCAAATAATTCGAAGATGATTCTAGTGAGTGCTCCTTTGACTGGTATAGTTTAATTTCTTGGAGTAGATATATGAAATTGCCCAAGGAGTTAAAAAGTAATGGGAAATATCTAAGGAACTGGGATTTTTTTTTTGCCGTAATGAATTAGAAAATTGTTTTTAAGGAAAATAATGATACTCTGATGTACCAAATTTAGAAAATGAGTTCACTTTTGCAAAGGAGCTTGATAGAGTCAATGTATCACATCACACTAAACGAAACTTTGGGGATGTATTGGCTTATGTAGTTTTTAATTCCTCTTTGCACATGTGGAACAATGAATTCCATAAAAATATTAACTACCTGAAAACGCTAATGCAATTTTTGGATTTAAAAAAATAAAAAGTCTAATGTAATTTCTCATTGAAGATTATGATCAAATAATTAATCAAATTCTGCTTATGAAGCCCTTACCTAGCATTAATAAGGCTTATTTGATGATATTGATGGTGGAAAAGCAAAGGGAAATTTATTCTGTTAACATTAATGCTTGTGACATTAGTGTTATGATAGTTAAAGATAAGGTAAAAGGACAGATTTCTGCAAAGAATACAGAATAATAATTTGAAGATGGGCAATTACTAGAAAAAAGAATATGGAAAAGATTATTAAGAAAAAAGCTAGATAAACATTGTGATCATTGTGGAATGACATATCACACAGAGAAAAAACTGTTCTAAATTGCTGAAGTGAATGAATCTTCTTTTAAAAGATAACACAACTTTTCAAGAGCAAACTAAAAAAGGTGATTGGTTTGCTGCAATCATTAGTGTTGTTCAAAGAGAGATTCAGAGGTAAATGAGAGGAAAGGCAATAAGTGAAGGGAATTTGTTAAATACACAAGTTAATGCCATGAAATTTTGATCAGTGTGGTATAGAAAATATAATAATAGACATATCTGTTTTGATGTCAAGCTCAAAAATACAGTTGAACTTATCCTACCTAAGACTTTGACTACTGTTCACCTATACCTGTTAAGTCTATAAAGAAAATTTGCCATATTGGCACTGTGGTGTTAACATCAACACTTTTTTTCTTACCAAATTCTCTCATGTTACATGTTTTCAATCCAATCTCTTATTAGGAAGCAAAATTTTCGAGTACACTGAAATCGAAGATAATTTTTTTTATAACACTTAAATTAGACTTACCTACCTTTCATATAACCTCTTCATTGAACATGAAGCTCCAAATATTTCTTTCAGCTTGTTGCTTTATACATTAGGTTTTTCTTCTCAAAAAAAAAAGTTTGAACATCTATATGTTATCAATGAACTGCCAAACAGACCACATGAACCATGTGATATTAATAGCAAAGACTATCAGTCCAAAGAGTCAAATACACATCCACAAAGTGTTTGAACTACTGCCCATTGATTTTGGAGGAGACTATAAAATTGCTTCTTTCATAGGAAAGCATTATATTTTGACCTTGATAGGCGATTATAATAAAGCAATCTAGACTTTTCTATCAAAGAGGCCTCAAACAGTACCTGACAATAATGTTCAATTAGTTTCAAAACCACTATCAAGCAAATTAATAGTGATAACATATTTAAATTAATCAATTTATAATGTCAAGCCATATTTCAAGAATTATCTATCATAAGACTTGCCCTTATACTTCCTAATAGAGTTGCCATGATCCGATTTTGAGAGCACAAACTGGCTCTAGGAAATAAGCAAGCACATGAATTTTAGAATTTATAGTAAGCTTAATAACCTACTAACCAATAAAACTCAACCATCACAACTATCACTATCATAAGGCTGTGTATTCACCCTGTTTAGCAGAATCTATACAATATCACATCACTACCACAATCGGACAACCATTTCATATCTTATCATCAACAGATAGTGCTCAAGAGAAATATCACAATGACTAACTATTCTAATCAGAAATATAGATAATGAAAGATATACAATGGAGAGCTCTAGAATAATAAAAATAATATAAAAATAATTATATAACAATATAATAAAATGCACTTCACTATTGAAAAAGAAAATAACAAAGATGACTAAAATGTTCTCTAATGCTCAACCTGCAATCCAGGAAAAAATAAATAGAGACAAGAATGAGTATCTCAACTTGGTGAGCTACGTAATTATCGATATAATATGTCATTTTGATGCAAACAATGCTCATGCCAACGTTAAACAAACAACTAATCACATACTCATACAAAGATGAGAATTAGTTGATAGGAATGTTACTAAACCCAAAATCAAGAGTCAATCCCCATATCTTGCTTTTTTTAGTTCATACTTTTCTCTTCGGATCTAATACATAGGGTTTCACTATCTCGGTCCAACATAAGTAGTACTAACTTGACTAGCAAGCAATGCTGAGCAATGAAAAAGCTCTCGTAGTCACGCCAGCCATAGATTATCATCATATCATAGTCATCATATTTTAACCTATATCTCATATTGTGTATGAGCCTATGTCATCCTAACCCTATCCGATAAACACAAGTAATATGCATTCACAATTAAACTTAAATACCAACATATATTATGCTTTTATAATCTAATGTGGATAATGATAATTATATATGTATACATATTATATAAAAAAATTAATATATTTATGTAAATGTAGCTATTACATAAATTAAAAGAATGGGGTATTATATCAAGTTATATAACTAACAAATTCAGCAGAAGTCCTATTGACTCTCCTCAGAGTGCCTAATCTCTGGTACTAGAAAGACGCCTGAATTGAACAATGAGTGAAGAATTTTAAAATAAAATCATACCAATTCTATACTCAAACAATTCTAAAGATTTTGCGAAATTTTGGCAAGGTCTCCGTTATTACTATTTTATTTCCTCTTGCACCAAAATAAGAAAAATAAACACTTCTAGAGGTCCACAATACTCACAATAATGTCTGACAATTATTAATTGTCCTCTAGGCCTCCAACTCAGGAAACAAACCCATAATCACATTTCCAACCAAATACTATTAAATATCAAAATATCACAATTTCTCATTAAATTATCTTGAATCACTTATCCATACAATTTAATACACATTTCATTTCCATTTTTGGGTACAAAATTAATTTTAAAATTGAAAATTCAAGATATTTTGAGCTTATTAGAGATAAATTCTTATAAATTCTGAAATCATGAATATTTGTAACATTCTTATACTCTAAATACATATAATACGTATATATTGTATACATAAAATATATATCTAGGATATAAGGATACCACAGTAATTACATTTACAAACTCTCACTAGGATTTTAATAATAAGTTATAAATTATAAAAGAAAATTCTCTAGGAAAATTTCGTCTGTGTTTTTAATAAATTCCAAAATCAATAAAAACACAACATGCATTGAAAGTAAATTTTCAAAATAAAATTTCTCAAATTCTATCATCTCTCCATTTAATACTCAAATATTTAAACACTCATATATAATGTATAAAACACTAAACAATTCCCAAAATCATAATACTTTCCAATCTCCATTTCTTTATACAAATAATCATTCAATAAATGAAAAATAATGTACATTATGTACTTACTCAAGATTATATAAAACCTCTCTTGTTTCAAATACATTTACAATGATTAATATATTAAACAAATCAAATGTTTCCAAACAGTCTTATACATGATATACAACACTAATGGTCACGTGGCATGCATAACCTCTAAATCTTAATCACAATCTGAATTTCTCTGATCTACTCTTCTAATACCAGTATGATACAAACTACCGTGCTAAGCCATACAACTTAGTGGTACATCTATAACAACAACGTATATACATACATTGAAATGCTTTAACTTCATATTGAATTTGGCACTATTAATATAACCACATTTAATTGACAATTCATTCTTTATATAAACATTTGTTTTAAAAAAATTCACACCTCATACTGCAAATCATAATATTCACACAATAAACACATATTCACACATATACAAATCACATCCAACCACACACACATTGGACCCAAATAATCCTTATACAATATTTTGGTTTAAGAGATATTGTTATAGTCTATCACGACATTGGGGATTCAAGTGTCACATCCGTCTCCTGTTAACACCTCTGTGCCTAGCCCTGAAGACAAAATAACTTTATCAATAGTGACACCCAGTGTCTAGCCCGTAGGCACATCATAATATAGATGATGCCCAGCGTCTGGTTCGAAGGTAAATTATATCAATAGCACTAAAAATAATTTCTCTAGAACAAGATACCATACAAGGCAACACACATTCCATATACCTCATTTGTAACACCCCTGTACCCCATATACGCACACTACATACAACCACATCTGTAATATACGTATATCAGATATAGGAGTGTCACGGTTTATATTAAACAACCCAATCTTTCAATTTAACAATAATATAAGAAAACTTAAAACATTTCATATATATATATATATTATGGAACATAACAGGTAACATATTTATTCATTATGCAGCGAAAAATGTAGCGGTATTTACATATATAAATACATGAAAATCAATGTTTACAAAACATAAAGTTTATACATGTTTGGCAGTTCATCTCTGATCTTTAAGCCCACAATCAACACATCTCAAGCCTAGACTCGACTCGGTCTAGCTGAACTCTCTGGTTCTACCCTGTCACCTGCGCGATTAACCACAATCGCGCTAAGCCAACGGCTTAGTGGTACAAACCATAATAACAATATGCTTTAATGTAGTGCTAATATCACACATTCATATATTATAAACAATACATAAGAATATCATATTCCAAAACCTTACATTAAATCTTATTATTCATTTGTTTCACCATTCATGATTCACATTTAAACAAAGACAAGCATGGGCCCAAAAGAAACTAATATGCCATTCAACTTTCAGAGTTAATGTTTTGGTTCAATTATCACATTTATCATCATCCCAACTAGGCTTCAAGGATTTGGCCCAACCAAGCTTCAAGGGGAGCAAAGCATGCTAAGCATCAACCCAACTTGGCTTCAAGGACCAAACCCAACCTAGCTTCAAGGGTTTGTAACATCCCAACTAGGCTTTAAGGACTAGACCCAACCAAGCTTCAAGGGGAGTTAAGCATGCTAAACTTCAACCCAACTTGGCTTCAAGGATCAAACCCAACCCAGCTTCAAGGGATTGTTACTATTAGGCATGCGACCAACAATAAAACTCTAAAAATTGACTAACATATTAGACACACAATTCTTTTATTATTTCATTATAAATTCCATTCTCCTTTCCTCATAATCATCTAGGCAACCATGCCCCAATTATTTCATTTGCATCATTATAGCCAACAACAATGGCTTCACATCTCATCATTAGAGTATACACAACCAATTGCATTGTACATATAATTTGAATGATCATCATATCTTTCACATTATGCAAATCATAATATTAATCAAATGTATCAACAATGTAATAGATTACTTAACACATTTACAACCAAATGTGTTAAGTCCCAATGTCATGTAAATGTATGCAATAATGTAGGGTTTGTACTTACTTCAAGAGCAACTCACACAACACCAAACTCCTCTTCCAAGAATCCTTAACATTTGGATTAGGGCAACTCAATCTCTTCAAAACCTAATCCAAAAGGGATAATACACACTCACTTACAGGTACACATATGATAATATAGATAAGGACCAATTAGGGCAAACTCTATACATGACACGCTCAACAACACGGGCGTGTCCTTGACCATGCCTTAAACTCACAACACAGAAGCTTTGATACGCTCAGTGATATAGGCGTATCACTGGTCGTGTCACCCATCCAGAAAACAGAACCATTGATACGCCTAAAGACCTGGCCGTGTTCATAGGCATGTCAGGCCAAAAATCCTAATTTCGGCAACAACAACATCACATCCAACAAACCTCTTACTTCCACCATTTTCCACTTCAAACAAACTTAACTAAACACACCCATAAACCATAATAACTTGTAGAAACACCAAAATAATTCAAAACATACATTATACACTAATTCACAACTATCACATACACACAACTCTAACACAACACTTACTCTTCCACCAAACCTAACTCTATCTCTTCAATCCAACTCCAAAATCAACACCAAGAAGATCACACACCCTCATATACACCATAATCAAATATATACATACCATCAACAATCAAACACCAGACTCAAAACACAAACTTAGAAGAAAACCAAAGAATCAAGTGGAAAACTTACCAAAAGTGATGAAAATCTTTAGAATTCCAACTTGATCACTTGAAACACCTTCAAATCTTGAGTTTGGAAAGACAAAATCTCACTTTCTCTCTTGCTATGGAGTTAGCCGGCCAAGGAGAAAAGAAAAGAAGAAGAAGAAGAATAGAGAAAAGCAAAGTCAACACTCAACTTATCTCTCAACCACTAAAACTTCCTTTAATTCTCAACCAAGCAATTTTATTAATATAATATTCATAAAAATCTTCCTCCACTTACTAATTTCCATTTGAATTAATTTAATTTAAAAATAATTAAATCTTCTTTTGACCTTCCATTTCTTTGACTTGTATATATTGTATATATCTCTATATATATACAACATATACACTCTTCTCCTTACCTCTTTTCTCTTTCCACTTAAACATATACATTTAATCCAAATACAACAATAAATATTCCAAAACTTTTAGGGTATACTTTGGGATATTACAATTCTCCCCCTCTAAAAAGAAATTTCATCCTCGAAATTACCTGATCTTAAGTCTGAAACAGTTGAGGATACTGATCTCGCATCGCTTGCTCACTCTCCCAAGTTGCCTCTTCCTTCTCATGATTTTTCCAAAGAACCTTCACAAGTGGCACTTTCTTATTTCTCAACTCTTTCACTTCATGTGCCAAAATAGCAACTGGTTCTTCTTCAAAAGTCAGATATGGACTCACCTCAATAGATTCAACTGCCAAGATATGAGATGGGTTTGATCTGTACCTCCGCAGCATAGAGACATGGAAAACATTATGAATTCTATCCAACTCAGGCGGCAAAGCAAGTCGATAAGTAACTGGTCCAACTCTTTCTAATACTTCATAAGGTCCAATAAAACGAGGACTTAGCTTCCCTTTTCGGCCAAATCTCAAAATCTTCTTCCAAGGAGACACTTTTAGAAAAACTTTATCTCCAACATTGAACTCTATGTCTCTCCTCTTCAAATCTGAATAAGATTTCTGCCGATCTGAAGCTGCTTTCAACCAATCCCGAATTATCTTCACTTTCTCTTTCATTTCCTTAATCAAATCAGGACCAACCAATTTGCCTTCTCCAACTTCATTCCAATATAGAGGCATTCTACATCTTCTTCCATACAATGCCTCATAAGGTGCCATTTTAATACTAGATTGATGACTATTGTTATAAGCAAATTCTATCAATGGCAAAAATCTGTCCCAACTTCCAGAGAAATCAATGTCACAGCTTCTCAACATATCCTCCAAAATTTGTATCACTCTCTCTGACTGCCCATCTGTCTGTGGATGAAAAGCAGTGCTAAAGTGTAATCGAGAACCCAAAGTAGCATGCAAACTCTTCCAAAACCTCGAAGTAAATCGGGGATCTCGATCAGACACTAAAGAAATTGGAACTCCATGCAACTTCACTATCTCACTGATATACAGCTCAGCCAACTTCTCAAGAGAATAATCCATTCTAACTGGAAGAAAATGAGCTGTCTTCGTCAACCGATCAACAATTACCCAAATAGCATCATGCTTCTTCTGAGTCAATGGCAAACTAGTCACAAAATCCATTGTTACACGTTCCCATTTCCATTCAGGCACCGATAAAGGTTGGAGCAACCCTGTAGGAACTTGGTGCTCGGCCTTCACCCTCTGACAAGTGAGACACTTGGATACAAACTCCGCTATATCTCTCTTCATACCTGACCACCAATAGTTTTGTTTCAAATCATGATACATCTTAGTACTCCCAGGGTGCATAGCAAAAATTGATTGATGTGCTTCTTCCAAAATAATCTTTCTCAATCTTGCATCATCAGGAAAACACAATCTATCTTTGTACCAAAGACTACCATCACCTCTCATATAGAAATCTCGGTTCTCTCTTTTCTGGCAACCCGAAACAATCTTCTGAATTTTCTCATCAGCCAATTGAGCCTCTTTAATCTGATCCAACAACACTGGTCTCAAATGCAACTGGGCTAACAAGGCTTCATCATCACATGATTCAAAACTAGCATGCAACGCTCTCAACTTAACAAGCAATGAGAGCGAATAAGCAGTCAAACCTGCTAAAGGCTTCCGACTCAAGGCATCAGCAACAACATTCGCCTTACCAGAATGATAATCAATCAAACAGTCATAGTCTTTAATCAATTCTAACCACCATCTCTGTCGAAGATTCAGCTCTCTCTGAACACCCAAGTATTTCAAACTTTTGTGATCTGTATAAATGAAACACTTCTCCACATACAAGTAGTGTCGCCAAATCTTTAAAGCAAAAACTATAGCTGCCAATTCCAAATCATGCGTCGGGCAATTCAACTCATGCGGCTTTAACTGCCGAGAAGCATAAGCTATGACTCTACCCTCCTGCATTAAAACACAACCTAAACCATTATGTGAAGCATCACTGTAAATCACATATGGTTTATCTTCCACAGGCGAAGTAAGAACAGGAGCTTGAGTCAACATCTCCTTCAACTACTCAAAACTTACTTGACACTAATTTGTCCACACAAATCTAACTCCCTTCCGAAGTAATCTAGTGAGTGGAGTAGCTATCAAAGAAAAACCCTTCACAAACCATCGATAATAGCCTGCCAAACCCAGAAAACTTCTAACTTCAGTCACAGACTTCGGTGGACTCTAATTCAAAATAGCTTCAACTTTACTCAGATCAACTCTTATACCATCTGCTGACACCACATGACCCAGAAAAGTCACTTGATCAAGGCAAAACTCACATTTCGATAGCTTAGCATACAATTGCTTCTCTCTCAAAGTCTGCAACACAATCCGCAAATGCTTATCATACTCCTCCTTATTAGGCGAATGCACCAAAATATCATCAATAAAGACCACCACAAACTGATCTAAATGGGGTCTAAACACTCTATTCATCAAATCCATAAAATCTGCAAGTGCATTCGTCAACCCAAAAGGCATTACCAAGAACTCATAATGCCCATACCTTGTGCGGAAAGCTGTCTTAGGAACATCTTCAACTCTGACTCTCAATTGATGGTACCCTGATCTCAAATCAATCTTGGAAAACACTGCTGCTCCCTTCAATTGATCAAAGAGATCATCTATCCGAGGCAAAGGATACTTATTCTTGATGGTCACCTTATTCAATTTTTTATAATCGATGCACAACCTCAAAGTACCATCATTCTTCTTTACAAACAAAACAGGAGCTCCCCACGGAGAAACACTAGGGCGAACAAACCCTTTATCCAACAACTCCTGCAACTGCACTTTCAACTCTCTCAACTCAGTAGGTGCCATTCGATAGGGAGTAATAGAGATGGGAGTGGTACCAGGCAACAATTCGATACCAAACTCAACATCTCTCTCAGGGGATAACCCTGGCAACTCCTCAGGAAACACATATGGGAATTCAGCAACTGTGGGTATACTATCAAGTTGAGAACCCACTATTCTGGTATCTACCACGTGAATAAGATAAGCATTACACCCTTTTCTAATCAACTTCCTAGCTGCAACAGCTGAAACAAACAAGGATACAAGTTGTCTCTGCTCACCAGATACCATCACACTTCTTCCATCACCGGTTCTCAGGGTAACACACTTCTTTTGACAGTCTACCACAGCCCCATGCTTAGATAACCAATCCATGCCTAAGATTAAATCATACTCCTTAAAAGGCATTTCAATCAAATCACCCAAAAACTCCTCACCTTGCACCACAACTGAACTATCACGATGCATCTTACTCACCACAACACTATGTCCTAAAGGATTTGTCACCAATACATCAAATCCTAAGGACTTTGAATGCAATTCAGACACAGGCAAACTAGATGCACTTATGTATGAATGAGTAGATCCTGGATCAATCAAAGCAAGAACTGAAAAACCAAATAAAGAAAATGTACCCGCAATAACCACTGAAGCATCTGGCTGCCTCTACATCACATACACTCACTGAGAAGACCCAGCCTCATCTGGCCTACTGCCTCCGGATATAGAGCCTCCTCTCTGACTGATCCTAGGTTGACCACCTCTATTGAAACCTCTACCCCCTCGACCACCTCTGCTAACACTAGGTCGAGAAGCTGCAGTATCAGTCTGTCTATCCTCCTGTAGCTCAGGGCAATCTTTAATAAAGTGAGCTGGTGACCCACATCTAAAACATACTCCTGATCCACCCGTCTTCCAACAAGCACCCCCATGTGTCCTACCACAATGAACACATATAGGCGGAGTGGATCTCTGAACCGCTGGAGTTGGAGCACTCGCTACAGAGACTATAGGTTTCGATCTCTGCCTCTGATACTGAACTGACCTTCCCAACTGCCACTGGCTCCTACTGACTCTTGGAACAAAACTCCCTCGGCCCCTCTTCATAGATGAAGACCCTGCCTCAAACTGGAGTCTCCTAACTCTGGTCTCCTCTTCAGTAGCAGCTGCTGCAATACCCTGTGCTCTCTCAACACTTCTAGTTGCTGCATCCAATTGAGAAAATCTTGGTACCGAGAACCAGCAACAATACACATAATAGAGGGCCACAATCCCTCCTCAAATCTCCTACACTGATCAATCTCATCTGAAATAATCCCACCGGCATAATGACTCAACCGGATAAACTCAATCTCATACTCTGTCACTGTCCGGTTCTCTTGCCTCAGATTCATAAACTCCATCTTCGTAGCATCCTTATACTCCCTCGGAGTATATTTCTGCTCAAACTCCAGCAGAAAATCACCATAGGACAAAGTTGATGGATCATCCATGGCATGTGGAACTATCTTCCACCAATCATAAGCATCTTTCTGCAGAAGGGATCTAGCATAATCAAACTTCTCTTCAGGAGTGGTTTGCAACTGGATGAATACTCTCTGAACTCTATCCAACCACTGCTCAGCTACTGCAGGGTCTGTAGTGCCAAAGAAATCCTCAGCCCCATACTTTCTCAATTTATCATAATGCCTTACCGGCACTTGTGGCTGTGGTTGCGGGGGCGGCTGCTCCGGAGCTTGCCTCAATAATTCTACCACATGTCTTAGCCAAACTGGTGGAACCTCATCAATAGCTGGTCTCTCTGGCATAGGAACAGGTGCCTCTCTAGCTCTCTCAACCTTAGCTCCATCTCTACCCTCTTCAGGAGCTACACTCTCAGCACTAGCTTCTATGGACTGACGTAACTGAGATGCCTTCACTACCTATATCTGCAACACAGCAGAATATGCCTCATCAAAGATCAGAGACTGCCAGTGCCAAAGCATGTATCTTATTTAAAAACCATATTTTAAATTCAAAATTTTCTTTTTCTTATAATTGACCTAGGTTGAGAATCTCAAACCGAGGCTCTGATACCAAAACAGATGTAACACCCCTGTACCCCATATACTCACACTACATACAACCACATCTGTAATATACGTATATCAGATACAGGAGTGTCTCGGTTTATATTAAACAACCCAATCTTTCAATTTAACAACAATATAAGAAAACTTAAAACATTTCATATATATATATATATATTATGGAACATAACAGGTAACATATTTATTCATTATGTAGCGGAAAATGTAGCGGTATTTACATATATAAATACATCAAAATCAATGTTTACAAAACATAAAGTTTATACATGTTTGGCAGTTCGTCTCTGATCTTTAAGCCCACAATCAATACATCTCAAGCATAGACTCGACTCGGTCTAGCTGAACTCTCCGGTTCTACCCTGTCACCTGCGCGATTAACCACAATCGCGCTAAGCCAACGGCTTAGTGGTACAAACCATAATAACAATATGCTTTAATGTAATACTAATATCACACATTCATATATTATAAACAATACATAAGAATATCATATTCCAAAACCTTACATTAAATCTTATTATTCATTTGTTTCACCATTCATGATTCACATTTAAACAAAGACAAGCATGGGCCCAAAAGAAACTAATATGCCATTCAACTTTCAGAGTTAATGTTTTGGTTCAATTATCACATTTATCATCATCCCAACTAGGCTTTAAGGATTAGGCCCAACCAAGCTTCAAGGGGAGCGAAGCATGCTAAGCATCAACCCAACTTAGCTTCAAGGATCAAACCCAACCTAGCTTCTAGGGTTTGTAACATCCCAACTAGGCTTCAAGGACTAGACCCAACCAAGCTTCAAGGGGAGTTAAGCATGCTAAACTTCAACCCAACTTGGCTTTAAGGATCAAGCCCAACCCAGCTTCAAGGGATTGTTACTATTAGGCATGCCACCAACAATAAAACTCTAAAAATTGACTAATATATTAGACACACAATTCTTTTATTATTTCATTATAAATTCCATTCTCCTTTCCTCATAATCATCTAGGCAACCATGCCCCAATTATTTCATTTGCATCATTATAGCCAACAACAATGGCTTCACATCTCATCATTAGAGTATACACAACCAATTGCATTGTACATATAATTTGAATGATCATCATATCTTTCACATTATGCAAATCATAATATTAATCAAATGTATCAACAATGTAATAGATTACTTAACACATTTACAACCAAATGTGTTAAGTCCCAATGTCATATAAATGTATGCAATAATGTAGGGTTTGTACTTACTTCAAGAGCAACACACACAACACCAAACTCCTCTTCCAAGAATCCTCAACACTTGGATTAGGGCAACTCAATCTCTTCAAAACCTAATCCAAAAGGGATAATACACACTCACTTAGAGGTACACATAAGATAATATAGATAAGAACCAACTAGGGCAAACTCTACATATGACATGCTCAACAACACGGGCGTATCCCTAACCGTGTCCTAAACTCACAACACAGAAGCTTTGACACGCTCAGTGACATGGGCGTGTCACCCATCTAGAAAATAGAACCATTGACACGCCTAAAGACCTGGCCGTGTTTATGGGCGTGTCAGGCCAAAAATCATGATTCCGGCAATAACATCACATCCAACAAACCTCTTACTTCCACCATTTTTCACTTCAAACAAACTTAACTAAACACACCTATAAACCATAATAACTTACAAAAACACCAAAACAATTCAAAACATACATCATACACCAATTCACAACTATTACATACACACAACTCAAACACAACACTTACTCTTCCACCAAACCTAACTCTATCTCTTCAATCCAACTCCAAAATCAACACCAAGAAGATCACACACCCTCATATACACCATAATCAAATATATACATACCATCAACAATCAAACACCAAACTCAAAACACAAACTTAGAAGAAAACCAAAGAATCAAGTGGAAAACTTACCAAAAGTGATGAAAATCTTTAGAATTCCAACTTGATCACTTGAAACACCTTCAAATCTTGAGTTTGGAAAGACAAAATCTCACTTTCTCTCTTGCTATGGAGTTAGCCGGCCAAGGAGAAAAGAAAAGAAGAAGAAGAAGAATAGAGAAAAGCAAAGTCAACACTCAACTTATCTCTCAACCACTAAAACTTCCTTTAATTCTCAACCAAGCAATTTTATTAATATAATATTCATAAAAATCTTCCTCCACTTACTAATTTCCATTTGAATTAATTTAATTTAAAAATAATTAAATCTTCTTTTGACCTTCCATTTCTTTGACTTGTATATATATACAACATATACACTCTTCTCCTTACCTCTTTTCTCTTTCCTCTTAAACATATACATTTAATCCAAATACAACAATAAATATTCCAAAAATTTTAGGGTATACTTTGGGATATTACATTATTACTTTAACATAACTGATTCTATCATTATTTATTTTTATCACTTTACTCAATTTTCACATTTCATACCCAATTTTATTTTCCAAGTGATCATACCAAGCTATGATCACTTTCATATCACATTTCCAATTATTTCATAATCATTTGTCATGTTCTCAAATCACATATCACATTACACAACCACGAGTCATTTTCACAATGTGACCCATTCTCGCATATCATTTTATGCTCTTATGATTTCAAACTTAATTTTCATATTTTCAATCACATTACACATTGCATAGTCTATTTTCACAACTTTAATTACATTTTATCATTTTCCATATTTTTCACTCACATTATCAAATTCTTTTTATAATTTCTACATTGTAGCTATTTTCACTTTATTCTTCACATTACTCATCACATTTTACCTTTCTCATCTTCTCCTTTTATTTTTAACATATTTCACAGTTAATACATTAAGTTCATAACCATTGGAATAGCCATTCCACAATGGCTCAACGTATCGTATTTCATGCTTTTCACACACTTTTACTTGAACTCATGCACTTGTCATATAAAAACCAGTAACAAAGTGACATAAAATATTCACACAATCACAATGTGTTATGTCAACAATAATATTATTAAAACATTTATTAAATTGTGTACTAACTTCAATTATACCAAGTGTCAAGCCTTTGATCACCCTCCAACTTTAACTTCTCCATTTGCCCTTCTTTACTTCAACTAAGCAAATCTACTCTTCTCATTTCTAAATAATATTATAAATATTAACATAACATTATTATTTCATTCTAAGCCATTTTAAATCAATAGCAATATTTATAACTATTCTTTATCTAAAACCCACTAAAATCCTAATTCACCCTTACTACCTCCTTCAAACTACCATCCAACCTATCCATTTCTATTACCCAACCATAAAATAATCAATAATACATCAAAGCAATGCATTTCCACAAATATAAATATCTCTTTCAAAAACCCTAAATACACATAATCTACCCATACCCTAACTTCATCAAAATCAATTCATATACAACTTCCAACCATAAAATCATCATATACATACCAAACTAACTCCAAGACAACCCATTTCAATAATTAAAAACACCCTTATCACAACTTCAAATCACACATATACATAAAACTCATTGAAAATTTCTTAAATTGGGAACAACTCTTACCTTTTGATGGAAAATCTTTAAAGTCACCATAATTATTTGAAACTTTAATGAAATCTTGATGTAATAAGGAAGCAAAAGCTCTCCTTTCTCCAACTAAGGTGGACATCCTAAGGTGAGGAAGAAGAAGATTGGAAATTCTTTTTATTTTTCTTTTCTTTTTCTTAACCATTCAAATATATATATATATATATAATAATTAAATTAATTAATTATTTAAAATCCTAATTTTCCTCTTCCACTTAAAAATAGTTTTAATTTTGAATTATTTTTATTTACTTATTTTTATTATTAATTAATTAATTATTAATTACAAAATGTCACACTTTTCCATCATCTTCCATCATCTAAAATTATTTTTAATTTTGATTTATTTTATTTATTATTATTTTTTAACTTTTACTATTCACCATTTGCTTTTACTATTTAACTTGTCTTTTAGTGCCAAATGTATATATCATGTATATATAAGGTATATTTTATGTATACATTAAGTATACAATATGTTTTTATCTTGTATATATTATGTATATATCTTACATTTATCTCAGCTAACATGCTACTACCTTCAAAATTACTTCTTTAACAATATTTAAAATCCTCAGGTATTACAATGCTTGTAAAAATCAACATACTATAATTTTTGGGATCTTTGTCGGTGCGTAGGCCCACTTGCTTGTTACTAGTTAGCAATGCGCCATCACCAATGATGGTGGCAAATGGTGTGACTCACACCAATTGGTAGATCTTGAGTTGCTACTTTCATTAATTTGGTAGTGCGAGCTAACTCCTTGTGGATTCGTCAAAAAATGTCTCAAAAGGTGCAAGGACCAAAAATGGCTTCTCTTTTTTTTTTTTTTTTTTTTTTTTATCTCAGTAGCTATTGGCATCCCTACCATTCTACGGTGGGTGTCAAAATGATCTTGGAATTGAGAGCTTTCAAATGGTGTCAAGAAGTCTTAGAAAAGTTGTTAGAATCAATTGGAATCATGATAAGATGCTATTGCCGGTGAGACAAATAACAAAGCCTATGTTAATGAATAAACCATATAGTCTATGGGCATAAAAGCAAACTTTTTTTTAGTTCAGGTGTTATATAGCAGAAAAAATTATAAAGTTCAGAGTCCTTTACATGAGTTAGCCTATTATTTTCCATAAAAATGTATTTCCTTATAAAAATATTACAGTTGTACATTATGGTATTGTTGTCTTACCAAATGCTTAAGACTTTATTGAATATAATTCCCTTAAATTTAAAATATTATGCTACATCACACTTATCTTTACCAAATAACCAACATCATGCCACAAATCAACCTAAAAAATTAGTTCATTACCATATGAACATTCATTTTTTTGAGTGTAATGAAGATTTTCTTGAAAATATTGAAACCCAACATGAAATACATGTTTCTATTCCTATTAGATATAGTTCAAGAAGTAGAATTAAACCTATACTATAAGAAGCATGCACATTGAAATAGAAATTACAGACAAGTAACTTTTGTTTGTAATGACTATAAGTTATTGATAGATATTTAAAAAGAAAATGAAAAAAAATTCATAAAAAATATAGTGACAGTGTGAGCGAAAATTTTGGTCCCTACTCCCGATGGAATGGTTATTGGGCCTTCGACACTATTAGGCTCTGGACCTTAGAGAGTACGAGTATAAGCCTAGAGAATTAGAGTTGCCATCCGGACGAGCATGAAAGATAGAAAGTAGTGGATGACTCGATTCCTAAGGAATTTCCAACTCCTATTGGGATCAAAAAGTTATGTATGCATGGGGAATGTGAGAATGATCCAGTACTCCCATAATGCCCGATTTATTAAAATCAGCCTCATTTTCAGGTCTAAATATTATTAAAAATTTAAATTATTATGATACTATTCATATTATATGCAATTATTGAAATAAACAATCATATTATAAATTAAACAAATTCAATAAACTAACACCTATACTAGATGAAAACATGCCCTTATAACCATCCAAAGTCCATAAAAATAAATAAAATAGAACAGCCATCAAAAGGTGAAAATATGTCATTTATAATAGTTCCAAAGTCCATACAATAAGTTAAATTACAAAATTTAATAAAATAAGGCACCGATAAAGTAGAAATATATTTTTTACAAGTCTCTTAAAATCCAAATAATAAATACATAAATGCAATTTAATGATTCATAAACAATTGATTTAAACATACAATTAACCATCAAGTAATCATAAAATTTAGACTTTAATTAATAAAATTAGTGTTTAATATTATAATTAGAGTTTGGTTATGCAAATTAGGGTTAAAACAAACAAAATTAGGGTTTAACCCTAAAGCTAAGGTTAAAACATGCAAAATTAGAGTTTGATCTAAAATTAGGGTTAAAATATGCAAAGGTAGGGTTTGAGAATATAAAATAGGGTTTTTTTTTCTTCTTAAAATAGGGTTTAATAATACCAATTAGGCTTTTAAATCATAAGACTAACATATAATTAGGGTTTCTATGGCTTACTAGATGTCATTCCAAAATTTATTTTAATATACAAGAAAATCGTGAATTTAAATGACATTAAAGAATGAGGATGATCAATAGAAATTAAGTAGAATTAGTTAGTAAACCATACATGTGTTGTTGGCTCCACCAAGATGATTTCTCTTGGTTAAACAATCCTAATTTAATTAGAAAGACCACTACCTATCCAAATTGATCTGAGTTTAAGAAAAATTGGGACATCTAAAGACTAGATTAGAGACTACTGAATGGCTCATGTAGAATTAGGATGGCCCATTCATTAGTTCGATCGTTTTAGCCCTTTTTTAAATCAGACCATAGTCAGTTTGGGCTTCTTAAAATTGGATTGAATTTGACTTGGTCCCTTTTAATTGGGACTGAACTCATTTTAGGGAAAAATTAAGGGTCAACAGTCTTGTACCCTACTTGAATGATCTTAAATTTATTCAGAGAGTAAAAAGCAATATGCCTTGATAGATTTAAGCTGATCTCGAATACTTTAATAAATCTGGGCTGGTTCGGGTGCTTCAAATAAACTTGAGCTGGTTTAAAAAAAATTTGGATGCTTTAATAAATCTGAGTTGATTTGTATGCTTTAAATAAACCCGAATCTTCTGAAAAATCTGGATGATTTAATAAATTTAAGTTGGTTTGGGTGCCTTAAATAAACTCGAGTCTTCTAGAAAATCTAGATGCTTTAATAAATCCTAGTTGGTTTGGGCACTTTAATCAAACTTGAGTCTTTTGGAAAATCTGGATGCTTTAATAAATTCAAGTTGGTTTGGGTGCTTTAATCAAACTCGAGCTACTTTAATAGACTTAAACTAGTTTAGATACTTTAAATAAACCAATAATATGTTATTGGTTCGGATGCTTTAAATAAATTCGAGTTACTTGAATTGGTTTGGGTACTTCAAATAAACCTACAATATCTGTAAAAATTGATTTTGAAAGTCAGTAAAACATTTGGCAATTTTTAGTTATTTGCTATATCGAGTACCTCCTTATATACCCTTGTCCCATGCGTGAAAAAATATTTTTATTGATAAAAAAATATTTTTAGACACGCATAAATTAAGACCAATAATAAACATTATATCCTCATGACTCTACAAGTTCAACAATCATCTAAAATAATTCAGATGAATTATTTGTGCAATTGTGCTTTGCATTCAATAATAGACGAAGTTATCCATTTTGTTGTTTCTAATATGACCAACTCTATATAGATATATTCCTTTCTTTGCTTTACTTTGTTGTTTTTCTCTGTCCTTTTCTTTTCTTTCACTTTACTTTTTTTTTTTTTTAAATTTGGATCACTTTTCCTATTTAAATGGAAATAGGTTAGCCATTTCCTTGTCACACTTCCATTTTTCATCCAGAATTCCTTGCCTTGTTCTTTATCTTCTTTTTTTTAAGCTTTTAATTTTATTTTAAACAATCTAGTCCTCATATCTTGCATATGGAGAGGAAAATACAACATACTTATAGAATTGGGCCCCATTCCAATACCAAGTTGCTGGAATATATCCAAGCCCATGAACATGGGAGAGTTTCTCTTTTAGCTAGGATGAATCTATATCGTAGCGAAGGTGAAAAGACTGAGGTAAGCATTACTTTACTGTAATTTAATTACTCAATAGTAAAAAACTTATTAGTATAACTTAATGATAAATGTTAATTTACAGAAAATATTTATGCATGAAAATTAATGTGTCAAAAATGAATTTCTAGGACCTATTAAGCAAAAATTTATGAAAAACCAGACACACCTAATATTAAGGTAGACAAACTTATGTAGAAAAAAGAAGTATTTAGCATAGTTATTTACAAGAAGAAGATATTAAATTTTAAAAAATACAGAATTTTATGCACAAAAATTATTAAAGTACTAAAAATAAATTTCTAGAGATTATTTACTTATCTCGCATTGACTTACCTATTTTGTGACTGCATGGCAACTGCGTCATTCATGGTAGGGGGTGCGTTTACAGAGCCCACTGATGGTATAATCAAACGCCTTCTCCAATGATGCGGATGATTTGAGATTGTGATTTCAAAGATTTTGTTTTGCAATTATCATCATAAGGATTCCAAATTGACAAAAGCGTGATCTAGGTGCTTGCAGAATGGTGGATGGACACCACCCACACTTTTCATTTGCCGGTGGGAGAGATGATGATTGGCCCGGTTGATTTTTTTGCCATAATGGGCATCTAATGTTATGGGATCCTAGTCCCTTTTACAGATGGTCTTCCAATGCTCGATGAAATTTGGCAATTAATATGTATGGAAACCTCATTAAAGGAGCCAATTAAGATAAAATATGAACCTATTCGGGAGTATTGGATGAATTATACTCGGCCGGTGGGAAATAAAGAAGAGAATAATACACCTAAAGGTTTTTGTTATATTTACTAGGATCGACCATCTTGTGTAGTATCGAGTCTGTCATCCATTTATTGATGATGCGAGCCCTTCACAATCTAGACCTTGTGGCACTCTATGGCTGGGGTAAGGCTGACATTTTTTGCCTTTACCATGGGTTCAAAAAGCTTTGTTAGAAGAAAAAATTATTTATCGACTTCATGGTCATTGCCGAGGTATTAAGAACTCTTAATACTTTTATTTTCAGAGAGAAAATTCCATGATCTTGATCTTGATCATCTTTTTAGGTTTGAGCGTATGAGCACGACCCTGTGAGGGCACCTCGTATTTCCAACAGGTGATCAGGTACACAAGGCTAAACATCTGGCTATCAAGCCGTATAGTAGTGCCTGGAACTCACTATGTGCATTCCCTTCTATATCACTTGAGTCGCTTGACTTGGGACCTGGTAAAAAAGTTAGTATTATTATTAAAATTTATAAAGGAATCAACTTACCCCTTTTGGTAATTTTGTTGGTGAATGTTGCTTGGTGGAGGGCTAGCAAGCAGGTAATTATACTCCATCCATGTATATGTGCCTTTGCAAAAATCTAGCTGAATGATTACTGGGCCAGCTTCTAGTGGCTGGTTTCTTGGTGAAAGGGTGTACAACTGGTTCCTCGGCCCTGAGCAGCAGAGGGTACCTATAAATATTTCATCATACACGCTGAATAACATGTCTATGCCGGAGAACTCTTGGAGGCATGCTCGGAATAGATATGCTGTTAAATCTAAAATTCTAGCCAAATGATTGCCGGGCCAGCTTTTAGCAGTTGGTTTCTTGGCTAAAAGGGTGTACAACTAGTTTCTCGGCCTTGAGCAGCAGAGGGTACCTATGAATATTTTGGCATACACATTGAACAACATGTCTATTCCATAGAGCTTTTGAAGGTGTGCTGGGAATGGATATGCTATTGAAGCTTTTCTACTTTCACCTACTGAGTCATATGTCCAGTTTATCTAGGAGCAACTTTTGAATTTTGAAGTCTCTCTTGTTGGTGTCTGAGAAATTCTTAAAGAAGAAGAAGAAGAAGAAGAAGAAGAAGGTGTCCGAGAAATTCTTAAAGAAGAAAAAGAAGAAGAAGAAGAAGAAGAAGAAGAAGGAGAAATTAAAGAGGGAAAAGAAGAAGAAGGAGAAGATGAAGATGAAGAAGAGGAAGAGGAGAAAGGTGATGGAGGTGAAGATGAGAGAGAAAAGTCTTCTTCCTATTATCGTGGTGACACCAGGGCTCGCTTTTCTCAAGTTAATAAAAAATGTGCATTAAATATTTTGAATTATTTCTTCCTCTTTTCTTGTCTAACTCCTTATGAACATTGCAAGTGGTTGGATAGTCAGGAGGTTCTATTCGTTATGAGGTTGGTCCTTCTCATGTATATTCGGCTCAACCACATGTTCCTTTTTCAACATCGTCGCCTTATATTGATCCGTCCTTCAGTCCCAAGGCTTTGGCTTGAATTATCTGGTCTGTAGTCTTATTTCATGTTGATTTATACTATATATATGCATGATAATGCATGTTATTACCTTTTCCTTTTTTGGCTCACAACGAATACTTGAGAAATAAAATAGGAAGTTGTAGGAAGAGCTAGATGCCAACCATCAAAAACTAAGTGTCAGCCGTCAAAATGCTGCACATTTCAAAGATCTATACCATCAGCCAAAACTAAACTTCTGAGACTTTTGGTTCTAAGGCTTCAGAGATCATAGTGCTGCTTTTTCATCAAAGGGACACCGGACTGATGACAGTGAGATTATGCCTCCTCCTTTAGACAATAACTTTTTTAGGGCATATTTGATTATAGACCATTTCTCCCTTCTCAGTGATTAGCTTGTATTGTATCTATTAATGCACATGTAATGAGGCTCAATTTTGTGATAATATTTACTTTTGTCTTTTCAATTTGACCTTTTTTTAATATATAAATAGAGTCCATGACGAATTCATTTAAATGAATTCATTGTGGATTATGATTTCTTTTTAATTGCCTTCTAAACATGATGAATTCATGTGGATTTAAAAATGAATTCACCGTAGATTCCTTTCTTTACCTTGATTGGTCTTTAAATTATCCCTTATTTAATCTGTCTTTTTGCGTTCCTTTTTCACACACACTATCAACTTGTCTTTACATTACTATGTTAATTTTGATCATCAAACCAAATAATTTTGACTCCCACGAATCCAAACAATGACCAAATCCAATTTAAAGAAAATGAAGGATTTGTTTAATACCTTTGGAGCTGTTCATTAGGAATAAGTATCTTGGTTTCAAATTAATGCTTTAAAGTACTTCTAAAATATCAAGTTGGACTGACCCTTCTTGCATGCCATGGCTTCTTTTTGAGATGTAGAATCTGGCACTTTTAGAATCAATAACATCAAGTTGTATCCTATGATTGAGGAATTTGAAACTATACTCAAATATCCAAGTGATCGTGAGATAGTATTGCCCGTATTATCCTCCAACTCTCACCAAAAAATCTAGATACTATTTCAAATATCAAAAATCGAAGTTTTTCAATTAACTAAAGATGAAAAAATTTTACTTGGTTCTTTATTTGATTTTTGCACATCCTGCTTGGCTCCCACAAAAGCATGGGGCGCATGTTAGACTTATGTTTGCTTGGTTAATTATTGCTTATTTCTTCTGATTGCGATATTGACCTGCTTGTACTGGGTGTTGTGGAGTAAATAGAGGGAGAATTTTCACCAATACCTTTGATTTTAGCTGAAAACCTGGTTGGATTGGATCAATTTAAGACTAGTTTATCGAGGATGTTAATCAGAAGTCTTTTGCTACTGCAAGTAATTACCTAAATGACCCTTTTAAGTTTTTGATTCAGGTAGCCATTTATTTATTACTCTAATTTTTGCCTAGTCCGCCCTTACGGGTTTTTAAAACTAGCGAGCTTTATTATTTTTATATAAGCTCTAATTTTTGCCTCGGCCACCCTCGCAGGTTTTCAACCTAGCAAGCTTTTCTTTTTAATACCTTCTTTCTTTCAGGGCTGCCTGCAGGAACATTTTTGCTTGCTTGCCAACCCAGCTATAGATCATGTAAGATACCTACCGCTACACCATTTTGTAAGATAGCTTTTTTGACCTGCTTCTTCATATGTTGAATGGGTTGAGTGGATTAGTTTAAGAGCTATTATCAATACCCATTGATTAGTGCCTTGGTGGAAAATCAACCAAATTACCAGTCAAACATATTTGATGTACATTCCACTTGTTGCTCTTAATTTCTTCCTTAAGTTTAATTAGCAATTATCAACTCATTAGTTTTCACATTCACAAATTAATAAATATCAATTATATTGGATTGCAAACTAAGTGAACCCTAGAACTTATATTTCTAATTCGTTCTTAGGGTAGTTAAATGCATAGTTTCGATATCTAGTTTCACCTCTCGGTCCGTCACGTGATAACTAAAGACAAATAGGTGGCCAATCTATTAACCTAATAAATATTTTAATGCAAGCAACATAAAACAAGGCATATTAATAGAGGTTATTGAATTATAGCATTAAATTAAATCTACTGCAAACCTTAGACACAAATAATTTAGTTCCTCACCATAACATAATAGAAGCTTAATTCAATAAAATTCAAAGTACAAATCTTCATTGATAAATTAATGTATTTTAAATAATAAAATTCTTGATAATGAATTAATTGAAAGAGTAGACCTTGTGCAGATGACTAGAGCTAGAACTCTCATTCCTCCTCCAGCTCCACTTGAATATGTTGAAGAACTCAAAAATCCCCTTCAAGCTTCATAGTAATTCTTAGACTGAAAGAAAAATAAAGAAGATTGAATTTTCTTTTTTAATCTTTGAACTTCCAAAAACCCTAATCTCTATTTTTTGTGTGCCTCTATGTCTCTATATTCTTCTCCCTACTTTCTATCTTTCCTTTCCTTCATTTTTTTAACCCCACCAATTCGTCCGCTTTTTGCTCCGTAAAATCCTCTCTTGTATCTGATCCAATCTCTTTTAAAAATAAAAAATGTGCTTTACTTATCAAGTGTGATATGGCTAAGACCTCATTCATCCTGGCCATGTCTTTCAGTTTTCTTCTTGGACATGGCTAAGACTTATGACCATGGCCTTCACTGCCTTGATTTCATGCATACTTCTCCTCTCTTGGGATGGAACATGAATAGGATTTATCTGTCTTGGCAAGGACAATAAGACATGGTCAGTGACACGACTAAGACAACATCCGTCCTGGCCAAGACAATGAGACATGATCAATGACATGGCCAAGACACTGAATGTGTTCCATTTTGTCTAAATTTCAATTCTTTCTCATGAGAGACATGGCCATGACACATCAGTCATGTTCACTGCCTCATCAAAAGAATTAGAAATTTTAGATAAAAATGGACACTGATGGCCAAGACATATGAATGTGTCCCTTATTGTCTAAATTTCAAGTTCTTCTTATAGTGGTTACAACCAGGTTCTAAGTTATCATGTTCTGTACTGTTTTCATCTTCTTTTGAGGTAGAATATGATCAAGCTTGAAGTTGTCCTGGCTAAGACATGTTGACAGGACTAGGACCTAGAATGTGTCCAACTCTGCCTTTAAATTCAACTCTGAATCCTTCTTGCAATTGGGAGACACGACCAAGACTTAATATGGCTTGGCCATGTTGTCTATTCCCTTCTAAAATTAGCCTCCAAAAGTGGACTTAGCACATTTCATTTTTTCCTTGAGTCCTCTTGCCTCAACCTAAAACATAAAACCTAATAACAAATTTGAACAAACTATTTAGAAAATAACTAAATAAAACAAATAAAACTACTCTAAGAACACATATAAAAATGATCATAACAGGTACTTGCTATGATCCTCGCCATCTTAGTTGCCAGTATAGAGCTCAACCTCGAGATTCTAATTTTATGGCTGACTTAGATATACCTTTGCTGACTGAAGCTTTCTTAAATCGTCTGAGGCAGAGCTGACCTACATGTTACACTTAATGGCTTCTATGAACTCTGCAATTGTCAGTCTTTAAATAAAATGATGTTAGGATAAAAAATATTTTCTTTTTATTTTGATTTGTCATCACCTTTTGCTATTATACAATTTATTTTAGACTTTTGGTTGATATTCGAAAATGGTGCACATAGAATAATTTTATTATTAACTCTATCTCATTAAATTAAGAACAACCATAAACATATAGTAAATGTACACTTGTCACCAATCAAACCTTTTTGGTTTTTTAATTAGCAATTCTCTCTCAATTTTTAGCCCTAATTATTGTCTAGCCCACCCTTTCAAATTTTTGGGACTAGCGGGCTGCTCTAATTTTTACCTAGGTTGCCCTTTCGAGTTTTTAACCTAGCAATCTTTTTTTTTTTCAAACATAGAACTTCTTCAGCCTATTAATATTCATTGGTTCATTGAACTCATTTCCATCTATGTCAGACAGCTTAACCGTACCTTTCTTTATTACTTCTTTTACAACATAAGGCCCCTCCTAACTTAGTATGAATTTACCTCTTGGATCTGGGACATTGGCTTTGCATTGTTTTAGCACTAGATTACCTACCTTAGATCTTATAATATGGACTCTTTTATTGTAAGCCCGAGCTATTTTTCTTTGCTAAAGCTGGTGATGATACAGTGCCTTCAACCTCCCTTCTTCCAATAAAGCTAGCTACGTATATCTGCTTAATACCCATTATGTTATTAGCAACTTAGCTTCCAAGACTACCCTTAGGGATTAGATCTTGATTTCATTAGGTAGCACCGCTTTCATCCCATAAACCAAGAAAAACGACGTCATTCTGGTTGGAGTTTAAACCCTTGTTCTATACCCCCGCAAAGCAAAAGGGAGCATCTTTGACCAATCCTTTTATGTCTTGGTCATCTTAGAAAGAATCTGCTTAATTATCTTGTTAGCTGCTTCAACTACACCATTAGCTTTTGGACTATATGGGGAGGATCGATGATGAAAGATCCAATATTTTGCAAATAAATCCTTAATAACTCCTTAAAACTGCACCCCATTATATGATATTACATTGTGTGGAACTCCATATTTGTTTATGATACTTCTCTTAATAAACCGAGCCATTTTCCTTACACCCAGCTTATTAAAAGATTCAACTTTGATCCACTTCGAAAAGTAATCAACTGCTACTACTATATGCTGGTGACCATTTGAAGCTGTTGGATGAATCTCCCCAATAATATCTATTCCCCAAGTCTTGAATGACTAAGGTGAAGACATAGAGTGTAACTCGTCGGGAGGTAAATGATTCAAATTTTCATACAGATGGCATTGCTGGCACTTTCATTCAAAATCCATACAATCCCTTTCCATGGTTAACTAGTAGTAGCCTTGTCGAATTATCTTCTTAACTAGAGCTAGACCATTCATGTGAGACCCACAGGTTCCTGCATGTACTTCTGACATGATTTATACAACTTCAGACTTGCTTAAACATCTCAAATGTACCCTGTCTGACCATTTTTGATACAATTTTCCTTGAAAATTGCAAAGATCACCACCTTATAGCTCTTCTTTCTTCTTTTGTTGCCCCCGACGGATAGTCTCTACTTTCTAAGAACTGCTTAATAGTGTCATACCATGTATCGTGATCTGTACTAGTTTTCACGATTATTTTGTATTCATAGCAAAGAGTTAATAAATTAGTCAAAACCCGAGGTTTAAGGAACAATTTGATAGAATCCTCCCATATTGAAGCCAGTATGGCTAGGGCATCAACCATCTAGTTTTCTTCTCTAAGTAGGTGCGAGAACCTCCAATCCTTGAAAATTCTCCTCACTGTGGTCAAGTAATCATGGCACTATTTTAACTTCTCTTCCTTCAACTCCCATTTTCCATTTGTTTGGGATATTACTAGCAATGAATCACTAAAACTTGCCCTATATCAACCCTCATAATCATCAAGGTTTCCAAGCCAAAGATGCACGCCTCATATTCTACCATATTGTTAGTTATCTTGAATTCTAATTTCTTAGATAAGGGATGAGTTCTCCTTCAGGAGATTCCAATATAATCCCTAAACAGGCTCCATTCCTATTCATTACTCCATCAAAGTAAATTTTCATTCTTGCACTTTTAAGGCCCCTAAATGTTCATATGGGAATTCAAAAGTTACTTCTTCACTTTCAAGCAATGGTTGTTGAGCCAGAAATATTGCTATCGCTCATCCTTTAATTGTTTTCCTAGTTATGAATTTAATTTCAAATTCTTCCAGAATTATCAACCATCGACCATACTTCCTAATTAAATAAGGCATCTCCCTCGAGTATTTAACTGGATCCAACCTAGAAATTATTTGCACACTATAAGATTGAAAGTAATGCTATAATTTATTTGATGACCAAACCACAACAATATAAAGTCTTTTCAATGATACTATACTTGATCTCATAAGGAAAAAGTTTCCTATTTAAGTAGTAGATTTTATGCTCGATGACCGATTCATCTGCTTAGGACATCATTGCCTTTATTGACCTTTCTTCTGCTATTAAGTATAATTTCAGTAGTGTACTAGGTTTGGGTGGTTTTAGAATAAGTGGATTCAACAAGTATTCTTTTATGCGCTCAAAAGCCTTATGATACCCATCATTCCATTCAATCGGTTGGTTCTTCTTAAGAAGTTTAAAGATAGGTTCATAAATTGTTGCGAGTCTTGCAATGAACCTGGTTATGTATTGTAACCTTCCAATAAACCTCATAACTTCTTTCTCTATCTTAGGGGTTGGCATATCCTTGATTGCCTTAACCTTGCCAGGATCAATCTCAATGCCATTCAGGCTAATGATATATCCTAACATCTTACTTGAGGTTACCCTAAATACACACTTCTTTGGGTTTAGCCTAAGGTTATACTTAACATATCTTTCAAAGAAGCTCTCTAGGTTTTAGAAATATTGCTCTCTTATTTTTAACTTTACCATCATATTATCAACATACACCTTAATCTCCTTATGCATCATATCATGAAACAAAATAGTGGCCATCCTCTAATAGGTTGCTGCATCATTTTTCAATCCAAACGGTATTATCCTGTAACAAAAATATACCCCATGTAGTTATGAAGTCATTTTTAGCCTTATCCTCTTGGGCCATTAACACTTGATTGTATTTAAAAAATCCATCCATAAAAGAGTGTAGTACGCTAGAAGTTGCACTATCGATTAAGACATCTATATGATGTAAGGAAAAATCATCTTCAGGAGAAGCCTTTTTCAAATCCCTATAGTCCACACAAACCTTAATCCTTCCATCCTTCTTTGGCACAAGAAAAATATTGGCTAACCAGTTAAAGTACTCAATTACTTCCGAGAGCTTTACCGATATCTACTTAGTGACCTCTTCCATTATCAACTCTTCCCATTCTGGCCTTAGGCACCTCAACTTTTGCTTAACAGGCTTTATGTGGATATAGGTTGGAAGCACATGTTCAGTTGTATCTCGATCAATTTTTAGTATATCTTCATAGGACCAAGAAAAACCTTCTTTATATTTTTTGAATATTATTTCAAATCTCTTTCTTTCTCTTTAGGAGTAAGGTCGGACGTTATGCTTATGATTTTTAGGTATTTCCAAATTTAATGATTGAGTGCCAACAGAACTAATATTAAAAATGCTCATGTAACCACCATATGAATGATTGCAACCATCAGGAAAAATATTACACAAGTGATCAAAATTAGACTTTATTGCATTCATTTTAGAAAAGAAAGCATCTCACCCTCATAAAGAGTAGAAAATCAATGTCAAAATTAATGTTCTCATGATCACATATTATGAGATTTTAAAATTGCTCTTCAATGAGAGCAGCAATCTCCTTTGGAGTCTTCTAAATTCTTAGGCTAGTTTCCATCTTCTCTTATTGGCTAACTTTCTAGTCGGTTGGTGAGACGATCTCCTTCTTCTCCTGTTCAGTAAGCTCAGTAACATCAACAAAGATCTCAATACCTGTAATCATCCTTCCCATGAACATGATAGGCTTGGGCATCCCTTGTAAATGTGCCAATTCTGGGGCTTTAACAAATACCTTCATGAATGGAGGGAATTCCATCTTCTTGTCTCCTTTTAGCAGAATATCTCCATTTGTTCCTTCATAACCTTGCCTCTTTCTAGATACTTGAGTTTTGAAATTTGAAAGCTCCGTCACACCTATTTTTTCTTTTCCAAGTTCCTGGTAGGTAATTCATATATTTTATCATGGCTAGAACTGTAAAACCTCCCATTACACCGTTAGAAATACCAGCCACTTAAAAACCATTGACAGGCCTTTCTATCATAAGAGCATTAATCGCTTCACTATTATTTGCCTCAATTATTACCATCCCATCATCACTTGAAAACTTTATCTTTTAATGGAGTGTTTATGGAACTTCACCAAGAGGGTGAAACCATGGGCGACGCAATAGTAATACAAAGGTAACTGGTATATCTAAAACTACAAACTCCACTGTAGATTAAATAGCACCCACCTTTACCAGGGCTTTAAAGGTTCCTTCAACTTGCCTCTTAATATTATCATATGCTTAGATTGTTACATCAGATAAACTTAGGTCATGAGTAGGCATGGCCAATTTTGGCAGAATCTTTAATGGGCACTCATTTATAGTGAATCCACCATCAATCATGACATAAGGGGTTCTCTTTCCTTTGACCTCCACCTTAATGAAAAGTGGACAAACTTGGTATCTTCACTCTTCTGGTAATCAGAGAAAGATATCATTCTAACTTCAACTTCGTTTTCATTTTGAATATCTTCACCTTTCTTCACCTTTTCGACTTTCTTTTCTCCCATGAAATTAATCGGCTCCTTTGGTGTTGTAAAAGTGGAAATTTTTATGCTTGCCATAGCCTTGGCCATAGTTTCAAAGTGCCTCATGGATATAGCCAGTAAATTCCAGATACTGATGCTAGCTTGGGTCCTTTTCAATTGCTTAAGGACAACATCATCTTCCTCTTCTTTTCTTTCTATCTTAGCATCTTTACCTTTGTCAGCCTCTACTTCTTTTGGTGGAGCCCTACCATAATGTTTACTAGAGCAAATATTTTGCACTTCTTTTTCGGGTATATAAGGAGATGCTCGATATAGCAAACAACTAAAAAATAGCTAAGTTTTATACTGAATTTTGAAATCAATTTTGTGCAGATATTGCAGGTTTATTTGAAGTACCCGAACTAGTTCAAGCAACTCAAATTTATTTAAAACATCCGAACCAATAACATATTATGGGTTTATTTAAATTACTTGAACTAGTTCAAGTCTATTAAAGTATCTCGGGTTTGATTAAAGAACCCAAACCAACTCAGATTTATTAAAGCATCCAGATTTTTCAGAAGACTCGGATTTGATTAAAGCACCCAAACCAAATTGAATTTAGTAAAGCATTCAAATTTTCTAAAAGACTTGAATTTATTTAAAGCAACGAAACCAACTCAGATTTATTAAAGCATCTAGATTTTCCAGAAAACTTATGTTTATTTTAAGTACCCAAACCAACTCAGATTTATTAAAGCATCTAAATTTTTTCAAACTAGCTCGGGTTTATTTGAAGCACCCGAATCAACCTGAATTTATTAATATATCTGAGATCAGTTTAAATCTATTAAGGCGGATTGCTTTTCACTCTCTAAATAAATTCAAGATCTTTCAAACAGGGGGCAAGGCTGTAGACCCTTACTTCCAAAATGAGTTTAGTCCCAATTAAAAGGGGCCAAGTCAAATTTAATCTAATTTTAAGAAGTTCAAACCTAGTTTAGTCTAATTTTAAAAGCTTAAATTAAGTTTGGTCCAATTAAAAGCCCAAACCTACTATAGTCTGATTTAAAAAGGGCTAAAGTGATCAAACTGATGAATAAGCATGGCTCATGTCGAATTAGGATGGCCCATTCGTCAGTCCGGTCACTTTAGCCCTTTTTTAAATCGAACTAGATTTGGTTTTGTGCTTTTAATTAGACCAAACTTAATTCAAGCTTTTAAAATTGGACCAGACTAGGTTTAAGCTTTTTAAAATTGGTTTGGATTTGACTTATCCCCTTTTAATTAAGGCTAAACTCATTCATGGCTAAAATTAAGGGTCTATAGATAGGAAAAAAATCATTAGTAAAATGTCTCTAAATCAATTATGTAAAAATTTACCAATGATGTTTGCTAACAACATTACAATTGATAAATAAAATAGCATACGTATTATTAGGTGTTACACAAGGTGTGGCAGCAATTGTCAAGTGGCGGAGGCCCAGGTGTAAGGCCAAGTCATAGTCGAATGCCGTGGGCGCTCATGTGTGATGAATGCACTATAAGGCTAGGGTATGCACCTTTCATGACACCAATTGGTTTTAGGAGAAGTGGTAGCGCCTGAGGTCCTACAAGTGGTATCACAGCTGAGATCACGGGTTCGATTTCCAGTGAGAACAATTGCTGAGGAGGAGATTATAACATAAGGTATGGCAGCAATTGTCCCATGGCGGAGGCCCAAGTATAGGGCCAAGTCACAGTCAAATTTCGTAGGCACTAGTGTGTGATGAATGTACAATAAGGCTAGGGAATGCGTCTTTCCTGACACTAATTGATTTTAGGAGAAGTGAAACTTTAAGCGATAATGTTTGTGCCGGAACCTATTGAGAGATAACATTTTATATCAGTACCTGGCCTTAATTGCCAATAGATACATGTATATCTCGGGAAGTATTAGAGTGAAAATTTTATTCGGTAATTTTTAGAGCCATAATTAAGACTAGGTACCAAAAGAGATAATGTTCTTTTGGTAACAACTTTTCTTTCCCAAGAGAAATGTGGTTCTCTCGGTAAAGTGGCAACTCTATAATTTCTATTTTTCAAAGTAAAAGCCATCATCCATTTTCAAAATAAAAGAAGAGTTTCTTTTAAATAAAAGAAACAAATCTTTTTTCAAAATAAAAGATAAATTTTAAACCCATGCTTACCAAAATAATTGGAGATCGTATATGATGGTGTCATGTGAGACTAAGCTCAATTGAGCATTTTAGCCCCTAATTTTTGAGCTGGCTGGATCAATGCTTGGGTGAGGCCACACATCTGGCAGCTCCACTGGGGACTTTAAACTTTTCAAAACAAAATTTTAATGAGCTCTTTTTTTTTTTTAAAAAAAAAAAACCATTTTCTCTTAGATTGATTTTCTCTTTTCCCATGCATAAGGGTTTCTTACCTTTTAGTTTTAGAAAACCCTAGGTAACAAGTAGCATCCACCTGAAAACCTTCATTAGATATGTTGAGAGATAGCGAAAGCATCTAACCCATGATGAATCCTCAATCCTTTTGAGGTGTAATAGACATGCATGTACTTTGGACCCACGCTGGATTCATTATATGTCATGTGGTTAGGTACATCGCTGTCATAGTGTGATGGACTTTTGGACCAAACCACCTTTTGCATGTAAAGGCCATAGACCTTGGCCATAAGTGGCATACGCCATAATCCTATAACATCATCATAAGATGGCTTTTATTCATGCATACATGCATCATTACATGCATATCGTCCACACAATTTTAAGGGAACTTTTCTCTAAAAAACCTTACTCAACATGAAGTTATAGCCTTAAATCAAACCATAAATCATATTGATTTACTTTCACACATTAATCCAAAATGATTTAAGCAAACTTGAGTCTAAACTACAACGGTTTGGCTCATCCCAAAAATCAAAAGGACTACAATAACCCATTTACATAACAACAAGGCAGCGACTCTACAATTTATGCTTTTCAAAGTAAAAGTTGTCATATCTTTTTAAAATAAAAAGGAGAGTTTCTTTTAAATAAAAGAAATAAATCTTTTTTAGAATAAAAGATAAAATTTAAATTCGTGCTTACCAAACTGACTAGAGACCTTATGCGGCAGTGCCGTGTGAAACTAAGCCCAAATGACTATTTCAGCTCCTAATTTTTGAGCGGGCCAAATCAGTGCTCAAGCAAGTCCTCATAATTATGTACAAGTGTAATGTTGTAAAAGCTGTCCACATGGGCACGGGGGTCTGCAAAACTGTTATACTCCTTGAACTTCAGGACCAGAAAGGTCGGGTGCACAACATTCTGGATTTGTGGTGAGAGCAAAAATTGGAGGGTGGTGTCATATTAGAGGGTACTTGTTCTCTACATCTACTTGATTCGTTCATTAATGAGAGCCTTTAGCTCTTCTGCTGTAAGCGTAATGTCCCTATCTTTGGGCTCTAAGACAGTAAAGGTCGGGCACTCTGGGGCCTGAGAAATATAGGGTTTAGAGGTGAAGAGCTGTCTTTTGACTTCTGGCACAGGCTCTGGGACCTCATCCTTTCATGGTACCATTGGCTAGGTTCAATTAAGTGGGTATGTGTTTGTTGGTATTCTTGTGAGGTTGGTGGTGGGGGCATTATTCTGCTGTCTCATGATGGAGATGAAGTCTCTTAAGGTGGTTGTTAGTTTCCGGCCCATTTGTTCTGTGAGTCTAGGGGACTAAAGGGCAGCAGCAACCATTTAGGTTGTGGGTATGGCCGTGATTGGGGTTCCCAAGGCTGGGTTGCCAAGAAATGGGGTCTCATGGGTTGGTTGGTGAGGGGTCTAAGCTCCAGTCGATGGGTGTGAGTTCAAAGTAGGACTGCAGGGGGGGGGGGTGTTTAGGCTATGTAAGGGCTTTGGTGTGTGTATGGTCATTGGGTCTAGTTTCAAAAGGCGTGAGGGTGTGGATTTATGCAAGGGTTTTGAGATGTATGGGGGTGTTGAGGTGTCTATGCATTTTAGGGCGTGTAATTATCAAGTTGTATATTTGGGAACATATCCAAAGTTCTGTTGTCCATGTTTCATGCTCACTGCATCAATGATGACAAGTGAACTTTGGGTCTGCTCCATAGAGCTCGGGTTTGGGCTCGAGTTTGGTTGCTTACAAAATAAATAAAGATAATAGAGTTCTAGTAGAGAAACTCTGATACCTAAGTCAGAGTTCGGTTTGTCTGCAAATTAAAGGGTGAAAAAAGAAAATTATTTACCTCGCGAGATTTACCCTATTTACAGGAGGTGAAGAGGGGACCACTCCTGATGCATGTTAGCAGGGATCATAGATGTGACAGTGTTGCATGGTGGCTGTGTTAGATTTTTTTTTTCCAACCTAAAGGTTTGCCTAGTGTACTACTAACTTGAACGAGCCTAAAGGTTCGGTACCAAGGCTTTATGCTGAATGAGGAGTTCGGCTACAAGTAGCATCAAAGTTGGATATGACGACCCACTATCTATGGGTTTGGTATCTATGGCTAGGGTATGGTATCACCTAATATTATTTGTCTTTATGATGCAAGCTAAGATTCAATATCTACTTTAATGCCCAACTCTAGGCTTTCCATCCATCAATATGAACGCATTCGTCCAACTAGGTCAGCATTACACTTCTTATATCATCAAGGTCAACATCTACTCTAGCGAGGTTCACGCCATATCTCATCAAGATCAATGCTTCCTTCAGTATGGTTTGCACTGTAATTTAGCAAAGTTAACACTCATCGAAATCCACTACCTTAGCACACTACTTGCATTCCCATTGATTACTTGAATACCAAACTGAAATTGCTCTTGCTCAGAAAAGCCCAAGCCTAGCATTAGATTAAGATGAATCGAGTAATGAGTTATGACAAATATTATTATCATTATTACAAAATATGATAATTTTTCGAGTAATAAATTACATCACAACATTAATTAATTGAATTTTTTTTTCAATAATTATGAATGTGCCTATATAAGCTTCCAACAATGATTGAGAGGTCAAGGATAGTTGAAACTGCATTTTGATTTTTTTTTAAGAAAATTTAATTTTTATATCTCATATGGTACGTGTTTTTGTTTTTTCTTTTCCCTTTTCTTTGTCTTTGCAAGCCAGCCGTGTGGGTATGGCGAATTTGCGGTTTAAAAAAATTAAAGTGATACATACAAACGAAAATTGTTCTCTGTTATCTCTTATATAAAAATCTAATACTAATAATATAAAGAAATTGATAATTATATCTAATCTTTCATCCACCAAATATTGACATCTGTACTGTATACTTTGCAAAAACAAAAAAATTGGAATTCTGCTCTTTTACGTCTTTACATTTAGTCTCTTTCTGTAAACAGAGAGTCTTTGGTGTTTCTTTATCTATATAATTGACTATTTGACTCGCACCTCTACTTTAGATCAAATATTTTTGGATTATTTGCACTTTCACATTCAATCATCTTCAGCGACAGCATTTCAAAACGCCTTTTAGTGCGACTTTGAAAGTGCATGGTATTGAAAACTGGAGAATGGACAAAATAGCTTTCATGGCATCTTATCACCAAGGTGGGGCTGCTACTGCACAATTTATAAAGTTCAATTATATTTTTGTAGGGAAATTTAATATTTGTGTTTTTTTATTATAGATCAAAATAACATTTTGGGATAAAAACAATTGTTTTTTTTTATTATGATAATGTCGACGTAGATGGTGGGCTTGACCACATTGATGGAGATAATAAAAACAATTGGGATGACTGGGAAAATAAAAAGCAAGAAATTTTATCAATAAAAGCCTTAATTGTTGAGTTTAAAAAGAGATTTGGGGTGGGTGAAGAAAAACAAATAAAAAAGAGAGTAAAGAGACAATACTATAAAAAATTTAAAAAATAAAAAAATAAAAAAGTAAAAACACATATGGTATAAATATAAAACTAATACGGTAAAAAAGGTATAAAAAACCAACAGTAAAAATGTTGTTTTGAGTAAAAAAATATAATTTATGTAATTTCCTATTTAAGAAAATGTTTAATTATATTGTTAGTGAAATTCAATCCTTGTGTTTTTTTAATGGATTAATTAATTTTTTTTAAATACTAAAATGTTAATTGTTATATTTTTCAAAACATAAAATTAACTTTTATATTTTAAAATATTAAAACTAAATTTAATAATTGGAATAAAAGAACAAAAATTTTTTTTTAAAAAAAACCCAGAAATCATATGAGATTTTGAGATTAATATGATTTCGTCACAAAATCTTATTTAAATTCTGTTTCCATGAATCACAAATTAATTTATTTCAAAGCACAAGGTTTCAAAGAAGGCCATGAATTATAATTTAAAAGCCACAAAAATAATCTTAACATGTGAAATCATCACATCAAATATCACTATAGATGTTGAATTTTTCACCTGTGAAAATCAGCAATTGGATTTGAAGGTTAGAAAGATGGAGTAAAACTACGAGCAAAGAGATCTTATAATGTTATTCACCCGTTGGGAATTGAACCCATAAACTGCAGATGATTAATTTTTATGGGTTTATTATTTTATTCTAAAACGTTAAATATATTTTATTATCTAAAAATATAAAAATTAATTTTTTATTCATAAAAATATTAATTATTATTTTAAAATTTTTAAAATGATTTAATTGATCTAAAATAGTTTATTATGAGTTTATTAATAAAAAAATTTATAAAAAATTATAAAGGGTGTAATTTTTCCCATATATATATGTTCCAACTCAGAGTATATAAACTACAACTCTTCTCTCATAGGTCACCCCCATTCTATATTGTGTAAGCCCATTCATGGAGACACTGTGGAACCTCGTAAATATCATGGGATCTAATAGGAAAATGTTGAGCATAAGACACCAACTAATTGGCTGAAAATTTCCTTCCTTGTGAATGTGCTTGAGCCTCACCTGCCAATCCATTTGAAGAAGACGACGGATTTTTAATATTATTCCCGAACCAGACACTAAATGAGAATCTTGAAAACTTAATGGACTAAATGAGAATCTTGAAAACTTAATGGGCTATTTAATTGTAGAAAACAACTACAGTTATTTAAAAACTTTTCTAAACAGAAATGGAAAACAGAATTTATCTTTAGTTAAAAATATTTTTTATTTAAAAAATTAAAAGATAATTTTTTATATTTATTAACTAGTAATTTAATTTTAGAAAACTACTTTTAATCTCTTTCTAAATAGGAAATACGCTCTTAAAAAATAAAAGTTTATTTCTCATTTGGATACTCATAAAATCTTTTTTATTTTTATTTTTATTTAAAAAATAATTACAGAATAAAATTTTAAAATTTAGAAAATAAAAAAATAAATTTTTTTTTTCATAACTAAACAACATAGTTTGATGAATAGGCCTCCTATCCTAGCGCTTAGTGAATTTAGAATAAAAAATAAAAAATAATTTCATAATGAATATTTCCTTAAATCAATTAGTAATAATTAATTGATCTAAAATAATTTTAAAAAATAATTACAGAATAAAATTTTGAAAATTTAGAATACTAAAAAAAAAAAAAATAAAAATAAAAAATAGCTATCTACCTCCACTTGTAATTCTTTTAATCCCTAAGTTCCGCCTTGGTGACGTGACACCATCCAATATTCATTACAAAGCCATACACCCATTGACTACTATAGTTTCTGATTAGGCCTCCTATCCTTGCGCTTAGTGAATTCTTTATATATATATATATATATATGATTTTTTATTTATATTTTTTCTAAAAAATATTTATTTTTTAATTTTATTGAAATATTTGCTTCTTAAAAGTGTCCTTAGAGAACTTGATATATGAATTCTTTTTTAAGATTACTTTTATTGAGCATTCTTAGAGCATCGGTTAATTAAACAACATATTATTCAAATAATATTAAAAAAATAATTTAGAAATCAGTTTGACAGATAAATAGTTTCTTTTTTGCATCATTATTTAGAGGGGTAACACATAAATAAATATTTGTATTTAATAAAAAAAATCCTATTAGCTCCCTCTATTTAATGGGTGTTTTATTACACATCTATCAAATATAAAAATGGAGCTATCCCGTACTTTGTGATTGTATGCAGAAAGTGTGAGATTAAAAAATTGGAGCGGAATGTGAATTTTGATTGTGTTCTTCCTCTATTTTCATATTATTTTTTTTAAAAAAAATCTAAATTCAATCAAATTTCACTTGTAGCCCGCTGTAACACATTAATTTAAATAGCTAGCAGTGATTGGATCTTTAACAAGAATAACTATTCCAACAAAATACAAAAATTGCAAAAAAAAATTGGTGAGTATGGACGTGAAAAAAGAAAAATTGCAGAAAATTGAAGAATTGTGGAGATTCTCTATAACATTCTATAAGATCCCTTTAAAATGTTGGTCCTGCTAGCATCATCTTAACTCCACATTAGTATGATATTGTCCGCTTTGGACTTAAGCCCGTAAGGAGATTTTCATATTTTCAATGTGGGATTTGGTTTATTATCCCAACAATCATCCCCTTGTACCAAGACCACATACTCATGGCCTCCCCTCAAGCGATAATCCATTTCATCCCACACAAGGCACTATTAGCGGACAAATCCTTAATCGCGAGGTCATATCGAGGGCCTCCCACACAACACAGTCCACTTTTCAGCTTATCCGAATCGGTCTCTGATACCAATTGTTGGTCCTGCTAGCATCACCTTAACTCCACATTAGTATGATATTGTCCACTTTGGGCTTGAGCCCGCACGGATTTATTTTTGGACACCTCCCAAAAGGTCTCATACTAATGGAGTTCAAGTGGACACTTATATGTAAGGTGAACTTCCTTCATATTTACAATGTGGGATTTGGTTTGTTATCCCAACATAAAATTCAAAAAAACAAAAACTAGCAAATCCTTCAAGAACAAAACCCATTAAAATTCAATCATAACTATGCAAATAAAATTATGTATAACCTTATTCAATTCCATCAAGAACTTTAAACTCATCAAGATCCAATCACAATTCTCTTAATAAAATTTTATAAAACCTATTAAATTTGAATCAAGAGTTAGCAAATCTATTAAGAATTACAAAACCTATTAAAATTCAATCTTAATTTTGTAACCATCGAAAACCCATCTACATTATCAAAAAACCCAAACTCTATACAACATAAAACCATAAACAATGCATGAAATTACTAACCTTTCAAACTAATACACAAAATTTTGTTCCATAACGCAACAATTAAACTCTATCCATTCATTGCCAAATTCTTTTTAAACTCAAATTGTTCTTCAATTAAAATACTAGAAGCTTTTTTTGATTTTGAAGCACATGCAGTGCATCCAAAGTAATTTGTTGCTTGTAGAAATTAAGGTTTCAAGAATGGAAACTAAATTTGATCGAAGAAAATGTGTTTGGATGATGGAAATTTAGAGGAATAAAGAAAATCAAAGGATTTGATCAAGTCATTTGTGATGCAGAGAAATAAATATAAGAGAAATGAGAAGTAAAAAAAAATTGAGTTTTTTTATGCGCGTGTAATACACGATCAATGATGAGAAGGAAATAACTGAGCAAAGATCATAATAAATCATTTTAAACACGTAGAGGGGTGTTGTAAGATACCTGCAAAGAAGAAGGAGCTAATATGTTCTTTTGAACAAGTACATATATTTATTTATATATTAAATCTTATTTAAAACTCACATTTAGTTATAATTATTATAATTATTTTAGACGTAAAAACTTTATATGCATATGAGTTGAGATATATATTTGTCTGTCCATCATACATAGAATAAATGGTTTGTTATATTTTAAAGGCCAAACACATCTGCAACCCCTCATACTTGTCTATTTCATACTCACTCAATAGATACCTAGATAAAGATAGTGCTACATGTGTATTAAATATTTATTGGAACAAAATAGATAAGTACCGAGGATAATTCGATAAATGCATAAATACATGAGACAAAATGACTAAAATGAATAAGTATATGAGGCTGTAGATGCATTATACCTAATTTAAATTATTACTCATTTACAATTATTTTTCTATTTTTTCAAATAAAAAAGTAGTTATATCCAAAATTTTTAGTAAGTGATATACTAATATTGGTTGGATGTATACCGACAATATAAATATTTTTCTAAAATTCTCACTTTTTTTTCTTATGAAATTCACTTCTAAGTTATTTTTTAATATTATTTAAATTATCTGATTTTTGATGAGTGCCTTGACTTGAATTGGAGAATTTATTTTGCATAATTTTTTTTAATCCATAAATTGGGAAAAATAATTAATAAAAAAAGATATTAGTTATTAAGGTTAAAATAGCATTATTAAAAAAATTACTTTATTAGAAAAAGTACCAGACTATTGTTCTCTTAATTTCAAATAAAAAAGAAATAAAAAATTTAGGGATTGTTTAATTGTGAAAAAAATTTTCTATTTATATTTTCCAATTTTCTTTTATATTTCGTTACTTTTCATATTCTTTAACTAATTTTCAAATGGAAAATTTAAAATATGAAAAATATGTTTAGTTAATCTTATTTTCTAATTTCTAATTTCTATTTTTATATGATATTTAAATAATTTTTTAAAATACTTTTATACAAAAATATAATTTCATAATCTATATATATTCAATTTGAAAAACAAAAGAATAATTAAATTATATTTTTAAATAAATAAAAATTTGAAGTTATTATAAAATCAACTTAAAAATATTTTCAAAATTCAAAGTATAATATAAAGAAATAAAATAAATGAATCTAAATAAAAAATAAGATATCTCATTCTGGAAAAAAATTAAATATAAAAAAATAAAAATAAAGAATAGATTGAATATAAATGGCAAATAAATACAGATGTTTTTAGGATTCTTTATTTTTCATTTAGAAAACAGCTAAAAATAGTTTTTTAAAACTTAATTATTAGCTAAAAAATATAGAAAATTATTTTTTAATTTCTAATTTTAAAAATATTTTTGACTAAATAATAAGCTCTATTTTTACATTTTTTTAAAAAAACTTTTCTGAAAAATAGGATCAGTTTTTTGGAATTAAACAACCCCTTAATCTCTCATCCTTTTTCTTATTCCAACTCATTAAATTTCAAACAAAATAACTTTTATCTCACTTTTTGTTCTGTCCTTTCTTATTTTGTATCTTTAATTAAACATTAATGGCATTCTTATGAGAACTTTATGAAAGGGAAAGAAAACTTAATTCCCGTAAAACCTAAAATATGCATATATCACTAGATTATTCAAATTAAATTGCAAAGGGCAGAATTGCATACCTGACATCATCGTATGTTGATGCTGAAAATGATTCTGGGGTTTGTCGCCTTCCAGGGGATACACACTTTAGGTTATGCGGAAGCACTGCTGAAAGAACTTAATGTTCTTTAAAATTTGTTATGTTCTCCCGGAGACCACAACCCCTTATTTATAACTGAATAAATTGATTAATTTCTATTTTGGTCCTTCAACAAAATAGAAATACTTAACGGTCTCTACATTTATAATCATATTACGAGTAGGACACCTCAATAATCAACAATCCTAATTTGATCAAAACTTTAATTTGACTGCAATACACATTTAATATTTAAATATATTTAGCCCACACTTATGATTAATTAGAGGATTAATTTTAACAATATAAAATTAATTCTAACAATCTCTCACTTGGGCTAACATATATTAAATGTAAATGTATATACCTTAATGAGCTCATAAAAGCAGTCATACTGAAGGTGCCTCAAACAATCTCGTCCATTGATTATATCGATAAAGGACTAAAGAGCCAGTCGCCACATTCATTGTGACTCAAACCACCATCAATCACATTACCAATACTCTCAAATGACATAGATCAATAATAGGAGTGTAGCATGAAAACTACATGTAATGTGATCTAATCATGCCTGTTTCCAACTGGTCAATCTTAAGTGAGATCAAACATAAATATAATACAGAGTGTAAAACACATAATAAAATGAAAGAAAAACTCATTTTTTCTGCAGAAATTGAATGTACTTTATAAAATATATCCAATGTCAAAGAGAGCATACATAAAACTTAATACAAATTTAATGAACAAACTCCCACTGAAACTAAATATTCTCAAATAATGTGACACCCATATGAGCAGTGTGCTCATGAAAAACTTTCGGTATCACAACCTTAGTGAGCGAATCCGCAATCATGGAGTTCGTTCCAATATGCTCTATGGATATATGTCCACTCTGTACTCTTTCCTTCACAGCCAGAAACTTTATCCCAATGTGTCTCGATCGAGAAGAGCTTTTGTTGTTGTTGGAGAATAAAACTGCTGAGTTATTATCACAGTATAACTTTAATGGCCTTTCAATGCCATTCACAATGCGCAGCCCTGTGAAAAAGTTTCTCAGCCAGATTGCCTGATTAGATGCCTCATAGCTTGCTACAAATTCTACTTCCATGGTGGAGATAGCTACTAGAGTTTGTTTCACACTCTTCCAAGAAATAGCACCACCAGCCAAGAGAAATATGTAGCATGATGTGGATTTTCTACTGTCTTGGCATCCAGGAAAATCAGAATCAGTATACCCAATGATCTCAAGCTGATCTAATCTCCTGTATGTGAGCATATGTCCCTTCGTTCTCTGAAGATATCTCAAGACTCTTTTGGTTGCTTTCCAATGATCCATTCATGGATTGCTGAGATATCGCTCTAACATGCCAACTATGAATGAAATATCTGGACGAGTGCAAACTTGAGCATACATCAGACTCCCAACTGTTGACGCATAAGGAATCTTCTGCATCTCCTGAATCTCAAGTTCACCCTTTGGACACTGATCAAGACTGAATTTATCTCCTTTAGCAACTGGGGTATCAATTGGTCTACTGTTGTGCATACTAAATCTCTTGAGCACTTTCTCAATATAGCCCTTTTGTGATAATCCAAGAATACCTCGAGTACGGTCTCGATGTATTTGAATCCCTAATACAAAAGAAGCTTCACCTAAATCTTTCATCTCAAAGTGTTTTGAGAGAAAGACTTTGGTCTCGTGCATAAAGTCCTTACAGTTAGTAGCAAGCAATATGTCATCCACATATAAGACCAAAAAGATAAACCTACTCCCACTGAACTTGTGATACACACAATCTTCAACAGCATTTGTCTCAAATCCGAAAGAGACAACTACTTCATGGAACTTGAAGTACCACTGACGAGAAGCTTGCTTGAGTCCATAAATGGATTTCTTTAATCTGCATACCAGTCGCTTTGGGTCTCCAGACACAAAGTTTTCTGGCTGCACCATATAGATGGTTTCATCAATGTCTCCAATGAGAAATACAGTCTTCACATCCATTTGATGTAACTCAAGATCAAAATGTGCAACTAGAGCCATGATTGTCCTAAAAGAGTCCTTCGATGATACTGGAGAGAAGGTCTCTTTATAGTCAATCCCTTCTTTCTGAGTGAAGCCTTTAGCTATAAGACGAGCCTTATATCTTTCCACATTACCATTAGAATCCCTCTTGGTCTTAAATATCCATTTGCAACCAATAGGTTTCTTTCCTTCAGGTAATGGGATAAGATCCCAAACTTGATTGTCTTGCATAGATTTATATTCTTCACCCATTGCCTCAATCCACTTGTGAGAGTTAGGATCCTGCATGACATGATGAAAGCTGATTGGATCATCTTCCACCATGTCTACAGTGTCCTCATGTTCCTGAAGATATACTACATAATCATCTGAAATAACATTTCTTCTTTCTCTAGTGGACCTCCTTAAAGGCACAGGTTCTGGCTCAAATTCTTGAGGTTGTTGAGCTTGTTCTTGAGGAAGAATGACTTCTTCATCTTGATGAGGAAAGTTGTTCAACATTGTCTTGTATTGGAATTTGATGTGCTTCTGGAACGGTGACAGGCATAGGAACCAGAACACTGCTAGGAGCAATGATGGGAATCGACACTGAGTTTTCCTGACTCGATCCCTCCTCAAAGACAATGTTTCTAACCTTACTTCTCCCCCCAAACTCAACATCCTCAAAGAATTTTGCAATTCCCGTCTCAAAAATAGATCTGGAAGTAGGATTATAAAACTTAAAACCCCGAGATCGCTCAAAATAACCAACAAAGTAGCTACTAACAGTTTTAGAGTCCAATTTTATCTCATTAGGCCTATAAGGCCTAGCCTCAGCAGGACATCCCCAAACATGAAGGTGCTTTAGACTGGGCTTGCGTCCAGTCCAAAGCTCATAAGGTATTTTTGTAGCTGCTTTAATTGGTACTCTGTTAAGAAGATAGACTGCTGTCTTTAATGCTTCTCCCCACAGAGACTCAGGTAAAGAAGAATGACTAATCATACTTCTAACCATATCCATAAGAGTCCTGTTACGTCTCTCCGATACACCATTCATGTTGGGTGTACTAGGCATGATGTATTAAGGGACTATACCACAGTCCTGTAGGAAAATAGCAAATGGTCCTGGACATTGTTCACCTGAACCGTCATATCTACCGTAGTACTCACCACCACGGTCAGATCTAACGCATTTAATCTTATTTCCAAGTTGGTTTTCAACTTCGGCCTTATAAGATTTGAAAACGTCCAGAGACTCAGATTTCTCATGAATGAGATATAGGTACCCGTAACGTGAGTAATCGTCTATGAATGATATGAAGTATCTTTGGCCATTCCTTGTTGCTGTAGGGAATGGACCGCAGATGTCCTTATGTATCAATTCTAAGATGTTTGATGATCTGTTGGCACCTAGTCTCTTTTGTTTAGTCTGTTTGCCTTTAATACACTCAACACAGGAGTCCAAATATGTGTAATCAAGTGTGTTTAGGATACCATCTGACACAAGACGTTCTATTTTAGATTTGGATATGTGACCCAAACGTCTGTGCCAAAGTTCAGCTGAATTATCTATATTTCGCTTCCTTTTGGTACCTATAGTACTAACCTGCAGGGTTTCATTATACGAATCATTAATATCCAACATATATAGATTATCACATGCATTCAAGAAGCCAGTACCAAAATTTTTTGAATCCATAGATAAAGTAAATAAACTCTCCAAATGAACAAGTAAAACCAGATTTGTCCAAATAAGAAACAGAAATTAAATTCCGTCTAAATGCCGGAATAACAAAAGTATCTACAAGATCCAAAAAACATCTAGTTCTTAAACACAATCTACTATGCCCAATTGCCTCCACTTCCACCGGCTCGCCATTTCCCACATAGACGTATCTTTCACCGTCAGTTGGCTTTTGGTAGCTCAGGCAACCCTGCAATGAAACACTTATGTGAGCGATAGCACCAGAATCCATCCAATAAGTGTTTTTAGGAGCTGAAGTTAAATTAACCTCAGAACAGACTAAAACAAGGTACTTACCCTTCTTGACACGCCATGTGGCATATTTAGGATAGTCCCTCTTTAAGTGTCCAGACTTGCTGCAGAAGAAGCATTTTAATTCCTTAGGCTTCTTTTGCACAGGACCTTTATCAACAGTTTTATTTTCAGCAGTCTTCTTTCTTTTCTTATTTTTGCCCTTAGTTGCCGAAGAGACCAGATGAGCACTCTCTCTCTTAGTAGCCAACATCTTTTCCTCCTCATCCACACAATGAGCAATGAGCTCGTTAAGAGTCCATTTGCTCGGCTGACAGTTATATGAAGTCCTGATCTGCCCATATTGTAGTGGAAGAGAATTCAAAGCTAGATGGACTAAAAGGTCATCTGGTAAAACCAAATCCAGGACCTTTAGCCTCTTGGCTATTTGAGACATGCTCAGTATATGCTCCCGAACACTACCATTGCCAGTATACCTTATGGAGGTGAGTTTTGCTAAAAGCGTCCCCACTTCGGCCTTGTCATTTTTGACATAGACCTTCTCCAGCTCAGCAAGATAGTTTTTAGCATTACTTTCTTCAGCAGAAATGGCTCCTCGAACATGTTCTGGGATTCCCTGCTGCATGATCATAAGAGCTAAGCGGTTAGAACGCTCCCACTTCTCATACTGAACCCTCTGATCATCTGTGCTCACTTCAGTAAGAGGAGTAGGTTCGTCCATCCTGAACGCAAGGTCTAAGTCCATACAACCCAGATAAATCATGATGCTTGATTTCCATGAACCAAAGTTTGACCCCTCAAGCATAGGGACAATGTTAGGATTATACGGCATGCTAGCTGACATCATAGAAAGTGACAAAAAATTAACATAAGCTCACTATCCACAGAATAAATGAAACAAACAATAATAGAGTTCAAATAATGGAAACAAGATACCAGCACAATATTAATATTTTCATATTTGGATATAAAACATTAATTGTAATTGGCAACTCAATGCAGCAATCAAATATTGAAAATTTAATCCTGTCAAATATTAAACCTTCCTTTGGGCTGATTTATTATCCACATGGATGAAAACATAATAATTATCACATATTTATCACTGCACATGTATTCTCAATTCAGCCAGATAGCAACCTTCCTTTGGACCGGTTTACTACCCGCAATGAATTTTAATACACCTGTCTAATATCTCAAATAAATTAAATTACACAATAGAGGTCACTTTGGTAACTTTTTGCTTCAATTAATTTATTATAAAAAATATTAGACATAATCAAGACTAAAATACCAAAATTTAAACTCAATAAAATTCTCAAATTATAATAAATGGATTGCAATATTTATATTAATTAAATTTAAACTTAATAAAATTCTCAAACTAATTAAAATCAAATATTGCAATAAAAAAAACTTTAATTAATTTTTAAAAAAAAATTGGGCCAAAAATAAATAAACAGAAAATTTTGGGCTAAAAATTAAATAAATTAAAAGTTTTGTGGGTGAAAATAAGATTTACAAAACTTTCTGGGTCAAAATCGGATTATCCAAAGTTGGAGGACCTATTTGCAATATTAAAAATATATTTTATTTTCTGTTTTAGCCCGGTCCAGAGACGCGCGGTTCGCTTCTTCAAAACGCACCATTCTGGATCAAAACGGTGCAGTTTTGAGATAGGGCTGCACACTGCTCCAAACTCAGCGCTTTGGCTCAAAACGGTGTCGTTTTCGAGCTAGGTCATCGTCTCCAAACCGAAGCAGATAGCTTCGTCGCCGCCTCATCTCCAGCTTCGATTCAGAGCCGCCCACCGCCGGTGACAGCCTCCAGACGATTTCTCGACCACCGAGTAATCACCGGCCATCCTTTATCGGCGATGAACGGCGAAGAATCATCTGAAAATCGCAAAAACCGAACTGCAATTTTTCTGGAAATCGCTGCGATTTTGGAGATGAACTCCGGCTTCTCTTCGCTGTTCTCCACGGCCGGTGACCACCGCATGAGGTTGTTAAACCTCCCTTACGCCACCACCGGTTCAAATCCGATAAAAAACCTGTCAAAATAGTTTAGCCCAAAAATTTTCGAAACTGTTCTTCAAGAACATGAAGAACAGTTTCATTTTTTTAATTATTTTAAAAAATTAATTAAAAATTAAAAAAAATTGATTTCAGAAAAATACAAAAAATCCAAAGTCTGATTAATTCCAAAATCATCCAAATCCAAAAAAAAACCCCAAATCGAAACTGTTCTTCGTGAAGAACAGTTTCCAAAATTTTTTTTAAAATTAATTAAATTGATTAATTAACCAAAAACCAAATCAAACTAAAATTGATTTCAAATTACTAAATTCGATTCCAAATTAATTCTAGAAAATTACAATCACCGAATTAATTTTTTAGAATTAAAACAATAATCAATACCGCAATTTAATCGGAAAATCTAGCAACTTAGCACAGAGCTCTGATACCAATTGAAAGGGGAAGAAAACTTAATTCCCCTAAAACCTAAAATATGCATAGATCACTAGATTATTTAAACTAAATTGCAAAGGGCAGAATTGCGTGCCTGATATCATCGTATGTTGATGCTGAAGACGATTCTGGGGTTTGTCGCCTTCCAGGGGATACACACTTTAGGTTATGCGGAAGCACTATTGAAGGAACGTAATATTCTCTAAAATTTGTTATGTTCCCCCGGAGACCACGACCCCTTATTTATAACTGAATAAATTGATTAATTTCTATTTTGGTCCTTCAACAAAACAGAAATACTTAACGGTCTCTACACTTATAATTTTATTACGAGTAGGACACCTCAATAGTCAACAATCCTAATTTGATCAAAACTTTAATTTGACTATCTTAATTTGACTGCAATACACATTTAATATTTAAATATATTTAGCCCACACTTATGATTAATTAGAGGATTAATTTTAACAATATAAAATTAATTCTAACACTTTATTATCTAAATTTCTTAATTAGTTAAAATCTAATCTATAGATAATGAAAGCTAAGATTAAAAATTATGTAGAAAACCTAGTTTAAAAATTATTTAGAAAAATTTTCAGTTAGCCTATAAAATGAAAGCTTATATATAATGACTTTTTGTTATTTTTTCAATTAATTTATTATTTGCATCCAATATCAAATTTAAATTAATTTGAAAGTTGGCTGAATTATGGCAAAGGAAAAGAGGAAGTAGTAGCTGTTGAGTTTAAGAATACGGGTTGGTGAGTTGAGGAGCATGTAAAAGCAACTATTGAAGTTGGCAAGAACACGTAAGAATAATTGTGGAATGGTGAGGAAAAAGAGTAAAAAATAGTTAGTCCTTAGAAGGAACTTAAGTCAAAAGATCAAGGGTAATCCAGAAAAAAACACATGAATCAAACACCAATAATCAATAACAAAAAAATTCTACAAATCAATTAAGAAAAATTCAACTGCAACAAACTAGGAAAAACACAGTAAATTACAAATATTCAAAATCATTGTTCAATATTTTCACCTTGTCAATCATTTTAGCTTGTCACCCTTTAATTCCCCCAGTTAAGTTAAGTTCATCGTAGCATTTTACTCCAATTTAATTTTACTTTAGCATCAAGCTTTATCTTAAAGTGTATTTTCACATTATTTTAAATTATTAGCATTTGTAGAATCTAAGTAATTGTAAAGGGGGAGTTTCGGGATTTTATTTCTTTTTTTGGACATTTGAAAAAAGTTCACATAGTCGTTTGTTAAAAGTTAGATTTTAGCACAACTGGTTGAGAAACCTACTCCTTTAGCACACTCGTAAATCTAATTCAATTAAAAGGCCAAAATTCAAAATTACAACAAAAAAATTTTGGCACACCTAGGGGGATGTATTCTACCTATATGCCTCTAAAAAGAACAAGTGTTTTTGGAAAATAAGTTACTGGGTCTCAAGGTAGAGGTTGTCACTACAATAGTAGGGCAAGAAGGATATATATCTCAAATGATAAAATAGATAGAAAGATACATTATTGAATTTCTATAGGTTCAACACCAACATCCATAAGGGATGTGAGTAGTAGAAGAAAAATAACACAAGGTCACTACTATTGATGATGTCGATCAAACTTGTGATGTTGAAATATTCAAAAGTACCTTGGAGATTCAAAAGGAAATGCAAAAGCAATATGACATGATTTTTCACGTTTTATGTGAAAACATTTGGTTATTCCACAGTTTAAAGGACTGGTGATTTATATTATTCATAAGTACAAACTGAGAAGAAGTATATTCCACCTTGAAAAACAGAGAAAACTAATGCCTTCCATAGAGGCATGCAAAATGATGATTGTAATGCCCTAATTTTTATTGAATCTATTCATACATTAATTGGTAAGAGATTATGGATGGTTTAGATAAAGAGATAGAAGTATAAACAACATATAAATAACATATACTTCACATATAAAAAGTTAAATATAAATGATATATATAACATATAAAAGTTTAAATATAAATGGTAAAAGAGGTAAAAAGTTAAAGGTAGAAAAGATAATAATATATAATAATAATATTTTATATAATATCTAAATTTATTATTATTATATATTATTATTATTATTATTATTATTATATATATATATTAGTGGAAAATTATGAGACAACATAACAATTACTAGAAATTTCTTCTTCTTCTTCTTTTCTTTTCCTTTTCGGCTGTTTCCATAGACAAGGGAGAGAGAGATGATTTTGGTTTCTTTAATCATCAAATTTTACTGAGAATTTTCAAGAGTTGGTGATAGTTTTTGGTGCTAAGTGGAATAATAAGTAAGTTTCTTTAACTTTTAATGAATTTTCTTTTAAGTAGGATTTTTAATAAATTGAATGATTATTTAAATGATTAAATTGAAGTTAATCAATATTGAAGTGATGAATTTATACTTGAGTGAGTGATTGAATATACATTTGGTTGAATAAATAGGTTTGGAGGAGTGAGATGAGAATTAGGATTTTGAGAGTTTTGACTAATTTTGAGATTTGAATTTTGTCTAGGAGGTTTAAGTGTGTTTGTATGAGTTACTAATGTTACCCTGAAACCTATAATTTGATTAGGTGTTGATTGAATTAAATTGGTGAAACCAATAAAGAGAAGTGAAAGGTTGGGAGAAATTATTGTGCAGAAGAGTTGTTTCTCCAATTTGAGCTTTAAAAAGGTAAGTATATAGTTGGATCATGCTCTTGTCTTTGGTTTGCATCATTCTAAGTTGATAAGTGTGTGTTATGTTGATAAAAATGGTGTGAAAAAGTGATTCTGGGATGCCATGGACGTTGCCATGCAGGGCCACGGCCGTGGGAATGAAGAAATGGTTGTTTCGTGCGAAAATGATGAAGAGGCAGAAGCAGAATGGATACCATGGGAGTGGCCTTTGGATGCCACGACCGTGGGGGTCTTAAATAGTATTTTACAACTTCATTGCACATCCCATGAGCGTGGCTATTGAATGCCACGACCGTAGGGTTGTTTTGTTGATATTTATTGTCATATTTCGCACTATACGGGTGTAGTAAATGACTTCTATAGCTAAGTCTTTATATATATTGTATTAAAAATATATATGTGATTATAAAGTGAAGAATTATGATAAAATATGTTGATTATGTTAAAAGTTGATGTGTTGATAAGTCACATGATGAATGGCTCATAAATGCATAGGGAATGTTGGTTGTTGCCTTATACTTTAACTAGTTGCCAGAAGATTGTGTTTGGTAGTTGGCGTGCCATATATGATGGGTGAGACACTGGGTGTCACAGATATTGCTATATCCCTAAGCTAGACAAATTGGTGTCACTACTATTGAGATATGATGTGAATGAGACACTAGATGTCACAGATATTGGTACGTCCACTAGCGAGATATATTGGTGTCAATGTGATGAGCTAGGACAAAATAATGGTTCTAGAACTAGTTCATTGTATAAGGATTTCAGGCCCATTGCATGATGTATGCTAATTATATTATATATTTGTTTTTATATTAAAGTTTGATGTATCTTTATATTATATCGTCATATTAATATTGCATTACCAAGTGTATACTACTGAGCTTGTAGCTCAGCGTGAGTTGTTTATCGCGCAAGTGACAGACCAGAAGTTGGAAGTCCTTCTAGACCAGGTCAGGCCTAGATAGTGATCGGATACTAGAACAGTCGGTTGCCCCAAGATCAAGCCTAGCATATCATGTAAATACTCTTTTGGATGAATGTATTAAATGTAATATATAGTAAAAATAGTTTGTAAATAAGTATAATAATGCTTTCCACTATATTTATTTATGTATGTCTATAAGATTTTGAGATGAGAGTAGTAATGATAAATATTTAAACATACATTAACTATTCACAGGTTGAATTATTTGGAATATGGTATTATCTGTATTTCTAACAGAACTCTGGCAAAATTTTTGTAAGATTAATTTATTACTTTTATTCCTATTTCATTATTTATATAATAACATGTGTTATCTAATAAATTCATAAAGTAGATAAGGTTTAATAGTAATATTTTAGTAATGCTCTTACATCCTATATGTACATACTACATATTTGAGAGAATGTGTACTATGTGTGGATAAGTTGTGAGGGTATTATATTTATTTTGGTATCATAGCCTAGGTTTGAGATTTTTAACCTAGATGAGTTTTCAGTGAGAGGAAAAGGGGGATCTCAAAGTTGATTTTAAAACTGTTGTACATGCATATGCATAGGCATTTGAATTGATCTTTAATGTGGCAACCCTTGATCTTGTAACATATATAGGTAGTAAAGATGTCTCGATCCTATAGATCAGATGAAGGTAGTGTAGAGAGCTTTGCTCCAGGGGAAGGTATGGCTGGAGAATGTAGAGAAACTGTTGGGAAGGCATCAGTGTTAGCTAGACCAGTAGTTGAGAAAGTTCCACCAGGGTAGGTGGGACATATGGTAGAATTGTTACAACAGACTCCGGTGCAGCCGCAACCGCAGCCACAATAGTAGCTACCGACTTAGAAATATGATAAGCTAAGAAAGTATGGAGCCATAGATTTCATCGGTACTATTGACCCAACTATAGTAGAGCAGTGGCTGTACAGGGTCCAGAGAGTGTTTATGTAGTTGCAGGCTAGTGTGGAGGAAAAGTTTGATTATGTCAGGTGTCTTCTACATGGGGATGCTTACGAGTGGTGGAAGATAGTTCCTCATGCCATGGACGATCCTCCGGTGTTGACTTATGCTGATTTCCCATAGGAGTTTGATAAGAAATATACTCCTTGAGAATATAAAAATGCAAAGAAGAAAGAGTTTTTGAGTCTAAAGTAGAATGCAAAGACAGTGACAGAGTATGAGAAGGATTTTATTTGGTTAAACAAGTATGCATGAGGGATTGTGTCTGATGAGATTGATAGGTGTCGGATATTTGAGGAGGGTTTGAGGCCGTCTATTATGTGTCTAGTAGCAGGATCACAGTATGAAGATTTCTCCAAGTTGGTTGCAGTTTCCAAAAGTGTAGAGAAGGAAAGGACAAGGACTTGCAGCAGCTGCTAGAGCAAAGAGTAGAGACAAGAGACCTCAGACTGAGGCATAGTCTTCATCATCAAAGAGGGGTAAAGGAGGTTTTTCACAGAGGTCTAGTAGAGGCCAGGGGTAGCTTAGCAGGGGGTTTCAGTAGCAGAGGTAGAGATAGGGAGCTGCTGTTTCCGTGGCTAATACTCCGGCCCTAGTTACACAAAGATCTCCTCCACCCATTTGTGCCTAGTGTGGTCGAATGCAAAGGGGGTTTGTTGGGGAGCTGATTCAGAGGTTGTTTTAGAGGTGAATCTTCAGGTCATTTTGTTAAATATTGTCCAGAGCTACTGGATAAGAGATCAACTGATATAGCAGGATCCATATAGAATACTAGAGAAGGCAGGGAAAGTCGAGGTGGTAGTAAAGGTGGTAGATTTAGAGCTAGCCAGAGAGGGGATTCGACATCTGTGAGCAGGCCGAAGGAGACTAGAGATGTCCAGAGAGTTTAAGTGATGCAAAAGAAGCCGAATGGTTCAGATGTTTTAGCTGGTACATTTTCTTTATTCGGTACCTTTATGCATGCATTCATAGATCCTAGATCTACATATTCATATTTTAGTGCATCAGTTTTTCCTGTAAGTAATGTGCATTATGAATCTTTGGGATTTGATGTATTAGTGACTAATCCCTTAGGGCATAGTGTGGCAGTTAGTAGAGTTTACTGAGACAGTCTCGTTGTGGTACAAGAAGAGGAATTTATCGTGATTTGATTGAGATGCCCTTTAGGGAGTATGATATTGTTTTAGGTATGGACTGGTTGTCGATGCATAAAGCTGTAGTTAACTGTCAACAAAAGAATGTTAATTTAAGAAAACTTAAGGGGAAAGAAGTGGTGGTGATAGGTGAGTCGAGACACCTCTTGTCTATTTATACTTATGTAGTGGTTGCCCGAAGGATGATGAGGAAGGGGTGTGAGGCCTATTTGGCACATGTAGTGGATACTAGAGTAGAGAAGTCAAAGTTCAACAATATTCCTATAGTGGCAGAATTTCCAAATGTATTCCCAGATGAGTTATCTGGGTTACCTCTGGTAAGAGAGGTGGAGTTTGATATTGATGTGATATCGGGTACCACTTCTATCTCTATTACCCCTTATCGAATGGCACCGGCAGAGTTGAAGGAGTTAAAGGTGCAATTATAGGAATTGCTGGATAAGAGATTTATACGCCCTAGTGTTTTACTTTGGGGATTATCGATTTTATTTGTTAAAAAGAAGGATGATACCTTGAGATTACGTATTAATTATCGGCAGTTGAATAAGGTGACCATTAAGAATAAATATCCATTACCTAGCATTGATGATCTCTTTGATCAATTGCAGTGAGCAGCTGTGTTTTCTAAAATTGATTTGAGATCAGGGTATTATCAGTTGAGTGCGAAAGAAGTAGATGTACCCAAGACTGCTTTTCGTATGAGGCATGGAAACTATAAATTTCTTGTGATGCCTTTTGGATTGACGAATGTTTTGACCCTTAATTTTGATCCCAATTTGGTACGGTCCTATTTAAAGGATGCCAAAATAAATTTGATCCGACTTTAAAAGATTTAAACCTAGTTTATAATTTTTAAATAAATTGGTTCGGATTAAAAGGGCAAAAATTCAATTGTAAAACCCTAAATCAAGTTGGTTAGGCTCAAATAAAAAGTTTATGGTCCATAAATTAAAAAAACACAACATTAATTCAAGTCGGGATGACCCAAGAGGTTTGAGCCAAGGCTCATGTCGATCTGGCACACTGGATCCACATGGACCTAGGTATTTTTTTTAGTTTTGGCCGCAGTTTGATTCCTGATTTAGTCAGAATTTGTTTTTAAACACGGATCAAGTCAATTAGGTTTAGGGTTAATGTGGGATTTGCCTAAAAATATATGTTTAAAAGCCAAAAAAGGGGGGAGAAAAAAATTTTGTCATTGGCAATTTTAGTAAGGAAAGCAAAACTGAGCAATAACAATCAACATTCATCAATATTTTAAAGGCAGTAACCATTGCCTTTGATTTTTGATCGGCTAGAAACAACCATTGGTGCAGGCAGCAGCTTGGAATCCATAATCAATTTGGTGGAGCCTTCAATGCAAGTTTTGTATCTTAAGCTTAATTTGTTTAAACATACAATAGTTCCATCTGTTCATTTAAATATTTATGTTGTTTGTTTTAATCTTTATTTTGATCCAGTTTAATTTGTTGAACCATAGTTTTTCTTGCAACTTATAAAAATCATAAATATCCAGAAAACCCCAAACCCTAATCTGCTTTGCAGTTTTGTAGGCCCTTAATTTTGGCCCTAAGCTAGTCAAATCTAATTAAAAGGGTAAAATTAAATTTGATATAATTTTTTAAATATAGATCGATACAATTTTAATTAGAACTAAAGAATCTGGTTGAGTTTTTTAAAACAATTTTGATTAAATCCAAGTAGAGGCAAAAGTTAAATTATTTTTGGAAGAATTAATAAATTTAAAAAATTATGAAATTGCCCTACCGCAAGCTGCGGTGAATTGGTGCATCCAATTTACTGCAGGAGCTTGCTGCAGAGCATTAGTCCATCCAATTCGCTATAGCCATAGGCCACAGTGAATTGGGCCACCCAATTCGCCGTAGCCAAAAGGCCCCCAATTTGTTGTAGCCAAAGGGCCACGGCGAAATGGAGCTTCAATTTCGCCGTAGGCAATTTGGCTGGCCCACGCAGTAGGAAGCTCTCATTCACCACAAGCGTGCCCAACTGTAATTTTTGGCCTGCTAAGGCCCAATTTTGCCTGTGCAGCTCCAATGAGTCTTCGCTTTCTTTTCCAAACTTAGATTAATCGCATGCAGATTTAATAGTTTAAATCAGTTTCAAATTTTGATTAGAATCCTTTTAGCCTTAGGAATCCTCGGATAACCTAATAATCACTATAAATACAGGAGGAAAACAAAGCAATGGGGGTTAGTAACTTTCAATACAATTTGGTAGTCGTCAGCAAGCAGCAAGAATCAATAATCAGTTTGCAAAAGATCAACAAAACACACATCAAACCATCAAAGGCAGCAACACCGTCTTTGAGTTCATTTGACTAGAATCAAATTTGGTGGAACCTACAAATGGAGGCTTGCAATTCTTTGTTTATTTTGTTTTAAATCCACAACAATTCATTCATCTTGCCTCATTGTTCAACTTTCATTTCTATTTCTTTATTTTATTTTCATTTTTGTTCCATTGCCCAGTCTTTATTTTTATTTCATTATTTTGTTTGGATATTTATACTTTTATAAAACATCTAGTAGCCATGATCTTACAATCCATAAGGTTAAAACATGACTCATTCAGATGTTAATCTGTATTTGTGTTTACTGTCCATCACACTGCATACTATTTGATTTATTTTCAAAGAAAATTGTCCAAACCAACTTTAAACCGTCACAGTAGCTAAAATAAATTTTTAAAACCCTAAATATTTCAATAATCAATTTCCAATATTAAAACCCTAGACAGTTTCTAAATATTAAATCCTATAATTAGTTTTTAAATCCCAAAGTTACATAACTAGTTTTTAAACCCTAAATCCCTAAACTTCATTTTCTAAACCTAACTCAACCCCCTATAATAACTTTTTTTCTTTTCTAAAAACCACAACCCTAATCATGTCTTCTTATAACCCTAATTCAATTTTTTCTAAAAACCCAAAACCCTAATTTTATAGAAAAACCCTAATCTATGTTAATGAAACCCTAATTTGTACATGTTATTATTTTAATATAATGTAGGTTTGGTTATTAATATGTGCTATGGATGTTTCTTTATATTGGATGCTTTTATCTTAATGCTTGAATGGTTTAATTAATTGTTTACTTAGATCCTAAGATTGTAAAAAGGTATGTTTCCACTTAGTGGGTGCCTCGATTTTTATTATGTAATTTAAGTTATCATTTAAAGATTTTAGGATCAATGTAAATGATACGTTTTCACCTTTTGGTGGGTGTCCTATTTAGTTTTAGATATTGGATGATGTAAGGACATGTTTCCATCCTCGGATGGGTATCCATTTATTTTCTTTGTTTGAACATTATTTTGATTATTAATACAATGATGCTCTTATTTTAATCATCAGATGTAGTATGGATTATATCATAATAATTAAGAATTATATAATATTTAGACCTGAAAAGGAGGCCGGTTTTAATGAACCGGGTGCTGTGGGGGTGCTGGGACATTCTCACCTTCCTTATGTGTACCTAACTTTTCGAACCCATTAGGGGTTTGTGGATTTCTTGGGAATCGAGTCATCTACCCCTTTCTACTTTCCCGGCCCATCCGGGTGGCGACTTCATTTCTTTCGGGTTTAGGTTAGTATTCTCTAAGGTCCTGAGCCTAACAGTGTTGAAGTCACATGAACCATTCTATCGGGATTGGGGACGATAATCCTCGCTCACAGTGGCGACTCCATTGGGGACAAGAGATGTTGATTCCGTTGGTCTTTATATTATTTTATTCTTTCTTATTATGATATCATCCATTGCATCACTTAGTTTACATTTTGTGCATAAGTTAGGATGCCCGTGTTACTCGAGTTATGTTATGTAAGGGATACCATACTTTCACTCAAGGTATGGAGATTGAACATGGCATAACCACTCATAACCTTGTACCTATGAGTATATACTTGCTATGAGAGCCTAAACTTTTCAACCCAAAGACTAAAGCCCATGTAGTTGGCTTACTTACTTTTCTTAGGTTTATACCCAAATGCTTGCTCTTTGACTATGTTTGATATATCTTAGTTTGAATCATGACCTATTTGGTCTATATTTTTAATATGACCTAATTATATTATAAGCCTAAAATAATTTTCAAAAGCCCAAAACAATTTTTAAAGCCTAAAAGAACAAAATTATTTTCAAAATATTTTTTGGACATAAAACCTTTTTTCAAGATGGGTCAAAAATTCTTTTCACCTCATGGCCCAAACTCAAAGTCAAAAATTGATTTTTAAAATAAATCTTTTACAATGGGCTTTGAAATAAAACCATTTTTTACATGGGCTTACAACTATTTAGGTCTATTATGGAATATTTAAAAATCAACTATGGGCTAGTTTACACTAAGACTTATTAACCATGGGCTTGCTTGAAGTATGAATCAATAGTTATTTTTTCCAAAATGGGAATTCTATTTATGATGAACCTTTTAATTTAGTTTTAATCTAATATAACATAAAAGCTATCTTTTGTTGATCTAATGGATTAAAGCTTAATTAATGGAAATTGTCATGGACTTATTGCTAAGTTTAAAAATGCAATTATTGGTTAAAATGTCTAAGGAAATTGTTTAAAAATAAGATACCCCATGTTAGTATTTTGTTGGCCATATACCTAGGAAAAGAGACTCACCATTCATGTGTGGAAGTTATAAGGTTGGAAGGTTCATTCTATTATATTGCGATATTTTAGTTTGTTTGTTACTTGCACATCCATGCATACATGCATACATACATTGCATCTCATATCACGGTCCTTTCTGGCTCACAGCCCTGGAGTATAGTAGTTCAAGAGCCTACGATAACCCTACTTACGTCAATGACTCAGAGCTCAGTGAGAATTTAGTTAATTTCATATCAAAAGCAATGGAACCAGAACAGATTCAGAGGATGATAAATGACACACTCAACTCTAAAATGGAAGAACTAAAGGAGGTCTTGGCTGAGACCATGAAGAGCCAATTGGCTAGCGTGCTTAGAAATACTGCTGAAGCATCTGCTAGCACCAAGAAGCAGAATGACAAGGGTCAGGCTAAGGTTGGTGAAGTGGCCTTTGAAGATAACAAGATGGTTATGGATGATGATGACTACTGGGCTCAATACTTTCAAGATCCTCAAGATAAGAAGAAAGAGCCAAAGGTTATGGAGAAATTAACTGTTGAAAAGGCCAAATCCTCGGATATAGAGAAGATGATTACTGATTTGGAGAAGAGGATTGAAAAAAAGTTGAAAACAGAAGAAATGTCTGAGGTAGATAAGCTGTTTGAATAACATGATGAGGTCCTGTATTAAGTTTAAGATGCCATACTTTGCCAAGTTTGATGGAACTGACAACCCTCATCTTCATGTGAAGCAGTATATCACAGCCATACAGTCTGCCTGAGCTACTAAGGCTCAAACTCTAAGGTACTTCATGCTGTCATTGGACCCGATTGTGTAGAATTGGTTCAACACCTTAGATGATAGTACCCAAAAGATTTGGGATCTGTTGTATAAGGCCTTCATTCAACAATACAAATATAATGCTGAGTTGGAGGTTAACTTGATGGAGGTTGAGTCTATTAAGCAAAAGTCGAATGAAAACTTTGTCGACTATGTGAAGAGATGGAGGAACAAGGTCGCTTTGCTCAAGAAAAGGCCTGATAAATCAGATCAAATTAGAATGATTGTAAGGGGGGTTGCTGCCTAGTCTTTGTGAAAGGATGTCTCATACACTCATCCGAGATTTAAAGATCTTTTTCAAGCTGGCTTGCAAATAGAAGAATGGGAAAAGGAGAAGAACCATTCTTTTAGGAGAAGGAATGAGAAAGGAAACTATCAATCTGGCATTCAGAGTACACAAAAAGAAATAGATGTCAAAGCAACTACTGGCCAAGGGAATAAGAGGTAATTTTCAGAGTTGGGGAGGCCTTTATCTTGGGTTTTCAATAAGTTGCAAAAACAAGGGCTATTATAGCCACTGGCTCCCCGACCGTTACCCAATCCTTTGCCACCAAACTTTGATACCAATGTATTCTGTCATTTCCATCAAACATAGGGGCAAGAAATAGACAAGTGTTTTAGGTTGAGACATGAGATTCAAGACCTAATTGACAGTGGTAAGCTGTTTGAACCTAACAAGCCCAGCACTAAAAGTAATCCATTGCCTAAGTTTAAAGAGTGCCACCACCAACGACCTTTATGATAGAAGCAGGATTGATGAAAAGTTCTGTCTTGTCATCTTTTCAAGGTATGGACGAAGGAATTTTGGATGAGGATGTGATAATCATTACCCCTGACATGTGTAAGTAGATGAAGAACCATCAACAAACTTCCTTAGGTTTGAGTGCTACTTGTTTTATTTATACTTTCTTTAATATTTCTGGAATAATTATATTTTTCAAATTAAGATTGTTTGAATAAATTATTTTTATTAAATTTTTATTGGTCTTTGTTCATTTTAGTGTTCAATCGATGATGAATCTAGCTTGATATTCATGAATTAGTGTATCTATGCATCATGATCTGAGTGACTTTACTAGACGAGAGAATTATTCTATAGCATTAAGTTGTGTATACTTACTTAGAGAGGGCTCTTGCATAATTTCCTTTGTCTAAATCCTAGTCAATCTTAGAACATGCTTTGACAAACTTTTGAGGCAAAATTGAACTCTGCTTATTTAAGGAAGAAATGATCTAGGCAGTGTTTGGTTAGCCAACAACAAGTATCCACCTTATTAACATCAATCTCTAGTTTTTTTCCCTTTGAGCCTTCATATGATTTTAGTTTGCTTTTTATTGGCTTGTGAACCTCGATAACCTACCTTGGGGCTATTGTGACACTTATGATAAGTCTGATAATCACTAATGTAGATGGATAAGAAGATCAAGGAAGAGGATGCAAAGTCAAGACCATAAGGATAGTTGAAGTTTACCTGAATTGAACTTAATATCTTAGATCTATCCTTAGCTAAAAGCGTAGAATGGTGCAAACAAGACAAATCTCTTAGAGGTAGGAAAAAAAAAACAAAAAACAAAAAAACAAAAAAAGAGACAAAAAAAAAAGAAAACAAAAGGGTCAAATTAAATTAGGGTTAGGGTCATAAACAATATTAGGGTCTACAGTTTAACCCAAGTAATGACCTTCTATAAAATTAGGGTTAGGGTTTAGAAAAAAAAGCAAAACAAAAAAGACAAAAAAAAGAAGAAGAAAAGAAAATAAAAAGAAATAAAAGAAAGTAAAACCCCAAAAGAGCAGTCTAGAAAGCCAAAATAGTTTCTTTTACTTGAAGCAACAAAAGACTCCCACTTAGCTTCGAGGGTAAATTGACTTGATGACCATCTTATCACAGTTCCAAGTCCACAATCTTGAAAGTCTTAGACTTGATATTCCAAAGAGAAAAATGACAGAATAATGGTCCTGAGTTTTTACAAAATGAAAAGATCAAGAATTCTTCCAAGAAGATAGAAAGACATTCAAGCATTGTATTTTCATGAAGTGATAAGGAAATACTACCCAGAAGGTGAAAATGGAACCTCCAACTGTCTAAGGTTCCAACAAGAAGTTTATAGTGTGAAGGTCTATCCATAGTGTCACATTGGCTCTAACTTATAAATGGCCTCCGCTTAACCCATGTCCCGTATAGACCCCATTTCAAGCCTATTAAAAACCTGTTGGTCTCTCTTGGTAGGTAGAGTCTATTAGTGGAGATTATTTGAATAAGCATGCATGTGAGATAGAAAGTATTTAAACTTAATTAGACCTTTGGGAAAGTAATGTGTATGTGAGTGTAACAATTCTTACTTAAATTGAAATGATTCCTGAGTTTAGTATGGTAACTAGGGTTATCATGTTATAAATATATTAATTTGGGAAAAGTCAAGTCTCGAGGTAATTTGATACTGATTTGGCAAAGTCAACATTTGATTTAAAAAATAAAAAATAATAATGAAAAAAATGTTTTCTTGTTATATAAACCTTCAAGTTAAGGGAAGTATGTTGCATTTCAAAGGACATAATGGGCAAAAGAAGGCTAATGAAAGGATACTTGCAAGGTCATGTCATGAAAAAGCTAGCAACTGATGTGCTGAATCATAGTTTGAAATGGTTATATCTCTATGCTGCTTGGGCCCCACCACTCATGTTTTCAATATCTTAAAAGCCATAAATGTAAAGTCTTTTGCCATTCTAATGCAAGACCTAAATAGACATATGGAAGGAACCAATTAGAGTTCTTTAGCTTATCACCTTAGTTTGTGAGTCAATAGAACCACTCTAAGTATCACTCATGCATATTATGCATACATGCATACACAAGCATATCAAATTGCATTTTGTTATCTTATGTTCCTATTCTTTGAAAAGTAGACACCCAATGAAGCAAACAATTAGAAGTAGATATGGAATCAGGGGGCATAGAATGCTAATCACTTGGGAAACATCTAGTCACTTTGCAGAAACAAAGATGCATGCTCGTGCAAGGAACCTAACAAAATGTGAATATCAATCAGAGACCGCATGGGAACTAGATCATTGGTTTGGGCCTACATAGGGGACAAAATTTTCTCTTTTTAAATTCTTGATTTTATGCATGTACAAAATATTTTTAGACTCACTTTCAATATTTTTTTGCAAAATGAACAAAAGAAGAAAGGCCAGTCCAGCTAGAAGAGCTGAAGTTGATCCATTAAATAACAAAATAGATGGCTAGAAAAAAGTCCATACTCTCAAATGATTGAAGGTCACTCCAACTAGAAGAGCTGAAGTCAATCCATTGAAGGATGGAACAACGGCTAGAAGAAAGCCCACACTCTCAATTAATAAAAGATCAATCCAACTAGAAGAGCTGAAATCAATCCATTGAAGGATGGAACAATGGCTAGAAGAAAGCCAGAACCCTCAACTAATAAAAGGTCAGTCCAGCTAGAATGACTGAAATTGTTTATCTAGAAGAAAGCTAAAACCCTCAACTGATAGAAGGTCAGTCAAGCTAGAAGAGCTGAAATTATTTGGCTAGAATAAAGCCAAAGCTCTCAGATGATAGAAGGTCAGAAGAATCCATTGAAGAATAGAACAATGGCTAGAAGAAAGCCAGAACTCATAAATGATAGAAAGTTAGCAGAATCCATTGAAGAATGGAACCGATTGTTTAGAAGAAAGCCAGAATTCTCAAATGATAGCAGGATGATCAAGCTAAAAGAGCTTAAGTCTTGGGTCGAGTACCCTAATCTAGACTTGGGTCGAGTACCCTAGCCTAATCTTGGGTCAAGAATCCTAATCCAATTTTGGGTCAAGCACCCTAATTCAGTCTTGGATCGAGTACCCTAGTCTAGTTTCCGGTCGAGTACCCTAATACAGTCTGGGGTCAAACACCCTAATCCAGTTTTGGGTCGAGCACCCTAATCCAGTCTCGGGTCCAAAACTTAAATCATTTTTGAATTTAAAACTCAAATTGGATCTAGAACCCAAACCAGCTCGAGTTCAGAACCCAAATTATTTTTTAGTCCAGAACTCAAACTGGGTCCAGAACTCAAAACTACCTCGGGTTCAGAACCCAAATTATTTTTGAGTTCGAAACTCAAACCGGGTCCAGAACCCAAACCACATCGGGTCCAAAATCTAAATTATTTTTTAGTCCAAAACTTAAATCGGGTCCAAAATCCAAACTACCTCGAGTCCAAATTTGAGTCCAGAACTCAAACTGGGTCCAGAATCCAAATCACATCTGGTGCAAAACCCAAATTATTTTTGAGTCCAAAACTCAAACTGGGTCCAAAACCCAATTTTGCCAAAATTAATTTAAAGTTCTGTTGCTTTTCACTCTCTAAATAAATCCAAGATCATTCAAACATGGGGCAAATTATAGACCCTTAATTTTGGCTCTAAGCTAGTCTCCTAATTAAAAGTGTAAAAATTAAATTTGGTCTAATTTTTTAAATATAGATTGGTACAATTTTAATTAGACGCAAAGAATCTGGTTGAGTTTTTTAAAATAATTCTGATTAAATCTAAGTAGAGGCAAAAGTTAAATTATTTTTGGAAGAATTAATAAATTTAAAAAATTATGAAATTTCCCTACCTCTAGCTGTGACGAATAGGTGCATCCAATTCACCGCAGGAGCTTGTTGCGCTGAATTGGGCCATCCAATTCGTCATAGTCAAAGGACCACGGTGAATTGGAGCTTCCAATTTGCCGTCGGCAATTTGGCTTGGCCCACGTGGTGGGAAGCTCCAATTCACTGTAGGCCCGCCCAGCTACAATTTTTGGCCTTCTCAGGCCCAATTTTTGCCTATGTGGCTCCAACGAGTCTTAGCTTTCTTTTCCAAACTTGGATTAATAGCATGCAGATTTAATAATTCAAATCAGTTTTGAATTTTGATGAGAACCCTTTTAGCCTTAGGAATCCTCGGATTTAACCTAATAATCACTATAAATACAGGAGGAAAATAAAGCAATGGGGGTTAGCAACTTTCAATTGAATTTGGCAATCGTCAACAATCAGCAAGAATCAATAATCAGTTTGCAAAAGATCAACAAAATACACATCAAACCATCAAAGGCAGCAACATTATCTTTGACTTAGTTTGGCCAGAATCAAATTTGGTGGAACCTATAAAATGGAGGTTTGCAATTCTTTATTTAGTTTGTTTTAAATCCACAGTAATTCATTCACCTTGACTCATTGTTCAATTTTCATTTCTGTTTCTTTATTTTATTTTCATTTTTGTTCCATTGCTCAGCCTTTATTTTTGTTCCATATTTTGTTTGGATTTTTATACTTTTATAAAACATCTAGTAGCCATGATCTTACAATCCATATGGTTAAAACATGACTCATTCAGATGTTAATCAGTTTTTGTGTTTACTCTCCATCACACTGCATTAAACTATTTGACTTATTTTCAAAGCAAATTGTCCAAACCAACTTTAAACCGTCACAGTAGCTAAAATAAATTTTGAAAACCCTAAATATTTCAATAATCAATTTCTAATATTAAAACCCTAGACAAGTTCTAAATATTAAATCTTACAATTAGTTCTTAAATCCCAAAGTTACATAACTAGTTTTTAAACCCTAAATCCCTAAACTTCATTTTCTAAACCTAACTCAACCCCCTACAATAACTTTATTTTTCTAAAAACCGCAACCCTAATCATGTCTTCTTACAACCCTAATTCCATTTTTTCTAAAAACCTAAAACCCTAACTTTATAGGAAAATCCTAATCTATGTTAATGAAATCCTAATTTGTACAAGTTATTATTTTAATATAATGTAGGTTTGGTTATTAAAATGTGCTATGGATGTTTCTTTATATTGGATGTTTTTATCTTAATGCTTGAATGGTTTAAATAATTGTTTACTTAGATCCTAAGATTGTAAAAGGTATATTTTCACTTAGTGTGTACCTCGGTTTTTATTATGTAATTTAAGTTATCGTTTAAAGATTTTAGGATCAATGTAAAAGACAAGTTTTCACCTTTTGGTCGGTGTCCTATTTAGTTTTAGACATTGGATGATGTAAGGACATGTTTCCATCCTCAGATGCGTGTCCATTTATTTGCTTTGTTTGAACATTATTTTGATTATTAATACAATGATGCTCTTATTTTAATCATCACATGTAGTGTGGATTATATCATAATAATTAAGATTTTTATAATATTTAGACCTAAAAAGAAGGCCGGTTTCAATGATCCGGGCGTTGTGGGGGTGCTGGGTCATTCTCACCTTTTCCACGCGTATCCAACTTTTCGAACCCATTAGGGGGTTGGGGATTCCTTAGGAATCAAGTCATCCACCCCTTTCTACTTTCCTGGCCCATCTTGGTGGCAACTCCATTTTCTTCAAGTTCAGGCCCGTGTTCTCTAAGGCCCTGAGCCTAACAGTGCCGAAGTCACTAGAACCATTTCACCGGAAGTGGGGGCAAAAATCTCCGCTCGCAAGTTTATAAGAAACCCTAACCTATTATGCAATTCCAAAAACCCTAAACTGCATTCTTAATTCCCAAAACCTTAACTGTTTTCAAAATATCAAGTACCCTAAGATGTTTTCTTAATTATCAAAACCCTAATCTCTTTTGAAACCTTAATCCAGTAAACCCTACTTTCAAATTTCCCAACCTAAAACATCATACCCTAGGACAAGTTCATCGAACCTCAAAACTCTAATCTAGCAAACCTAAAACCCTAATCCAATAAACCTAAAATCCTAATTCCAGTAAACCTAAAACCCTAATATCCAATATCCTTAAACCCTTAAACCTTGAACACCAAACCCTAATTTATATGTAAAATCCTAATTTATTTAAAACCCTAATTTGTGTAAATATAAAACCCTAGTTTAGGAAAAATCCTAAATTTCCTAACAAAACTTATTTTGAAAATCATTTATCTTTTCGGGGCGCTGCCCCCGATCCCCAGCAAGGGGCGCTGCCTCCTTGACCTTTGCTTTCTAAGCAGCTAACAGGACCACCGTACGGGCTCGTCGATGGGGTTAATATATATTTTTGGGTTATAAATCTTTGTGATTAACTTTAATTTTCTTTTATTAAAATTCTAAATTTTTATATTTGATGCTTTATTTAAGATTAAACTCTAGATTTGATTATTTGATTTATCACATGCTTTTTATTATGGATGGTTTATTTTATTTTGTTTATAATGGATGATTTAAATTTTAATTTTTGTACTTGAATGGTTTTATTTATTTGTTTATTTGCTTATTTAGATTCTAAGATTGTAGAAAGACATATTTTCATTTTGTGGGTGCCTTGTTTATTTAATCTATTTCTTTTATCTTATTTTTAAGGATTAATGTAAGGGGCATGTTTTCACTAATCGGCGGGTGCTCTATTTTGACTTTATTTGTATGTTGGATATTGGACATTTGTAATGGCATATTTCCATCCATAGAAGGATGCCTATTTTGATTGTTTTACCTTAACAAAAGTGATAATGTTTATTTAGTTTGTATAAAATATGGATAATGTTGTAATAATTAAGAATTTAATAATATATAGACCTGAAGAGGAGGTCGGTTCTAATGAACCGGGTGTTTGGGGGTGCTGGGTCATTCTCACCTTTCCCATACATACGTAACTTTCCGAACCCATTAGGGGGTTAAGAATTGCTTAGGAATCGAGACATCCATCCCTTTCTTTTCCTAGCCCGTCCAGGTGGTGACTCCATTTTCTCCGGGCTTAGACTCGTGTTCTCTAAGACCCTGAGCCTAATAGTGCTTAAGTCGCAAGAACCATTCACCAGGAGTAGGGCAAAAATCTCCGCTCACAGTGGCGACTCCACTGGGGATAAGAGAAGTTAATTCCGTTATTTTATTCTTTCTTATTATGATATTATCCATTGCATCATATAACTTGCATTTTGTACGTGAGTTAGGGCACTCGTGTTACCCGTGTTGTGTTATGTAAAAGATACCATACTTTAACTCAAGGTATAAAGATAAGGCATGGTATAACCACTCATAGCCTCGTACCTTTTGGTATATACTTTTCATGGGAACCTAAGATTTTTCAACTCAAAAGACTAAAGCCCATGTAGTTTGCCTAGTTACTTTCCTTAGATTTTTACCTAAGTGCTTGTTGTTTGACTATGATTGCTATATCTTAGTTTGAACCATGGCTTATTTGGTTTGTTCTTTTCCTAATATGACCTAATTATGTTGTAAACCCAAAATAATTTTATTCTTCTAAGCACAAAAGACCAAATTATTTTCAAAAATTTTTCAAGATGGTCTTTGGACATAAAACCTTTTCCAAGATGGGTTAAAAACTCTTTTACCTTATGGCCCAAGCTCAGAGTCCAATTTTTTTTTTGATATAAATCTTTTACAATGGGCTTTGAAATAAAACAATTTTAAACAAACTTTTTTTGATGGGCTTACAATTAGCTGGGTCAGTTATGGAATGCTTAAAATCAATTGTGGGCCTAGTTTACGCTAAGACTTATTAATCATGGGCTTGTTTAAAGCATGAATAAATATTTATTTTTTCAAAATAGGAAATCCATTTATGATAAATCTTTTAATTTAGTTTTAATCCAATATATCATAAAAACTATCCTTATTGATCTAATGGATTAAAACTTAGTTAATGGGAGTTATCATGGACTGACTTCCAAATTTGAAAATATGACTATTGGTTTAATCGTCTGAGTGATTTTGAAAATAAGATATTTTATGTTGATATTTTGTTAACCACATACCTAGGAAAAGAGACTCACCATTCGTGTGTGGAAGATATAAGGTTGGAAGGGCTGTTCCTATTCTGTTGGTTAATTTGTTTGTTTGTTTATTATTTATGCATCCATGCACACATGCATACATACATTGCATCTCATATCCTTTCTGGCTCACAGCCCTGGAGTACAGCAGTTCAAGAGCCTACGATAATTCAACTTATGCCAGTGATGTAGAATCCAATAATGACTCAGTCACCTTTTTACTAAAGGCAATGAATCCTGAGCAAGTTCAGAAGATGGTGGATGATGCACTCAATGCCAAGATGGAGGAACTAAAGGTGGTCCTGGCTGAGACCATGAAAACCCAACTGGCTGCACTGTTTGGAAACATTGCTGAGGCATCTACTAGTACTAAGAAGCCAAAAGACAAGGGAAAGGCCAAGGTCGGTGAAGTAGCCTTCGATGATGACAAGATGGTTATGGATGATGATGAATACTGGGCTCAGTATTTTCAGGATCCTCAGGGTAAAAAGAAGGAGCCAAAGGTTGTGGAAAGGGCAACTATTGAAAAGATTGAAACATCAGATATAGAAAAGATGATTGTCGAGTTGGAGAAGAAATTTGAAAAGAAGCTTGAAACAGAAGAAATTTCTGAGGTAGACAATCTATTTGAGTAAGATGAGGAGGTCCCTTACAAGTTTAAGATGCCATCCTTTGCAAAGTTTGATGGAACTGGCAACCCTCATCTTCATATGAAGCAATATATCATAGGTCTGCTCGAGTTACTAAAGCTCAAACTCTAAGGTACTTTATACTTTCATTGGACCAGGTCATGCAGATTTGGTTCAACACCTTAGAGGATAGTGCCCAAAAGAGATATGATCTATTGTACAAGGCCTTCATTCAACAATACAGGTACAATGTTGAATTGGAGGTCACCTTGATGAAAGTCAAATTGATAAGGCAAAAATCAAATGAAAACTTTGTTGACTATGTGAAGAGGTGGAGGAACAAGTCTGCTTTACTCAATAAGAGGCCCAACGAATCAGATCCTATTAGGATGATTGTAAGAGGGGTGCTGCCTAGTCTGTGTGAAAGGATGTCCCACACTCTTATTAGAGATTTTAAGGATCTTCTTCAAGCTGGTTTGCAAATTGAAAAGTGAGAAAGGGAGAAGAATCATTTTCCTGAAAGAAGGAATGAGAAAGAAAATTATCAGTCTGGCAGTCAAGGTACACAGAAAGTGGTGGATGTCAATGCAACTGGTCAAGCAAATAGGAAGCAATTTTTAGATTTGGGGAAACCTTTGTCTTGGTTTTTTAACAAGCTATAGATGGTTTTTTAACAAGCTATAGAAGAAAGGGCTGTTATAGCCATTAGCTCCTCGACCTTTGCTGAATCCTTTGCCCCCAAATTTTGATACTAAAGCCTTTTGTCAATTTCATCAGACACAAGGACATGAGATAGATAGATGTATTTGATTAAGACATGAAATTCAAGATTTGACTGACAGTGGAAAGCTGCCTGAGCCTATTAAACCCAACACCAAGAATAATCCTCTACCTAAATTTGGAAGGGTGTACCGCCTGTAACCTTCATGATAGAGGGAGGATTAGAGGAGAGTTTTGTCTTGTCATGATATGGATGGACAAGCTGCTAAAAAGGAAGTGCCATTAAGCAAGCTCGGACCAATTATGGATGATGAAGAAATGATCATTAATGATGGGGAGATCCTTGCCCCTGATATGCCTAAGTAAATGAAGCTCTTTCGACTTCAAATAAATAAAACTTCCCTTAGCTTGTTTGGTTTTATTTCATTTTCTTTCTTTGGTGTTTTTTAGAACAATTATGTTTTTCAAATTAATATCATTTGAATAAATTATTTTTCATTAAATTTTTGTTAATATTTTTTTTATTTTGGTGTTCAACTGATGACGAGTCTACCTTAATATTCATAAATTAGTGTATCTATGCATTATAATTCGAATGACTTTACTAGGTGAGGAAATTATTTTATAGAATTGGGCTGTGTATGCTTACTTAGAGAGGGCTCCTACATAATTATGAGTGTCAGGTCCTAGTCAATTTTAGAACATACTTTGATGAACATTCGAGGAAAAATTAAACTTTACTTATTTAAGGGAGAAATGATCTAGGCATTGTTTGGTAAAGCAATGACTAGAATCCACCTCATTACCATCAATCCCTAGTTTATTCCCTTTGAGCCTTCATGAAATTGTTTAGCTTGATCTTGTTGGCTTGTAAACCCCAACAACCTATCCTAAGTTTTTATGATACTTATGGCAAGTCTAATTATCACTAAAAAATAAAGGGGAAAAGAAGATCAAAGAAAAGGATATGCAGCCAAGACTAAGTGGGATAGTCAAAGTTTACCTAAATTGAACTAAATATCTTAGATTTATCAAGACAACAAAAGGAATCATTGAAATAGATTCGTCACACTCCACTCATCCATAGTTAGAACCATTGAAGTGTGCAAAAACGACAATTCTCTTAGAGCTAGGACAAAAAAGAAAAATAATAAAAAAAATAGCAAAAAAAAGCAAAAAAGGAAGAAAAAAGAAAAAAGAAATGAAAAAGAGAAAAGAGAAAGAAAACAAGAAGGAGGAAAAGGAAAGGAAAATAAAAGAGAGGAGTGGTTCAGAAAGCCAACAAAGTTCTTGTTACCTAAAGCAGTAAAAGACTTTCACGTTATTTATGAGGACAAATTGACTTGATCCAACAAAGATAAAGACTCAATAAGAGAAAGACCATCTTATTCAACACAACTTTAAGTCTGTAATCTTGAAAGTCTTGATACCTGGTATTCCAAAAGGGAAAAGGACATAATAATGGTCCTAAGTTTTTGCAAAATGAAAAGATCAAGATTGTACGAATTAAATATAGAATTTAGCCAAATGATGGAAGAACATTCAAGCTCTATTTATGAAGCCAGATAACAAAACACCTAGAATAAGAAAATGGTGCCCATAATTTAAGAATGCTTCTAATAGCATGCAGTTGCAACAATGAAGTTTATAGTGTGAGGGTTTGTTAGCAGTATCACATTAGCTCTAATCTAAAAATGGCCTTCATTTAACCCATGTCCCTTATAGACCCCATTTCAAGCCTAATAAAGACCTGTTGATCTCTCTTGGTAGGTAAAGTCTATTAGTTGAGATTGTTTGAATAAGCATGCATATGAGGTAAATAATATCTTAATTTAATTAGACCTTTGGCCAAGTAATGTGTATGTGCCTATCTGAAGTGCAACAATTCTTTTTTAAATGAAAATGATTCTCGAGTTTAGTATGGTAACTAGGGTTGTCATGTTATAGATAAGTTAATTTAGGTAAATCGAGTCACGTGGTATAATGACACTAATTTTATAAAGCCAAAATATGATTTTAAAATTTAAAAAATATTTTGTCATACAAAACCTTCAAGTTAAAGGAAGTATGTTGCATTGTCAAACCTCAAATGACATATTGGGCAAAAGTGGGCTAATGAAAGGATCATTTGCGAGGTTATATCATCTGACATCCTGAATCATGATTTAAGGTAGATGCATCTCTGACCATACTACTTGGATCCTTACTACTTATGTTTCCTATACCTTGAAGATGAAGACAAGGATGCAAAATCTTCATCTGTTCTAATGTAAGACCTAAATAGACATTTACAAGGAATCCATGGAAGCACCTCAGTTGATTGCATCAGTCCGTGAGTCAGTGGAACCACTATAAGTATCACTCACTCATATCATGCATACATTCATACATAAGCATGTCACATTACACTTTTTGTGCCTATTCTTTGTCAAAGTGAACAACAGATACCATGTAAAGCAAACATGAAGCAAATATGGAATCAGGGGGGCATGGAAGACACATTGCTTGAGGAAGATCGAATCACTCTATAAAAATAGAGATGCATGCTTGTGCAAAAGAATCAGAGAAAATGCAAACATCAATCAGAGCCTACATGATCATCGGTTTGAGCCTACACAGGAGGAATATTTTCCTTTTTTCAATTCTTGATTTTATGCATGCACAAAATATTTCCAGACTCACTTTTAATAATTTGCCATGCTGGGGCAAAGAGATATGAGGGCTAGCTAAAAATAGCTAAAGTTTTTGCAAAAGGAAGAACAAAAGAAGAAAGTAAGAATCCTAAAAGAATGAAGATACAAAAGATAAAAGATCAGTCCAGATAAAAGAGCTGAAGCCAATACTGGACAATATCTAAGGATGAAGATCCATTTTGAAGAGTGAAGACCCAATGTCCAAGGATGAAGATCCAAACTAACTAGCTAGAAGAAAGCTAGAACTCTCAAATGATAAAAGTTTAGTCTACCTATAAGAGTTGAAGTCAAACCATTAAAGAATGGAACCTATTAGCTAGAAGAAAGCCAAAAATGTCAACTAATAGCAGGTCAGTCTAGCTAGAGAGCTAAAATTGATGGCTAGAATAAAGCCAGAATTCTCAATTGATAAAAGGTCAGTTGAATCCAATCTTAGGTTCTGAACCTAATCACAATCTCAAGCCTATATTGGATTTGGTGAAGCCTCCTGATGGCATAATCTCAAGCCTATATCGGAATTGGTGAAGTATCCTGATGCACAATCTCAAGCCTATATCTGATATGTTGAATCATCCTGATGGCATAATCTTAAGCCTACATTGAATTTGGTGAAGTATCCTGACGGCACAATCTCAAGCCTATATCGGATTTGGTGAAGTATCCTGACGGCACAATCTCAAGCCTATATCGGATTTGGTGAAGTATCCTGACGGCACAATCTCAAGCCTATATTTGATTTGGTAAAGTATTCTGATGGCACAATCTCAAGCCTACATTGGATTTGATGAAGTATCTTGACAGTACAATCTCAAGACTATATCAGATTTGGTGAAGTATCCTAACAACATAGTCTCAAGCCTACATCGAATTTAGTGAAGTATCCTGATGGCATAGTCTCTAGCCTATATCGGATTTGGTGAAGTATCCTGATGGCACAATGTCCAGCCTATATAGTATTTGTTGAAGTATCCTATAGGCACAATTTTATGGATTTGTTGAAGAACCCAAATCCTTTTCAAGTCCAAAACTCAAACCGGGTCTAGAACCCAAACCACCTCGGGTCCAGAACATAAATCTTTTTTGAATTCAAAACTCAAACCAAGTCTATAACCTAAACCACATCAGGTCAAGAATCCAAATCTATTTTGAGTCCAGAATTCAAATTGGTTCCATAACCCAAACCATCTCAGGTCCAGAACCCAAATCTTCTTTGAGTCCAGAACTCAAACCGGGTCAAGAACCCAAAACACCTCGGGTCCAGAACTTAAAACTTTTTTGAGTTTATAACTTAAACCAAGCCCAGAAACCTAAACTACTTAGGGTCCATAGCCTAAATCTTTTTCGAGTCTAGAACTCAAACCGGGTCCAAAATCCAAATCACCTCTGATCTAGAACCCAAATTTTTTTCGAGTCTAAAACTCAAACTGGGTCCAGAACCCAAACCATCTCGGGTCCAAAACACATTTTGGTCAAAATTAACTTAAAAGTCATGTTGCTTTTCAGTCTCTGAATTAATTCAAGATCGTTCAAGCAGGAGACAAACTGTAGACCCTTAATTTTGACTCCAATTTGGTATGGTCTTAATTAAAGGATGCCAAAATAAATTCTATCTGACTTTAAAAGATTTAAACCTACTTTATGATTTTTAAATAAATCAGTTCGGATTAAAAAGGCAAAAATTCAATTGTAAAACTCTAAATCAAGTTGGTTATGCCCAAATTAAAAGTTTACGGTCCAGAAATTAAAAAATATATAAAATTAATTCGAGTTGGAGTTGTCCAGGCAGTTTGAGCCATTGCTCATGTCAATCTGGAGGACTCAGGTGGACATGAGAATGGCTCATGTCAACCTAAAGGGCCAGGTCAACATGAGCAAGGCCTCATGTTGACCTGGTACGCTGAATCTACATGGAACTAGGTATTTTTTTTAGTTTTGATGGCATTTTGATTCTTGATTTAGCTAGGATTCATTTTTAAACACAGATCAAGTCAATCAGGTTTAGGGTTAATATGGGATTTGCCTATAAATATATGTTTAAAAGGCAAACAAGGGAGGAGAAAAAAATTATCATCGGTAATTTTAGTAAGAAAAGCAACACTGAGCAACAAAAATCAACATTAATAAATATTTCTAAGGCAGTAACCATTGCCCTTGATTTTTACTCGGCTAGGAATAACCATTGGTGCAGGTAGCAGCTTGGAATCAATAATCAATTTGGTGAAGCCTTTAACGCAGGTTTTGTGACTTAAGCTTAATTTGTTTAAACGTACAGTAGTTCCATCTGTTCTTTTAAATATTTATATTATTTGTTTTAATCATTATTTTGATCCAATTTAATTTGCTAAACCATAGTCTGTCTTGCAAATTATAAAAATCATAAATATGCAAAAAACCCCAAACCCTAATTTGCTTTATGGTTTATAAGAAACCCTAACCTGTTTTGCAATTCCACCCTAAACTACCTTCTTAATTCCTAAAACCTTAACTGTTTTCAAAATATCAAGTACCTTAAGCTGTTTTCTTAATTATCAAAAATCTAATCTCTTTGAAACCTTAATCCAGTAAACCCTACTTTCAAATTTCCCAACCTAAAACATCAAACCTTAGGACAAGTTCATCAAACCTCGAAACCCTAATTTCAGTAAACCTAAAACCCTAATATCCAATATCCTTAAACCCTTAAACCTTAGACACTAAACCCTAATTTATATGTAAACCCTAGTTTATTTAAAACCCTAATTTGTGTAAATATAAAACCCTAGTTTAGAAAAAATTCTAAATTTCCCAACAAAACTTATTTGGAAAATTGTATACCTTTTGGGACCGCCGTATGGGCTCGCCGATGGGGTCAATATCTATTTTTGGGTTATAAATCTTTGTGATTAACTTTAATTTCCTTTTATTAAAATTCTAAATTTGATTATTTGATTTACACATACTTTTTATTATGGATGGTTTATTTTATTTTGTTTATAATGGATGATTTAAATTTTAATTTTCATACTTGAATGATTTTATTTATTTGGTTATTTGCTTATTTAGATTCTAAGATTGTAAAAAGGCATATTTCCATTTTGTGGGTGCCTTATTTATTTAATCTATTTCTTTTATGTTATTTTTGATGACTAATGTAGGAGGCATGTTTTCACCAATCGGTGGGTGCCCTATTTTGGTTTTATTTGTATGTTGGATATTGGACATTTGTAATGACATATTTTCATCCATAGATGATGCCTATTTTGATTGTTTTACCTTAATAAAAGTGATGATGTTTATTTCTTTTAGTTTGTATGTAATGTGGATAATGTTATAATTATTAAGAATTTAATAATATATAAACCTAAAAAGGAGTCCAGTTTCTATGAACTGGGTGTTATGGGGGTGCTGGGTCATTCTCACCTTCCTCATACGTACCCAACTTTCAGAACCCATTAGAAGGTTAGAGATTCCTTAGGAATTGAATCATCTACCCCTTTTCTTTTCTTGGCCCATCTGGGTGGAGACTCCATTTTCTTCGGGCTTAGGCCCTTGTTCTCTAAGGACCTGAGCCTAATAGTGTCAAAGTGGCAAGAATCATTCCACCGGGAGTGAAGGTGAAAATCCCCACTCACACAATGCACCAACTATTTTCATGGATTTAATGAATTAGATTTTTTGATCTTATTTGGATCAATTTATGGTGGTGTTTATTGATGATATTTTGGTGTATTCGTATTGTAAGGAAGATCATGATAGACATTTATAGTTTGTAATGCAAATATTAAGGGAAAAGCAGTTGTTTGCAAAATTATCCAAGTGTGAATTTTGGTTGGATCAAGTAACTTTCCTCGGGCATGTTGTTTCGGAAGAAGGGATTAGAGTAGACCCAAGTAAAGTTGAGGTGATCTTGAATTGGAGTTCACCTAAAAATATTACAAAAGTGAGGAGTTTTCTGGGATTGGCAAGTTATTATCATTGGTTTGTAAAGGGGTTTTCTATGATAGCCATGCCACTAACCAAATTACTTTGAAAAGGGGGTAAAATTTGTATGGACAAACAAATTCCAAATGAGTTTTAAATAGTTAAAGGATTTGTTGACTCAGGCACTTATTCTTACTCTACCTGTAGAAAGAAAAGCATATATGATATATAGTGATGCTTTACATAATGGTTTGGGATGTGTGTTGATGTAAGAAGGTAGAGTCATTACTTATGTCTCTAGATAGTTGAAGCAATATGAATTAAACTATCTAACCCATGATCTAGAGTTAACAACTATAGTGTTTGCATTAAAGATTTGGCGACATTATTTATATGGGAAAAAAGTATTTTATTTATACAGATCAAAAAAGTTTAAAATATTTGGGTATGCAAAAAGAGTTGAATCTTCAATAAAGGCGATGATTGGAGTTGATCAAATATTATGATTATTTGATTGATTACCATCTGGGTAAGGCTAATGTAGTTGCAGATGCTTTGAGTTGAAAGCCTATGGCAGGGTTGACTGCCTATTCTTTCATGTTGTTAGTTGAATTGAAAGCCTTATATGCTAGATTTGAAATTGATGATGATGGTGCACTTGTGGCATATTTGCAAATTAAGCCATTACTTTTAGAACAAATTAAAGAAGCATAAAAGGTAGATGTGAAGATTCAAAAAATTATTCAAGATTGTCAAAAGGGGAAGAGAGGAGATTTTTAAATTGGAAATGATGGTAGTTTGAAGTATAGAACATGATTGTGTGTACCAGAAGATATAGAATTAAAGAAAAAGATTTTAAACAAGGGACATCAATAAGTTTATGCTATGCACCCTGGGAGTACTAAGATGTATTAAGATTAAATCAACATTATTGGTGGAAGGGTATGAAAAAAGATATAATAGAATTTGTATCCAAGTGTCTCACTTGTCAGAGGATAAAGAATGAACATCAAGTTCCCTCAGGATTGTTGCAGCCCTTATCAGTGCCTGAATGGAAGTGGGATAGAGTAACTTTGAATTTTGTTACTGGATTACCTCTGACTCAAAGAAAGCATGGTGCAATCTAGGTAGTTGTGGATAGAATGACAAAGTCAACTCATTTCTTACCTGTGAGGATGGATTATTCCCTTGACAAATTAGCAGAAATTTATATCAGTGAAATTGTAAGACTGCTTGGGGTTCCTATTTCATTAGTGTCAGATTGATATTCTAGATTCACCTCATGATTTTAGAAGAGTTTGCAAGATACATTGGGTAATCAATTATATTTTAGTACTGCTTTTCATCCCCAAACTGATGGACAGTCTGAAAAGGTAATATTAGTACTAGAGGCTATGCTGAGAAGTTGTATTATTGATTTTATTGGTAGTTGGGATAAACACTTGCTGTTGCTTGAGTTTGCATATAATAATAGCTACCAATCTAGTATTGGTATCGCACCGTATGAAGCTCTATATGGAAGGAAGTGCAGAACACCTTTATATTGTTGAAGTTGGAGAAAGAAAGATAGTAGGTCCTGAATTGATTAAAAAAACATTTGAAGTATTGGAAAGAGTTGGACCAGTTCCCTATAAATTAACATGACCACCAGAGTTGGATAGAATTCACAATGTATTTCATATTTCTATGCTGTGAAGATATAGGTCAGATTCATTTCATGTATTGTTCGTTGAATCTATCGAGGTGAATTAAGACCTAAGTTATGAGAAAGAACCAGTAGCAATCTTACCACGAGAAGTGAAGGAGTTAAGCAATAAGAAAGTACCATTAGTGAAGGTTTTATGGAGGAATCACTCAATGGAAGAGGCTACATAGGAAAGTGAACAAATGATGCGAATTCAATACCCATAACTTTTTCAGAACTAAAATCAGGTAATTTCGGGGATGAAATTATTTAAGGGAGAGAGAATTGTAATGCCCTAATTTTTATTCAATCTATTCATACATTAATTGGTGAGAGATTAAGGATGGTTTAGATAAAAGAGATAGAAGTATAAACAACATATAAATAACATGTACTTCACATAAAAAAAGTTAAATATAAATGATATATATATAACATATAAAAGTTTAAATATAAATGGTAAAAGAAGTAAAGAGTTAAAGTTAGAAAAGATAATAATATATATAATAATATTTATATAAATATCTAAATTAATTATTATTATATATATTAGTGGAAAATTATGAGACAACATAACAATTACTAGAAATTTCTTCTTCTTCTTCTTCTCTTTTTTGGCCGTTTCCATTGACAAGGGAGAGAGATATGATTTTGGATTCTTTAATCATCAAATTTTACTGAGAATTTTCAAGAGTTGGTGATAGTTTTTGGTGCTAAGTGGAATAATAAGTATGTTTCTTTAACTCTTAATGAATTTTCTTTTAAGTAGGATTTTTAATAAATTGAATGAGTGTTTAAATGATTAAATTGAAGTTAATCAATATAGAAGTGATGAATTTAAACTTGAGTGAGTGATTGAATATATATTTGGTTGAATAAATAGGTTTGGAAGAGAAAGATGAGAATTAGGATTTTGAGGGTTTTGACTAATTTTGAGATTTAGATTTGGTCTAGGGGGTTTAATGGTGTTTGTATGAGTTACTAATGTTACCTTGAAACCTATAATTTGATTAGGCATTGATTGAATTAAATTGGTGAAACTAATAAAGAGAAGTGAAAGGTTAGGAGAAATTATTGTGCAAAGAAGTTGTTTCTCCTATTTGAGCTTTAAAATGGTAAGTATATACTTGAATCATGCTCTTGTCTTTGGTTTGCATCATTCTAAGTTGATAAGTGTGTGTTATGTTGATGAAAATGGTGTGAAAAAGTGATTATGGTATGCCATGGGCATGGCCATGTAGGGTCACGACTGTGGGATTGGAGAAAGGGTTGTTTCATGTGAAAATGATGAAGAGGCAGAAGCAGAATGGATGCCAAGGGGGTGGCCTTTGGATGCCATGATTGTGGGGGCCTTAAATAGTATTTTATAGCTTCATTTCACATCCAACGGGCATGCCTATTGGATGCCACGATCGTGGGGTTGTTTTGTTGACATTTATTACCATATTTTGCATTATACGGGTATAATAAATGACTTTCATAGCTAAATCTTTATATATATTGTATTAAAAATATATATATGATTATAAAGTGAATAATTATGATAAAAATATGTCAATTATGTCAAACATTGATATGTTGATAAGTCACATGATGAATGGCTCATAAATGCATAATGCGGAATGTTGTTTGTTGTTTGTTGCCTTATACTTTAACTAGTTAGCAGAAGATTATGTTTGGTAGTTGGCATGTCATATGTGATGGGGTGAGACACTGGGTGTCACAAATATTGCTACGTCCCTGAGCTAGACACATTGGTGTCACTACTTTTGAGATACGCTATGGATGAGACACTGGGTGTCACAGATATTACTACATCCACTAGCGGGACACATTGGTGTCATTGTGATGAGATAGGCCAAAATAATGATTCTGAAACTAGTTCATTGTATAAGGATTTTGGGCCCATTGCATGATGTATGCTAATTATATTATATATATATTTATTTTATATTAAAGTTTGATGTATTTTTATATTATGTGGTCATATTAATATTGCATTATTAAGTGTATACCACTGAGCTTGTAGCTCAGCATGAGTTGTTTATCGTGTAGGTGATGAAACAGAAGTTGGGAGTCCATCTAAAGCAGGTTAGGCCCAGATAGTGATCGGATACTAGAACCGTCAATTGACACAAGATCAAGCCTAGCATATCATGTAAATACTCTTTTGGATGGATGCACTAAATGTAATATATAGTAAAAATAGTTTATAAATAAGTACCATCATGCTTTCCACTATATTTAGTTATGTATGTCCATAAGATTTTGGGATGATAGTAGTAATGATAAATTTTTAAACATACATTAATTGTTCATAGGTTGAATTATTTAGAATCTAGTATTATCCGTATTTCTAACCGAACTTTGGCAAAATTTTATAAAATTCGTTTATTACTTTTATTCCTAATTCATTATTTATACAATAACATATGTTATCTATTAAATTTGTAAAGTAGATAAGGTTTAATAGTAATATTTTAGTAATGCTCTTACATCCTATCTGTGCATACTACATATTTGAGAGAATGTGTACTATGTGTAGGTAAGTTGTGAGGGTGTTACAATGATCACTAGAATGATGAATAAGTTTTGCCTCATCAAATATTAGGTACAAATAACTCTATAATCGACTTATTTTATATGATAGTGAAGAATTTTTACAAGTAGAAGTTCAAAATTGTATTGTGCCAACAAAAAAAATAAGGTTTACCAACCCCTCTACAAGAGTAAAGATCACTAATATTAATTTGTAGATGTCATATCTGTAAAGGAGATGTTCCAAAAACTTTATGGGCCTATTCTGAGGTAGATTGGCTTCCTTGAATTCCATAAACCATACCCATAGGCAGTAGATCATATCAACAAGAAAAAATTTAAATCCTAAACATGAAAAAGACTATAATTATTGACGATGATCCTTTTTTCTCTTATGGCTTCAATTAATACCTTAGCCTTTGATTTGCATCCTCATTGAAACCCAAGAAGAAAGAGAAAGAAATAGAATATATAGTAAACATCAAGCCTGGAATGATGTTTTGTCATATTTGGATTCTTAATGAATATCTATTGTTGGATAAAAGGATATAAGGAAAAGGACACACCTTGAGGAGGACCCAATTCAATTATCAAATTGGTTGTTTATAGTGCCAACAATAAAGATTCATGATGACTCTAGTCATACCTCTAAGAAAATAATGGAATGTGGTACAACGCAAGAAGTTTCCATAAGGTCTAACAAAGACTCTGAAAAGGATTCTTTTAGAAAGCCACAAATAGATGGCAACAAGAAATTGAGTGTTAGCTTAAGAAGATAACAAAAAAATTAGGAAGAAAAGCTACTAAGGATGAGGAGGATCTTAAGCTTATGGAAAGCCTAAAGGATTGAAGAAAAAGTATGTGATTGAAATCTAAGGAACTTGGAGGGCACCTTCTTAGCAAATTGATGGAAAATACAATAGTGGCATTATTATCCAAGTTACAAAGTCTAATAAGAACACTTTGTCACATATGTTGCTACTTCATGTTCTTATAAAAAAAAGTTGGCCTTTGGAATACTTTTATAAATTAAAATAATGAATAATCTTCCATTTATAGAGTTTGCACTTATTTTAGCATTAAAAGAGTTTCAAAGCATCTATACACTGTTCTTAAGTATGAATGGCTATTAGATGTCCTTTACCTAACTTATTCCTCTGTTTTTCAATTTTTTAGAGTAAAAAAATATTTGTTATTCTATTTAGGTTGGTGTAGATCCTTAATTTTGTCCTAGCTCAAATTTGGTTCTAATTAAAAGCATGCATTAAGTTTGATTTCAATAAAAATCTCAAAATAAAGCCCAGCCCCATTTTTAAACTCTGAATTAGATCCGGTCCAATGATTTAATTAAGGTTGAGCTTATCCAGTTCAATATAAGCTAGACTCATATCGAATTAGGTTGGGCCAAATTCACCATGAGTCCGTAATCCTGGCTTAATTCAGTGTCCATGCAAATTTAGGATTAGACTCCAAAAGCATCTGGATTAATGAGAAAAAGAGTCACCCTAATTTGAGACTTATAAATACAAAGCTAGGATCAAAGTTAAAAAAGAGAAAACACCAAGAGCCACCTTGAACAAGCACATGACCACAATTAGTAATTAAACAGAATAAAAGAGGCTGAGAGTTAGCAAAGCAAAAGCAAACAAATAGAAAGTGAAAGCATAAAAACAGAAAGCAATTAAAGAAGAGACAAAAAAAATTAAGTAAATAAAGAGGCAGTAGCTAGCCCAACCAAGATCTGTGTTTATCCAAGCAAACCAAAGCATCATCAAGTTCTAACCACTGTGAAGAAATTGAAGTTCTTGTGCCGAGGCTTGGTTCAATAAAATCATCTTGGTGGAGCCAACAACGCAGGTATGGTTTTCCTTCACTATTTAGTATTGTATAGTTGATTATTTTTTTAGTTTATTGATTTGATTTTACAGAAACACTAATTTGGCCTCCTAAAACCCTAGTTTCGGTTTAACACCCCGAATTTTATACTAAAACCATAATTTACATATTTTAGTCCTAGTTTGCATATCAAACCCTAGATTTACATGTTTTGATCTTAATTTATAATCTAGAACCCTAATCTTACATATTGAATCTTAAATTTAGGAGTAAAACCCTAGTTTGTATGTTAAAATCCTAATTCTACAATCAAACCCTAATTCAACAACCAAACTCTAATTCCACAATAAAACCTTATCTTATAGAATGTTTACCTTTCGGGGCCCCGGCCCCCAATCTCCCGTAAGGGGCGCTGCTCCATTAACCCCCATCTGCTGCTGTATGCGTCGACCTTATATTTCGTTAATAGGTTAATATTTATATTTTCTTATGGATTGCAATTTTTATGATTAATCTTAATTTCATTTTATTTAAGAGCCAATTTATTATTGTTTAATGACTATGTATATGACTATTATTTATGTACTTATGGATTGTAATTTCTTATTATTTGAAATTTTGAGATTTTAAAAGGCTTGTTTCCATTTCATGGGTGCCTTGTTTATTTTAGTCTTAAATATTTTGGACTATTGTAAGGGACATGTTTCCACCAATTGATAGGTATCCTACTTTGTTTATTTGGACATTAGGACATTGTAAGGGCATGTTTCCATCTTTGTATAGGTGTTCATCTTATTTGTTTGTTTGCTTGTTTAATTTCTAATATGATTAATTATTTTCTACAATTATATGTAATATAAATGGCATTATAATAATGTAAGAATTCAATAATATTTAGACCTGAAAAGGAGGTCAGTTCTAATGAATCAGGCGTTATAGGGGTGCCAGGTCATTCTTACCTTCCATATACGTATCCAACTTTTACAACCCAATAGAGGATTGGGAATTCCTTAGGAATCAAGTCATTTACCTCTTTCTATTTTTTTTCGGCCCATTTGGGTGGGGACTCCTATTTTTCGGGTTTAGGCTCTTGTTCTCTAAGGCCTTGAACCAAATAGTGCCAAAGTCATAAAAACTATTATACCGAGAGTAGGGGCAAAAATCCCCACTCATAGTGGTGACTCTACTGGGAATAAGAGAAGTTGATTCTGTTGGTCTTTGTATTATTTCATTCTTTATTATTATGGTATTATTCATTGCATTGAGTGTATGAGTTAGGATGCCCAGTGGAACCCGCATTATATGTATGTAAGTGATACCATACTTTCATTCAAGAGATGGAGATCGAGTGTCGCATAATCACTCATAGCCTTGCGCATTTTGGTATATACTTGCTATGAGAACCTAAGCATGTTTACCTCAAAGACCTAAGCCCATGTAGTTTGCCTAGTAACTTTCCTAGGATTTGCCTTAATTGCTTATTTTTTGAATATGATCAACATGTCTTAGTTTGAGTCGTTGCCCTTTTGGTTTATCTTTTTCTATTATAATCTAATTATGGTGAAGGCCCAAAACTATTTTATGACCTAAAAATTCTTTTAAGCCTAAAGTACAAATCATTTTCAAAAATAGGTTTGAAACCTTTTCAACAAAGTTGGATCAACAATTATTTTCTTTTAGCCCAAGTATGAAGCCCATAATTGATTTTTGAAGCAAACTTTTTTTTACAATAGGCTTTGAAATATTTTCAAAATAGGCCCAAAATTATTTTACACTTTAAGGCCCATTTTTCTTAAAAATCTTTTTACAATGGACCAAATGTTTTTGAAATGGGCTTTCAATTAGTTAGGTCAATTATAGAATACTAAAATCAATTGTAAGCCTTATTTATACTAAGACTTATTAGTTATAGGCTTGTTTGTGGTATGGATCATTAGTTACTTTTTTAAGTAAGAAGTCTATTTATAATAAACCCATTAATTTAGTTTTAATCCAATATATGGCAGAAATGTTGCTCAAATTTTTAGTGGGCCCAAAGGATTAAGGCTTAATTAGTAGAAATTATCATAAACTGACTTCTATTTGCTGAAAACATAACTATTGGTTATTTTGTTTGAGTGCTTCTTTTGAAGACAAAAATACTGCCTGTTGATATTTTGTTTACCACAATACCTAAGAAAAGAGACTTGCCACTCGTGTGTGGAAGATATAAGATTGGAAGGAACGTCTTGACTCTATCTGATTGTTTGCAACATATACTTACATTTTTGCATTGCATTGCATTAATCCTTTCTGACTCATAAATCTATGTTAGTGATTCAAAGTATAGTGAGAATTCAGTCAACTTTGCACCAAAGCCAATGGACCGTGATCAAGTTCAGAACCTAGTGAATGAGGCCCTCGCATTCAAGATCGAGGAACTGAAGGAGACCTTGGCTGAGAGTGTGAGAGGCCAATTAGCCACATAATTAGATACTATTGTTGAAGCATTTTCTAGTAGTAAGAAGTAGAAAGACAAAGGAAATACTAAAGTAGGTGATGTAGCATTTGATGAAGAAAATGTGTTGATTGATGATGTTGATGAATGGGATGCATACTTTTGAGACCAGTAAGAAAAGAAGAAAGAAAAGAAGGCAATTGAAAAGGCTGAATCTACTGACGTTGAAAAATTGATTACTGACTTAGAAAAGAAGTTTAAAAAGAAGCTAAAGGCTAAAGAGGTGTCGGAAGTGGACAAGTTGTTTGAGGATGTTGAAAGGATCCCTTACAAATTTAAGATGCCTCCTTTCACTAAGTTTGATGGAACATGAAATCCTCACTTGTATGTCAAGCATTACATCACTGCCATGCAGTATGCTAGAGCCACTAAGGCTTAAACCCTAAGATATTTCATGCTTTCTGTGGATTCTATTGTGCAAAATTAGTTTAATATCTTAGAGGAAAACACCCCAAAGACTAGAATTTATTGTACAAATCCCTCATTCAATAATATAAGTACAATACTGAGCTAGAAGTGACCCTGATGGAGATGGAGAATATCAAACAAAAGCAAAATGAGAATTTTGTTAATTATGTGAAAAGTTAGAGGAACAAGGGTGCTCTTCTAAAAAAGAGGCCTGTTGAATCTGACCAGATTAGAATGATGGTGAGAGGTATCTTACCCAATCTTCGTGAATGGATATGTCACACTCTTATCAGAGACTTTAAAGATCTTCTCCAAGCTGGCTTGCAGATAGTAGAGTGAAAAAGGGAGAAGAATCATTTTGCTAGAAGAAGGAATAAGAAGGGAAATTATCAATCTGGTGGTCAGAGCACACAAAAAGTGGTGGATGTCAATGCAACTACTGGTCAAGCAAATAGGAGATAATTTTTAATATAGGAAGGCCTTTATCCTGGGTTTTCAATAAGTTATAAAATAAAGGAATATTATAAAAATTGGCCTCTCAACCTTTGCCAAACCCACTTCCATCAAACTTTGATTCCAAGGCATTTTGTCAATTCCATCAAACACATGGGCATGAAATAGACAAGTGCATTATGTTAAGACATGAGAGTCAATATCTAATCGATAGTGGTAAGTTGCTTGACTCCAACAAACCTAGCACAAAGAATAATTCTTTGCCTGAGTTTGGAAGAGTACCTTCTCCAACTACTTTCATGATAGGGGGAGGATTGAAAGAAGAGTTTTCCTTATCATCTTTTCAAGACATAGATGAAGAAACTACAAAAGTGGAAGTTCTACTTGGCAAGATTCAACTAGCTATGGGTGAAAAGGCATTGACCCTTTTTCTTGTGAATGAATTTTAAGACTCAACTAACAGTAATGAGGAACTGGAATCTAAGGAAGAAGAGTGAGTTTAGTCTAAATCCAAAGTGCAAAATACCTGCTTTAGCAAGAGGCATCATGAAACTATGGCTAAGGCTCTGGCAAACATGCAAATTTTCATTTCTATAGCACTAGGAGAGTTGGTTAACTTCATGGGAGCAAAGAAAGCAGAGGAAGAGAAAGAAGGTGGGAGTGAAATACAGAACCTCATCGATGATGGAAAGATCCTCACCCTTGACATGCCTAAATAGATGAAGCATCTTAAACTCAACTCAACAAACTTCCCTAGGCTTGAGTGATTCTCATCTTATTGCTTTCTTTGGTATTTCATTGGAATAATTATGTTTTTCAAATTAAAATTGCTTGAATAAATTACTTTGGTTGAATTTATAATTTTGTAGGTTTTTGTTCATTTTGGTGCTCGACCGATAATAAATCTAGCTTGATATTCATAAATTAGTGTGTCTATGCATTATAATCTAAATGACTATACTAGGTGAGGTAATTGTTATAGAGCATTGAGCTATGTATGCTTATTTAGAGAGGGCTCCTATATAATTGTATGTGTCTAGGTCCTAGTCAATCTTAGAACAAGCTTTGACGAACTTAGGCAAAATTAAACTCTATTTATTTAAGAGAGAGATGATCTAGGCATTGTTTGGCGAGCTAACAACTAGTATCCACCATGTTAATTTCAATCTTTAGTTTATTCTTTGGAGTCTTTATGAGATTTTAACTTACTTTTTATTGGCTTATAAATCCAATAACCTATCTTGAGCTGTTGTGACATTAATGACAAGTATGATAATCACTGAGTTACTAAGGAGCAAAAAGATCAAAGAAAGGGATGCTCAATTAAGACCTTAAAGAAGGTTGAAGTTTACCTATATTAGATCAAAGGTCTCAAAATTATTCCATCTAGAAATGATATTAAGATTACAAAGAATTTATCCTTATTGAAGAAGACTCGCACTACTCTACTCATACATTATTAGAAGTATAGAATGATAGAAATAAGACAACTTTCTTATAGCTAGGACATAAAAAAGGGAAAAAAGAAGAAAGAAAAAAGAGAAAGAAAAGAAAAGAAAAAGAAAAAAAAATAGAAAATGACAAAAAGTTTGAATTGAAAACCCAAAAAGAGCAGTTCAGAAAGCCACTGAAGTTTTTTTTTACCTGAGCTAGTAGAAGACTTCCACTTAGCCGACAAGAAGAAGTTTGACGTGAATTGACCTAGCTCAACTAGAGACTCAGTTAAAATCAGAGAAATAGGAGAAAGACCATCTTTCATTTGGTTCACGACGTCTAATACAACTCTGAGTCGGCCATCTTAAAAGTCTTACTCTTAATATTGCAAAAAGGTAAAAGAGGATAATGATGAAATGCCATATCCTAGAAAAAAGGAGAAAAAGGGCCAAAAAAGGAAAAGAAAAAGAGAAAAAAAAAAGAAGAATAAGGGTCTCAAACTTTTTTCCAAAGGCAAAGATTATCCTAATTAGATCCATATTTCTACTAAGAAGATGAAAGAACATTCAAGCTCCATATTTTCATAAAGCAAGATAAAAAGATGCCTAAAAGGTAGAATTGGTGTCTAGAGTTTAATGTTTCTAACCGTCTATGGTTCCAACAAGAAGTTTGCAGTGTAAAAGTTTGTCCATAGTGTCACATCAACTCCAATATAAAAATGGTATTCACTTAAACCATATCCCTTATAGACCCCATTTCAAGCCCATTAAAGACATGTTGATCTCTTTTGATAGGTAGAATATATTAATGGAGATTATTTGAAAAGGCATGCATATGAGATAGACAATATTTAAACTTAATGAAACCTTTGGCCAAGTAATGTGTATGTGCCTATCTGAAGTGCAGCAGCTCTTACTCAAATGAAAATGATTCCTAAATTTAGTATGATGACTAGGGTTATGATACTATAGATGTGTTAATTTGAAAGACAAGTCCTGAGGTGCATGGACTTTAATCTGACAAAGCCAACATTCAATTTTAAAATTAGAATTAAATTAAAAAATGTTTTCTTGTCACATGAGCCTTCAAGCTTGGGAAAATATGTTGTATTGTCAAACCCTAAAGGACATATTCGGCAAGGTAGGCTAATGAAAGAATTGTTCTCAAGGTTATAAAGAAGCTACCAACTAATGTGCTGAATAATGATTTGAAACGAATGTATCCTTTATCTCTGACTATCCTACTTGGGCTCGTATTACCTATGTTTTCCCATATCTTAAAGATGTTACATCTCTTGATGATCCAATGTAAGATCTATATGAACATCCTAAAGGTAACAATGGGAGTGCCTCAGTCAATCATCTCGATCCGTGAGTCAATAGAACCACTGTAAGTATCACCTATGCATATCATGCATACATGTATACATGTCATACTACATTTTTGTTGTCTTGTATTGCCAATCTTTGTCAAGGTCAACACCTTGCACTCTATGGAGTAAATAATTAGAAGTAGGCATGGACTCAAGGAGCATGAAAGGCATGTTGCTTGAGAAAGATCCAATTGCATTGCAAAAAAGGAGACACATGCTTGCACAAAGAACAAGAAAAAAGTATTTGTTGAAGCCTAATGGGCACAAAACTATTGGTTTGATCCTACACAGGGGGGTAAAACTTCTCATTTTCAATTTTTGATCTTATGCATATATAAAACATTTTCAAACTCTCTTTCAATGTTCTATGATGCAGGGAGGCAAAGAAAGGATATGAGGGCTAAAGGGATAAAAAATAAAAAATAGATGATTTTTTTGCAAAGCAGAATTCATTAAAGAATGGAACAAGTGAATAAAGATACAAATGACATAAGGTCAATCAAGCTAGAAGAGTTGAAGTTGATGGCAAGAAGAAAGCCAGAACTCTCAAATGACAGAAGATCAATCAAGCTAGAAGAGCTAAAGTTGATGGCTAAAAGAAAGCCAAAACTCTCAAATGACAGAAGGTCAATCAAGCTAGAAGAGCTGAAGTTAATATAGGACAAAGGTCTATCCACAAGCCAATTATGGGTCCAGAACCCATACCAAGATATTGTTGGTACAGAACCCAGACCAGCTCAGATACTATGGGCCTAGAACCAAAATGAAGATATCACGGGTCCAAAACCTAAACTAATTTATGGGTCTAGAATTCAAACCGAGTATGGGTCTAGAACCTAAACCAATCTAGGTTCATAATCCAAACCAAGTCCAGGTCCAGAACCCAAACTAATTCACTAGTCTAGAACCCAAACTGAGTCCGGGTGCAGAACCTAAACCAATTCACGGGTTCAGAATCCAAACCGAGTCCAAGTCCAAAACCCAAACCAATTCACGATTCCAGAACCCAAATAAATTCATGGGTCCATAACCCAAATCAATTCAAGGGTCTAAAACATAAACTGGGATGTTGCGGGTCCAGAACCCAACCTATTAAAGCAACTCCTTTTTTTTTTTGCTTTTTTGGTCCAGTTAGGAATGTCCAAGATCAGCTCGAAACTTATTATTTTTCACTCTTTGAACAAATTTAATATCATTCAAGCAATGGGCAAGACTGTAAACCCTTAATTTTGACCTGGTTCAAATTCGGTTCTAATTAAAGGGCTGGATTAAGTTTGCTTTCAATAAAAAGTTCCAAATAAAACCTAGTCACATTTTTAAAGTTTGAATTAGATTTGGTCCAATGATTTAATTAATGTTAAGCCTCTTTTTAAAAAAATCAGACCAACTCGGTTTGGTTGGCCTTGTGCAATTTGATATGAGTAAGTTCATATCATGTTGGCCTTGTCTAATTTGATATGAGCAAGACTCATATGGAATTAGGTTGGGCCAAATTAGCCATGACTTCATAATCCTAACTTAATTCAATGTCCATGCAAATTTAGTATCATAATCAGCCTGAACCTCAAAAAACATCTGAATTAATGAAAAAAAGAGTCACCCAAATTTGGGACTTATAAATACAAAGTTAGAATCAAAGCTAAAAAAGAGAAAACATTAAGAGCCACCTTGAAAAAGCACATGGCCACAATTAGCAATCAAACAAAATTAAAGAGGCTGATAATTAGCAAAGCAAAGACAAAGAAATAGAAAGTGAAAGCACAAAAACAGAAAGCAATTAAAGAAGAGACAACAAAAAATTAAGTAAATAAAGAGGCAGTAGCTAGCCCAACCAAGATCTGTATTGATCCAAGCAAACCGAAGCATCGTCAAGTTCTAGCCACTGTGAAGAAATTGAAGTGCTTGTGCCAAGGCTTGGTTTAACAAAATCATCTTGGTGGAGCCAACAATGCAGGTATGGTTTTTCTTAACTAATTCTATTTAGTTTAATTGATCACCTTCACTTTTAGTCCTATAGAGTTTATTGTTTTTTAGTTTATTGATTTGATTCTATAGAAACCCTAATTTGGCCTCCTAAAACACTAATTTATGTTTAAAAGCCCCAATTTTATACTAAAACCTTAATTTACATATTTTAGTCCTAGTTTGCATATCAAACCCTATATTTACATGTTTTAATCTTAATTTACAATCTAGAACTCTAATCTTACATATTGAAAATTAGATTTAGGATTAAAACCCTAGTTTGTATGTTCAAACCCTAACCGGAGTGATAAGACACTAATTCTACAATCAAACCCTAATTCCACAACCAAACCCTAATTCCATAACAAAACCGTAGTTTGTGCATCGTGCCCTATATTTCGTTAATGAGTTAATATTTAGATTTGCTCGTGGATTATAATTTTTATGATTAATCTTAATTTTATTTTATTTAAGCCATAATTAATTATTGTTTAATGACTATGTGTATGACTATTATTTATGTGCTTATGGATTGTAATTTCTTATTATTTGGGATTTTGAGATTGTAAAAGACATATTTCCATTTAATGAGTGCCTTATTTATTTTAATTTTAAGGATTTTAGACTATTGTAAGGGACATATTTTCACTAATTGGTGGGTGTCATATTTTATTTATTTTGGCATTGAAACATTGTAAGGATATGTTTCCATCTTTCTGTAGGTGCCCACCTTATTTGTTTTGCTTCTTGTTTAATTTATAATGTCATTAATTATTTTCCACAATTATATGTAATATGAATGGTATTGTAATTACATAAGAATTCAATAATATTTAAACTTGAAAAGGAGGCCGGTTTCAATAAATTGAGCATTATGGGGGGTGCTGGGTCATTCTTACATTCCCTATACGTATCTAACTTTTCGAGCCCAATAGAGGGTTGGAGATTCCTTAGAAATTGAGTCATCCACCCCTTTCTATTTTCTTGACCCGTCCGAGTGCCAACTCCTATTCTCCGGGTTTAGGCCCATGTTCTTTAGGGCTCTAAGCCTAACAGTGTAGAAGTTGCAAGAATCATTCCACTGGGAGTGAGGGCAAAAATTCTTGCTCACAGTTTGTTTAATGGTATTTGGCTTATTATTGAATAAACTATATTGACTAAAAAAGAGAATTACTATAGAGGACCCTTTCCTTGGAAGCTAAAGATGACAACAGATAGTGGATGACTCTCCCCCTTGGAAGCTGAAGATGGCAATAGATTGCTGAAGATTATTCCCTATAGAGTTTGAAGATGATGAGAAGTTATGGAGGAATCTTCCCTATGAGAATGAAGATAATAATGAATTATAAATCATATAATCTAGACATAAAAGCTAAATGTATATGGAGAACATTGTTTGAACCCAAAATAAAATTTAAACAAATTATAAAGTTGGTTATGGTAAGGAAAAAGTGAAGTAATGGAACAATTATTGAAATGAAGAATATGGATTGATGAGTTGAGGAACACATAAAATCAACTATTGAAGTTTGCAAGAAAGTGGAATAGTAGTTACTAGAGTTATGATGTTATGGAATGGTGGGAAAAAGAGTGAAAAAAAACACTTATTGTCTATGAAAGGAACTTGAGCCAAAAGAGGAAGGGAATTAAGAAAACAAATACATAGATAATACACCAAATTAGCAATAAACATAGCAAATTACCTAAGGACAATTCAACCGCAACAAATTAGCAATAAACATAGCAAATTGCAAATCTTTAAAGTTATTTGTCGATATTTTCAGCTTGCCAATAATTTAGTTTCAACTTCTTGCCATTTAATTCCTCATGTTAAACCAAGTTTATTTTGCTACATTTTATTCCAATTTAATGTTACTTTAACAACCACCTTTTAAATTATAGTGTATGCTTATATTATTTTCAATTAATGAAATATGTAGAATCTAAGTAAATAAAAAAGGGGAACCTATAGATTTTATTGTTAGATTAATTAGTAATCTCAAAACAAATAAATATTCTTTAAAAATAGACCTCATAAAATCAAACAAACCAACAATAATAATCTCTTTCAAGATTTAATACATAATGAGATCATTAATACTTAAAACACAATAGAAATACAAAATTCTCATGCATTCAACCATGGTGTATAATTACAGTAAACAAAAGTTTGTGAATTCTAATAAGTTATATTTTAATTATATTAATTTAATTGCTATATACATATATTTCCATGTTTATTATATTTATATCTTTTAAATTATAATTATTTTTGGCATTAAATATGAGAGTTCCTATAGTTAATTACTGTAGCATTCTTAAATTTTATGTGTATTTTATGTATACGGGGTATATATATTATACATATATAGGGTATAAAGGTGTTGCAATCAAGAAGTCTAAGTAATTGCCTCTTTCTCCCCATAATATTACCAAAAACCTTGGTATTCCATTCTTTTCCTTGAGTTTTGAAGACTTTTGTAGCTTGTTCAAATCCAAGATGGTTTTTTCAATTGATTTAACCAACTCAGAAAAATGACTATTTGCTAACCAAGCTGCTTGAAAGCAAAATCTCATCTTTGAGCTAGATTTTTTAATTCGAGGTTATAATGTATATTTTCTTTATATTTTTCATATATATTTTAAATCCTCCATCTTCTAATATCTTAATTAATCTTTTAAATTATTTATTTCATTTTTATTTTTATTTAATTCAGTCTTAGTAAATTTAAGAATGTTACAATTAAAATTTAATAATATAAAAAGTTAATAGTTCATAGTAATTTTATACTATAATAATATAATAATCCAATAAGTACATATAATAAAATTCAAAAAATACAGTAAGATAAAATATATCAAGTTAATTTATTTTACTTATGCAAATAATTAAAATATAACATACATAATACATAATATATATAGATTTTAACATATAATATATTAATATATATTATATATTCTAGTATATACATATAATAAATAATATACTGTAATATTTATATTATATATATTGGGCCACTACGGGGTCATGAATAGGGATTCCTCCCATCCTCACCCCACTGGAAAAGCTTACGGGGAATCCCCACCGTGTTCACGGTAAATTCTCGTGGAGAATGAAGATTCCCTGCCCATTGTCAAATCCTATACGTATAATATGATTAAATAAATTATTTTTATTTATTTTGATGATACTTTGTAATATTTTAATAGGTTATGAAAATAATATATTTATACATTGTGATGACGAATGGAATTGGTGATGTTCCTTGGAGTTCAAGTTCGGGTTTTGGTACCTATAAGATAGATAGAGCATCGGACTCCAGTGGAAAGACTCTGATGCTTAAATTAGAGTTCGGTTGCTATAGATACAAGGAGGAAGTTATAAGGGTTCAAAGATCCTTTATCTAGTGGGACTCACTCTTGTTTATAGGTGTGAATGGGGGACCACTTCTGAGTTGTATTGGTGCCAATCACGAATGTGTTAGTGACTTGTCAAGTAGTCCGCTTAGGTGTACTACTAGATTGAATCATCTCAAAAGTTTTGTATCGTGGCTCCATGTTGACAATAGAGATCGGTTACAGGTGGCGCCAGATATGGATTGAGCGGCCTCACTACACATGGTATCAGTACCAAGGTTTGGGTTGGGGGAATGGTATCACATTGTATATGTGAAACCCCAATTTCAGGAGGCACAACGGTCCTAATGTCCATGTTAACTTAAGGCCACCAGGTACCTCATAGATCCTTCTACCACTTTATTATTATCATATCAATGAGCCCTTACTCTAATTCCAATTAGTCATTATTAACTAAAGATACTTATATTATGCACAATATAATTTTATTTGTAATTTGCTTTACATTACATTTCCTCGCTATATAGTAATTTTTTTCTACCCCACAAGATACATTATTTATATAAATACTATGAATCCCTACAAAAAATGACATAATTTACTTGTACAACAAAATTTAGCTTATGGAGAAAAGATGTAGAAGCTATTGAGTCACTTTGATCCTGCATTAGTAATTATTATAGAATGAGCTTTTATCTTAGTGGGAATATAACATATGCAAATAAATATGGGGGCTAATCAACAATAAGGTAACAATTGGTTCAACCTTATAATATAATTCAATTTAACAATTCAATTAAGCAAGAAATGGTATACTCATAGTAATAGAAAAACACAATATAATACTATTATAATTTTTTCCAATTATTCATATATAGAGGTAATAACTTCTTCCCTTTCGATACTTTAATTTCCTATGTGCACACAGGGCTTTTTCACCACATGAGGTATATGGCTAGGTATTGGTTTGGTAGAACAATTATCATAAATGGACCCATTAGTCATTCTCAATTAATTGACTATATCAATAATTAGAATTCAAGAATAATACAATAAAATGATACCAATGGATATAATAATGCAAAACCATTGGGAGGTATTAATAATAATCAATATGGAAAAGAAGTAAAAAACAATAAACAATTAAGGTAACCATATTCACATGCATATACTATAATTCTCACATGTTCTGCTTAACCTTTTGCAACCGCTATTCATGATGAATTCTCATTTAGCCTACAATTTTGTTTTAGACATAAGGTTCAATTAACTATTTCGAATATAAATTATATTCTTTTATTTGTATTTCTATCCTAGTGATCTCACTACTTATTTATTTGCTTATATATATATTTTCTCATTTAATTAGTTTACTATTATACTTTAAATGTTATAATCGCTTTTTTTGTAATTTATTTAGTTAAGAACGATTAATAACTTCCCTTAATCCCTATTTACCAAATTGTACTTCAAGTGTTATATTTCATTTGGACTTGTAAATATATATTAATTTAAGTGGCCCAACTTATTTCTTATGGGCTAATTTAATTTATATTTTTTTTCACTACTTTAGTGGTCAATTTAGGTCCATAATTAAGCTCCTATATAGTTAATTAATTATACTACCTATACATATATATAACACTAAGTTTTAAATTTTAATTCAATAATTTAAAAAAAAATGTATATAAGATTCCTACATAGCCGATTTAGGCAAATTAATTGCATATATAAACTCCAGAACAATATATATATATATATATATATATTGATTAAGCTAAACCCAATTTATTTTCTTTATTCTTTAATAATAAAAAATCATTAGTCCCTAATAATCATTAGTCCTTAATAATACTCTCTAATTTATTTCTAGCATATACTATCTATTATTTCTCTTCTTCTAAACTCCAAGTATGTTCAACAAATTTACTAGTTACAATCAAGTTCTAAGAAAAGCTCGTAAAGAATCTACTATAAAATAATTTATTTAAATTTCCAAATACAACCGATTATAATTAGATTTTTAACATAAAAGAATCGACTTTTAAAATAACAATTCACACTTTCTTCCTTTATTGTTGACCCACCGATTCTTAAGCTATTAGTTAATCTGTTTAATGTCAAAAATATATATATATATATATATATTTAATTATTAGGTTATAGGGAACAAAGAAGTAGAGTGTCACCACTCTCCAATTGACTATCAAATTGAAAAGGGTGATTAGTAAAAAAAAAAAGCCAAGGATGAAGGCAGCAAGTTTGGATTATTATTGACAAAGTGATCCAGAGGTGCCCAACGACGCAGTGTAACATCAAGCCTGTTGTGCTGTGAATTGGCCCGTAGACAAGTCGAGGAGAAATGAGTGTGAAAGTAGGCATTCATTGGCTAAATACATTGGCATTGGGGTGCAAAGGAAGGCTAAAGAAACTCTTAGGGAAGAGGAAGGCAATTGGTGGCCGTACTTGGGTACTCTCCTCCTCGCACCTTGGGTGCTCTCCTCGTCAGACAACCCAATTTGCTCCAGAAGCATATAAAGGGGAGGCCATGGTAGTGTATGTTGGCCCAGTTGGAGAAATTGGTGGCAAGGAGCACGTTAGCAAGCAAGTGACTTAGGGAAAGCCAAACATATTGGTGAAAAATTACCAAGCTCCATAAGCCTTGGTGGTAGGCCAGTTCGGTAGAAGCCCGCAGGCGAGGTAGGCCTGTTGGTGTGTACATCCCTTGGCCAGTAGGCCAATTTGGTGATAATTGTATGCTTGTCTCTCGTGAAAATCTCTAGAGACTTGGGGAAGTCTCTAGGCAGACAGAGCAACGGTTGATGAAACACTCTAGAATCGTGCAGAGGATTCTAGGAGTATTGGCATGCCAAGGGGGTAACCAGACGTGGAGGACTCTAAAGAATGCCAGAACTTGCTGGAACACCATGGATGATTGGGGAACATCCTAGGCAGATTGAGAGAGTCGGTGGAACTCTCTAGGCCAATTTGAAAGATAGCAGCGCGCAGTGGCTGGACAACCAGTAGAGGCATGGGCCCGAAATATTCTAAAGTGGGATAGAACGCGACAGTAACGCCCAACGATGAAAGTTGCTAGAAGATTCAAGCTCCACCATATATGATAGCGGTGGAGGATGGCTAGGTCGGCTTAGGCAAGTATAAATATGTTAAAGGGGTGTCATTTGATGTACAATAAAATGTTTAGTTAGAGCATTCATTTGAAAGGTGAAAGTTAAATTAGGGTGTAGACCTAGTGTGTATCGAGAGTTTTTATTTATTGTAAATAGCTTATAATTATAAAGCTATTTTTTGTGGTAATAAAATAGATTTCATTGAGGTTTTAAACTCACTTGCGCACTCATTAATTGATTGTTTGCTTGTTACTTTTTTTGGTTAGGAGACAAAAAAAAGGCTAAACTTAATTAGACTTTAAAAATAATGATCTGTTATATGCTACACATGATAAGCGATTGAGTTTTGTCCAGTGACAAGAGCTTCTCTTTTCTATGCTTCGTCTATAATTTGAAAAGCTAATGTAAGATGAAATGTGTCATTCATTAACACATCCCTTTTTTTTTTAATTTGTCAGTTTCTTGTTCTAAAATGTGCCATTTATCTAGTTCTTTCTAGGTGACAAAGCCTCATGTATTTATTTATTTATTTTTAATTCTTATCATCAGCAACTATATTCAACACTTTGACTAATGCTATCATTATCATCATTACACTTCATTTCTTTGGTTTACATGTTACAAAGTTAAATATAAACATGACACATATATTTTATTATTTTGATACTCTGTTAAGTGGAAATTGTTGGGCCTTGTATGCACTTGTTAGCCTAATGGTTAAACAAGTAGAATTAAACATTTTTTTTTCCTAAGCTTATTTTCATATCACATACATAATTTTTTCAGACGATTCCAACTCGTCTTGTTTCATGTTACGCAAAATTTTAAACTCCTAATTTAAATAATTTATAGTTTAAAATTTAATAAGTTAGTCTAAGATTTTAATTTTATAATTCAATTCTTAATTTAATTATCATTATTTCATAAATTTACAAACTCATAGTTATTGCTATCTGTATATTCAAATACCAGCCATAAGATTCAGGTTCTTTAAAGTTTATAATCTAGCTTAATATTTATTATATAATATATTTTACATTTTAATGTAATTTCCACTAATTATTTAATTAATTCCAAGTACATTTTTGCCATATATTTTAAAATTGCAACCTACTTCGGATTGGCGTATTACAATATATTCAACAAAAAAAAAATATTGAGGATATTTTTGAAAAGTAAACTCTTAAAACCATGGAAAACCGCTTAATTAATAATTTTAAAAACTTATTAAAATTCTTGATTTTAAAACTATGATCGAGATTATCTGGAGAAATTATACCATGAAAATAAAAATATAAACAAATAATTAGTTAAACCATACATATATTATGAAACTAGGTAAAATCATATATATATATATATATATTAAGAAAAGTCATGTTCCGTGCTTGATGTGGATTTTTACAAGTCCTTTTTCTTGGACTTTTCTTGGACTTGGTAGCCATACGTATCTTATATGTGATCCGCTTAAATTCAATCCACAATCCACTTCATTACAAATGTTTTGAAATGATTGAGAGTTCATTTGTAGACCAATCCACTCGATCAATTGACTTGCTTTGCTTGCTTGGTCCCAAATCAACCAATAGAAATTAAAAGAATGGGCAAAGTTTAAAGTATTTTTTTTTCAGTTCAAAAAAATTTTAAAGTATTTTTTTTTATTAAATATCTGATTTAAAGGAAATTTAATCTCTCGAAAATAATATTATACAACAAATAATTTAAATAAAAGGTGCTAACCTATTTGGAAATATTCATTCAATGGGAATTCCACCAAACAAGCTCTTAAAACCAATTAAAAACAAAATACTACACATTTTACTGTCATATACCACAGTAACACAAGACGTACATATAAAATAAATAAACTAAAAATTAATTAAGTGTAAAATATTTCCAACGATAAATATATAAGATATTAATACAATATTATTCAAATGATAGCTATACAAAGTAAATAACTATTCCATCCTTAAATTTTGACTTAATTTAGGAAGTGATCTCCACTTGTCTTTTTTAAAAAACAAATTGTTTCTAATTTTTTATTTTCACTAAATATTTTAATTAATTTGTTATTTTTATGAGAATTCACGAAAATTTAAATAACTAGTAAATTTTTTTTAAAGATTTAAAAATATCAAAATATATTTTTTCCTTGAATTTGGCCTCGTTTTGGCTCTTCAAAAAGTACACGCCTTTTTTTTATTTATTTCAATTCTTGAAACAAATAACTGATCAAATAACACAATATTCAGTTCATAGAAATAATGACTATAAACTACTAATTAGACAAGACAATTAATTACTAATTAAAGTATAAATTGCTAATTTTATTTGTTACTTCTAACAATATAACTATCAAAATTTAACATGTCAATTCGCTTTTTAATCCAAGCAATTATACAACTACATAATATTTGATTAACCCATTAAATAAAAATTGAATAGTAAAAAATTTGAAGTGTACAAATTGTTTGTTTGATAATTATAAGGAAATGTTATATACCCAAAAAAAAATTATATATATAAAACCATAATTTGTTGTCGATCAATCAGAATTTTCTTTCTAATAAGATCAAAATGAATCTATTACATAGATTTTATGCGAATATGAATATGTATTTTAGCAAGATTAAGCAGGCTGTGAGGTGACAGCATCTTCGTATTATTCCACATTTGCAGGAATAGTGTGTCAAAAGTAAATTTTTCTCTAAAAAAATTGTCTTTTTTCGCTAAGCTTATCGTAACCAAGTTGAGTTTGTATTGGCAAAAATTAAATTAAATTAAATTTCATCCTCAATATTCCAAGTTATGATTGAAACATCTTAAATCATCCTATAAAAAGCTTCCACAGTTAGTTCTTTGACAACTTAAAAAAAAAATGGATTCTATTAGAGATGAAAAGAAGCCTCATCTAGTGTTAGTTCCATTCCCAGCACAAGGTCACATAAATCCATTTATGCAACTAGCAAAACTTTTACACTCAAAAGGTTTTCATATAACATTTGTTAACACTGAATTCAATCACAGACGTCTAATTCGATCCAAAGGACCAGAAGCTGTGATGGGTTTACCTGATTTTCAGTTCGAAACAATTCCTGAAGGATTGCCACATTCTGATCGTGATGCTACTCAAGATCCTGCAGCTTTGTTTTATTCGATTCCAAGGCATTGCTTGCCGCCGTTTATGGAGTTATTGGCCAAGTTAAATTCTTCTTCTCAAGTGCCTAAAGTTAGTTGCATAATTTCAGATGGAGTGATGAGTTTTGCTATGAAAGCTGCGGAAATTTTAGGGATACCTGAGGTTCAGTTCTGGACTGCCTCAGCTTGCGGCCTAATGGGATATTTGCAATATGCAGAATTCATCAGGAGAGGGATTATTCCTTTTAAAGGTACTTGTTTTATTATTATGCTAATTATTTTACTTCTTCCATTTCTTTGGTGTATATTTCCAATTCTCTTAAAAAATGAATTACATAAAATCTTAAGATCTACCTTTGGATTGAACTTCAAGAGACCATTTGAAATAATGTAAATTTATTTAGAAATTTTAAATTTTTAATCCTACAAAATTGATTAAATTAGAGTCAAATTTATCATGATTGATACAATTTATAAATGAATTTTAATGTCAATAAAACTAATAAATTTTAAGTATTAACAAAAAAAAGTAGCAACATTGAATAAATTGTATGTTTAAATCCAACTTTGCAGATTTTAGCTCGTTTGCTTTAGATGTTCGCCTTTCAAGTCCTTCGGTTTTTTTTTTTTTTGCTCTGGTTTCAGTGGTCATTTTTTTTCCTGTACTTTTTGCCTAGTTTGGTCTTTGCTATAATTTGTTTTTATCAAGTAAAAAAATTGATTGAATAATGAAGTAGGAGATGAACAGAAAATTAAGCAATGAAATGATTTATTTATTGTTTAGGTCAAAAAAAAAAAAGAAAAGATTTAGTTATTGTGATGGCGAAAAAAGAAAAAAATTATTTAAGGGTAAAATTGACATCTTATGACTATCATTCATAAAAATAAGAATAAATAATAATGAAAGGACTATATTGTTGGATGAAGCTAAAATACAAAGGTTGTTGATTAATTTTTGAAATTAGTGGTATTTAAGGAGTGTCATTTGGTATACCATATATAGTGACTGAATAGTAATAACACTTTTTTTTTTAAATCAGAAAACGTTTTATTGAAAGAAAAAACGAATAAGAACTCAATAGAATCTTGTAAAGTTTAGAAGTTGAAAAGATGTTCTTTTTTACTTATAAATTTAGACCTTAATTTTAAATTATAAAAAAGCATTTCTTCTTGTCTTTTCAGATGAAAGCTTTCTAACAGATGGAACACTTGATACACCAATAGATTGGATCCCAGGCATGAGCGACATACGCATTAAAGATATACCAAGCTTTGTTAGAACCACAAATATTGAAGAAACCTTATTTGATTACCTGAAATCAGAATCAGAAAACTGCTTAAAAGCTTCTGCAATTATTTTCAACACTTTTGATGAGTTTGAACATCAAGTGTTAAGTGCTTTTTCAGCCAAATCACCTCAAATTTACTCAATAGGACCTCTTTCGTTGCTTGAAAGGCAATTGCCAGAGAGCAAACTCAAGCCATTAAGGACAAGTTTATGGAAAGAAGACTCGAGTTGTCTTCAATGGTTAAATAAAAGAGAACCCAATTCAGTTATCTATATTAGTTATGGTTGTATAACTGTAATGTCAGAGCAACATTTGAAAGAATTTGCATGGGGATTAGCCAAGAGCAAATACCCATTTTTATGGATTGTTAGGCCTGATTTGGTGATGGGAGATTCTGCAATATTGCCTGAAGAGTTTTATGAGGAGATTAAAGATAGAGGTTTTATAACAAGTTGGTGCCCACAGGATCAAGTACTTTCACACCCATCTATTGGTGTTTTCATAACACACTGCGGGTGGAATTCTTTGATGGAAAGTGTTTGTGCAGGGGTGCCTGTGATTTGTTGGCCCTTTTTTGCAGAGCAGCAAACAAATTGCAGGTATGCTTGCACTAAATGGGGGATTGGATTGGAGGTCAATGAAGATGTTAAAAGCGACGAAATTAAAGTTCTGCTCAATGAAATGATTGAAAGTGATACTGGGAAAGAAATGAAACAGAAGGCTTTGGAATGGAAAAGAATAGCAGAGAAATCAATTAATGTTGGTGGGTCTTCATCTAGTGATTTTAATAGATTCATTAAGGATGTTCTACATCATGATTACTAGAATTGAGAAAAATGAAAAACCTTATGAGTTTTTATTTTTATTTTTTTCTTAATTTGATTGACTTAAAAAGTTGTGTTATGTAAAAACATTAGATAAAAGATAATCAATAAAGGAAATGGTATTTTTATTACAATAATTCATAACCAACTTTAATAAAGGAAATGGAAATAGATCTCGAAAATCCTAATTAAAAGCTGAGCTTTAGCATAGATGTCAATAATTTGTTTCATTAAAGATCTACAGTGAAGCTCGCATGAATAAGATGGCAAAGTGAAGATAATGAAATAGAGTGCACCTAACATATCAAAGAATGTGAAGGAGGATGGTAAAATGAATTGTCTTACGTGCAACAATTCGAGAACTGGTTTAATTTTATTTTTAACTTCAACAATTTTACCTTATTCGCAAACAGTTTATAATCTTATGATACATTCAAAAAATATATTTTTTGAAAACTGTAATTCTAAATTTTCTTGATGATATACATCAAGAAACAAAATAAAAAAAGTTTTATTGAATCATGAATTTAATCTCTTAAGAAATATTTAAAATAAAAATCATCACACAATATTAAAAATAGAAAGAATAGAATAAAAATCAAAAGAAAAGAGAAGGAAAAAAAACATATCTAAAATTAAATGATAAAGGTTCTAGCATTATATTCTTCTCATTTTCCTTCTTCTTTATTATGTTTTCTGTTAGAAAAAATAAATCCAAATAAGTAGAGGTTCAGATTTTATCTCTGAAGATGATTGCGAAAAATTAACTTTGTAATTATACTTTCAGTCTTAAAGAATAATCATAAAAGATGAAAAGTTCTCGCTTTTCCACATTCTAAAAATCAAGCATAAACCTCTCAATCTCACACTTTTAAATTAAGGAATTATGAGAGAGAAAAATCCTAGTAGCCAACCTTTTTGAGCTTGCGAATGCTCATGTATTTACAGTGGCAAAATCCTTCTCCTAGAAGGAATTCTATTTTGATTTTAGATATAAAATCAAACTCTTTTGAATTATCTTAATTATCTAATAATATTATCTTCTCCCAAATATCTTAATACTATGTTAATAATGTTAATTAAATAAATATTATAATTAAATAATATTTATCAATATATTGGTCAATGTGTCTATTAACTCATTATGGACAGACCCGACTCAAAATCAACATTTCATACTCGCACATTACGTGACACATACTTAAAATAGATCATTATTTAAGATAGCTCGTACTACATTAATAGACCATGCGACTGACATATTATGAGAGTTATAATCTATATATATGCTAGGGATATATAGAGTCTCGTTTGCTGAAACGACTTCGGAGTAGATACAGTGTGCTTTACTCCAGATTAATTGTCACGTTTCTATTGTCCCTATAAGATCTCAAGATAATTTGCACCCACAATTATACAAGCTTTCAAACGTAATTAGTCCATCTATGGATACAAAAAATGGCAATCCAATAATCTTCCTTTTAGTTCAATTCCCTCGATCATGTTTAAACTTGCTTTTCTAAAAATGTCCCACTTGGTTGAATCATTCATTTTTTTTATAATAAGTCAATTTTATTAAATTAAAATAGAGGGGAAAAACATGGTTTGAAAGAGCAAACTACGTAAGGCAGAAGGCTGCCCAGTAAGCCCAACACTAAAACCCCCAAACCATGTGAAAAAACCCCAAAGAAACACCAATATTAGAAGAGCATATAAGGACATAACTCAAGGACAATTACACAACATATGAGAAGATGAAGCAGTAGAGAGTTGGCACCACATTGATGGGTACAAGTGCAATCCATCAAAGCATCAGCAAAATCCAAGAAGGAGCTCGTAGTAGAATGTAAAAAAATCCTGGTGGAAACCATATGAAACCTGCTTACCCATAAAATCACAAATGGGAATAAAGGGCTGAAGAACCAGAATCTGACACAAACCAATTGAAAAAGAATAAACCAAAGCACTGAACTACTAAAATATACCAAAACTGCAACATATAGATTTTCACCCAGCAAACACCAAGCACCAATTACCTTTCCCGAAAACTAAGGAAAGAGACATCTACTCCACTAATAACGACAAAGGTGTACTACAAGGCACCGCAACCGCAAACACTAAAACATCAAAATCCACTGAATGAAGCCCCAGGAAATTAAGAGTTGAGATTACACCCATTGCTTGCATCTTTGCTAATGATTTTGCTTAACCCCCTTCAAATCTTATCTTATCATTAGCTTCAAAAATGCCCATAAATGATCCAATTTCCCAAGTCTTCTCTACCTCCATCTCCACTATGTCTGGCTGAGCAGAGTCATCGTCCTTAAGCTCGTCAGGAGGCATAGGGGTGTCCAAAATGCAGCCATTGATCTGATTCATATTTTTAATACTTGAGTCAGATATGAGGGTGCCAAGAGGTGAAAAAAGAGTCCTCCTCTTCCCTTTTTTTGGCTGTCTTCTACAAGGTACAATGAGACTGCCTTTCACTAGAGATTTGAGGACCTTAATGCTTGCTGAAATGCTTGTTGAAGCGGTAGGAATATTGTACAGTCTAGAAATCAAGGAAGCGAGGTTTGAGGCATGTGATTGAGGTTGTGTTACAGAATGATTAGATGTTGGACCATTGATGGGAGTATCAAGCTCCAAATCAGGGACCAATATTTGCTTGGCAAGTGTAGGGCTGCAGGCAGCGTCAGATGGTTCATGTGGCTCTATCTGAAATTGGGGACAACTATAGGTGGAGCAGGAAAGATGTTTGCCACTACAGTATGTGAAGGTTGTGGAGAGGAAGAGAGGTATGGGTTTAATGGGTTAAGCAGATCAAGATTAGTGGGCTAGCATTGAGGAGTTCCAGAAGGTGGGTTTAAGATGGTGGGGGATGGGTGCTTGATGGGTATATTATTATAATGTGAAGTGCTCCCCATGTGTAGAGTAGGTGAATTTGGATGTGGGGACAAAAGGTTGAGATTCCCAATAGTCAACTGAATGCTGGCCGGAGACTGAACAATCAAAGATGAGGAATCCTGACCTATGAACTACTGTGGATTACATGAATGCATCAAGCTAATAGGACCAGAATCCTCGAAGATTTGAATACGAAAATGGTCTTCATCGATCCTTACTTTATTAAATCATGAATTTAATTTCTTAATAAATATTTAAAATAAAAATCATCACACAATATTAAAAATAGAACGAATAAAATAAAAATCAAAAGAAAAGAGAAGAAAAAATATATATCTAAAATTAAATGATAAAGGTTCTAACATTATATTCTTTTCATTTTCCTTCTTCTTTATTATGTTTTTTGTTAAAAAAATAGATCCAAATAAGTAGAGGTTCAGATCTTACCTTTGACGATGTTTGTAGAAGATTAACCTTGCGCTTATATTTTCAGTCTTGAAGAACAATCACAAAAGAGGAAAAGTTCTCGCTTTTCCACGGTCTAAAAATCAAGCATAAACCTCTCAATCTCACACTTTTAAAGTAAGGAATTATGGGACAGAAAAATCCTAGTAGCCAACCTCTCCTAGAAGGATTTCTATTTGATTTTAGAGATAAAATCAAACCCTTTTGGATTATCTCAATTATTTAAGAATATTATCTTCTCTCAAATATCTTAATACTATCTTAATAATGTTAATTAAATAAATATTATAATTAAATAATATTTATCGACATATTAGTCCATGGGTCTATTCACCCATCATGGGCAGACCCGACTCAAATTCAACATCTCCTACTCGCACATGACGTGACACATACTTAAAATAGGCCATTGTTTAAGATAGCTCGTACTAGATTAATAGACTGTGCTACTGGCATACTACAAGAGTTCTAAGCTATATACCTGTTAGGGATATACATTGTCTCGTTTGCTGAAATGACTTTGGAGTAGATATAATGTGCTTTACCCCAGATTAATTGTCACATTTCTACTGTCCTTATAAGATCTCAGGACAATTTGCACCCATAATTATGTAAGCTTTCAAACATAATTGGTCGATTTATGGATACAAAAAGAAAATAACAATCCAATAATCTTCCTTTTAGTTCAGTTCCCTCGATCATGTTTAAACTTGTTTTTCTAGAAATGTCCCATTAGGTTGAATCATTCATAACCTTTTAGTAACACCCTATGTTAGCAAACATCTAGCCATATCTCAAGAACTAACCAAAAGTCACAAGAGTAACTTTGAGAACAAGATTTCTCAAGGGCCTCACATTGACAAAGTTAAGATCGTATACTTTTGTCCACCCTGTAGTTAAAACTTCGCACGTATGGAAGAAAACACATGCCACAGTGTTCTTCCCATTACAATGGGGCGCATGTCTATCAAAAAATATATTTTCGATTTAAAACACTACACAAATGACAATTTAGACACACTCAATACCTAACTGGAGTTCACATATCTACTCAATTTGATTCAGAACTAACATCTAGCGACTTAGATAGAATTGAGCATAATCACATATAACCAACCTAAAAAGAAAGTAGATAGCAAATCTCATTATGTAAATGAGACAACCATCTTGCTTCAAGCATGAGCTCATTATCACCCAGATAAAATGCTTGAAAGTGGTCTCATCTTCACTTGCGCCATATACAAATATAAGGAAATTAACCTTGTGGGAAGGTTAATTTTATATCCTATCCGACATGATCTTAATAATACTAAATGCACAAAACATTTAAACTCATGTAAACACAAAACAAACACCATGTTCAATATTAATAAAAAAAGTAATCAAGTGATCATAGTCTCAGAGAGATAAATAATATCAACATCTACGCAATCTAAGAGAACTTGTATGCCTAATGAATATATCTCTAAGAATTGGTTTGGTCAAGAGATCTATAACCATATCATGCATAGAAAATGTATTTCGTGTTCACTTATGTGTAACCGTGTCTCAAACAAAAAAAATGTAATTTTGTACAATATGCTTCAAACTGCCTTTCAAAATGCTAAACATATTCATATTTGTTTGTCAACCCATAGGGAAAGCAAATATAAAGTATTCTACACACTATTATATACTAATTAAAAACCAATAGTACTTGTAAAAGGGATATTTTTCACATGCTCTATATCCTCTTGAAGATTTGGAGCATAGTTTATGACTAAAGCCTTTGCCTTTGGAAACTGGGGTATCCATAAGTTTGTGATTACACATATTGAATCGTTCAAGTAATTTCTAAATAATTTCCTTAAATGATCTTTAAGTCTTTAATCCAATAGTATATATGACTTTACTCATGCCTTTTATCTTAAAATTGGTTGATAACCACTCTTTAATGTGATTCAGAAACACTTTGTTATTTCCAGCAATTAGAATGTCATCAATATATAATGACATTATGGCCAACTTTGCTTTCAGTAATTTGATGTAGGCATAATAATCCTCATCTATCATGGTAAGCATTATGAAAGCAAATGTACCATTATTTTGAAAACTGCTTAAGTTCATAGATTGACATTTCAACCTTCAAACTTTTTGCTTGACCTTATTTGATGAAGCTTACTAGTCATTCCATATAGATTTTTCCATATAATTCTTCATTGAGAAAAAGCAGTCATATTGCATTCGTTTGATGTAATTGAAGATCAAGGTTTTCCATAATTTGCTATAATCAACCTCATAGATATAAAAGTCACAATAGAAGAAAACAAATCTCTGTAGTTTGTTCTTTTCTGTTGTGTATACCTCTTAGAAATGAGAAGAGCCATGTGCCTCTCGAAAAAATTTTGCCATTAGCTTTTGCTTGACTTTGAGAATCCATTTATTTTCCAATAGCTTGGAATCCTTTCGGAAGATCTAACAATTCTTATAGTTGGTTTGATCTCAAAGAAACTAATTCTTCTTCCACTGCATTGATTCATTTAGTCCTTAGCAAAACATGAGAGAGCCTTTTAGATATTCTTTAGCTCCTCTTTATCTGAGACAAAACCACAACGATGAATACTTCCCCATTGCCTTCGATTTTAAATCATTAATGAGGCATTATTTCATAATTGTTTCATCACAATTTAAAATCTTAAGGAGTAGTCTCATCAAGTTATATTGATATGTGTATTAAATCAAGATCCATAATACTCCCACTAGAGTTGGGATTAGTACTCCCACTTAAACTAGGATCATTCTTTATTTGGACTAGTTGGTGGAGACTAACCCACCAAATTGGTACTCCCACTTGGATGAAGTAGTCCTTGTGAATTTTGATCCAAGGTCTCATATAAGGAGAGCTCTCGATTTGATTTTCCTTGCTCAGAATATTCATTGTATAAGAATGTGACAATTGTGATTCAACCTAAATTAGTCTCCCACTGTTTTACTTGCCCATGAAAACATATCCCTTGGATAGTTTAGAATATCTCATAAAGATACTCTTTTTACCTCTTGGGTCTAATTTTCCATATTTGTGAGAGGTATCATGTTCACAAGCAACGTGTCATGATTTTAGGACACTCAGATCAACATACCAATATGTTCATAACTTATATGGAGTGGAAGTAAATGACTTAAAGGGCATTAGATTAAGTACAAATATGACTCAGTAATGCATCACCTCAATAGGCAATGGATAGTTTGAGCCATATGTGACCTAATCGTTCAAAAGAGAGTTTTATTTCTCCTTACAAACAACACCATTTTGTTATGAAGTTTATGGAATAGTCAACTATTGCTCTATTCATTTTTCATCATACATTAGCTTGAACTAATCAAACAAATACTTACGACCTTTTTTTTGGTTCGAAGTGCTTTAACTTCCTTATCTAATTGATTTTTCAACTGGGTTGAAACAAATCTTGAAGCAGCTTAAGGCTTCATATTAATATCTTATCAAATAGACATGACCATACCGAGTACAATCATAAAAAAAGATGATGAAACAATAAGCATTATGCCCTCACATTCATTGTATCATGGATGTCTGAATAAATAAATTGCAATAGAATATGAATTCTTGTGCCCTTTTTGAAAGGTTTTCTTGTAATTTTTTTTTCTAATTAGACATAATTGACAAGTAGACCATTCCACTTGATCAATATTTAATAGGAGACTAGTCTTTACTAATCGATCAAATCTTTATTGGCCTTCAACAATGCCAAATCTAGCACATTCACATCGTTCTTATAATTTTGTGAAGTTTTAAATCAAGGAAAAATTGATATTGGAAACCACAGTGCTTACAATATCCATAGCAAGAAAAAATAATTTCTCAGAAACATATCCAGAGCTATAAAGAAAAATATATTTACCCAAAATACAAATATACTTAATTATCATGCAAACTTCAAGAAAATAAGATAAAGTCAACCCAAACATAAAAGTCAAATTCTATAAAATTATGAAATGTAAAGGACATAATGGAGCAATAAGGTTTGACTGCCAAGCAAAACTCATTTGCTGTTGGCATTTCTTTCAACAGGTGTGTTGATCGTCATAAAGGTCCATCATACCTCAGTTAAGTTTATCGATGAAATTGTATGAAGGCTTCAAAAACCTTCGTTACATAGTTGGTTGCTCCCATATTTTTAATCCACATAGGATATTCTCCAGTTAATAAAATTGAATTACAAATAAGGATTCACTTACATGTGAGTTGCCTTGTTATACTGTGTTAGGTGGGTATAGTCCTTCATGTTGGTTATCTTAGAATTTTACTTTCTTAAACCTAATCATATTTATCCTTGCTCTTAAATTGCTATACTCACATTTTCTATCCAAAAATCCATTTGAGCTGGACTTGTTCATATACGCTGGGTCTTATAGTTGAATTGAGCTAACTGATTAGCTACTATCTCTAGATAAGTATATGTAAAGCCCTTTATTAATAAGAGTGTGCTAGGTACACTATCATATGCTTCCAACTTTTAGGCATAGAATGAGTAATCACTTGGATCTTTTGCTTTTAGATCAACATATGGCCATCATTTTATAACTCACTAAACTTATTTGACTTTTCTTTTAGATGTCCCTTTATCAAGTGTTCTCGAATCTTATTGTAAGCATCAAACTCAATAGTAAGAGGTGGAAGTTTTGTCAAAATTTTATTAAATTTATTAGAGAAAATATTTACATGCCCTTAGCATGTCCATGGTTACAAAACTCCTTCATAATGCCATCATTAGTTACACCAAGCAATATGATGTGAGCTTAAGGGTTCTATACTTCCAAACAACATGGGTCTTATGGTCCCACCCATAATAGACCAAATTACCCTTGAGCAGGCTTTCCATGAAAATATTTTAAGGTTCAAAAAGTTTCAGCATGTCCAACACATAGTTATACCATGTAATATAGCACGTTGTTAAATTTAATAACAAAATTCAAAACAAAGCAAAAGCAACATTAAGTAAATACATAATTTACATGAGACAATACATGTACATATTATTAATATACTAGTTTACATGCCGATATTTTTACAACTAATTATACATTGATAATAACATACATACAATCTCGAGTTAAAAGGTCAATACGTTTTCCAATCGTCATCTTGATTCTATGTATAATTAATATAAATGTAAAATATATATATGCAAAAATATTCAAGTAAAATTATTCAAACCAAGTGTTAATACTATATTTTGAATAATTTAGAATTTTGATGATGCCATGTATTATATTAATTTTACTAAATAATTAAATGATATAATTAATGTCATGCATTATATTAATTATATAAAATAATTAATAATATAATTAATGACATGCATTATATTAATTACATGAAATAATTAACAATAAAAATGCATAATTCATTAATTAAGATAAAGTAAATAGTTCACAAACTATATACTTATAATAATTATGGCAAGAAAATATCCACTAATTATTTTAGACATACTAAAATAAACTAAGGGTAAATCTATAATTATTAATTTTATGCATGTTCCATATATTCACATCTTGGAGAAAACGACTTTCTCGACTTCTGCAAACAAGTCTTATGGCATGTTACTATATCTTAAGTTATGGTCGTATTTGGTATTCATACTTTCTTACTGCTTAGTGTCATATTTAGATTTCTTTTAAGTCTAAGTCTATTTAATCCTCTAGCACATATTGTTTTTGAGAAAATACCTAATAACCATTTATATTCTTGAAGCTAATACCCCATTTCGCAAGTAAATAATTTAGCAATAAATAGCTTTATAAGACTCAAAATGCACAATCAAGTTTTCAAAGTTAAATACGAAGATCATTCAATTTTTAGATCACTCAATTTAATAATTGACTGACAATTAGTGTAGACATACATGATATTTCATATACCTAAAAAATGTCATAAAATATTGTCCCTTTGACGTATCTCGATTTTTTTGCAACAACTTTTTGAAGATCTTTATTCTCGCTTCTTAAATAAAAATTTATGCTAAGCCTTTTATGCACTAGTAGGAGTTTATATTCTCTTGACCATTTTCTATAATTCATTACAAAAAAAATATTAAGAGAAATTTATAAATAACAAATATATATAATAATATTATACATATATTGTATAATAACATGCATTATAAATGCATTTTTAGTCCCGATTAGGCAACTAAAAATATATATGTGGCATAAGAAAGAATTTAAATTATAAAAACACTTAAAATAATTTTCCATAAAATAAATATAATTTTTTAAAATTTTTTTCTCAATTTTTAATGCCAAAAAATATTTTTTTAATTAAAATTGAATTTTCTATATTAAAAATAATATTTAAAAATTAAAAAATTATTTTTCCAGTAGCCTCAAAAATTATTTGAAATTTACCATTAATTTTAAGATTTATATTGAGTCAAACTGAGCAAAAGGGCAAAAAATGGAGTCCAAAAATAAATTCTATACAAAAATAAAATCTAGTCTATCAAGTGTTGCCATATGGCAGCACGCATCTGGAGGAACTAGCTGGCTCCGCGTAAAATGATGTGACTTGTTACAGCACAGTCCTGGGGCTTGGGTAATGTGGCTCTAGGAAACCCAGCCTCCACAAGCGGCGTGTGAGTTCCACGCGCCGCCTTGTCGGCCGATTCAGTTGGCCAGGTTTTTTCAGTGGGGGATTTTAACTATAACACCCTTATACCCTATATACTTAAAATACATACACCCAACATATGTAATATACGAATATATGATACAAGAATGCTATAACCCAAGTTAATAAAATAAACCCTTACTTTTTGAATCTGTATAAACTTAATTCATTTAACTGATATAACGTAAATAATAGATAAAATATTACTTGCTAAAACACATACATAACTTCATTACCAAATATTTATCCAAAACATTCTTGATAGTTTGTGATATATATATATACATCAAAATATAATATAATATACATGAATTAAATATGTACAAAAATATAAAATATGTACATGCTGGCAGTTTATCACTGATCTTGATGTCCGACAATCAACTTTGTACTCAAGATCTCAAGCCTAGACCTGACTCGATCTAAACGAACTCTCCGACTTAACCAGATCTACCCTGTCACCTGCGTGATGAATCACAATTGCGCTAAGCCAAAAGCCTAGTAATACAAACTTTGATAACAATAAGGTTCAAATGCAATGCCAATGCACAATGCATAAGGATATTATATCTCATAACACTAAATCTTAATAAAATAGCTCAATTGTTCCATAATTCATAACTCACATAAAAACAAACACAAGCATGGGCCTAACGGATCTAATATGCTATTCAAATCCCAGAGTTACTATTTTGGTCTAAATTGACACCATGTGTCTAGCCCCGAAGGAAAATCATATCACAATGAGGATAACCTTATATGTAACATCCCAACTAGGCTTCAAGGACTAGGCCCAACCCAGCTTCAAGGGACTGCTACATCATGTAACATCCTAACAAGGCTTCAAGGGCTAAGTCCAACCCAGTTTGCAGGGACTGCTATGTCTTAGGCATGTCGCAAAACACAAAACTCTGGAAATTGAATCACATACTAGGAACACAATTCTTTCATAATTCCATTATCAATATCTTTCTAATTTTCTCATGATCAAGCTAGGCACAATACCTCAATTATCTCATTTATATCAATATAGACATCACCAATGGCTTTACATAACATCTTTAATGTATACATGCATTACCCAAACATTTTGAGTCATTATCATATCTTGCATATAGTTCATATTACATATAATGCATTTATGACATTATACAAATCATAACATATTACTCATGCACAAACAATGTAGTAAGTAACTTAACACATTTTCCAACCAAAATGTGTTAAGTTCAAATATCATGAAAATATAATCAATTATTCAAAGTTTGTACTTTCCTCTAAAAGCAGCAAAACAAGCTCAAACACCACTTTCAACCTCCTCTTCCAAGATATCCCTCAATACTTGGATTGGGTAACTGAAGTCTCCTCAAAGCCTAAACCAAATGTGATTATAAATAATCACTTAGTAACACACTTATAGGCATATACAAAACCTCTCAACATAAGGATAAGAAACACAAATGAAAAATAAAGAAAAGAACTATCTAGGGCGACATCTACACATGGCACGCTCAACAACACGGGCGTGTCAATGACAGTGCCCTAAACCCAAAACACAGAAGCGTTGACATGCTCAGTGACATGGGCATATCAATGACCATGTCCTAAGCTCTGTATTACAGTAGATAAGACAAGTCCAGAGACATAGGCGTGTCCCTGCCCATGCCAAAACTCCTACAACACAGCAGTTGTGACACGCTCGGTAACATGAGCGTGCCACTGCACGTGTCAATGCTATAACATTACAGAAGTTGTGATATGCTCAGTGACATGGACGTGTCAATTTACATGTCACCAACACTGAAAATAAAACTATGACAAGCCCAAAGACATATTCGTGCCACCGGGCGTGTCAGGCAAAAATCCTGATATCAACACATAATTATCACATCCAAAATTATCTTTCTTTACCCTTTCCAACTCTATTCAAACTCACCCAAATCCATCATTTTACAATAAAATACTTGTATATACATCAAAATAACTCAATTAAAAGCAAAATAAACAATTTACAACCATGACTTCACAACTCAAAAGTTACACAACCCAAAACTCTTATTTTCTTCACCAAACTTAAACATTTCTTTAATCCAACCCTAATTTCATAGTTAACTACTCAAAAGAACTTCATACATACCAATATCAATCATTAACACATACTACACCAAACATCCAATTCACACATATACAAACTTTCATAGAAAATCAAAGAAACTAGTTGAAAACTTACCAAATATAGAGAAAATCCCCAAAACTCCAACTTAAATACTTGAAATCCTTCAATAACTTGAGCTTGCAAGAAGCAAATTCCTTCTTTCCTTTAATGGAGATAGCTGGCTTTCAATGGAGAAAGAAGAAGAAGAAGATGATCTCAACTCATCTCTATCCAACTAATCCTCTTTTAACCACACAAATTTCCCACTCTCAATCTCCACCAAGTAAAATATATAAATATATATATTACTTAATTAATATAAAAAAAATCATCTTCCACTAACTACACAATTAATTTTTAATAATTTAAAATAACTTTTGACCAATTTAAAATATTGATTTGTTTATATTATGTATATATATATATATCATATACACATTTTATTTTTTCACTTAAATATATATAAATATTTAAGTTATTTATTTAATTTTCAAAATTAAAATTTTCAAAATTTTGGAATAATACATGAAGGATCTCCGGTCATAGCTAGATGGTTATTTTAAATTACAAGGCACTCAATGATAGGGAGTGGTACACACATTAGCTATCAAAGAGAGTGAATAATATAAAAATATTTTCTGAAAGCCCTAAAATTTCATATTCAACTATCCAATTTTAAAAGGTCATATCTTGATCAATTTAACTCCGATTTTTACAAATAATATACCAAATTGAAGCTCTACATGTCTAATTTCACGTAAAATCATAAAGACACATATACAAAGGCAATTAGTAAGTGTTTTTCATGCATAAATATGCCTATTTGAGTTGATTACCAAAGTTCACAAATAATTCACAAAACAATATTTTTAAATAACTAATCAACCTAACTATTCATTAAAACTGAAGCACAAACAACTAAGTTCTTATACCAATGTTGAAAAAAATAGATCCAAATAAGTAGAGGTTCAGATCTTACCTCTGACGATGTCCGCAGAAGATTAACCTTGTGTTTGTACTACAAGTCTTGAAGAACAACTCATTTTCCATAGTCTAAAAATCAAATCTAAACCTCTCAATCTTATAGTTTTGGAGTAAGGAGTTGTGGGAGAGAAAAACCCTAGTAGCCAACCTTTTTGAGCTTGCAAATGCTTATGTATTTATGGTAGCAGAATCCTTCTCCTAGAAGGATTTCTGTTTTGATTTTAGAGATAAAATTAAACTCTTTTGGTATTCTAATTATCCAAGATTATTATCTTCTAACAAATATCTTAATATTATCTTAATAATATTAATTAAATAAATATTATAATTAAATAATATTTATCAACATATTGGTTCATGGATCTATTCACCCGTCATGGGCGGACCTGACACAAAACCAACATTTTCAATTTTTTCTTATTCCCTTGATTGATTGGATATGAGTTCAAATCAATTTGGTTGAAGGGTCTCTTTCCCTGATTTTCTTTATCTTCCATTTTTCTTTTTGTATGTGAAGAATATCAATTTTTTTTGTCATGTTATTTAGAATAGAAATGGAGGAAAAGTAATTTATTATATATATATTCCATATATAAAAGGAGAGTAGTATTCCATAAAATTAAGCTAAGTATCACAATAATGAATTTCCATTTGGATTAATTTAAGACAACACTTAAATATCAATTAACAAGAGCTCTTATTAAAACCCATGAATCATTCAAAAAAATTAATTTATAACAAAATAAAATTGTGTTGATATTTTTTTCTATAGAATTTTTTTTAAATGTATTTGTGCTTATTTAAAATATGATATGATTTAAAATAAATAATAATTCATAATAATTTAATGGAAAATATATCTAATAATATCTCAAATTAAATTGCAAAAAAAGTTCTTTATATATTACATTTGCATATTCATTTGTAATTTGTCTGTCATAATCATAAATTAAAATCTTCAACCTCTTTTTACTTCCTGCTCTTGAAAGAGCAACATAAAGTTATCCATATGTAAACACATCTCTTTAAAAAAAAAAACCTTACATGAGATAATGATTGGTCTTTACATTTATTAATGATCATGGCAAAAAATAATGTGATTCAAAATTGCCTTTGTTGAATTTAAAAGATACTTTTGCATCAGATGGAGTTAATGTCATTTTTGGAATGAACATTTTTGTCCAGCCATAGTTTCAATAAAGCCTTTACTTTAATAACCCGATTCCCGAGTCTTGTGATAATCAATCTTCTAATATTACATAACCCTGATGATTGATCAATATTTCTTGCCAACATTAGAGGAACACTATTCAATGTGATAAAGTGATTTGGAACTCCAAAACATTTAATACTGATTAAGAATTCTGGTGTCTGTACATGTTCTAAAAACCCAAGGGCATTATTAGATATACAAACTATATCATAACTCAAATATAATTTCTCATGACTATGATTAAGTGAAACCATACACTGATTGATTTATTCTACCATGTCAAGAGCAGAAGCAAGAATCACTCTATGCAAGAGATAATTCACATCACTAGAATGACTAAAGAAATCAAGTTATATATTTAATCATTAATGCATATTTCTGGTTGTTTATTCAATTTTGAGTGTGGGTTTGCCAAATATTACATTTTTGAGATATTGTGATAAGATGCAGAGAATATAATACTATTAACATGAGAATATTGTAATGTTTGTTGTTTCATTATTATTATTATTTAAATAAGAATAAGAAATCTTTTTTTATTTAATTGTTATCCTTTTAATAAATTTAGCATGAAGCTTAAAACATAATTAGTTTCTACTAATTGATTATTTTTTATCTAATCATAATTTAAATTTAAAAATTTTAAAGAATTTAAATAGAATAAAAAATCCCTTTTTTGTCTAATTATTATCCTTTTAATAAATTTAGCGTGATGCTTAAAATACAATCAGTTTCTACTAATTGATTTTTTTTATCTAATCATAATTTAAATTTAAAATTTTAAAAGAATTTACATAAGAATCTAATCATATCATTATCATCTTTCAAAATAAAATATTATTAAAAAGTCAAAGACAAAAAATAAGGCCATAAAAATAATTTTGAAAATTATTATTGTGTCATTTGTCATCACTTTAGGTTAAATTACCAAAAAGAAAAAAAAGTAAAAATAAAAATCCCTGACCCAACCATAAAATTTCAACCACAGAAATTGATGGCTTCACATATTAATTTCATCAGCAAGGTGAAATAAACCAAGATACAACAAAATTTAAAAGTGTACCTAATTCGATTGTGGCAAGTTCCAGAATGTAATAATCAAAATAATGCATTCTCTCTTGAGATAGTACTACAAGATGAAAATGTATTTTTTGGTGTTTTTAATTTTTAATAAATTTTTTATGTGATTTTAATATATACATGAAAGGGTTGTTTATTTAATTTCTAAATGATTATTTTTCTAAATGATTTAATATAGTGAACTGGAATAAAGTATACAAGTAGTACAAGTAGCAACTTTTTAAGATTTCAAATATTTGTAATATTGATTTACCCACAAACTTATTATGGAATTCTACCCAGTGAAGCCGCAAGGAATTTAGGAGTGCACTTAGTGTTTCCATCATTAGTAATACGCCAACAGTCACAAATTCAAAAAAAATTATGCCAATAATAAGAATAATGATTTTGTTGAACTTATAGACATTCATTATAAAACTAATTATCCAATATTTCAAATTGTTTTTGCTACAACAAAAATAATTATTTTTTGCTTGGTCCGCAAACCTTGAAACTATAAGTAGTAAATAAATTTGATTTTTAGTTCAAATATTATATTTTGGTTTTGAGTTAGATTTGCATTTTTGAAGACATATTAATTAAAATACTTGTGGTTCTTTTATTTTTATTGGAGGTGATAAATTAACAAGAGCTTAATATATTTATTTTTTATTGATGGAAATAATTCATTCAATGGGATTAGAGTTTACAAAATTTGAAAAAAAATGTAAACTCGAATTCTAATTATTTTTAAGATTTACAATTGTTTTTAAAATTAAAATCTTGATCTTATTTTCTAAATAGAAATTGAATTTGATATATAACTTAAAATTATTAATGAAATAACAAATATTATAATATTCTCAAGTTAATAATATTATATTCTTTGCATCTTATCACAATATCTCAAAAATGTCATATTTGGCAAAAGTCAAAGTCAAAATTGAATAAACAACCAGAAATGTGGATTAATGATTAAATACATATCTTGATTTCTTTAGTCATTTCAATGATGTGAATTATCTCCAGCATAGAATATTTTCGCACCTCCTCTCGATATGGTGGAATCAATCAATCAGTATATGGTTTCACTCAATCATAGTTCTGAGAAATTATATTTGAGCTCTGATATAGTTTATATGTCTAAGAATACCTTTGGGTCTTTTAAACATGTACATACACCAGAATTCTTAAACATTTTTAAATGCTCTAGAGTTCCAAAACCACTCTATCACATTAAATGTTGGTTTTCTTATAATGTTGCTGAGAAATATAGATAAATCATCAGGATTATGTAATGTCACAAGATTAATTATCACGAGAATTGGAAATTGGGTTATTGAAGCAAAGGTTTTATCTGAAATTATGGCTGGAGAAAAAATGTTCATCCCAAGAATGACATTAACTCTATCTAATACAAAAATACCTTTTAAATTTTAACAAAGGCAATTTTTACTCACATTAATTATCTTTTGCCATGACCATTACTAAAAGTCAAGGTTATCCATTATCTCATGTGGGATTATTTTTAAAGAGATATGTGTTTATACATGGGCAACTTTATGTTGTTCTTTCAAGAGTGACAAGTAAAAATGGGTTGAAGATTTTAATTTATGATTATGATGGATAAATTACAAATGAAACTACAAATATAGTGTATAAATAAGTTTTTCACAATTTAATTTAAAATATTATTAGATATATTTTTCATTAAATTATTATGAATTATTATTCATTTTAAATCATATCTTATTTTAAATAAGCTCAAATACATATAAATAAAATTCTATAGAAAAATATCAATACAATTTTATTTTGTTATAAATTAATTATTTTTAATATTGCCTCGTGCATCGCTTAGGTTTTAATACTAGTATATATATAGGTAATCTTTTTGTTTTTTAGAAAAAAAACTACCCCCATTCTCTAAAAGGTGCCTTCATTCCTGCAACCATGATAGACCATGATAGAGATAAATTGCAGAAAAACAACTGAATTCTTGCCAATTGTTGGAAGTTCAAATCAAAAATTGATTTGAAGATTAAAGAAGATTGGAAGTTGGAACTTCTAATCTTAAGCTATTGCACCATCAAGAACCAAGGTGTAAATAAAATAAATGTTGAAATTAACGAGTTTTATCTCCGTTCATTTCTACATATGGGTACCTCTCAATTAATATGAATGTCTAAAAGTCACATCTTTGGCTACATCAAAGATGTAACTAATGGAATCCTAGCACATGCCATAAACACAAGAGGCTTAAATGATATGCTAGTGGACTTACTTTAGTGAGAAAAATTGTAAGCACTTCTATTAAATGTGTAACCCATGAATTTAATAATATTTCCTCACTTGATTCGTACATTTTCTCGCATGTCCAAATTTCACTGGTGGATAATTTAATAACCATTATACTTAAAATTAAAGAAATAAACTACATGAATCATAATAGAAAGTCCCCTAGAAACCTAGTTTTACATTCCATATCACAATAAAATATCTTTCTCTAATAATAAGTCTATATCTTGTATTTTTAATTATATAAATATACTAGGAAAAACCCTCGCTGCAATTTAGATTTTTTATTAATTAAATTACGATGTCTATGATAGAAAAAATTTAGACCCTAGAATCATACACAAAATTAAAATCACATAATCAAGTAATTGACTTACAAGTTTTATTGTTCGGTTTTATAATTGTCACCTTTAATGAGATTTTCAAATCAATCAATCACGCATAGTTATCCATAGAATAGTTATAATCTTCCTCTCTATGTCTATTAATTCTTAATGGGTAGAATAATATGTTGCCATAGCTTAGAGAGAGAGGACACAACCTTCATATTTATACTCATTAGGGCACTCCTATAATAACTTGAATAGGATTAGACCATGTTGTCCCAAGATGGCAACCAAGAGAGGGGGGTGAATTGGTTTTCTTGAGAAATTATGGCAAATAGAAACAAAGAATTCAAAACTCAACAACAAGAAATGTAGAAGAAATAAATGGTTGAGTAATGAGTAGAAGAAAGAACACACAAGATTTATAGTAGTTTGGATTTACTCCAATCCTACATCCACTTCCTTAACAACTTGTTAAGGTTCCACTAACTTTGAGTTTTCTTCTTATAAGCTTAACTCTAACTTTACAATTGGTTTGAGATCATATACCTCACAACCTTTACAAGAGTTTTTCCCAGGTTCACTCTTACAACCTAAGTGTTTCAAAGCTCACACTCAAACTTTTACAATGGTGTTTTTAATGTTCATACCCAACACTTATTACAATTCAAATGTTAATTGTAGTAATAAAAGAAAATATGGTGCTTGGCTATTAAATTATGGATTCCCCTTTTTTAACTGAATAATAATGTGTGAATTTATAGCCAATGTGGTCAACTAGCCGTTATAGATAGTGAGAAATAAGTCTTTGTAGTTTAGACCTTGTGTTAATAGATTGTTTGAAGCAGTTAGTGGTCGTCCTTGATACTAGGACGGTCGCACCAACGTCTCACGCGGTCGCCCTTAGATAAGAGATGGTTACTACATTCAAATTTGCTTCAACGGTCGAATTTAAGTGCTCTACTGCTGGAATCTTACCCATGCTGTGGTTGTCAGGACGGTCATGCATAAGCTAGGTGCAGTTGCCCTTTTTGAATATTAAAGTAGGTTTATAATGGTTATTTCACGTGGAATTCTTTAACTGGGCAAAATAAACTTTCGCCAAAATATGAATGTCGCTGTCGCCCGTGGTGCCAATTAGCGGTCGAATTGAGAGACTCTCATCAACCTTCTGGACACACTTAAGGACGCGAGCGCTACTGTCAATTTGAGTTATTTTCTCTTGAATTAGCAGAGCGGTCGTGGATTATTCAAGACGATTGTGAAGACAATAAGCGAGACCGTATCTTCCACCGTGCTTGTCACCGCGAACCTTACTGGAATTTGGATGATTTGGGTTACTCATGTTGCGGTCATCCTTGTTCTTTGGACAGTCGCTCATGTTGATGTGCGGTCGCTACTGGGGTCAATTTTATGACACCGCGATGCCTATTGTGATATGGTTTCATCCTTCAATTCAATGGGATGGTCGTCTCCAGGGTTGTGCGACCTCGTAATGTGCCCTGTATTGACTTATTTGAAACAATCTAATCCTATAAAAGGTTCTTAAAACACATGTTAAATAAGTCATTCAATTTGAGTTGTCAATGATCAAAATTGAGATCATTTGGCTAACAGACCAGACTTATAATACAAAGCACACAAGAATAAAATTACTTAGTCCCATCTTCTTTACATTTAATAATCACCCATTAAAATAGGACATTAATACATTATTTTGAGCTATAACGTTAACCCAAATATATATTTTGATAAAATATAAAATAAAATCAATAAACCCAATAGAAAAATTCTAAAATTCTCCCACTTAGGCATAATTGATTTTATATAATTTATATGAAAATCATTTTATTTACTGAAAAGATTTGGGTCAATAAAGAAAACTTTTATGTGGCCACAATTTTAAAAAACAACATAGTTCAAAACACGCCTAAGTCTAATAGTTTAGTCCTATAAAAAACTAACATTGAACTATGGCAATCATTGTAATAGTTTATTGATAGGCTGCAAATCCAACATGTTTATTACTTTGTTTTTCTGCTTAATTGATGTTATTCACATTGAAAAGAAGAGCTTTTACTTGGTTTTTATTATTTTGGGCAGGAATGGTGGATTTGCAATAAAGAGGCTTATTTGGAGCTGGATTGGAAGTATTGGAGCAAAAGACATGAAGCTGAATTTTCTTTATGACACATTGGCAGATTGACAGCAGAGGCCTTAGCCTTGCCCACGGCTAACGGCCAGGCAGACCTGAACGGGCTGATTTAATTAAGTGACGGGCCCACGCGATTTAGTTGTATTTGAGGACTTTTAAACCGACTTGTAATAGGATTTAAGTAGTTTTTAGTGGGCCTTTTTGTTATATTAGGTTGGCCCCACCCTTTATTAAGTATTTAAGTTATTTTTAGGGTTTTGGGAGGGGACTTTTTGCCTCTTTTTGAATTATTACGAATTTCAGCTATCTTTTACAGAATTTATGTTTTCTTCCATAGCCATGTGTGGCTAAAAATCTTTATTTCAGTCAAGGATTAATTCAAGGTTGAAGTTCTTAAGATTGTGAGGTTTGATTGTGCCTAATTATTCTTTTTGATTCTTTTGCATTCATACTTTTACTGTGGCTTATTGGGAAAATCCATCCTTAATATATTTTTATTAGTTGATTGATCTGGCCAATTGATTAATTGATAGGATACATATAGCTAATCAATGAGATTAAATCCATAATTGTTTATTCGAGTTGATACAAGTGGCGATTGGTATAATTTGATTGGGTAGAATCTTTTGGGTTAAATCAAGTAATTGTATGATCTAATCTAAATAAATCTCGCTAGTAGGTTTGTTGGTTAGGGCAAGGTCTTTCTAGTGTTCATTGCAATCAATAAATTAAATCCTGTCGCTAGTATTAGGGTTGTTTATTGGTTAGGGGTTATTCATAGCGCTATGTCTTGCTTAACCTATTCAGAACGGAAAGATTGGTCGGAGACGCTAGCTTGAAGGCTATAACTTGTCTGTGAATATGAATTAAAAAGATTATTTTTAGCCCGTGATCAATCCGTGAGAACTTCATACCGCGAATCGTCCTTGACTGAGTTCACTTCCATTGATTTTAAGTTTTAATTATTTTTCTGCTGTTTTAATTTATTTCTTAATTAATCTTGCTATTTAATTTCGTCCCGTTTTACCTAAGCTATTTCCCCCATTTTATTTTTAATTTTCACTCACAGCAGGTAGCACGTCTGGTTAGCCTTGGGCAAGGCTAGTCCCTTGGGTTCGACCCTTCTCACCCTATTTACAAGTTTTCTTTTGTAGGAAGAGCAGGTTTATTATTTTTGGTGGATTCGACACCCATCAAATTTTGGCGCCGCTGCCGGGGACTAGTTTACATTACTGTTATTGCTTCTTTGAATGACCAGATCTGAAAATTTGCAATTGGAATTTGATCCTGAGATAGAAAAGATAGCCCGTACATTGACGAAGGAAACCAAGCTACGAAAAAGGGCTGCAACTGCTTCTACAGCTGATCCAGAAATTATAATTACTGATTTAGTTGAATCTTCAACTGAATTTGATCCTGAATTAGAAGAAACTTCAATAGAATCTGAAAGAGAGGAACAGATGGCTGATAATCGGACTGTTAGAGAGCTACAGGCAGCCCCTGTGGACCAGCAGCCCCTGTGTATTGCTTTTCCAAACTTGGATGCACCATTTGAGTTGAAATCTGGTTTGATTCACCAGCTCCCCACTTTCCATGGGATGAAGACTGAAAACCCACACAACTTTTTGAAAGAATTCCATGGTGTGTGCTCAAGCATGAAGCCACAAGGTGTGGCGGAAGAGCAAATTAAGTTGAAAGCATTTCCGTTTTCACTTAAAGACGCTGCTAAAGAATGGTTGCTTAACCTACCACCGGGTTCCATAACGACATGGCCTGCTATGGCTCATGCATTCTTAGATAAGTATTTTCCCGCCTCTAGAGCAGCCACCATTCGTAGGGAGATTAGTGGGATCAAACAAAAAGATATAGAAAGTCTTCATGATTACTGGGAGAGATTCAAGAGGTTGTGTGCAAATTGCCCACAACATGGGATGTCCGAACAATCACTTCTCCAATATTTTTATGAAGGGATGCTGGATATAGAAAGGAAAATGGTCGATGCTGCAAGTGGGGGAGCTCTTGTTAACAAAACTCCAGCCCAAGCAAGAGAGATCATATCAACCATGGCTGCAAACACACAACAATTTGGACAAGTTGAAGAGCCATCACGCAAGCTCTATCAGGTAAGTAATTCTTCCGTTGAAGCTAAACTTAATGAGCTAACTTCTGTGATTAAAAATTTTACTGCAGGACTTAATAGTCATAAAAGAGCGTGTGAAGCATGCACTTCTTATGAACACCCAACCGATGCATGTCCATCTTGGCAAGAGGGTCAAGAGCAAGTCAACGCTATTGGAGGTTTTTCCGGGCAGCCTTAAAGATCCAACTTTCCCATCTCCAACACTTTTGATGATAATTGGAGGAGGCACCCAAATCTTAACTATGGGAATAGGCAGCAGAATTTTCAGCAAGCTAGGCCACCTCCTCAACAATCTTCCAACTCAAACATGTCTTTGGAAGACATAGTTAGATCACTTGCCACTACCCAACAAGCATTCCAGCAAAACATGCAAGAGTTTCAAAGCGAAACAAAGAAGAGCATCCAAAATATGGAGAGCCAAATCAGCCAGCTAGCCTCCTCCGTGAGCAGATTGGAAACGCAAGGGAAGCTTCCCTCTCAAACTATTGTCAATCCGAGGGAGAACGTAAGTGCCATCACTTTACGTAGTGGAAAAGAGCTAAATACAACAGCAGCTCCAAAGAAAAACAGTAGCAGGCCCAAGGAAGAAGATGAAAAAGAGGTTGAGATTTTTAAGGATGAGCCTACCAAGCAAGTGCAAGGATGGATGTCTGAACCAATTGTCATTCCACCTCCTTTTCCTGAGCGGTTGAAGCAATGCAAGAAGGAACAAGAAGAGAAAGATATCTTTGAAGTCTTTCGCAAGGTCGAGGTAAATATTCCCTTACTTGACTTAATTAAGCAAATACCTCGTTATGCAAAATTTTTGAAGGAATTCTGCACAAGTAAGCGAAAGCAAGCTAGTGATGAGAAGGTAAGTGTGGGGGAGAATATCTCTGCTATTTTACAAAGAAAGCTTCCCTCGAAGTGCAAGGACGAAGGTATGTTTTCTATCCCATGTAGAATAGGCAATGTGCAATTTAAGAAAGCTATGTGTGATTTAGGTGCTTCAATTAATGTTATGCCATTGTCTACTTTTTCTTCTTTAAATGTGGGTGAGTTAAAGAAAACTAGCATTTGTATTGAATTGGCAGACAAGTCCGTTATCTACCCGGAAGGGGTGTTAGAAGATGTGTTAGTTAAAGTAGATGGTCTTATCTTTCCTGTTGATTTCTATGTTATTGATATGAAGGATCCTAAATCCTCAAATTCTTCTGAAATCATTTTAGGGAGACCATTTCTTAGGACAGCTAGGACTAAAATTGATGTTTTTGATGGTATTCTTACCATGGAGCTGGACGGTGAAGTTGTCAAATTTAATATGTATAGTGAAGTTAAGGATGTTAGTGTTGTGTCAAATGTGAATGCTATATCTAATGTTGAGTCTGGTATTGAAAACTCTTCTCAATTGAATGATAAAAGTGAGTTAAATGTGGTTTCTTGCAATAATTCTGATATTGATTGTACTAATAAGTTTAAAGAAAAAGTTTGTTTGATGAGAAGTTGCAGGTTGAGAATGAGAAGAAGGCAATGAAATTGAGTTTGAGGCGATTGCCGAATCGCTTAAAATATTTGTTTATTGATGATGAAGACCCAATTGCTTTGATAGTGCCCAAAGGATTAAGTAGTGGGCAAGGAAAGAGGTTAATTCAGGTGTGCAATGAGTACAAAGATGCGTGTAGAAAGGCAGGACATGCTGCCTATGGAACCTGGATGGAGCTCGGTTGAAGAATTGGAACGTCTAGCCTAAGACGTTAAATGAGGGCGCTTTCTGGGAGGCAACCCAAGCCTAATAAATTATATATATATATATATATTCTTTTTATTTGAATTTTCTGCACTTGTTTTTATTTTTCTTAAAAAAATTATTAAAATTAAAAAAAAAAAGATTAGTGTCATCTTCTTCCTTGGTAACATGTTTTGTTTTGCTGGAAAGTCTTGTGTGAGGGTTGAGGTTTAAATTTGTCTTTAATGGTTAATGAATTTTATTGGTGGTAAAAAAAAAAAAATTTTGCCATGAACAGTGTCATCTTCTTCCTAGTAGAGTTCTGAAAATTTTGAGTAAGGTGGGGGGGGGGGTTAAAAGTTGGTCTTTAATGGTGGTTTTATGTTACTGACAGTAAACTTCTTACTCACGTGTTTACAATGCTTCAAAGAAGTAGGAATTTTTATTTTATTTCTTTATTTTTTTTAACCATCAGCTTTGTTCTCTTTTAACTTATGCTCCTAATATTTTTTTTTTATTTTGCAGCTCAGTAACAGCTAAATAACCCCACCCACCTCACTCTCTCTCAAGTCAAGATAGCTCTCCACCTAGGGTTCACGGTTCCCTCTTCACCGCTGCCCATTGCTCAACCCTTTTCTCTCAAGACCACGACCAGCCACCATCCAGCAACCCCTCAATCGAAAAACCCAGCAGCCTCACCAATTTCGAAAATCCAGCAGCCTCTTTTTCCCTTTCAATTTTCGAAAACCCAGCATCTCTATCTCTCTCTCTATCCGAAAAATCCAGCAAGCTCTCACTTTCACCAGCCACCCACCACCAACGAATCGGAATACCACTACCCTCAACCAGAAATCGCAAACCAGAAATTGCAAACCAGAAATTGCAAACCAGAAATTGCAAACCAGAAATCGCAAACCAGAAATTGCAAACCAGAAATTGCAAACCAGAAATTTCAAACCAGAAAGCGCAACCAGAAATCGCAACCAGAAATCGTGGCACTCCCTCTTGCTCGAATCAACAGCACTGCTGAACCGAAAAAAAAAAGGAAGAAAAAAATTCCAGACCTCCCTCGTCCTGCGTTTCAGGTGAGTTTCTAATTTTTTTTTCTAGTCACTCTTCCATGGGTATTCTGAAATCTGAGTTTTGATTTCCTTAATGAGCAAATTGAATGTGTTTGGAGGCCAAACTGTTGACATTTTTATTGAATATTGAGATTAGTTGCTATGGATGAGCTGAATATTGTGAATTTTTGGATGCTGACACTGTGTTAGAATAAGATTTGATGATTACAGTTAGTTCACTTTTGGTTTGCCGTAATGAGAATCAATTGAATGAATATTATAATGTTTATTGCTGGTATTGAGCAACAATGATGAGTTTGGTTTGATTTGAGGTAGAAATTCTGCATTCAAAGACACTTTATAATTATCTCATGCTTGGTTGTTTTAAACTTGGAACTTAGTTGATATTGCATTGTGAAGTTCGATTGTTCTCATCTTTATCTAGTCGCTGCTGTACCTTGAAATTCAGATTGGTTCCACTGAGAGTTTTTGCTGAACGTGGAGCTTACTTATCGTTGCACCTGTTTGTGCTTGTTCGTTGTTTGCTTTGGTTGCATTTTGCACTTAACTCTTGCAGGTAATCACTTCAGTAATTCTGCAATATGGCTAGAACCAAAATTGCCCAAACCACCATTCATTAGCCATTGCAGAACAGCAGCCAACACTTTGATCCAGGTTCTGTTATTTAATTTTGAGCCTATTTGTGCTGCTGAATTGATTTCCTCTCTGCTGAGATTTCATTTTGTGCAGGTTTTTCAAGTGATTTGATAATGATCATTTCTACACTAATTTGTTCAAAATAAGTTGCTTGCCACTTGTTTGCTTTGGCTTGTGTTTGGTGCTCAAATGTTTTGCAGGTAGTGATTTTGTTTAATGGATTGGTTCACAACCAACTCCTCACTGAGGTTTAACAAGCAATTTTTCGGCAATAACAGGGCAGTATCTACTACTCTCATTTTTCTTTAATTTGTTTGCTTGAGACCCTCCATTTGTGTTTAATTGTGATTTGTCCACATTGAGGACAATGTGTGAAATAAGTGTGGGGAGGGATTTGATATGAGAATGTTTTTGCTGCAATTTTTGGGACTGATTTATGTGATTGAGCAGCTGAAATTTTGATGTATTTTTGCTGAATTTTTATGCTTAATGTGATTAATATACTGCTGCCATTATTTTGTTCTTTAGTTATGCTCCGTTTTGGTCAAATATGAATGGCATTTGATTAATTTTTCATGTGTTTTTGCTGCTGCCATATGCTTAATTTCAACTAAAACTTGTCTGTTCATGTTTAATGAGTTAGAAGTTAAGACACTTGTCCCATGATATTTTTGAGTAAAATTTGTGTTTGGTTGATACTATATGCTGATTTTGGGATTTACTCAATGGGTTTACTGTGTCCTTGAATATGATTGAAACTTTTAGGAAATTCTAGAGAGGAGTAATTTGCCTTTGTAACCTAGTTGAACACATATGGAAACCTTGAATGACAAGACTAGTGAGCGAGAATTCTAACTTGAGATTGACCATCACTACACTTGTGAATCTTGATTGCAAGCTGTTACACTTTGAATTCTAATAGTTTCATATTGCAAAACTTAGTTTCTTTCGATAAGTGTTTTTTAGAGCAATTTCCAAAGCCAAAATTTAGGATAGCTTCCGAACACTAGAACTCTTTTCTACACTCCCTTGTGGCGAAATCCTAGGCGAGTGTCAACTTTAGAGATGATCGAGGCGTTCTTTTGGTCGATTCATTAATCCTTTTATATTTTTCCCACCTTTACGTTACCGTTCTTTTCACCCCTTCTAGCCTACGAAGTATGCTAAATGCGTACTCTAAAATCTTTTCATAGCCCACAATATAACCATATACACTAAAAAGCCCTTTGCCTACCACCCTTGAACAAGAAAATGGTCTTTTTAGTCGTTCTTGAGCATGCACGTGTATGTTATTAAGAATTGGCGCAAATGCATTTTTGCTTAATGTCATTGACTTTATCTAGTTTGTGGGAATAAATAGTCCTTTTGACTTGTGTGTTTTAATTTTTATGGGTTTTGAGATGGTTGTAAATAGTCATGTGATATTTTAGCTTCCATAAAAAAAAACAAAAAAGAAAAAAAAAACAAAAAACAGAATGTGAAAAAAAAAGAAAAAGAGAAAAATGAAAAAAAAATATCAGAAAAAGAAAAAGAAATGTATTCAATTTCAGTTTTAGTTTTTCTCTAGTTTAATCTTTTCTCTGGTTTAAGTCGCATTTGTCGCCATTAGTTAGTTTGTGCATTGTTCTTTTGAAATTAATTGTAAAAGACTTATTTTCTTGTTATTCTTAGCCTTACATTATCCTATCTTTTGTAACCATCACCTAGCCTAACCCATATAAAGACCTAATGATCTTTGGTTGCGACTTGACCTACATTAGTGGAGAGGGAGTTTAGAGGGGAGCCTATGGTTGTTCTTTAATTCTGTTTTAATGAAGCTATGAAAATGTTTTTATATGTTTTGTTACTTGCTCGATAAAACACTTGTTGATTCAAACTTCGAATGTGTGTGTGCGTGTTTTAAGAATTCTTAGTGTAACCTTTTTCAACTGAGTTCATAATGATGGAATGATGTTGATGGTTGGATTCTTAATTGCGATGTTGAGTTGTTTGGGGAACATGTGTGTGTTTGATTGGGTTCTTGGGTGAAGTATGTGGTCTCCTTATAGATTTGATTTTGAGTTTTGAGTCATGCTTGAGGACAAGCATGGGATAAGTGTGGGGATATTTGATAGGCTGCAAATCCAACATGTTTATTACTTTGTTTTTCTGCTTAATTGATGTTATTCACATTGAAAAGAAGAGCTTTTACTTGGTTTTTATTATTTTGGGCAGGAATGGTGGATTTGCAATAAAGAGGCTTATTTGGAGCTGGATTGGAAGTATTGGAGCAAAAGACATGAAGCTGAATTTTCTTTATGACACATTGGCAGATTGACAGCAGAGGCCTTAGCCTTGCCCAAGGCTAACGGCCAGGCAGACCTGAACGGGCTGATTTAATTAAGTGACGGGCCCACGCGATTTAGTTGTATTTGAGGACTTTTAAACCGACTTGTAATAGGATTTAAGTAGTTTTTAGTGGGCCTTTTTGTTATATTAGGTTGGCCCCACCCTTTATTAAGTATTTAAGTTATTTTTAGGGTTTTGGGAGGGGACTTTTTGCCTCTTCTTGGATTATTACGAATTTCAGCTATCTTTTACAGAATTTATGTTTTCTTCCATAGCCATGTGTGGCTAAAAATCTTTATTTCAGTCAAGGATTAATTCAATGTTGAAGTTCTTAAGATTGTGAGGTTTGATTGTGCCTAATTATTCTTTTTGATTCTTTTGTATTCATACTTTTACTGTGGCTTATTGGGAAAATCCATCCTTAATGTATTTTTATTAGTTGATTGATCTGGCCAATTGATTAATTGATAGGATACATATAGCTAATCAATGAGATTAAATCCGTAATTGTTTATTCAAGTTGATACAAGTGGCGATTGGTATAATTTGATTGGGTAGAATCTTTTGGGTTAAATCAAGTAATTGTATGATCTAATCTAAATGAATCTCGCTAGTAGGTTTGTTGGTTAGGGCAAGGTCTTTCTAGTGTTCATTGCAATCAATAAATTAAATCCTGTCGCTAGTATTAGGGTTGTTTATTGGTTAGGGGTTATTCATAGCGCTATGTCTTGCTTAACCTATTCAGAACGGAAAGATTGGTCGGAGACGCTAGCTTGAAGGCTATAACTTGTCTGTGAATATGAATTAAAAAGATTCTTTTTAGCCCGTGATCAATCCGTGAGAACTTCATATCGCGAATCGTCCTTGACTGAGTTCACTTCCATTGATTTTAAGTTTTAATTATTTTTCTGCTGTTTTAATTTATTTCTTAATTAATCTTGCTATTTAATTTTGTCCCTTTTTACCTAAGCTATTTCCCCCATTTTATTTTTAATTTTCACTCACAGCAGGTAGCACGTCTGGTTAGCCTTGGGCAAGGCTAGTCCCTTGGGTTCGACCCTTCTCACCCTATTTACAAGTTTTCTTTTGTAGGAAGAGCAGGTTTATTATTTTTGGTGGATTCGACACCCATCATTTATATATACTTGACCATCCATAATTACAAATGTTAATTGATTTATTAACATGAACTATTAATGTGTTTTAGCCTGGGATGCATATTAGCACCTGATATGTGATTGAATGTACCGGTTTCATCTTTGTCCTGCTTTTAGTCTCTCCCGAGACACCATTTATGCTTCACTAAGAAGCTTTTAGATTGACAAACTATCACGCTTAAGAATATCTTATGATTTTTGCATGCAATACTTATAAATTTGCTTCATGCAAAACAACAATAAAAGACAATGATGATCATCTATATATAAATACCAGCTTAAACATATATCATCCAAATTGAGCTAAAAGGAGTTCAAATACATCAGAAAATAAATTTTAGAATGACAAACTATCATGCTTAAGAATATCTTAAGATTTTTGCATGCAATACTCATAAATTTGCTTCATGCAAAACGACAATAAAAGACAATGATGATCAACCATATATAAATAATAGCTCAAACATATGCCATCCAAATTGAGCTAAAAGGAGTTCAAATACATTAGAAAATAAAATTTAAACTCACATTAATAAAAAATATCAAAAGAACCAACTATATTGTCATTCATTTCATGAATCTTAAATGACTTAGGTGCAATTGCTTTAGTCAAAGGGTTAGCTAACATGTTTTTAGTTGAAATGTGATCTACTTCTATCTCTTTATTCTTCACCATCTCTTGAACATAAAGGAACACTATGCAAATACGTTTAGAGCCACTGGAGCCTTTATTATTATTAGAAAAATTTATACTCGCTATACTATCATAATATAACTGCATTGGCTTAGAGATAGAACCAACAATTTTAAACCTAAAAATAAAATTTTTTAACCATATGGAATGAGTTGCAGCACCATAACATGCTACATACTCTGTATGCATAGGAGATGAATCAAAAAGAGACTACTTAATACTCTTCCAAAAAATAGCACCACTTGCCAACATGAAAATATATCCAGAAGTGGATTTCAAGTTATCCAGATGTCCACCAAAATTTGAATGTGAATAACCTACTACTACAAGCTCATCTACTTGCCTAAAAGTAAGCATGAAGTCTCTTGTCTGCTTTAGATAACACATTACTTTCTTTGCACCCAATGATCCTAACAAGGATTAGACATACACCTACTAAGGACAATTACTGTATAAGATATATCAGGTCGTGTGCACACCATTGCATACATCAAGCTATCCACAACCCTATCATATAGCACATTACTCATAGATTGTTTATCAACCTCATTTTCTAGACATTGATCCTTCCTATATTTGTCCCTTTTAGTCATGGGAACATGCAAGGGCTTGCAATTCTCCATATTAAAATGCTTCAATAGTCTATCAATATAAGATCTTTGAGAAAGTTCTAAGATCTTTCAAGATCTATCCCTAAGGATTTTAAGTCCAAAAACAAAAGATGCTTCCCTTAATCTTTCATATCTTAAGTCTTGGACAATAAAGCTTTCGTCTCATGCAGTAATCCTAAATCATTATAAACAAGTAATATATTATCAACATATAAAATAAGGAAAATAAATATCCTCCCACTAGTCTTGAGATATATACATTGATCAATCTTATTCTCTGCAAAACCCAATTTAGTAATGACTTCATCAAATTTTTGGTACCATTGCCTAAAAGCTTGTTTGAGACCATAAATGGACCTTTTTAACTTGCACACTATATGCTCCTGTCCAAGAACTATGAAACCCTCAGGTTGCATCATGTAGACTTCTTCATCTAAATTCCCATTTAAAAAAGCAATTTTCACATCCATTTGATGCAGCACTAAATCAAAATGTGCTACCAATGCCATAATGACTCTAAAAGAGTCCTTATAAGACATAGGAGAAAAAGTTTCATTGTAATCTATTCCTTCCTTTTGAGTAAACTCCTTTGCCGCTACCTTGCCTTAAATCTTTCTATGAGGGTGTTTGGCTTAGCTTATAAAATCTAGTTATAAGCACATGGTGCTTATAAGCTAATATGAGCCTATAAGCATTTAAATTTTAAGTAAATACATTTTTGTTTTGAGTGCTTATAAGTAACTGATAAGCATCTAACATGTTTGGTAAAGAGTAACTTATAAGCACATTTATTTTTTAAATGACTAAAAAGAATATAAAGTTATATTAGTAGGAGCATTTATTAAAATAAATAATGATAATATAGTAAATTACTTGATCAAACTAGATTATAAGCTAAGTGCTTATAAGTACCAAAATAATAAGTTGTGGGGTACTAACTTATTTTTTTTTTTAACTTATAAGGTGAGTTTATAAGCTAATAAAATTATATAAACAAATACGTTAGCTTAAATTTAAATCTTATAAACTAGTTTGATTAACTTATAAGCTAAGACAAACACCCTCTATGTTACCATTTGAATCCCTCTTGATTTCAAGTACCCATTTAGAACCAATAGATTTAAAACCATTTCGCAATTCTACAAGTTTCCATACCCCATTATATGACATTGAGCACATCTTATCGTCCATAGCTTTTTTCCATGAACTACATTGGCAGCTAAGCATCGCCTCACCATAGGAAATTTGGCCTATCACATGCTCAACATCACAATTAGTTTCCCCCAAATAAACAACATAATCACTAGATATTCTTTGTTTGTTGGATGTCTTAATAGTTGCATCTTCAACTGGTTATGGTTCAGTCTATTCCACTTAAGGATTCTCCACTAGTTGTTCTACTTTTTGTTCCCTTAATCTTTGGTTGATAAACTATTTTTTCGTGTACAATTATCATAGGAACGGTAACTTGCTCTTTTGGTGAAAGTAAACCAATATCACTAAAGCTATCTTCATCATAAATATCAAACTCCAAGAATTTAACATTAATGGACTCAACAATTTTTGTACCATGATTAGGAAAATAAAATTTATACCCTTTAGACCATTATGGATAGCCTATGAAGAAGCAATGAGAGGTTTTTGGGTCATTTTTTCTCTCCAAAGGATTATAGATCTTAACTTCTGCAGGACAACCACAAACATGAAAATGGTTAAGATTGCGTTTTCTTCCAGTCCATAATTCAAAAGAAGTTTTATGAATATAAAAAAAATGGCAGCCTTACGGGCTTCAACCCAAAGGTGCTAAGGAAAATTACTTTTAGCCATCATGGATCCAACCATGTCCATAAGACTATGACTTTGTCTCTCTGCTATAACATTTTATTCAGGGGTACCCAACATCATATATTGGGCAATAATCCTATGCTTTTGTAAGTACTTAGCAAATGGTCCCATATGCTAGCCTTTTCCATCATTTTTGTCATAGTACTTGCCACCATGATCAAACCTTACAATCTTAATGCTTTTGCCTAATTGGTGTTCAACCTCAGTTTTAAAAATTTTAAACACATCAAGGGCCTTTGATTTTTCTTTAACGCAGAATAAATATGCATGATGAGAAAAATCACCAATGAAAGATATAAAATAAGATTATCTAGTGAAACAAGGTTATAAAGGACCATTGATGTCGGTATGAATGACTTCTAAAAGATTTTAACTATGAGTGAAACCTTTCTTTTTCATCTTAGTAAGCCTACCTTTAAATTAATTAATATAGATTTCAATATTTGTTTTATCAATGAGGGGAAAATTATCATCTTTACTAGTCTTTCAATTATTTCTTTAGAAATGTGTCCTAAATGCTTATGCCGCAACATAAAAGATTTTTCTTTGGTCAAAGGTCTTTTAACAATTGTTTTTTCTACATGCATGGAAATATTTTTACTTTGAGCAAAAGAAAGCTTATAAAGATCATCTCATAAATAAGTATGCCCAATGATGGAAGAATTAAAAGGCAACCCAATTTTTCCAAAACCAATCTTTAAAATATAACCTTCTTAATAAAGTTTTTTAACAGAAATCAAATTTCATCTCATAGATGATACATAAAGAACATCTTTCAAAACTAAAGTAAAACTAGAATCCAAAACCAAATTGACAAATTCTACTAGTTCAACTTTAACTCTAAGACCATTTCCTACTACCAAACGCTTTCTGATTCAGTTGACTTTCGTTTGTTTATGAACTCTTATAAATGATTACAAGCATGAACAAATGCACCAGTATCAATCCACCGAGGGACATCAATAGCATGAGATTTTAAACAAAGAAAAGCTAAAGAATTACCTTATTTATTCTTCTTTTCTAAATGATTCTTATATTTTGTGCACTCATATCTCTTGTGGCCCTTCTTTTTGCAAAATCAACAATTTGCTTCTTTCTTCATGTTACTTTTATTATTAAGATTTTTATTTTGACCATTATCTCTATTGGGACCTTTCTTAGAGTACCTATACTTTGATGGTTTATAGATCCTTTCATAGTTATGGGTACAAGGAAAAGGTTGAGTGACTACAAAAGATTTCATAACCTTACCCGCCTTTTCTTGATGTTGTTTTTCCTTATATTGGGAACATTTAGCTATAAGCTCACTGATAAACCATTTATCTCTCACAACATTACAGGTAGTTTTAAGCTAACTAAATTGATTTGGAGAATGCTAAAGATTTTATGAATAATGAACTCATTAGGTAAGGTTATATTAAGAGCCATAAGCTATTTCTGGTAACCCAACATGATATGGATGTATTTCTCACATGCACCTACCCCATTATACCTCATAGCCATTAACTGTAATATCCCAAAAATGTTAAAATAAATATTAGTTGTTGAGAATTAATTAAAGGATTTAAAAGTGTATATATTTAATTAAGTGAAAAGAAAGGAAAAAGGGAAGTGTGTATATGTTATATATATGTAGATATATACAACATATACAAGTCAACATTTTATAAGGTCAAAAGATATTTTTAATTATTTATATATTTATTAGTGATAGTGGAAGATGACATATTTGGGTTTATTATTATATTAATTAATGCTTGGTGGAGAGTGAATTAAGGAAATGTGTTTGGTTAAAAGAGTAGTGTGTGGTTTGAGTTGTTGTTGACTATCGTCTTCTTCTTCTTCATTCTTCTTTGGGCCAGCCACCACCATCTTCATCAAGGGAGATATTTTTCTTCTTGGTAACTCAAGAAATTGAAGGATTTCAAGTGATAAAGTTGGAATTTTAAGGATTTTCTCCATATTTGGTAAGTCTCCAACTTGTTTCTTTGATTTCTTTTGGAAGTTGTATGAGTTAATTGGGTGTTTGATGTGGTTTGTGTCTATGGTTGATCATGGGTATGTTTGAAGTTCTTTTATCTAGTTTGTTATGAATTTGGGGTTGGATTGAAGAAAAGTGTTAAGTTTGGTGAAAAGAATAAGAGTTTTGGATTGTGTAATTGTTGAGTTGTGAAGTATGGTTGTGAATGTGTATTTTGTGTTTAATTGAGTTGTGTTGATATGTATTCAAGTATTATGTGATACAATAATGGATTTGGTTGAATTTGTATGGAGTGGAAATGGTTAATGAAAGATGATAGTCGGATATGACATTTTTGTGCCGATATCAGGTTTGTTGGCCTAATACGCCCGGTGACACGGCCATGCCTTTGGGCATGTCGATGGTTCTATTTTCAGTGTTGCTGATATGACCAGTGACACGCCCATGTCACTGAGCATGTCACAGCTACTGTGTTGTTGGGGGATTGACACAACCAGTGACACACCCATGTCACTAAGCGTGCCATAGCTACTGTGTTGTTGGGGGATTGACACGTGCAGTGATACACCCATGTTACTAAGCGTGTCAAAGTTTTTGTGTTGTGAGTTTAGGGCTCGGTCATAGACACACCCGTGTTGTTGAGCGTGTCATGTGTAGAGTTTGCCCTAGATAGTTCTCTTCCTTATTTTCTTATGTGTATCACTAAGTAAGTATTTATAATCACCTTTGGAGTAGGTTTGGAAGAGACTTGAGTACCCTCAATCAAGTGTAAAGGGATATCTTGGAAGAGGAGATTGAGAGTGATATTTGTTGCTTTAGAGGTATGTACAAACTTTGAATGATTTCATACATTTAGATGACATCAGGACTTAATATATTTGGTGGGAAAATGAGTTAAGGTATTTAATATATTGTTGATGAATGAGAAATATGTTTTGAAATGCATAATGTGAATTATGTTGAAGTATAAAGGTAATTAAGTAATGTGTTGTAAATGAAAAGAAATGTGGTATAATGTGATGAGATATGTGAAAAATGAAATGTAATGAATTGATATTGATATAAATGAGAAAAGTGAGAAAAAGATGATATAATAAGGCAATGTGCCAAGTTTGATCATGAGAAAAAGAGAAAAGAATTAATAATGGAATCACGAAAGAAATTGATAATGAGAAGTATAAATATATTGTGTGCCTAGTATGTTATTCAATTTTCAGAGTTTTGGCTTTGGTGGCATGCCTGTGAATTGCCTATGGGCTAAACGCTGGGCTGGTGAAAAGACCGGGTCGTAATCCAGGCCCAGCTGATAAATTTTATGTTTTTGGGGTAAAAAGACCGGGTCATAAACCTCAAAAATAAATACTTGAAGCTAGACTGAGTGAAAATACTGGGTCATAAGCTCAGATCTAGTTGGATTATCCATGGATATATTGCCTACGGGCTAGACACAAGGTGTTATTATGGACCAAAGCAGTAACTCTGAAATTTGAATGGCATATTAGATCCTTTTTGAGCCCATGCTTGTCTTTGTTTATATGTGAATTATGAATTGTTAAACAATTGAGTAATTTATCAAGGTATGATGATATAATGTTGTGAGATGTGATATTCTTATGTATGGTGCATTGGCATTGCATTGAATTACATTGTTATCAAAGTTTGTACCACTAACTTTGGCTTAGCGCGATTGTTGTTGTTCTCGCAGGTAACAGGGTAGATCCGGTTGAGCCGGAGAGTTCAGCTAGACCAAGTCAAGTCTAGGCTTGAGACTTTGAGATTAGAATTCCTAGTGGAACATGAAGATCAGAGACAAACTGCCAGCATGTATAAATCTTATATTTTTATACATATTGATTTTGATGTGTATATATATATATGTATATTCCGCTGCTTATTAAAAATGTTTTGGATAAACTTTTGGGTAATGAAGATGCATATATGTTTTAACAAGAAATGTTTCCTCTATTATTTTTATAATTTAAGTGAATTGTTTTAAGTTTATACAGGTTTTACAAATGATGATTTGATTGTTTCTAAATGGTTGTGACATTCTTGTATCCTCTATACGTATATTACATATATGAGTGTATGTAGTGTACGTATATTGGGTATAAGGGTGTTACATTTTTTTGGCATCAGAGCCTAGGTTTGAGGTTCTCAACCTAGGTGGCTTTTAAGATAAGTAAAATGGAAATTTTTAAATATGGTTTTAAAAATTGATACATGCATTGGCACTGGCAGTTTCTGATCTCTGATGTAGCAATTTCTGCTGTATTTGCAGATATAGGTAGTTATGGCATCTCAGTCACGTTAGCCTGTTGAGGGTAGTACTGAGAGCGTAGCTCCTATTGAGGTTAGAGATGGAGCTAGAGTTGAGTTAGCTGGGGGGCATCTTCTCCTGTGCTAGAGAGGCCAGCAGTTGATGAGATTCTGCCGGATTGGGTACAACATATGGTGGAGTTGTTGAGGCAAGCGCCATTTCAGCAGCCGCCACCACTGCAACCACAGCCGCTAGTACCGATGAGGCAATATGATAAGTTGAGAAAGTTTGGAGCTGAGGACTTTATGGGTACTACAAATCCTGCTGTAGCTGAGCAGTGGCTTGATAGAGTCCAGAGAGTATTCATCCAGCTGTAGGCTACTCCAAAAGAAATGTTTAATTATGCTAGATCTTTTTTGCAGAGGGATGCATATGATTGGTGGAAGACGGTTCCACATGCTTTGGATGATCCACAAACCATGACCTATGATTATTTCCTGTGAGAGTTTGAGTAGAAGTATACTCCGAGGGAGTATAAAGATGCAAAGAAGATGGAGTTTTTGAAATTGAGACAGGATAATCGGACAGTGACAGAGTACGAGATTGAGTTTATCTGATTGAGTCATTATGCCGGTGGAATTATTTTAGATGAGATAGACCGGTGTTGGAGATTTGAGGAGGTTTTGCGACCCTCTATCATGTGTATTATCGCAGGCTCCCGGTATCCAGATTTTTCCCAGTTGGTTGCAGCTGCCAGAAGTGTTGAGAAAGCACAGGGTATTGCAGCAACTGCTAGGGATGAGGAGACCAGAGTTAGGAGACCTCAGTTTGAGACAGGATCTTTATCTATGAAGAGAGGCTGAGGAGGTCATTTTCAAAGGTTTAGTAGGAGCCAGAGGCAGTCTGGTAGGTCAGTTCAGCAGCAGCAAAGGCAAAGATCGAGACCTACAGTTTCTATGACTAGTACACTGACTCCAGTGGTTCAAAGGTCTACTCCACCTACATGTGTCCATTGTGGTAGGGAACACGGGAGTGTTTATTGGAAGATAGGTGGACCAGCCGTGTGTTATAGATGTGGGTCGCCAAACCATTTCATCAGAGATTATCCTGAGCTACTAGAGGATAGACAGGCTGATACTGCAGCTTCTCGACCCAGTGTTAGAGGAGGTCGTGGAGGCAGAGGTTCTAGCAGAGGAGGTCGGACATGGTCTGGTCAGAGAGGAGGTTCTACATCTGGAGGCAGTAGACCAGATGAGGCAGGACCATCACAGCGGGTTTATGTGATGCAGAGGCAGCCGGATGCTTCAGCTGTTATTGCTGGTACATTCTTTTTATTTGGTACTTTAGTTCTTGCTTTGATAGATCCTAGATCAACTCATTCATACAGTAGTGCATTTATCTTGCCTGTGACTGAATTGCATTCTGAGTCACTAGGATTTGATATTTTGGTAATAAATCCTTTAGGGCATAGTATTGTAGTTAGCAAAGTACACCGTAATAGTCCATTTGTGGTTCAGGATGAGGAGTTTCTTAGTGATTTGATTGAGATGCCTTTCAAGGAATATGATTTAATTTTGGGCATGGATTGGTTATCTCAGCATGGGGCTGTAGTTGACTGTTAGAAGAAGTGTATTACTCTGAGAACTGGTAATGGTAGAAGTGTTATGGTATCTAGTGAGCAGAGACTTCTTTCATCCATATTTGTTTTAGTTATTTCAGCTAGAAGGATGATTCAGAAAGGATGTGAGGCTTAACTTGCTCATGTTGTAGATACCAGAGTAGTGGGTTCCCAGCTTGACAATATATCCACAGTTGTTGAGTTTCCAGATGTTTTTCCTAAAGAGTTGCCGGGGTTACCCCCTGAGAGAGAAGTGGAGTTTGGTATCAATTTGTTGCTTGGTACCACTCCCATCTCTGTTACTCCTTATAGAATGGCACCTGCTAAGTTAAGAGAGTTGAAGGTGCAGTTGCATGAATTGTTGGACAAAGGGTTTGTTTTCCCTAGTGTGTCTCTGTGGGGAGCGCCCGTTTTATTTGTAAAGAAGAAGGATGATACTTTGAGATTATGCATTGATTATCGGTAGTTGAATAAAGTGACCATCAAGAACAAGTATCCTTTGCCCCAGATAGATGATCTCTTTGATCATTTGAAAGGAGTAGCAATATTTTCTAAGATTGATTTGAGATCGGGGTACCCAAGACAACTTTCCGCATAAGGTATGGGCATTATTAATTCTTGGTGATACCTTTTGGGTTGACGAATGCACCAGTATCATTTATAGATTTGATGAACAGGGTATTCAGACCTTATCTAGATCAATTTGTAGTGGTTTTCATTGATGATATTTTGGTGTATTCACGTAATGAGGAGGATTATGATAAGCATTTGCAAATTGTATTATAGACTTTGAGAGAGAAGTAGTTGTTTGCTAAGCTGTCTAAATGTGAGTTTTGGCTCAATCAAGTGACTTTTCTCGGTCATGTGATTTCAGCAGATGGTATTAGAGTTGATCCGAGTAAAGTTGAGGCCATTTCGAATTGGAGTCCACCAAAGAATGTGATAAAGGTTAGAAGTTTTCTGGGTTTGGCAGGCTATTATCGACGGTTTGTGAAAGGTTTTTCTATGATAGCTACTCCACTCACCATATTACTTCGGAAGGGAGTTAGATTTGTGTGGACAGATCAGTATCAGACGAGCTTTAAGCAATTAAGGGAGATGTTGACTCAAGCTCCTATCCTTACCCTGCCTGTGGAAGGTAAACCATATGTGATGTACAGTGATGCTTCACATAATGGTTTAGGTTGTGTTTTGATGCAGGAGGGTAGAGTCATTGCGTATGTCTCTCGACAGTTGAAGATGCATGAGCTAAATTACCCGACGCATGATTTGGAGTTAGCAGCCATAGTCTTTGCTTTGAAGATTTGGCGACATTACTTGTATGGAGAGAAGTGTTTCATTTATATAGATCACAAAAGGTTGAAATACTTGGTTGTTCAGAGAGAGCTGAATCTTCGTCAGAGATGATGGTTGGAATTGATTAAAGATTATGATTGTTTAATTGATTATCATCCTGGTAAGGCAAATGTTGTTGTTGATGTCTTGAGTCGGAAGTCTTTGGCAGGTTTGACTGCTTATTCGCTCTTATTGCTTGTTGAATTGAGAGTGTTGCATGCTAGATTTGAGTCATGTGATGATGGTGCATTAATAGCCCAGTTGCAATTGAGACCGGTGTTATTGGATCAGATAAGGGATGAGAGAATCCAGAAAGCTATATCGGATTGCATAATGGGGGAGAGTTGAGACTTTCATGTGAGAAGTAATGGCAGTTTGTGGTTTAGAAATAGATTGTGTGATCCTGATGATGCAAGACTGAAAAAGGTAATTTTGGAGGAAGCACATCAGTCAACATATGCTATGCACCCTGGAAGTACTAAGATGTATCAGGACTTAAAACAATATTATTAGTAGTCAGGTATGAAGAGAGACATAGCAGGGTTTGTATCCAGATGTCTCACTTGCCAGAGAGTGAAGGCTGAGCACCAAGTTTCTTCGGGATTACTTCAGCCATTATCAGTGCCAGAATGAAAATAGAAGCGAGTAACGATGGATTTTATAACTGGTTTGCCTTTGTCTCAGAAGAAGCATGATGTAATTTGGGTGACAGTTGATCGAATGACGAAGAAAGCTCATTTCCTTCCAGTTCGGATGGATTATTCTCTTGAGAGATTGGCTAAGCTATATATCACTGAGATAGTAAGGTTGCATGGAGTCCCAATTTCTTTAGTATCTGATCGAGATCCCCGATTTACTTCGAGATTTTGAAAGAGTTTGCATGATGCTTTGGGTTCTCGGTTGCATTTTAGCACTGCTTTCCATCCTCAGACAGATGGGCAGTCAGAGAGAGTGATACAGATTTTTAGAGGATATGTTGAGAAGTTGTATCATTGATTTCACTGGAAGTTGGGACAAATTCTTACCACTGATTGAGTTTGCTTATAACAATAGTCATCAATCCAGTATTAAAATGGCACCTTTTGAGGCATTGTATGGTAGAAGATGCAGGATGCCTCTGTATTGGAATGAGGTTGGAGAAGGTAAGTTGATTGGTCCTAATTTGATTAAGGAAACAGAAGAGAAAGTAAAGATAATTTGGGATCATTTGAAAGCAGCCTCAAACCAACAAAAATCATATTCAAATTTAAAAAGAAGAGACATAGAGTTCCATGTAGGAGATAGAGTATTTTTTAGAGTGTCTCCTTGGAAGAGAATTTTAAGATTTGGCCACAAGGGGAAATTGAGTCCTCGTTTCATAGGACCTTATGAGATACTGGAGAGAGTTGGACCAGTGGCCTATAGACTAGCTTTGCCTCCTGAGTTGGATCGAATTCACAATGTCTTCCATGTCTCTATGTTTCGGAGATATAGGTCAGACCCATCTCATATTTTATCAGTAGAATCTATTGAGGTGAGTCCAGATCTGACTTATGAAGAAGAACCAGTGGCTATTTTGGCACGTGAAGTGAAGGAGTTGAAAAATAAGAAAGTGCCACTTGTGAAGGTTCTTTGGAAGAATCATGCTAAGGAAGAGACAACATGGGAGTGCGAGCGGATGATTGGGGATCAGTATCCTCAGTTGTTCCATAATTGAGAATAGGTAATTTCGAGGATGAAATTTATTTATAGAGGGGGAGAATTGTAATATCCCAAAAATATTGAAATAAATATTAATTGCTGAAAATTAATTATTGGATTTAAAAGTGTATATATTTAAATAAGTGAAAAGAAAGGAAAAAGGAAAAAGAGAAGTGTGTATATGTTGTATATATGTAGATATATACAACATATACAAGTCAACATTTTATAAGGTCAAAAGATATTTTTAATTATTTATATATTTATTAGTGGTAGTGGAAGATGACATATTTGGGTTTATTATTATATTAATTAATGCTTGGTGGAGAGTGAATTAAGGAAATGTGTTTGGTTAAAAGAGTAGTGTGTGGTTTGAGTTGTTGTTGACTATCTTCTTCTTCTTCTTCTTTCTTCTTTGGGCCGGCCACCACCATCTTCATCAAGGGAGAGATTTTGCTTCTTGCTAACTCAAGAAATTGAAGGATTTCAAGTGATCGAATTGGAATTTTAAGGATTTTCTCCATATTTGGTAAGTCTCCAAGTTGTTTCTTTGATTTCTTTTGGAAGTTATATGAGTTAACTGGGTGTTTGATGTAGTTTTTGTCTATGGTTGATCTTGGGTATGTTTGAAGTTCTTTTGTCTAGTTTGTTTCGAATTTAGGGTTGGATTGAAGAAAAGTGTTAAGTTTGGTGAAAAGAATAAGAGTTATGGATTGTGTAGTTGTTGAGTTGTGAAGTATGGTTGTGATTGTGTATTTTTGTGTTTAATTGAGTTGTGTTGATGTGTATTCAAGTATTATGTGATATAATAATGGATTTGGTTGAATTTGTATGGAGTGGAAATGGTTAATGAAAGATGATAGTCGAATATGACATTTTTATGTAGATATCAAGTTTGTTGGCCTAACACACCCAGTGACACGGCCATGCCTTTAGGCGTGTCTATGGTTCTGTTTTTAGTGTTGGTGATACGACCAGTGACACGCCCATGTCACTGAGCATGTCATAGCTACTGTGTTATTGGGGGATTGACACGACCAGTGACATGCCCATGTCACTGAGCGTGTCATAGCTACTATGTTGTTGGGGGATTGACACGTGCAGTGACACGCCTATGTCACTGAGCGTGTCAAAGCTTTTGTGTTGTGAGTTTAGGGCACGGTCATGGACATGCCTATGTTGTTGAGCGTGTCATGTGTAGAGTTTTCCCTAGATAGTTCTCTTCCTTATTTTCTTATGTGTATCACTAAGTAAGTATTTATATTCACCTTTGGAATAGGTTTGGAAGAGACTTGAGTACCCTCAATCAAGTGTAAAGGGATATCTTGGAAGAGGAGATTAAGAGTGATATTTGTTGCTTTAGAGGTATGTACAAACTTTGAATGATTGCATACATTTACATGATATCGGGACTTAACATATTTGGTGGGAAAATGTGTTAAGTTATTTGATATGTTGTTGATAAATGAGAAATATGTTATGAAATGCATAATGTGAATTATGCTAAAGTATAAAGGTAATTGAGTAATGTATTGCAAATGAAAAGAAATGCGGTATAATTTGATGAGATTTATGGAAATGAAATGTAATGAATTGATATTGATATAAATGAGAAAAGTGAGAAAAAGATGATATAATAAGGCAATGTTCCAAGATTGATCATGAGAAAAAGAGAAAAGAATTAATAATGGAATCATCAAAGAAATAGATAATGAGATGTATAAATATATTGTGTGCCTAGTATGTTATTCAATTTTTAGAGTTTTGAGTTTGGCGGCATGCCTATGAATTGCCTACGAGCTAAACACTGGGTTGGTGAAAAGACTAGGTCGTAAGCCAGGTCCAGCTGATAAATTTGATATTTTTGGGGTAAAATGACCGGGTCGTAAGCCTCAAAAACAAATCCTTGAAGCTAGACTGAGTGAAAAGACCGGGTCATAAGCTCAGATCTAGTTGGATTATCCATGGATATATTGCCTACGGGGCTAGACACAAGGTGTCATTATGGACCAAAGCAGTAACGCTGAAATTTGAATGGCATATTAGATCCTTTTTGAGCCCATGTTTGTCTTTGTTTATATGTGAATTATGAATTGTTAAACAATTGAGTAATTTATCAAGGTATGATGATATAATGTTGTGAGATGTGATATTCTTATGTATGGTGCATTGGCATTGCATTGAATTACATTGTTATCAAAGTTTGTACCACTAACTTTGGCTTAGCGCGATTGTGGTTCTTCTCGCAGGTAACAGGGTAGATCCAGTTGAGCAGGAGATTTCAGCTAGACCGAGTCGAGTCTAGGCTTGAGACTTTGAGATCAGAGTTGTTAGTGGAACATAAAGATCCGAGACAAACTTCCAGCATGTATAAATCTTATATTTTTGTACATATTGATTTTGATGTATATATATATTCCGCTGCATAATCCGCTGCTTATTAAAAATATTTTGGATAAACTTTTGTGTAATGAAGATACATATATGTTTTAACAAGAGATGTTTCCTCTATTATTTTTATAATTTAAGTGAATTGTTTTAAGTTTATACAGGTTTTACAAATGATGATTTGATTGTTTCTAAATGGTTGTGACATTCTTGTATCCTCTATATGTATATTACATATATGAGTGTATGTAGTGTACGTATATTGGGTATAAGGGTGTTACATTAACTTTCCTATAAGCTCCTCATATTCAACCTTATCTACTTTTTGGTACAAATTCTTTATAGTATCAAATAGAGTTTTGGCATTGGTGATATTAAAAATAGAGTTATTGTTAGCTATAGACTTATTAATGATAGCCACACAAAGACAATTGGCTCTAACGCAAGCCTTATGAGCTGCAATATGCTTAGCAGTACCATTTTTCATAGGCATAGGAGGCTCAAGCTCATGCAATGTAGTATCAAGTTCACTCAATCGCAAAGCTAGTTTAATATCTAACTTCCACTTTGCATAATTAGCTCCATTCAAAATCTCAATATTGGCCGATTGATTATTGTTAGCAATAATAACCTTTCAAGAGATGACCCAATGCACAATATAAGTAACATGGGCAATTAATATTTAAGAATAAGCTTTATGGCATGCTAGCTTTATTCAAAATGAGAATCTAAGCACATCATTAAAAAATCTCCTTTGGGCAGAAAATATAGTTTCTCCAATATTAAAGCTCATATAGGATATTGTAAACTCTCAAGAAACGAAAAATCCATCTCCTTTGGGTAAATAGGCTTTCAAATCCATGCTCCTCTCTAATATTAAATTATTTATCATACACAATAATCTCCCTTGGGCGGATCAAATATAAGAACTAGAAAATTCAATCTCACATACATCATGAAAAAGAATCATAAATTTATATAAATGAATCACTTTGGTGATAAACATTTAAACTAATTTATAAATTCAAATATGAAATATAAAAAGCCCATAAATTATATTATTTCTTAATTATTATTACTGAAACATTATTATTATATATATATATAACAAAATCAAAATAATAGGCTGACAATTAATCTCATGCCATATGTTATTTCAGAGTTAAATATATCTCACAATACAATAATTATTTTGAGAGCTCAACAAACTTCCTATCCACATAAATATATACAACTCACAAATATGACCACATGTTAACATGCCATTAATGGTTAACAATAAAATAACATGGTTAACCATTAAAGCCATTAGCACAAATCAATAACCATCATTGAAAATAGATTTGTCTTATGGTAGTAGAAAAAGGAAAGAAAGAAAGAAATTGTTTCATGGTTTTAATTACGTTGATTGCCACGTTACTTAGAAACTAAGGTTATGAGCAAATTTAAATTCAATGACAATAGACATAGGAAATACAACCATTCAATAACAATAACAAGAAATCCAAATAATGGCCATAAATGTTTTAAATTTAATAAAAATTGTAATTTATATATTTATATATATAATAATTCAATGAGCAATTGTGAATTAAAAATAATCATCACAATATTATTAATTTTATGGAACTAGACTCTGATTGAAAAAATTTAAACCCAAATCATACACAAAATTAAAATCACATAATCAAGCAATTGACATACATGTTTTCATGTTTGGCTCAATGATTGTCTCCATTAATGTGATCTTCAAATCAATTAACTATGCACACTTGTCTGTGGAATAGTTATGATCTTCCTCTCTATGTCTGCTGATTCTTAATGGGTAGAACAACATGTTGTAGTAGATTAGAGAGAGAGAGGACATAACCTTCATATTTATACTCATTAGGGCACTCTCATCATAACCCTAATAGGATTGTACCATACTTATATACAAAAATCATAAGAATAAAATTACTTAGGCCCATCCTATTTACATTTAATAATCACTCATTAAATAGGACATTAATACATTATTTCAGACTATAACATTAACGCACATATATATTTTGATAAAACATAAAATAAAATAAATAAGCTCAATAGAATAATTATAACAATCTATTGTTTTTTGCTATGTATTTTAGATTATTTAATTTTTTTAAAAAATTAATGTTGAAAATTAACTAGAAATATATAATATTATCTATTTTTTTCTATTTATTTAAAATTAAGTAAATTTTATAAATTAATTTATGCAAATATATAAATACACAGGTTGCGATACACCCCATAGTCATAACACAACTACAGGAAGGTCGCCGTTCATGATGCATACATAATAATATGTGACACCATTTCAGGGAAATAAGGAAACAAAAAACAAAACCTAAGCCTCTAAATAAAGAAATTATATTACACATCCGTGATTCCCACTGCAAATCACAGTTGGAATGGAAAATAAATAAAAATTTAATACATGGTAATTTTAAAAATAATTAAAAGATAAAATTTTAAAAAATATGATCTAAAATGATGCCCTTTCCCTTGGGCTTTTCTTTTCCTTTTGGGATGGAAGCATAATAAAAAAATATATAATTTTTATAATAATTAATAAAATGAAAACTTCACTTTCTCTCATTTCAATAGGGGAAAAAAAAGAAAAACACTCTTTCTATACAACTTCTCTATCATTTTCTTTGTTTTTCTCAACTTTTCTCATCAACCAAATACTATCTCAAACCCTTCCTTATTTTGCTTTTCACTACTTTAAAAAATATATAATTTTTTGTTTAGATTTGAGTTGTCCCCTCACAAACTAAAATGTCATTATTATAAACTAAATTTTTTGGTCACTTATCCTTAGCTTATCGCTGCATTCTCCGGTGAGAAAGAGAGTGTTGTTGAGATATGGTGTAACTAATTTTGAAGATGAGATACCAGTTATGAAAGTGTTAATTTTTTTAGCTTAAGGTTGGAAAGGAATTTTAGATTGGTAAAAGTTTTTGATATTTTTGGGATTCAGATCATGGGTTTTGTGAAAAAATTATAGAAATCTATAGGTTTTTGTTGTTGATGTTTTTTTTATTGCTACTATTAAAATGAAAACGATAAGAAGATGAACGGGGAGAGAGGAGGAAAGCAGAGAGAGAAAATCATTTTTTATTATATCATGATTATTAAAAATTTATTTTTTTTAATTATTTTACAAATTTTGATATGTCAACTTTTTATTTGTCCAATCATTAGATGCATTTGCACTGCAGGTCTATTGTGCAAATACATCCAACTTTAATCTATATAATAGATAAGTTCATACTCATTCAAAGTAAACTCTTATGTTTATTCCAAAATTTCCACTTTAGAGATTTTTAGTCTTGAAAACTTAAATGTATACTTCTAAATAGAAGACTTTAAAATAAACATTATGAGTTTTAAAATAGATTTATTACAAATTTGTGCTATTCATATAATTTATCACTACAAAAAAAAAATCCACTTGAAAGAACTATGGATTTGTGCATTGATCTCAATGGTATTTTGATTGTTAGTTTTTGGCTGATAATTGGCCTTTCTGTAGGTTGCATATCTACTCTCTTCTTTCTCTACTTCCTCTATCTGTGTTCCCATGTCACATAGGTCTTGAAAGTTTTTATAAGAAAATTATTCGTTTTCTTCTTTATGTGAGAACTCTTGATTATCAACCTGATATGATCCCTTTTGGATGAACTTATACCTCTCCATCTCTTCATGTAGTATGTGAAACGCTCATTCTGCTTCTACCTTAATGACTCTAATTCAATCAAAGAAACTTCCATATAAGTATTGCATCCAAATTGCTTGATGAAAAAGGTTCTAAATTGCTTCCAATTCTCTTTAGTGGCAATGTCTATGAACTATACCAATGAAAGACATTAATAACCAAGGACAATCAAACATACTTTAGAATTTGCTTGTTAGTTTCTATAGTGGTCTTCATAATAGGTACTTACTAGCTTAAGTGGATCTTTGTATCTCCTATTCCATCAAACTTTGGGATGTTTGGGAGATTAAATTTTGATGGTACGATTTCTCCATCTACAAACATCTTATCGAGCTCAGTCATTTAATTAGCCTTCGAGGATTGTTGCTAATATTTCTTTTCTAAGTCTCCATCCTTTTGAACATCAGCTTTTCCAAATCATTTACCTCTTTCTTAAGGTCCTCACTCTTGGCTAGAACTTTTCCAGTACAGTTATAATTTTCTTCCAAATCATCATACATCTCATCTTCATCATCCTCTCTTATGATTACTTTCTTCCCTTTATGCTTACTATTACTAGCCAACAATTTGGCTCGAGCATCATCAGCTCTAAGGCTTTGCATCATTTTCATTGATGTGTTCTAGTTAACCCTGGAAAAGTGCAATAGTCATATCAGTGATATAGACTTGTGAATCCAGATATCATCCCATAAAGACCAAAGTTTATAGTTAATTATTATATTGTGTTACTAGTATCTAAGAAATAATAATTGAATGTAAAGAATGAAAGTAATTTGTAAAACTAAACTAAAATTGCATAAAATTAAATAGCTTTAGTAAATCAAGAATAAATCAATCAATAAAACATGTTAGAATTGACAATCATCCTAAACTTTCATAGATATCAAAATTGATTATGAAAATTGAGTTAAGATTCGTGGGTTAATTCTTTGAGCCTAGCTAACCTTATTCAGGGACATAGCCTTTCAAATTAATATCAAACTCTTATTTAGATATTTTAACATTAATATACATAACAATCAAACTCAATTATTTGAACTTATTCAGAAAAACAAATAGATGCCACAGGCTAATATCAGATTATCTATTCGAGCAAATCATCAATCAAACTTATTATACAAAATTCTATATATATCAAACATTCAAATATCATTGAATAAAAACTCTAACTTCTGTATTAGACACATCATTAAGGAATTCAATTATTGAAATATCAAACACTAGCATTAGGAACAAGAATTTTGTATAAATCAACTCAAATCTCATTAATAAAAATCAAAATCCACTATGGTTTAGGGTTCATTTCTTCCCTAACACAAATAAATCTACTCCATACACTACAAAAAAATTGCCAATTACTGACGGAATTATTCAACGATAATTAACATAATTTTGTCGGCTAATAAAAATAATGACTGTTTATAGATAGAAAATTTTTTTTCCTGAAAACCTTGTCATCATTTAATTATTTACCAAGAAAAAAAAGTAATATGTCAGCAATGGTCGAGAGATTTTCGACAGAAAATTTATGGTGACAAAGATAAAATTCACTCACAATGTAGATATTTGTTGGTAATAGATCAACATTTTATTTTAGTTATATATTAAATAATTCAAATTTTGTTAGTAAAGTTTAATATTCTTTATAATGTTTTACATTTTATAATATTTTATAATTATTATATTATTAATTTTTAAATATCTTAATATTATTATATTATATTTAATAATTTTAATTTTATTTTGTTTTTGAAACAATAATATGCATATTACACTAAAAATAATTATAATTACTAAATATAATAATTTATTTTATTAAACACAAATTTATAATAATGCACATATAAAATTAAAATAAAATACACATTAAGTATTAGAAGATTCATCCTAAACTACAACTTGTCGAGTACTCTTACATTTACAATGAAAGCCTCCCCTCCATTGTTTGAATTGTGAACCAATTCCTTCTTCATCTCCTCAGTTCGATAACAAATAAATCAGAACCATATATACATTAGTGGAAGAACCAATCTCAATTATCTCTTTTGTAAGCTTTAAGAAAGAGGTCAATGATAAATCAACTAGATCGTCATATGGAGTAAATCAAATATCACCAATATTTGCAGTAGTTCTTTCTCTCTCCATTGGACCATAATGCCATTTCAGTACAAAATAACAACGCTTTTTTTAGTGCCCTCATTAAATTTATGATGCTTATTTAAAACTTCAGTAACTAGTGCATCATAGAAGTTAATATCATTATTCTTGAAATGGTAGGATGCACATATTGTCTAGCCTTGAACAATCTTATAATTCTTATTATCTTGTACTATGATAATTCTTGGCCTAAACCTCTCCTCGAAATCTTTCTACAGTTGAAAAGTGTTCAACTGTTTAACATCAACAATTTCATTGAACTCCTTTCGAAAATTAATAAACTTTATAGTGAGCATATCGCCATTGAGTAATAGCTCTACATTGTACCACACATCATCATCTGGAGTATGAAATTCCATAGCAAAATCTTGGAGAATTTTCCTAAATATATTAAATTATTATTAATAAATGATGATATTTTTAACCTATTATCAATTTTATTTTATCGAATGATAAAAAATTTCCAATTTTAATTAATTAAAACACTTAATTTTTTACAAAATTGAAATTTATAATAATGTACATTAACTAAACATTCGCTAAAAATAACACTTGTTAAAATTCTAATTTTCACCTAAACATTAATTAATATGAATCAGATTCTAATAGTAATACATCTTTAGATATTAATTATAGTAATTATGAATTATGATTAGAAATCTATTTTTTTTAAGTTTAATTTGAATTCTTGACTATTATGTATTGCAATATAGATTTGAATTTTGTATTCATAGTGTCTATTTTTTTTCTTTCAATAATAATAATTCATAGTATCTAATTGAAATATAGATTTAATTCTTGGTTTAAATATTTATTTCAATAATAAAAATAATTAATTATGTAAAATATATAATAATTTTAAATTTATATATTTTTGCATCCATAGTATCTAATTTTTTTCTCTCTCTAAGGTATTTCATTCATTTTTTTTATCTTTCAATAATATATATCTTTTAATTTTGAATAATATTTATATACTCTTTATCTTTTTACAATCAATCAAAAATTAACTATCTTTTTACAATCAATCAAAAATTAACTTCAAATATTTTGCAAAAACAATACTTGAAATGTAAGTTCAATAACTAATTTTATCTAAAAATATAATGATATCATTAATCCTATTATACAATGATTTCAATTAAAATAAATGATATATATCAAATGCAAAATTAATGAAAAAATTCAACAAATATACAATATAATAAATACGCATATACATTATATACATAAATGAAAAAATACACATACACATTATTTACAAATCAAATATACATAAATGAAAAAAAAGATGAAAGACCTTAGAGAGAGAAGCTAAGATACTGGTAGGCAGAGGCACGTAGAGAGGGCAGAGAGGAGAAGAAGAAAGCAAAAAAAAAAAAGAGGAAGAGGAAAATATTTGTTTTTATATAATGTTAAAATTACTGACAAACTTAAGTGTTTGTCGGTGATAGTAATAATTTACAAAGGAAATTGCTACACTAAAATTGCCACCTAAATTTTTTAGTCAAATATTTGCTGACAGATACTTACATATGTCGGCAATTTAGACGTCTAATATTCCTATGCCTCTTACTGTACCAAGAGAATTAATATTCTCTTGGTAAATTACCGTGCTAAAATTTTTGCCTAAAATTTTTACTTCAATATTTATTGATAAATATCTATATCTTTCAGCAACTTAGACGCCTGATATATCTGTGCCCTTACATTTACCAAGAGAATTTATGTCCTCTCAAATTTTTTTTGGCACTAAAATTGTTGCTTAAAATGTTTATTCCAATATGTGTTGACATATATTCTACATCTATCAACAACTTAGATGTCTAATATACCTATGCCCTTACCTCTATTAAGAGAATTGATATTCTCTCGGTAATTTATAGTGCTAAAATTGCCACCTAAAATTTTATTTGCCAACAAATAAATGTTTTCTATTGGAAATGTAGATGTCTAATATTCATGTGCTCTTACATATATCAAGAGACAAATATTTTTCAGTAAGTTGTGGCGCTACAAAGTTGCTTCAATGTATACCGACAGATAAATATTTATGTCTACAAAACAAATGCTTGATATCATTCTGGCTCAATAATTGAAAGAAAGAATGCTTATTTTATCGATAAATGTTGATACTCGTATCATTTTAACCAATTAATTGTCATATTTGTCTATAAATTTAGTCGACAAGTTTTGGCATCATAGTTTTCGTGGAATTTTTACCGATTAAAATTAATTTTCTGTCAGTAGTTTGTTACTAAATTTTTGATAAATTTATTTTATTTTTTATTTTCTCATTTTATTGTTAGTAAATTTCAAAAGAATAAATTTTGTCAGTAAATTTTGTCTATAAAATGTTTGTTTCTCATAATGATAATTAAAACTATAAAAAATTGAATTCAAAAGTAAAGATAATAAAATAAATCAATCTTTTCAGTTTGGGTCTTTGTCTTGAACTTGATATCCTCTTCAATGTAGTTCACATCGTCAAGGAAGAAGAAAAGAGGTTTCTAATGTGGCACAACTCCCAAAAATTAACATACAACAACCACCCTATACTGATAAAAATAAGTAGGAAAAAGAAAAAAAAAACATCACAATGAGTTAAGGAAAATAAAATTTTGATATAATTTTATGCATGATCATGTACATGACTGTACAAAATTCTGCCTTCAAAACTCTATACTTGAAGTTCTGGCAGCAACATGTATGACCATCTGCATGCCCATATAACTAATTGCCTATGCATTTCTCTGACTTCTTGTGCATTCACTAGATTCTTCTTATATTTTCCCAAATTCACCTATAAAAATACAAAATAAGCCTAAACAGCCAAAATAAACCAATAAGCAAATGAAAAACAAAAGAAAACTAATAAAAATTGATGCAAATACCATATTAATTGTGTATAAAATACACAATTATCAATCTCCCCACACTTAGCTCTTTTCTCATCCTCAAGTAAAGCTAAAATTAAATCAAATTTGAAAGATCATCCTAACATAATAGAATAATTAATAATTTAAAAAACATGGGCCTGATACTCTACATCAATAATTAAAAACTCCATAGAAATTCAATTAAATAGAAGTTAGAGAATAAATAGATTATGTTAATATAGGATAAAAAAAACTTTATTCATTATTAAGAAAATAAGAACCTCGGTTCAGTAACACTTATTCTCCCTTTTTTTCTTTTTCAATAGGCAACCTTCTCTCATTGTAGTTACCTTTTTACTTTTGACTGCTGTGAGCGGGGATTTTTACCCCCATTCCCACATGGAATGGTTCTTGCGACTTCGACACTGTTAGGCTCAAGGCCTTAGAGAAAGGGGCCTAAATCCGGAGAAAATGGAGTTGTCACCCGGACAGGTTGGGAAAAAGAAAGAGGTGGATGACTCGATTCCTAAGGAATCCCCAACTCCCTAATGGGTTTGGATTGTTGGGTACGTGTGGAGAAGGTGAGAAATGGCCCAGCATCCCCACAATGCCTAGTTCATTAGAACCGACCTCCTTTTCAGGTCTTAATATTATAAATTATTAAATATAATGATATTATCCATATTACATAAAATAATTAAAATAAAGCATCATTATATTAAAATCAAAGCAATGTTCAAATAAAAAAAATAAATGGACACCCATCTGAGGATGAAAACATGTCCTTACATTGTCCAATGTCTAAAACTAAATAGGACACCCTCCAAAAGGTGAAAACGTGTCCTTTACATTAATTTCAAAATATAAAAATAATTTATATGAAAATTAATTAATGAGGTACCCAATTATGGAAACATACCTCTTATTCTTTCACCATTTAAAGCAAGAGCATACAATAATCATGCTTTAGTCCATCTCATGTCGCATGATTAGGAGTTCAAGCTTCATAAAAAGGTTTCATGTCCTTGAGTTCCTCATCACTTTCCAAATCTCCTAGAGAATCAAGTTTGTGGATGCCTTTTGGAATCTCAATTCGAGCCCTGTATCATCTAAGGCACCTCCTCATAATAAATTTCTCCTTTAACATCAGAGCCTCCATTTGATCCATCAAAATTAGGGTTTTCTTGCTGGTTTGAGTTAATCCTATTTTAATCTCCCATGAGTTGCATAAATTGCTATATTAATCAATCTATCATCTATCCTATCCATTCATCCATCATCTGTTCAAGTTGCAACTCAAGGCGAGCCATGTGATCACATTCATAAACCTCCTCTCTACATTATTGTGGTTGTCTTCGTGATGCCATAGTCATCCAAGAACAAACATGCATCTGATACCAACTGAGGTATCAAAAGTTAAGAATAAAGAGAATAGTTACTATAAACATGTTTAGTCTAAGAATGCCTAGGAATATAGAAACAAATAAGCAATCATTGATTCAAAGAATACCGAAAGCTTGAAAAGAAGGGAACAAAAATCTCTTTGAATTTTTATTGAAATATGAAAAAACCTTTTGTCACCATCTAAAAATGTAACAATATATAGGGTTATGATTAAAAAACCCTAATTACAAATAAGGAAAGTTAATAAAAAAAAAAAAGAAGCAATGGGCTGCTAAAATAGAAGAAAATACATATATGAAAAGAAAACATTCACCAGGCAGAAACAACACATCAATCAGATATTCCTGCCAAAAATAAACATGGAAACAATTATCAGCATATTTTAGATTGACTAGGAATCTTATCTTCTCTTTCTTTGGTTGTATCATACCTCTAGATTCTTCATAGAAGCCTTATGATTTTACAACCTTACTTTGATAGAGGTAATAAACTTTGTCATCAGCTCCTCCAAGTTAGATTTCTTTCCTATGGTAGAGGATGAGGTTGTGATTGGAATCCCAATGGTGGTTGTCTTCCTTGATTGTTGTTGTTGTTCCTTGAGAAGTTTGGGTGATTTCACTAACTAAGATTATAAGTGTTACTGAAAGGATCATTTTGTTTGAGAAAATCATTAACAAAGTTTGCTTACTCAAGCATAGTATTCATAACAAACATTTACCTACTTGATGCTCTTGATTTGAGTGCCCTCCTCCATAAAAATTATGAATAGATGCCACTATAGCTAGTTTTTGCAATTGTAACCCTTGTATGGTCTTATTTAATGCTTCCATTTTAGTTAGTGGCATCTACATTGTACATCCCAACCATTTTCTTCATGGATTGTCTATCACTGGGCTATTCACATGAGTTGGTGGTCATCTCCTCTATCAATTCATAGGCTTCTTTTAGTGATTTCATGTACAGTGTACCTCTAGCTGTAATAATTATCATGCCTCTAACTTGGCTTTTTATTCCATTGTAGAAGGTTTGCACTCTCCACCAAATAGAGAATTCTTCTTGAGGGCACTTTCTCAACATATCCTTGTATCTCTCCAATGCCTCATATAGAGTCTCCAAGTCTACAAAAATTTAGTAATCTCATTAATTAATTATGTAATTTTAGATGATGGAAAAAAACTTACTGAGAAATTTTTGAGCCAATCTAGTCCAGGTGGTTATGAAGTTTGATGGTAGGTATTATAAGCAATTTTTTGCTTTATCCTTATAAGAGAAAGGAAAAAGTCTTAGCCTATTTTTCATCTTCCAAAGCTCCATTGTACTTGAAAGTCTCAAAAATTTGAAATAAGATTTCTATATGTTGGTGTGGGTCCTTATGGGGTAAACATCCAATCAACAAGTTTTCTTGATCAGTTGCACTACAAAAATGGTTTGATCTCAAAGTTGTTGGCTTGAACCAAAGATCTAAGAATGCTTTGTCTTGTGCCCTCCAATTATGGCATGTCATAATCTCTTATAGTTAAAACAGGTTGTTAGGCATCTCTAGCACCACCGTTGTTCACCCCCACTAGAAGAAGTTTATATTGATTATTCATCATTTTGAGTTGGCGGTTTGCTCTTATTCTTGAATGAAAAGTCACCTTTGATTGTGAATTAAATTCTGCTAATGAATCCACAAAAATTATGGCGATACAAGAACAAAACCTAAAATAGAAGTAAATAAATAAAATTAAAAATGCCAAATTAACAACTAATAATAATATAATAACTTTAAAATAAATCTTTGGTCCTCTACAATGGTGCCAAAAACTTGATGTGTCCTAGTTAATCCTAGCAAGTATACTAGTCTTATAAGTAATATAGATTTATGAATCTAGATATCATCCCACAAAAACCAAAGTTTATAATTAATTATTATATTGTATTACTATTGTCGGAGAAATAATAATCAAATGTAAAGAATGAAAGTAATTTTTAAAACTAACCTAAAATTGCAAAAAAATAAATAGCTTAAATAAATCAAGAATAAAGCAATCAATAAAACATGTTAGAGTCCACAATCCTCCTGGACTTGCATAGATATCGAAATTATTATAAAAACTGAGTTAAGATTGGTGGGTTAATTCTTTAAGCCTGGCTAACCTTATTCAGGGATATAATGTTTCAAATTAATATCAAACTCTTATTCAGACACTTTAACATTAATTTGTATAATAATAAAACCCAGTTATTTGATCTTATTTAGGAACACGAATAGATGCCACATGCTAATCTTAGATTATCTATTCGAAAAAATTTTGTTGTAATTTCATGCATGATCATGTGCTTGATCATGCAAAATTGTACCATCAAAATCCATACTAAAAATTATGGCAGCAACATGCATGACTATCTGTATGCCCATACACTGCCCATCCATTTCTTTGACTTCTTATACTTTCACTATATTCTTCTTGTATTTTCTCAAATTCACAACAAAATAAAAAATAAGCCTATATAACCAAAACAACCAAAAAACAGATGAAAAATAAAAGAAAAATAATAAAAACTAGAAAAACTAATGCAAATACCATCCTAATTGTGTAAAAAATACACAATTGTCATTGACCATTAAGGCTAGTTGGTTCTTCATCTCGGACATTTCAGAGCCCATCATTTTTTTAGTAAAGTTTTGGTTCTCTCTTCATCCATAGTGACGGAAAGTGAAGTGTACTTATTCTTGTGTTGAAGTGGTAAACCTAGAGATTGTATCATTTGTGGCCTTTATGCTTTTTCTGATGTAGGTCTATAAGCTAGAAAATGATGATATCATATGTTGATGTAACAAATGACCAATCCGCATCTAAGCATAAGGACCTGATAAGCCTTCCTGATGGACCACTTATGAGGGGTCGGCCTAAGTTTAAGGACCCGCTAATCCTTCTCGATGGAATAGGTACGAGGGTTTAGCTTTAACGGTTCAAGGATGCTTTGCCCTTAATGATCCAAGGTATTTGGAATGATTTGGCTATCATGGAAGATTGCAAAGAGGATGCACACTTGAAGTTTGTAATCTTACATCCCAATCAAAGCCTTGTGTCACTATATCAAGTTCAAGAAGGCCATTCGGGCTAATTGTGCTTATCAAGTCCAATTGGATTATCTTATTATATGTTTTATATATTTTTATTATATTCTAATGTGTTGGAATTTTATAGTTGAACATTATTTCAACGCTTGTAATTGGGTTTTTGTTGTCTAATGGTCCAAGGGTAGTATAGGTTAAGCTACTGGGAATACAGGTAGCATAGGATTAGCTATTTGTGGCTCAGGATTATTTTAAGCTTATTTCTAAATAAGCTAGATTAGGGAATCTAGAAATTAGGCATATTTAAATAATATTATGAGTTTTATAATAGTAAGTCTTAATTTTTGAATAAAAATTATAAAACTTTTTATTCTTTGAAAGGTTATCTTTTACGCTTGATTTTTGTTAAATCAAATTCATTCACGAAGAGTTAATAACTTTTGTGAATTCTATACTAAAGTTCTCTTCCACTTTTTGGATTTTGGTTGAGGTTTTCTTAGTGAACTTGATTTAGGTTTCCAAAGGGTTGATCCAAGCATAAAGATGTTAGGTTTGAATGCATAGTTCTTATGGGTTCACATCAGTTTGGTATCAAATCAAGGCTCCAAATTAGGTTTCAACTATCCCTTTTATTTTTTTTTCTTATTAAATTGCAAATCTCCTTTTGAGACTTATGTGTATTTTTTTTTCTTGATCATCTTTGTCTCTTGGTTAGTTCTTTTTGTGTCCTTTGGTGTTGTTCTTGTTCAACAAAAGACGACCCTAATAAAAAAAATTCGTAATCTTATGTCTTCCAATTTTCTTATCTTTATTGCATTGTGTCTAGATCCCAATTAAAAGTTCCATCTATAATCTCCTTATTGTTATCTTTTTGTTTTTCCCCTAAATTAGTTCAAAGGCAAAAAAAATGTGAAAGTTGTTCTTGCTTCAAAATCTCTAATATCTTGAGTTATCTTTCCATAAAACCAAAAATTAACCATAAGAGTATGATCAAATTTGTTATTAACATCAATTTGAGCCTTAGACCAATTGTTTATGCAAAAAGAACATGAAAGGTTAGAAAGATTTCCATAAAATTCATAGTTAGAATAATTGACCAATGAGCTTCCATGACAAATTCCAGTTGGACCACCAACATTCCAATGAGAGCAAAACTTATCCCACCTAAACGTTGGCCGTAACACCAACCATGAAATCTACTACAAAAATTTATAAAATTTCTCTAGTCCTTTCTCGGTCGTACCAATATTATCCCACCCGAAATAATTCTATCTAGTTCACTTTTTCATCATACCATCCACTGTGATCCTCACAAGCTAAATTTGAAACTTTTCTCTAAGTCAATTCCCAGTTAGCCAAATATATGCCCATTGCACCATCCTATCCCATTCACTAGTTTGGTCGCACCAATAGCCATGAAACCTACTATCAAATTTTACAATTTTGATTTAGCCCTAATCCGATCAAATCAAACCTAGTTTGGTCGTACCAACCCCAGTCTAGTTATACCCTTGGCCTTGAAACTTATTGAAAGGTAGTGTGATCATTTATTTAAAGTACCTTTTAATTTCTCCCTTTTCATCTTGGATTTTTTACTAGAACTCTTATGGTTGACAAATTGTGACTAGTTTGATTGTAAACAGCTAATCTTAGCAAGAGATTAAGAGGTAAAATGCAGGAGTGTGAGCTTATAAAGAGAGAAGCCGAACGTTTGAGTATAAACACGAGTGATCTTGAGTGACCATTACACATGAGTGAAATACGTGAGGGAGTGAAGTGAGGATTTTTTTTTCACTAGCCTTTATTTGCAACTCCAAATTTTACTTTTTGAGATGAGTGGTGGAAGCAGACAAACCCAAGACAATATAGATTAGATGCAAGCTATATTTAACACCATTCAAGCTATGGATAGGAGATTTGGTAAGATGCTTAGTCAGATGGAAAGGCTTGAAGCTTCGGTGGCAAGGGGTCAACAAAATAATGCCCCTAATGTAAGGCCTATAAGGGCTAATAGAAGAGCCAATGATGGAGAGAAATGGAAGAGTGGTGAGTCTTTTGGAGATAATAAAGAAGAGGCAGAAGTAAGACCTAGGGTAGGCAAAATAATAATCATGAAAGTGGTGGAGTGAAGTTAAAGATTCCTATAATCCATGGTAGGATGGATTCTGAAGCCTACTTTAATTGGGAGAAGAAGATTGAATTAGTGTTTGATTGTCATAAGTATACGAAGTCTAAAAAGGTGAAGTTAGCCATTGCCACCTTTAAGGATTATGCTTTCACTTTGTTGGATGACAATAAACAAAGGAGAAGAAGAAATAGAGAAAGACCCCATAGAAGAGTAAGGTGATTCGAAGTCAATCATGAGAAGGAGGTTTATACTAAGCTATTATCATCGAAAGTTGTACAATTGCCTATAAAATCTCACCTAAGAGTAGAAGAGTGTCGAAGAATATTATAAGGTGATGGAGGTAGCCATGATCTAAGCTAATGAGAGGAAGATAATGAAGCTACCATGGCAATATTTCTCAATGGCCTCAATAGAGAAATCTCTAACGTGGTTGCCTTACATGGAACTAGAAGAATTACTTCATCTTACATTTAAGATTGAGAAAACATTTGAAAAGGAAGAGTAGCTCAAGTAGATTTTTATCTTCATAAACTTTTAAGCCTACTTGGAAGAAAGATGACAAAGCTACATCTTTAAAGCCCAAGGTAGAGTCAAAAGAAGAACATAAAGCATCTACTTCTAATAAGGAGAAAGGTACATCTGAATCTTCTTCTACTTCTAAAATTAAATGATTTAAGTATGGTGGTATTAGGCATTACAAAAGGGATTTTCCTAACTAATGGACAATGTACATGATGGATGGAGTTTACCATTCCACTACTAATGAGGAGTCTAGTGAGGAGAAGAAACCTACTAAAGAGAAGAGTATTAGTGAAGATAAGGATGAGCAATTGACAAAAGCAGAGAGTGGTAAAACAGTAGTGTCTAGGAGGACTTTGAGTCTGCAAGTCCAGCCCCAAGAATGTGACCAAAGGGAAAATATTTTTAACACTGTGTGCTTAGAGCAAGATAGGGTATTTGATGTGATAATTGATGGTGGAAGTGTCACTAATGTTGCAAGTCCTATCCTAGTTGAGAAGTTAAGTCTACCAACCATTAAACACCCCTAACCTTACAAGTTGAAGTGGCTGAATGATTATGGGGGGGATTAGGGTTACAAAACAAGTTCTAGTTGCTTTTAAAATTGGAGAGTGCAAGGATGAGATGTTGTTCGATGTTGTACCTATGCAAGTAGGTCACCTAAAGCTAGGGAGATTATGGCAACTTGATAGAAGATTAATGCACAATGGGTACACTAATCAGCATATCTTCGTGAAAGATAAAAGAAAAATTACACTTGTACCCCCTCACCTAAGGAAGTCTATGAGGTGAGCTTAAGAGAATGCCAAGTGAGAGTGATAATAAAAATAAGGGAAAATGATGAGTGGAAAGCAGAGAAAAGAAAAAGAGTTTTCAAAAGATAAAGAGAAGAGTTGTAAGAATAATGAGAGTAAAAGGAAAGAGAAGGAAAAAAGAGAGAATTTCAAGGTAAAAGAAAAGAGAGAAATAAGGCTAAAGAAGTAATTATGAGTGAGAAAAAGAGGAGTTTTTATGCTAAAATGGGTGACCTAAAAGGGGCTTTATTTTCTCATAGAAGCACACTTATACCTGTGTATAAGGAGGTTTACTTTAATGTGGATAATATTGACAAGCCTTTGTCTAGTGTTTTTTTTCTCTTTTATAGGAGTTCAAAGATATATTTTCGGCGCAAATTCTAAATGAGTTGCCACCCATTCGTGGAATTGGGTACCCAATTGATTTCATCCCCAAAGCCACAACTCCAAACAAGTTGGCCTATAGGAGTAACCTAAAGGAAACCAAGGAGCTCTAACGTCAAGTTGAGGGGTTGTTCAAGAAGGGCTATGTGAGGGAACGCATGAGTCCATATACTGTTTTGGTCCTATTGGTGCCAAAGAAAGATGGGTCTTAGTGAATGTATGATGATTATTGAGCTTCAAACAACATTAAGGTATAAAGTATTGCCATCCCATACCTAGGCTAGATGACATACCTGATGAGTTACATGGTAGTGTCATATTTAGTAAGATAAATCTTAAGAGACGCTACCATTAGATTAGGATAAAGAAGAGGATGAGGGGATAACTGTTTTCAAAACAAAATATAGTTTGTATGAGTGGTTGGTTATGCCATTTGGCTTAACAAATGCACCTAACATATTTATGCACTTAATGAGTCATGTTCTGAAAGAGTTTAATGGGAAATTTTTTATAGTATATTTTAATGATATTTTGGTTTATTTGATGTCCTTTGATGAGCATGTGTTGCATTTGTGTGAAGTTTTATTTTTTTAAGAAAAGAATATTAGATTGGAAATCTCAAGGACTGTTGCTTTTCTTTAAATAGAGTTGTGTTTTAAGGCTTTATTGTTGCCAAAGATGGAGTAGAAGTAGATGAGGAGAAAATTAGTGCAATTAAAAATTTGCCAATTCCAAAATTATGTAGCTTTCATGGTTAGGCTAGTTTTTATAGGCAATTTATGTAAGATTTTAGTATAATTGCCTCACCTCTTACAGTTGTGATTAAAAAGAATAATGCTTTTTTTTTGGGGTGTTGAACAATAAAATTCATTTGCCTTGCTTAAAGAAAAATTATGCAATGCACTTTTTCTTGCTTTACCTTTACTAAAAAATTTGAAATTGAGTGTGATGCATTAGGTGTTGGCATAAGGTCTATTTTAATTAAGGGTAAGAATCCAATTGCTTACTTTATCTAGAAAATCAATGACATGATGTTGAATTACTCGATGTATAATAAGGAATTGTATGTCTTGGTGTGGGCTTTGGAATATTGGCAACATTGCCTATGGTCCATGGAGTTTGTCATACACATAGATTATAAATCATCAATCTTTGAAATTTTTGAAAGGGTAAGGTAAGTTGAATAAACATCATTCCAAGTTGGTTGAATATAGATTATAAATCATCAATCTTTGAAATTTTTGAAAGGGTAAGGTAAGTTGAATAAACATCATTCCAAGTTGGTTGAATTTATTGAGACTTTTTCCTTATGTTATCAAGTGCAAAAATGGCAAGAAAAATGTTGTTGCAAATGCACTGTCTAGAAGGTATACTCTTTTATATTTTTTAGATGCTAAAATTCTTGGTTTTGAATTTCTCAAATCTTTGTATGATAAAGATATTGACTTTTTTAAAATTTTTTAGGCTTTTGAAAGGGTGCTTTTTGCAAGTTTTATAGATTAGATGGCTTTTTATTCAGAGAAAATAGGTTGTGTGTCCATAGTTGCTCAATTAGAATGTTATTTGTAAAGGAGTCCCTTTGTGGTCGTTTGATGGGCCATGTTTGGGTGACTAAAGCTTTAGATGTGTTGAGTAAACATTTATATTGGTCGAAGATGAAGGTAGATGTGCATAATTTTGTTTCCAAGTTTGTTGAATGTTAAGCAAACAAAATGTAGGTCAATGAATTATGCGTTATATATACCGTTACCCGTTCCTACCCGACCTTGCACCAATATTCATATGGATTTTGTGTTGTGATTGCCTAGATCTAGGAAAGGTAGAGATTCAATTTCTGTTGGGTTGATAGGTTTTTAAAAATGACACATTTTATTCCTTCTTATAAAATTGATGATGTCACACACATTGCACATTTGTTCTTTGGTGAAATTATGAGATTGCATGGCATTCCTAAAATAATTGTTAATGATAGGGATGTGAATTCTCTAAGTAATTTTTGGCAGGTTTTATAGAGTAAATTAGGAACTAAAATCTTATTTTCTACAACTTATCACCCACAAACCGATGGCCAAACAGAAGTTGTCAATAAAACTTTAGAAACTTTGTTGCTTGCAATTATTAATAACAATTTAAAAAATTGGGAAGAATGCAATCCTTTTATTGAGTTTACTCATAATAGAGTAGGCATTCTACTACTGGTTATTCTCCTTTTTAAGGTTGTTTTTGGTTTGAACACACTAACACATTTGGATTTAGTGTCTTTGCCTTGTGATGAAAGGTCTAGCTTGGATAGCAAGAAGAAGGTAGAATTAGTGAAAAAAATCCATGTTGTTGTGTCCCAATATTGAAAAAAGAAATCAACAAGCTGCTCATCAAGTTAACAAAGGGAGGAAGAAAGTTGTCTTTGAACCAGGAGAATGGGTGTGGGTACAAATGAGCAAGGAAAGGTTTTCCATCCAAATAAAATTTAAGTTACACTCAAGAGGTGATACTCATTTTCAAGTAATGGAGAGAGTCAACAATAATGCCTGCAAAATTGACTTGTCGAGTGAGTATAATATAAGTGCTACTTTTAACATTGTTGAATTATCTCCTTTTGATTTTGAGGGTAAAGATTCGAAGGCAACTCCTTTTAAGGAGGGAGGGAATGATGCAATAAAGGACCAACCCACGTCTAACCCTAAAGGACCAACCCGCGTCTTCCCGATCAATGGATGAGTTACAAAGGACCAACCTATATCTAAGCCTAAGGACTTTCTAAGCCTTCCCGATGGACCATTTTTGGGGATTGGCTTCAACAGATCAAGGATGCTTTGCCCTTGATGATCCAAGGTCTATGGAATGATTTAGTTATCATGGAAGACTACGAGGAGGATACACACTTCAAGCCTAGAATCTTACATCCTAATCAAAGTTTTGTGTCACTATGTCAAGTTTAAGAAGACCATTTGAGCTAGTTGTGCTTGTTAAGGCGAGTTGGATTATCTTGTTATATGTTTTGTATATATTATGTTATATTCTAGTATGCTGAAATTTTATAGTTGGAAACTATTTATACGCTTATATTTAGGGTTTTTGTTGGCTAATGGCCCAAGGATAGTATGGGTTGAGCTATTAGGAATGAAGGTAGCTTAAGATTAGCTATTTGTGGCTTAGAATGATTGTAAGCTTGTTTCCAAAAAAGCTAGATTAGCGCATCTAACAATTAGGCATATTTAAACAATCTTATGAGCTTTGTAATAGTAAGTCTTGATTTTTGAATGAAAATTATAGAATTTTTTATTCTTTGAGTGCTTATCTCTTGCACTTGATTCTTGTTGAATAAAATTCATTCACAATGAGTTAATAACTTGAGTGAATTCTATACAAAAGTTCTCTTCCACTTTTGTTAGCCAAACCTCTATTTTGATCTTAGGCAATGAAATTGAATAAGACTAATGTTTGTACCAAGTGATTCTTTGCAGAATTTCACTAAAGCCCGACCAAACTACCAACTAGCCTGACCATACTCAAAGAAGCAGCTTGAATCGAACACAAAGCAGTAGCTCGTCATAAATGGTACTGAGCACAGAAATGATACCGGGCAGAGCTTATCCTGCTTGGCTGAACTAATTGAAAGTTAGTACACCTTTACCAAACTGACAAGCAATGAAGTAGTGAGCATGAACTTGAAAAACTGAATTTAATGATATGGAGAAAGCAATGAGGATAAGGAGACCAGACAGAGCATGGGCTAAGCGATGAGCTGATAAAAAAGAGCACGATCTAAGCAATGATTTGAACATACCGAGCCTTGACCAGATAAAACCAAGGACGAGCAGATCAACTTAAGACAAGGCAAAGCATCCAGAAGAGATCACGCTCGACGTCACTCTCATTTGATGAACAGACCACATGTCCTAACGAACTACCGAAAAGTCCAACTACACCGAACTCATGATAAAAGCCTCAGAAGTTCCAATAGAGCTCAAGATCACTGAGTACTCCGAAATCTTTAGCATACCCTAGTAGGCATGGCAAGACCTGATGTAGTCCGACCGCACCGAGCTAGAGCCAAAAAATCCAAAAAGTCTCAGTAATGCTTATGGTCATCAATGCTCTCAGAATCTCATCATACTTGATGAAGACCAATCAGGCCTAACGAGTCCTGAGCATATCAGCAGTTTGGACTTTAAAAAATATAGCCATTATTTGTCCACTCAATTAGTAGATGCCATATGTACTAGCCATTGAAACACTTTTTTCAAAAAATATGAAATGCATGACCGGGCCAAACTCAATCCAACCATATAGAGCCAGATCCAGCAAGACTAAATGAAGTCTGACCATACAAAGCCTGAGCTCATCAGACCAAAGGTAGCCTGACCATAAACTTGCTTGAAAAAGTGATTTTAGTAGGAGACAATAGTCAAACATGTTGGCTTCCATTCCAAATGGCTAGTTGAAGTCTTAAAGGCTATAAATACCATAAGAAATCACATTTTTTTGTAAGATTGTGATTGTAAGAGCCAAGTTTAACATCTTTCTTTTCTTTGCATCAAAATTACATTTTGTATTGATTGAGTATTAGGTGTGAGCATTACACACCAATTGTAAGTTTGAGTGTGAGCTTGGAAACACTTAGTTTGTGAGAGTGAGCCTGGAAAAACCCTTATAAGGGTTGTGAGGATTGATCTCAAACCATTGTAAAGTTTGGTGTGAGCTTATGAAAATACCAAGTTAGAATTAAGCTTGTAAAAACTCAAGATTAGTGGAACCTTAACAAGTTGTTAAGGAAGTGGATGTAGGATTGAGGTAATCCGAACCACTATAAATTCTCTCGCGTTCATTCTTCTCTACTCCTACTCTTGCTTTGAATTTGTTTTGCTTTTTCAATTTACCATCAATTCTTCAAATCAACAAATTCATAATGGTCAAGTACCAATGTGAAATTTGTTTTGATGGAACCGATTATTCCTATTAGAAACACATAATCAAACCAACCATCCATGATAAACAAATCAAATATCAAAATTAAATAAATCTATCATCAAAACATATAATAAACTACATAATCAAATCTAAAACTAAATAATGCAATAAATGTATAAATTTTGGGTTTATATCTTAAATTAAGGCTTTTAGAATTTTAATAACTAAATTAGGATTTAAAATAAAGGAAGTTAAATACAAAGACTTATAATACACAAATAAATATTGACCCCTTTGACGAGCCCATACGGCGATTTTGGTGTTGAAAATTAAGATTTTAGGGTTTAAGATTTAGAAAATAGGGTTTTAGGATTTTTGAAAGCTGATCAAAGTTTTAAAGTTTATACGAATTAAAATCACTATGAATATTTTTAAAGAGCTTAAATGAAGCTACTAGGAGTTTTTATGAAAAAACATTAAGTGAGTCTGTGTAGCATATTGGTTAAATAACCATGCGCAATAGAATACAAATAAATATCCTAAGCCAGCTAGTTTACTGGTTCTAGTTTATATGATGTAGAAAAAAAAATAACAGAAATTTGCACTCCATGTAAACTATGAATTGATTTGAAAAGAACTAGCCTACTGTAACTTTAATTAGATGAAGAATGAACTTATTCAATATTTAAAATAATCAAAGCATATTATATTTATTTAATTTAGAGTATACCGTCGTTTGTTGGCTCCACCAAAATTGTTGAATGAGAATTCTGGGGGAACTTTTCCAAGATAGTGAGTGCACTACCTTTGTAAAGTTTGTGTGTCGTTGATCTTCTTTTCCTATCCTTTTCTCTGCTTCCTTTGTTGATAAAAAAATTGCTAGGGTTTATTCGTTGATGAAAAGTCCGATAATAATTCTTGAGTAATTTTTTCCATCCCTATTTTTGTATTTAATTCTACTATTTACAGAATTTAAAATAAAACCTAATATGTTATGGAAGTTAAAACTGTTTAGAAAATTAATTGACGTTTACGAGTAAAAATAGAATTTTGGTAAAAATAGGCCAACACACTGGCATGGGCTACTGAGATGCGAGCAATGGCTAAGCAACGGGGCTGGGACTCCAACAATCAGGAGAGCGCTGGCGAGGCACTGCCCAATTCATCGCAGCATGCACCTGCGGCAAATTGGGGCAGGCCAATTCTCTGCAACTTTCACCTACGATGAATTGGCCTAAGCCAATTCACCGCAGTTTACGCCTGCAGTGAATTAGCCCAAGCCAATTCGCCACAGGCCCTTTCAACCTGCGGCAAACTGCCTTATCGCATGTCGCTCACCGATTGGTCCGTCCAATTTTTTATTTTTAGATATATATTTTTAAAAATAAATAAAATAAATAATAAATAATAAAATAAACATTAAAATAAGAATTAAAATAAATAATAAAATAAAATAAATAATAAATACTATAAAAATTATTCTGACTTATTTTAAAATATTGGACTGGACTTGATCAATAATTAAGGGTCTACAGTTTGCCCCCTGCTTGAACGATCTGAGATTTTTAGTAGAAGAGAGTAAAAAGTAATATGACTTTGAGTAGCTTTTGGATGACGATGAGTTCTCGATTCGAGATTGGCAATGGTTTGGGTTCTGGACCCGAAATGAGTTATGGACTTAAAAATGATTTGGGTTCTAGATCCAGTGGTGTGTTCTGGACTAAAAAATGGTTTCAGATTTTAGACTCAGTGTTGAGTTCTGGACTAAAAAATAATTTGAGTTTTGGACCCGGAGTGAGTTTAATTTGGATACCTGGACCCAAGATTGAATTTGATTTCGGTACTTAGACCCGAGACTGGGTACTTAGACCCGAGACTGACTTCGATTAGGGTAATTAGACCCGAGACTGGGTACTTGGACCCGAGGCTGAATTTGATTTGAGTACTTAGACCCGAGATTAGGTACTTGGACCCGAGATTGAATTTGATTTGGGTACTTAGATCTGAGACTAGGTACTTGGACCTAAGATTGAATTTGATTTGGGTACTTAGACTCGAGATTGGGTACTTGGATCCGAAATTGAATTTGATTTGGGTTCTAAAACCCGAGACTAAATTTGATTTGGGTACTTAGACCAGAGACTTGATACTTAGACCCGAGACTGAATTTGATTTGGGTACTTAGACTCGAGACTGGATACTTAGACCTAAGATTGAATTTGATTTGGGTACTTGGACTTGAAACTGGGTACTTAGACCCAAGATTGAATTTGATTTGAGTACTTAGACTCGAGACTAAATTTAATTTGGGTACTTAGACCCGAGACTGAATTTTGGACTGACCTTTTATCAGTTGAGAATTCTGGTTGTTCCATTCTTTAATGGATTGTGTGTTTTTACCCCCCAAAAATAGATCTTTATCCATTGGAGATCAAGTCTTTACCTTTAAAACAAGGATCTTTATCCTTTTGGACATTTGTCCTATATTTACTTCAGCTCTTCTAGCCGAATTGATTTTTTGTCTTTTGCATCTTCATTCTTTTGAGAGTTCTAATGTTCAATTCTTTTGTGCTTTCTTTCGTAAAAAATTTAGCTATTTTTTAGCTGGCCCTCATATCTTCTCCTTGATCCCTGCGTGCAAAATATTTAAAAGTGAGTTTGAAAATACTTTGTACACGCATAAGCTCAAAAATTGAAAAGGAGAAACTTTGTCTCTATGTAGGCTCAAACCAATTATTTTTCCTATGCAGGCTTATATTGATGTTTGTATTGTCTAGTTCCTCGCACAATCATGCATTTCTTCTTTTGCAAAATGACCGGAGCTTCCTCAAGCAATGGGCCTTCCATGCCCTCTGATTCAATATCTTCTTTTGATTCTTTACTTTCATAGAGCGTTTGCTATTCACTTTGACAAATGATAGGTAACACAAGATAACAAAATGCAATGTGATATGCTCATGTATGCATGATATGCATAGATTATACTTAAAATTGTTCCATTGACTCACAGACCAAGGTGATCAGCTGAAGTGTTCTCATTGACTCCTTCCAGATGCCCGTTCAGGTCTTGTACTGAAATGGCAGAAGGCTTCATTTTTATGGCTTTTATCTTAAAGATGTTGAAAACATGAATAATGGAGGCCCCAAGTAGGAGAGATACATCCATTTCAAACTAGAATTCAGTATGTCAATTGGTAGCTTCTTCATAACCTTGCCAATAATCATTTCCTTTGCCTAATTTGTCCTTTGAGGTTCGATGATTCAACATACTTCCCTTAACTTGAAGACTTTATACAATTTTTTTTTTGAATTTTGATTTTGAAATTAAATGTTGGCTTTGCCAAATCAATGTCAATTTACCCTAGGACTCAATTTTTCAAATTAACATATTTATAACATGACAACCCTAGTTACCATACTAAACTCGGGAATCATTTCTTTTTAAGCAAGAATTGTTATACTTCAGATAGGCACATACACATACATATTACTTGATCAAAGGTCTCATCAAGTTTAAGTATTGTCTATCTCATATGCATACTTATTCAAACTATCTCCACTAATAGACTCTACCTACCAATAGAGATCAACAGGTCTTTGATAGGCTTGAAACGGGTCTATAAGGGACAAAGGTTTAAGTGAAGGCCTATTGTAAGTTGGAGCCATTGTGACACTATGGGCAAGTCCTCATACTACAAATTTCTTATTTAGAGAGTTGGAACCATGAAAAGATAGAGCTTCAACATTTTTCTTTATTCCTTACATGAATCTTGATATTGATTAGGATAGTCTTTGCCTTTATAAAAAGTTTGGTACCCATATTACTTTCCTTTTCTTCTTTTCATTTTCTTTCTTTTTTTTTGTTTTATGTTTTTTTAACTTCTTTGTCATTTTGTCCTTCTTTCCTGTGGGACTGCAAATACTGGACTTTCAAGAACTAGATGGCCTTTCTTCTATCTCTCTAATTTCGGTTGAATTTCTAGTTGGGTTGAACCAATTTAAGTCAAACTGTTTTTGCCTTATACTGCTTTAGGTAAAGGAAAACTCGGTTGGCTTTCTAGATTGCCTTTTATATTTTCTTTTCCTTTTGATTTTGCACAAACTTAGGACCCATTTTTCTTTCTTTTTTTTTCTTTCATTTTGCTTTTTCTCTCTTTCTCTTTTCCTTTTCTTTTATTCTTTTTTGTTTTGTTTTTTTATGTTGGGTCTTAGCTCCAAAAGAATTATCTCGCTTGCACCATTCTATATTTCTGTTTATGGATGAGTAGAGTAGAGTGAGTCTTATTTCAAAAGGATAAAGCATTTGTTGTCCTGATGTCTTCTTAAATTGGAAATATTTGGTCTAATATCATGTGAACTTCAACTACCCTTATGGTCTTAGGAACTTCAACTATCCATATGGTCTTGAATATGCATTCCTTTCTTTTATCTTCTTGCCTCTTCACCTTAGTGATCATTAGATTTGACATAGAAGTCACAAAAGCTAGGGGACAACTAGGGATTGATATTTAATTGGGTGGATACTAATTGTTGGTGTAACATCCGTGATTTTGGAGAAATTAAATAAGTATTTGGAGATATAAATTGTATATACTCAATATATATATCTAGAGTATATATAACATATACATATGGTATATTAATTGTATATATTGGATTAATAAATTACATACTTAATATTTAATACACATATAAGGTACATTTGATGTGTATGTAAGATACACATTACTTGTGCATATGTGTAATATCCTAAGTTTTTGAAAAGTTCTAATTTTTAGAAATTTGATAAAATAAATTATAATTTAAATGGATAAATTAAATTAATAGTTTTAAATGAAAAATGAAGGGGTTTTAAATGAAAAAGTGGATAATATATGTGATACATATGTAAAATATACATAACATATAAAAATCAACACTTTTTAAAAGAAAAGTCAAAGTAAAAGGGTATTTTGGTAATTAAATCTTAGAAATTTAAAATTAATAAAATAATTTAAAAATAAATTATTTTTGAATGGAAGAGGGAATTTAGGACTTTTAATTTATTAAATAATTAATTAAATAATTAATTATTAAATTATTTTAATATATATATATGGTTTAAAATTAAAGGGTGAAAAGGAAAGAGAAATAAAAAAAAAAGTCTTCTTCTTCTTCTTTCCTTCAAGGCCGAATTTCATGGCTTCAAGAGAGGGATTTGCTTCTTCCATACTCCAAAAATTGAAGAGATTTTAAGGATTCAAGTGGAGTTTTAGAAGTTTCTTCATCAATTGGTAAGCTTTCTTACCAAATTTTCAAATTCTATGAAAAAGTGTGTTATGTAAATTTTGGAATTCTATAGTAGCATAATTTAATTGCTTAATTGGATATGAATGAAGTTGTTTTGATTGGTTATTAATGATTTTAAGGTTGGATTAAAGAAATGGTTGAGTTTGGGTAAGATTGGTGAAGAGAGAGAATTTAGGGTTATGTAATTTTTGGGGTTTTGAAATCATAGTTTTTAATTGTGTAAATTGATTCCAAATAAGTTTTTTGATACATAAATAAGTATTTTAAAGTCAAATATTGGATTTGGTTGTGTTTGGTTGGAGTTTGAGAATGGAAGTGGAGATTTAGGGTTTTGGAAAAGTGACTTTTCAAAGTGGTTGAATTGTGTGATTTTATTTGTTTAAGCATGTTGTTTAGTGTTAAAAGTGATAAATATAAGCTTGAAATGAGTAATGGATTGTGTTGGAATGGAAAACCTTCAATGGGGGAAGGTTATGTCATTTTTGAGATTTTCTGTATAAGAGTGTATTGTTATAATGTAAATGATTTAAATGTATTAAAATATGTTTTTAATGACATTAATAAACTTAAAACACTAATTTAAATGGCTTGATATGGTTTTTCAAAGTTAAAGTGAGGTGAAGCTTAATTTTGGGATTTGGTTTAGAGTGATGTTTAATTATGGTTTGGTTTTGAGAATACCTTGGAATATGATATTAAATGATTATGTATGATCATATTTGGTATAGGTATTGAGGGAGGTTGATTTGCTTCATTCAAGTGGTGAAGGGCAAGTTGGAAGGATAGGATTGGAGGTTGTATTAAGCTTGCTTTGGGTTGCTAGTAGAGGTATGTACAAACTTTGAGTATAATGTTTATATTTGCATGACATTTGGACTTAAAACATTTTGGTTGAAAAATGTGTTAAGCTACTTGGTTCATTGATTGCGTATGAATAATGTGCTATGACATTTGTAATGTCATATATGTGTTAAATGCATTGTGAAAAGCCATTGATAATGGCTAAATTGTGTAAAGTGTGAAATATGCATATTATGTGAAAATACCCAAAGTAATTGGGTAATGTGTTGTGAATGCAAAAATGAGATATGTGAAATAATGAAATGAATTGATATTGATAAAAATGAGAAAAGTGAGAAAAATGAGAAAGATATGAAAAATGACAAAAATGAGAAAAAAAAATGTGAAAATAAGGCAATGTGCCTAGATTGAATATGTGAAAATGAGAAAGAGATTAATAATGAGAAATATGAATAAATTGTGTGCCTAGTATGTCATTCAATTTTCAGAGTTCTGGGTTTGGAGGCATGCCTATGATTGCCTACGGGCTATACGTTGGAATGGTGAAAAGACTGGGTCGTAAGCCAGACCAGCTGATAAATATGATGTTTTTGGGGTGAAAAGACTGGGTCGTAAGCCTCAAAAACTGTAGCAGTCTAGCCGGGTTGAGGGCCAAGATACTGGGGCCTAAGGGTCTAGCCGGGTTGAGGTCCAAGAGACTGGGGCTGTTACATTATCCATGGATATATATATTGCCTACGAGCTAGACACATGATGTCATTATGGACCAAAGCAGTAACTCTGAAATTTGAATAGCATATTAGATCCTTTTTGGGCCCATGCTTGTCTTTGCTTTAATGTGAATTATGAATTGTGATACAATTGAGCAATATAATGTTATGAGTTGTGAGTATGAAATATTTGAAAAATATAATAAAGTGAAATGATGTGACCTCTATATGCATTGTGCATTAGCATTACTTTACATTTTTATTATTATCAAAGTTTGTACCACTAGGCTTCGGCTTAGCGCGATTGTAATTCGTCGCGCAGGTGTCATGGACATTTGGGTAGAGCCGGAGAGTTTTACTAGACCTGGTCAGGTCTAGGTTTGTATTTATTGAGCTTGAAGAGTTGTTTTGGGTACATCAAGATCAGAGCCAGTTGCCAGCATGTACATTTTTTATATTATGTATGTTATGATATGTTTTTGAAGCATATATTGTAAATTGTAAAGAATGATTTGAATAATTTTGTTTAAGATAGGATTTTATATATAATGTTGATATATATACCTATATATAAGTATTTTGAGAAAATATGGAGCAATTGAGAAGTATTGGTGAATTGGTGAATTGATTTATTTGGAGTGTTTGTTTTATGCAGGTTGTGTTTTGTTGAATTTTGAAAACGTTCAAATTACAAACAAAACTCTGGCGAATTTTACCCAGAGATTTTCATATAAAATATTTATTTTGGATTCCTATAACAAGCAAAGAATATTTATACATTATTTATTTTATGTATTAGTATTTAAAATCTTAAAACATAAATGTAAAATTTTTTATTAAATCGGTCTGTGACATTTTTATACCGTATATGCGTATTTTACATATGCTGAAAATATGTAGTGTACGTATATAGGGTATAAGGGTGTTACATATATTTTGGTATCAGAGCCTAGGTTTGAGGTTCTCGACCTAGGTGGGTTGTTAGAGAGAGAAAATTGAAGTTTTTTTTAAAAAAAATTCAATTGTGATGCATGCATTGGCACTGGCAATTTATTTGATCCATGATGTGGCAATGTCCATTTGACATAATGGATATGAGTTGAGATGGCGTCTAGATTGCATAGATCAGAGTGGCGCGGTAGAAGCGTCATTCTAGAGATTATGGATTAAGAATTTTTGGAACTTTTATTTGAAATTTAAAATTCATAGCTGATTCAATTGATGAATAAGTGAAATTAGAAAAAACAATCTAGGAAATGATTTAAGATGTAAAAATAAAAAGTTTGAGAAATGAGCATGATAGTTACATAAAATTTTATAGGTGTACTACAAAGTGATATTGTCTAAATTTTTGGACAAATCTAGAAATGTTGGATGAGTTTGAACATTTACTAGAAAGTTTTTCTATATGTTAGAATCTAATGTATAAAATTTCATAATTTTTAAAGATGAATTACTAATTAAGAAAGGTAGAAGCACATATATTGTTGGAGGAGTTCCAGAAATTCAGAATCTATAGAAATTGAGAAAACATAAATTTAGAAATTATGGTAAACCAGCCCAGAAAAATCTGACAATTTACACACAATATCATATATATTCATAAAACATATGGTTAAAATTTCATGAAATTTGTTAAGGTTTGATACCTGAAAAAAATGGACAACCGGGTGCTGCCAGAGAAATTATTAAAGAGACAGATTCTCTAATTTTGGAAGATTTAATTTTTAAATATACTAAATCAACTTGGAAAAATCTAAAACTTTAAATATAAGTCCATATATGTGTCAAGTGCACATGGATGAAATTTTACAAGTTTTTATAAAGAATTGGTAAAGAATATAAAAATTGAAAGTGAGATTGACATGAAATTGAGGATGTCATGCAGTTTTGTGTAAGTAAGTAATAAATTAATTTTATGAGACAAATGAATGAAGAAAATTATAAAAATTTATATGCATATGGGTATAAGTATAGAAGGAATATGGAGTTTTTAATAATTTGCAACAAAGAGTTCATAATTAAAATCAAAAAGTGAAATTATATATGATAGTGAATTATTTATTATGGAACAATAATGCATAATTTAGGGTTGAGTGCATAAAATTAAAGTATCTAAATAGATGATGTTAATTAGTGTAATGAAATAAATTAGTGTTGTTTAAATGTAAATGTTATGATTTTAAGATTGAAAATGTGACATGGACGAGATTTGGTGAGGTTCATGTTGTTGGTTTCAATATATAAAATTTGAATTTTTGAAATGGGTTTCCATAATTGTGAAAGTGATGTGTTTTGATGTTATATTAATATAAAAATAAAGTTTATAAAGTTATCTCTTGAAAATGAGATTAATAGAATGAAGTTTAAGTAAAGTAGTAAGTTGAAAATTTAGAGCTGTAAGAGAATTTTGATGAAGATTATTTAGATGTTGATAGTTTAATTATTAATAAGCATGGGAGTAATTTTCAGCGAGTAATTTTGATGAGCTTTAAATGATGTATAAGAAAAGTGATTTGTGTAAATAAGGTAACTATAAGAAATGTGAGAAAATGGTAAATGAAAGGAATTATGAAAAGTGAGTAAGAGTTATAATAAATGTGTTTGAAAGTGGTATAAAATGAATAAGTTGATGATAATGATGTGTAAAGTAAACGAGACTAGGGAAAGTGAATATTATCTGTAATGATGAATTCGAAGAGAATTAAAATTTGATAATAAATTTGACCTAATAGAATTAGGTCATGAATTAAAAAAGATTGATGAATTTAAAATAGACAAAAGTTTGGTCAGAATAGAATAAGGTTGTGATGGTCATATTGTAATAGTTAGATCAATTGATCCGAAATGTAATAAGTTTACAAGTATTTATGGAAATTTAATATGTGTAGTTGTATTAAGAATATGCAAGCTATATGATAATGTACATAATACAGCGTTTTGATATGTATATGCATATCAAAGGAGTTAAGTTATATTAGTTTCAAATAATTATAAGAGAAAAGTGTTAGTTATAGTATAATTGGAATGAATTTTAATAAGGAAATAAGATTTTATTGTTGTATAATAGTGATATTAAATTAATATGTGGTAATTGTATAAAGAGTAGGATCAAAGTGAAGATATGTAAAATTATTGTGTTAAGATAAAAGTTATTAACATTTGAATTTAAGGTGATGAGAGTATATTTTTAAGATAATGAAGTGATCAGATATCTTGAGTGCAATAGGTGTGTGGTGTATATATATTAAGGAGATGAACTAATTTTGTCTAATGACAATTCGATTGAAGATATAATAATCTATTGTGACTGTTTGAGTAAATAGACAGTATAATGATGTGTCAGGGAATGGTAAAAAGGAAATTAAGAATGAACCTAAGGGGGAGAATAAAAATTATGTAATTTGGTAAAATAATGATTTGGATGATTTGTTACTATACTGGATAATTTCGAGTACGAAATTATTTAAGGGGGAGAAAATTATAACATCCGTGATTTTGGAGAAATTAAATAAGTATTTGGAGATATAAATTGTATATACTCAATATATATATATCTAGAGTATATATAACATATACATATGGTATATTAATTGTATATGTTGTATTAATAAATTACATACTTAATATTTAATACACATATAAGATACATTTGATGTGTATATAAGATACACATTACTTGTGCATATGTGTAATATCCTAAATTTTTGAAAAGTTCTAATTTTTGGAAATTTGATAAAATAAATTATAATTTAAATAGATAAATTAAATTAATAGTTTTAAATGAAAAATGAAGGGGTTTTAAATGAAAAAGTGGATAATATATGTGATATATATGTAAAATATACATAACATATAAAAATCAACACTTTTTAAAAGAAAAGTCAAAGTAAAAGGGTATTTTGGTAATTAAATCTTAGAAATTTAAAATTAATAAAATAATTCAAAAATAAATTATTTTTGAATGGAAGAGGAAATTTAGGACTTTTAATTTATTAAATAATTAATTAAATAATTAATTATTAAATTATTTTAATATATATATATGGTTTAAAATTAAAGGGTGAAAGGAAAGAGAAATAAAAAGAATAAAGTCTTCTTCTTCTTCTTTCCTTCAAGGCTGAATTTCTTGGCTTCAAAAGAGGGATTTGCTTCTTCTATACTCCAAAAATTGAAGAGATTTTAAGGATTCAAGTGGAGTTTTAGAAGTTTCTTCATCAATTGGTAAGCTTTCTTACCAAATTTTCAAATTCTATGAAAAAGTGTGTTATGTAAATTTTGGAATTCTATAGTAGCATAATTTAATTGCTTGATTGGATATGAATGAAGTTGTTTTGATTGGTTATTAATGATTTTAAGGTTGGATTAAAGAAATGGTTGAGTTTGGGTAAGATTGGTGAAGAGAGAGAATTTAGGGTTATGTAATTTTTGGGGTTTTGAAATCATAGTTTTTAATTGTGTAAATTGATTCCAAATAAGTTTTTTGATACATAAATAAGTATTTTAAAGTCAAATATTGGATTTGGTTGTGTTTGGTTGGAGTTTGAGAATGGAAGTGGAGATTTAGGGTTTTGGAAAAGTGATTTTTCAAAGTGGTTGAATTGTGTGATTTTATTTGTTTAAGCATGTTGTTTAGTGTTAAAAGTAATAAATATAAGCTTGAAATGAGTAATGGATTGTGTTGGAATGGAAAACCTTCAATGGGGGAAGGTTATGCCATTTTTGAGATTTTGTGTATAAGAGTGTATTGTTATAATGTAAATGATTTAAATGTATTAAAATATGTTTTTAATGATATTAATAAACTTAAAACACTAATTTAAATGGCTTGATATGGTTTTTCAAAGTTAAAGTGAGGTGAAGCTTAATTTTAGGATTTGGTTTAGAGTGATGTTTAATTATGGTTTGATGTTGAGAATACCTTAGAATATGATATTAAATGATTATATATGATCATATTTGGTATAGGCATTGAGGGAGGTTGATTTGCATCATCCAAGTGGTGAAGGGCAAGTTGGAAGGATAGGATTGGAGGTTGTATTAAGCTTGCTTTGTGTTGCTAGTAGATGTTTGTACAAACTTTTAGTATAATGTTTATATTTGAATGACATTTGGACTTAACACATTTTGGTTGAAAAATGTATTAAGCTACTTGGTTCATTGATTGTGTATGAATAATGTGCTATGACATTTGTAATGTCATATATGTGTTAAATGCATTGTGAAAAGCCATTGATAATGGCTAAATTGTGTAAAGTGTGAAATATGCATATTATGTGAAAATACCCAAAGTAATTGGGTAATGTGTTGTGAATGCAAAAATTAGATATGTGGAATAATGAAATGAATTGATATTGATAAAAATGAGAAAAGTGAGAAAAATGAGAAAGATGTGAAAAATGAGAAAAAAAAAAGTGAAAATAAGGCAATGTGCCTAGATTGAATGTGTGAAAATGAGAAAGAGATTAATAAAGAGAAATATGAATAAATTATGTGCCTAGTATGTCATTCAATTTTCAGTGTTCTGGGTTTGGAGGCATGCCTATGATTGCCTATGGACTATACGCTGGAATGGTGAAAAGACTGGGTCGTAAGCCAGGCCAGCTGATAAATATGATGTTTTTGGGGGTGAAAAGACTTGGTCGTAAGCCTCAAAAACTGTAGCAGTCTAGCCAGGTTGAGGACCAAGATACTGGGGCCTAAGGGTCTAGCCGGGTTGAGGTCCAAGAGACTGGGGCTGTTACATTATCCATGGATATATATATTGCGTACGGGCTAGACACATGGTGTCATTATGGACCAAAGCAGTAACTTTGAAATTTGAATAGCATATTAGATCCTTTTTGGGCCCATGCTTGTCTTTGCTTTAATGTGAATTATGAATTGTGATACAATTGAGCAATATAATGTTATGAGTTGTGAGTATGAAATATTTGAAAAATATAATAAAGTGAAATGATGTGACCTCTATATGCATTGTGCATTAGCATTACTTTACATTTTTATTATTATCAAAGTTTATACCACTACATTTCGGCTTAGAGCGATTGTAATTCGTCGCGCAGGTGTCATGGACATTTTGGTAGAGCCGGAGAGTTTTACTAGACCTGGTCAAGATCAGAGCCAGTTGCCAGCATGTACATTTTTTATATTTTGTATGTTATGATATGTTTTTGAAGCATATATTGTAAATTATAAAGAATGATTTGAATAATTTTGTTTAAGATGGGATTTTATATATAATGTTGATATATATATACCTATATATAAGTATTTTGAGAAAATATAGAGCAATTGAGAAGTATTGGTGAATTGGTGAATTGATTTTATTTGGAGTGTTTGTTTTATGCAGGTTGTGTTTTGTTGAATTTTGGAAACGTTTAAATTACAAACAAAACTTTAGTGAATTTTTTCCAGAGATTTTCATATAAAATATTTATTTTGGATTCCTATAACAAGCAAAGAATATTTATACACTATTTATTTTATATATTAGTATTTGAAATCTTAAAACATAAATGTAAAAATTTTTATTAAATCGGTCTGTGACATTTTTATACCGTATATGCGTATTTTACATATGCTGAAAATATGTATTGTATGTATATAGGCTATAAGGGTGTTACAGTTGGTTTACCAAACAATGCCTAGATCATCTCTCCCTTAAATAAGCAGAGTTCAATTTCACCTCGAAAGTTTATCAAAGCATGTTCTAAGATTGACTAGACAAAGGTAATTATGTAGGAGCCCTCTCTAAGTAAGCATGCACAACTCAAGGCTATAGAACAATTCCCTCACCTAGTAAAGTCATTTGAATTATAATGCACAGATAAACTAATTCATAAAGATCAAGCTAAATTTGTCATCGGTTGAGCACCATAATGAACAAAGATCATGAAAAATTTGAAGAAAATAATTTATTCAAACAAACATAATTTGAAAAACATAATTGTTCTAATTAAATATTAAAGAAAGAAAAATAAATAGAGCAACACTCCAAGCCAAGGGAAGTTTGTTGAATAAAATTTCTCCTCATTTTGCATCTTCAACGTTCCAGTCTTGAAAGACAATCTTCCTCCACTCCTCCTCCTACCATGAAGGTTGATGGCAGAGGTACTCTTTCAAATTTAGTCAAAGGATTGCTCTTGGTATTGGGTTTATCAGGCTCAGGCAACTTTCCACTATCAATTAAATTTTGGATCTCATGCCTCAACTTCAAACATTTATCCGTGTCGTGTCCTTTCATTTGATGAAATTGGCAAAATGGCTTAGTGTCAAAGTTAGGTGGAAGATGATTCAAGGCCTGCAATTTTTCCTTCTTTTGTAGCTTATTAAGAACCTAAGACAGCAGCCTTCCCAATTCTGAAAACTGTCTTCTTCATCCTTAGCCAGTGGCATTAACTTCAACTGCCTTTTGCAGGCTTTGGTTATCAGACTAGTAGTTTTCTTTCACGCTCCTTCTTATCAAAAAGCATTTTTTCTCCCTTTTCCACTCTTCAATTTGCAAACCAGCTTGTAAAAGGTCCTTGAAATCCCAGATAAGTGTATGAGACATCTTTTCTTGAAGGCTAGGCAACACTCCTCTCACAATCATTCTAATTTGATCCGATTCATCGGGCCTCCTTTTGAGTAATGCAGCCTTATTCGTCCACCTTTTCACATAGTCCATGAAGTTCTCATTCGGCCTTTGTCTAATGCACTCTACCTCCATTAAAGTAACTTCCAATTCAGTATTGTATTCATAATGTTGGATGAAGGCTTTGTATAGTAAATCCTAGCTCTTTTGAGTGCCATCATCTAAGATATTGAACCAATCTTGGATAATAGGATCCAATGAGAGCATGAAGTATCTTAGAGCTTAAGCCTTAGTAGCTCGGGTAGACTGCATAATAGTGATATATTGCTTCACATGAAGATGAGGATTTTTAGTTCCATCAAACTTTGCAAATGATGACATCTTAAACTTGTATGGAACCTCTTCATCTAGCTCAAACAACTTGTCGACCTCAGACATTTCTTCAGTTTTCAGCTTCTTTTTAAACTTCTTTTCCAGGTCAGCGATCAACTTCTCAACATCTAAAGTTTCAATCTTTTCCACAGCTGATCTATCAACAACCTTTGACTCCTTTTTCTTATCTTGAAGATTTGGAAAGTATTGAGCCCAGTCGTTATCATCATCAACAAACTACCTTGTCATCATCAAAAACTACTTCACCAACTTTAGCCTTTCCCTTGCCTTTCTTGGTGCTTGCAGATACTTCAACAGTGTTCCCAAACATAGTAGCCATTTGACTCTCCATGATCTCAGCTAGGGCCCCCTTTAATTCTTCCATTTTGACTTCAAGGGCATCATCCAACATCTTTTGAATATGCTCTGGTTCCATTGCTTTTGGTGAGAAGCTAATTGAGTTGCTGCTAGATACTTCTTCATCAGCGTAGGTCAGATTATCTTAGGCTTTTGAACTATTGTAATCCAAGGCTATGAGCCATAGAGGATTAATGATATAAGATGCAAATGTATGTATGCATGTATGCATGTATGCACAAACAATAAACAAAGATATGCTAGGATGTCCCTTCTAACCTTATAACTTTCATACACGAATGGAGAGTCTCTTTTTCTAGTTATATGGTTAACAAAATACCAACATGGGATATTTTATTTTTAAATAATTCCCTCGAATGTTTCAACCAATAGTTATATTTTAAAAAATAAAAATCAGTTCATGATAATTTTCATTAATTAGGCTTTAATCCATCCAATCAACTAAAGCAGCTTTTATGCTATATTTGATTGAAACTAAATTAAGATGTTTATTATAAATAGATTTATCACTTGAAAAAAAGTAACTAATGATTCATGCCAAAAATAAGCCCATGATTAATAATTCTTAGTATAAACTAGGCTCATAATTTATTTTTGGTATTTTCGTAATTGACCTAAATACTCGTAAGCTCTTCCAAAAAGGTTGTGAAAATAATTTTGTTTATATGCCCATTGTAAAAAGATTTTAGAAAAAATGGGGTTTGGGCTTTGTATTTGTGTTATGAGAAAGAAAGGTTTTTAGAAAAGTTTTATGTCCAAAGACCAATTCAAAAATTTTGAAAATAGTTTTGGTCTTTTGGTTTTAGAGGAAAAAAATTATTTGAGCTCACAATGTAATTAGGTCATATTAGAAAAAGAACAAACCAAATAATCCATGATTTAACTCAAGATAAATTAACCATAGTCAAACAATAAGCATTTGGAGTAAAACTTAAAAAAAGTAACTAGGCCAATTACATGAGCTTTAGTCTTTGGGTTGAAAGGTTTAGGCTCCTATAGCAAGTATATACCAAAAGGTACAAGGCTATGAGTGGTTATGCCATGCTCGATCTCCATACCTTGAGCGAAAGTATGGTATCCCTTACATAATACAACACAGGTTACACGGACATCCTAACTCACGCACACGATGCAATCTAATATGATGCAATGGATAATATCATGACAAGAAAGAATAGAATGATATAAAGACCAACTAAATCAACTTCTCTTATCCCCAGTGGAGTCACCACTGTGAGCAGGGATTTTTGCCCCCACTCCCATGTGGAATGGTTCTTGAGACTTCGGCACTGTTAGGCTCAGAGCCTTAAAGAACACGGGCCTAAACCCGGAGAAAATGGAGTCACCACCCGGATAGACCGGGAAAAAAAATGGTGGATGACTCAATTCCTAAGGAATTTCCAACCCCCTAATAGGTTTGGAAAGCTAGTTACGCATGGGAAAGGTGAGAAATGGCCCAGAACCCCCCACAACGCCCGGTTCATTGGAACCGGCCTCCTTTTTAGGTCTTAATATTGAATTAGCAAGTTAAATCCGACATGGTTAAAAGAACATATCGAATTAGCAAGTCTAATTCAATATGGACATGCTCCCATATCAAATTAAACTTGATCTAATTCAATATGGACTTCCATATCAAATAAAAATCAAGCTAATTCGATATGGACATAGTCCATATCGAATTAGAGTGAGAATAATTTGATAAGGACCATTCATATCGAATCGAACTTGCTTCAATCTCAAATTAGACCATTTCAAAGGTTTAAAAATTAAATCGGGCTTATTTTAGGCTTTTAAAAACTGGACCAATCTAATTAAAATCTTAAAATATGTTTAAGCCATTAAGAATGGACCGATTAGTACTTAGGCCTTCTTTAATTGGGACTGAACTATCTTAGGGCCAAAATCAAGGGTTTAAAATTTGCCCCCTACTTGAACGATATGGAATTTGTTCTGAGAGTGAAAATTAACATGACTTTGAGCATATTTTGGATATGGATGGGCTCTAGGCCCAGGAACTGATTTGGTTAGGTTTTGGACCCGAGATATGATTGGTTGGGTTCTAAACCAGAGATATGATTGGTTCTAGACATGAGATTGGATTGGGTTATGGACCCAAGGATGATTTAGGTTATGGACCCGAGTTGGGTTGGGTTCTTAACCCGAGTTGGTTTCGGTTCTGGATCCGGAATGAGTTCTAAACTCAAAAATAATTTGGGTTCTAGACCCAAGTTGGTTTCAGTTCTTGACCCGGATTGAGTTCTGAACTCAAAAATAATTTGAGTTCTAGACCCAAGATGGTTTGGGTTTTGGACCCAAGTTGGTTTGATTTGATTTTTGGACCCGACTTGGTTTGGGTTCTGGACCTGAGTTAGCTTGGGTTTTGGACCCAAAATGAGTTCTGGACTCAAAATTGATTTAGGTTTTGGACCCAAGTTGGTTTGTATTTTGGAGCTGGAATGAGTTCTGGACTAGAAAATAATTTGGGTTCTGGAACAGAGTTAATTTGGATTTTAGACCCGGAATGAATTCTGAACTAAAAAATAATATGGGTTTTAGACCTGAGATGTTTTGGGTTCTAGACCCGAGTTGGTTTTATTTGGGTTCTGGACATGATTTGGTTTGGATTCTGGACCTAAGTTGGTTTGAGTTTTGAACCTATATTGAATTCTAGACTCAAAAATAATTTTTATTCTGGACCCGAGTTGGTTTGGGCTCTGGACCTAAAATGAGTTCTAAACTCGAAAATAATTTTGGTTCTGGATCAAGATGGTTTGGGTTCTGGACCAAAGTTGGTTTGATTTGGTTTATGGACCCAAGTCGATTTGGATTCTGGATTCAGAATGAGTTCTGGACTCGAAAATGATTTATGTTCTAGACTCAAGTTGGTTTACGTTCTGGACCCGAGTTGGTTTGAATTCTGGACCCGAAATGAGTTTTGAACTTGAAAATGATTTGGGTTCTGGACTCAGATTGAGTTATGGACTCAAAAATTATTTTGGTTCTGAACCCAAGTTAGTTTGGGTTATGGACTCAAGATTGAATTTGATTTGGGTACTTGGACCCGAGATATGATTGGTTGGGTTCTAGACCCGATGCTAGTTTTGGTTTCTGGACCCAATGCTACTTTGGGTTCTGGACCTGAGACACCTGCAAAAAATTAATTGTAGTTAATAAAGCATTTTGTAAAGCAATTTGACAATTTTCTTACTATATATGGATACCTATATACTCTTACCCCCTGCATGGAAAAAATATTTTTTAGACATGCAAAAAATATAAACTCATAATAAATATCTATTATTATATGGTCGTGTGTTATGTCAAACATGAATTATTTGCAAGTAAATGTGAATTATTGAAGGAAGACATAAGGGGACATGAATTATTAACTTTGAAAGCTAAGCACATGAATGTGCTTAGCTTTAACTTTTGCTCTTTTGCCCTTTTTTTTAATTTTGATATTATCCTTCAAAATCCATCTTTCTATAAATTGGAATTGTTTCATTTAGAGAAGTACATTCAAAACATCAAGTAAAAGTTACAGTCTTTCAAGAAAGCATTTTTAATTTCTTTGATAGTTTTAAAATTTTCGACTTTTAGCACATATAAATGGCGGTAAATCACCATGCATCTAGGACGAGACCTCGTATGGATCCTGAATTATGTGCTTATCTCATAAATTGCAAATTGGATCGGATTCCGATTTTAGCTGGATTGCACCTTCACCGAAGTACACAAGAAAAAACACATGTATTTTTTATTTTTATTGCAATTTTCTTTCCATAAAATATATTTTTTATTTTTATTTTTATGCACTTTTACTGCCATTTTATTGCTTGTTGTAGCAAAAATAAGCAAGTTAATTTTAAATATAAACTTATGCATGGCTATTTAGATTTGAAGACTTAAATATATTGGGAAAAAATAGACAAAGCAACATGAAAGTGGAAAATCATTATGCAAATAAAAGTTGATTTTTTGGACTTATTTAGTAAACATGTATACAAATCAATAATAGCAAAAAAATTAAATTATTTTTACTATTTTAGAAAAAGTAAGAATATTAGCGGTAGATAAATTAAAATAAAATATTAGTCATGATACAAAAATGCTAAAAATAAAAAAGAAAGTAAATGATGAAATTTTTGGGGTATTGAAAATAATTTTCATGTTACAATTTATATTTTTCTTATTTTTAGAATTTTTTTTAAAATGCTTTTAGAATAATTAGTACGATTGATAAACTGACATGGATGAACTTACCTTCATTATGGAAGTATGATAGCTATGTGATACATGGTGGTAGGAACATCCATAAGGCCTGCCAATGATATGAGCGAGTACCGCCTGCAGTCCAGAGAATGATCCAAGAGTGTGGCTTTGAAAAATTTGTGCTGCAACTGCTAAACAAGGGATACAGATTGATCGAAGCGTATTTCAGGCACTGGTTGAGTGGTGGATGGATACCACCCACACTTTTCACTTGCCTGTTGGGGAGATGACCATTGGTCTAGTGGATTTTACTGCAATAATAGGCTTAAAATGCGATGGGGTCTCCGTTCCTTTGACCAACAATATATTGATTGAGGATGAGATTCACATTTTAATTGGTCCAAGTCCCAGGTATAAGGGAGCAAGCAAAATAAAATATGAATATATCCGACAGTACTGGATAAGGCAGGCACGACCAGGCTTGGTGTATGGGCAAAGAGATACACCCATGGATTCCTATTATATTTGTTAGCCATGATGATCCTATGCAAAACTTAGGTAGCAATTCGCCTATCGATTTTGCATGCTTTGGAGAATTTTGATCTCATACCAGTTTATGCTTGGGGAGAGGCTAGCCTTGCCTGTCTCTATCAAGGCTTTAATAAAATTAATAGGAATAGGAGATCATTTACAGGCTTTATGGTCATTGCCGAGGTATGCGTTCTGCCTTTTGTTTATTCAAATGATGGTACATAATCAAACTTAATCTTTTTGGCCATGACAGGTGTGGGCCTATGAACAAAATCTCATGAGGGGTTCCTGGTATTCTTGGGAGATGGGTGGGATACTCGATACTAAGCCTTTGGTTGTCGGGTCACTGAGAAGTGCTCGACGATCATCATGTGCATTCTCGGCATTACCAGTTGAGCCAGCTGACCTGGGATCAGATAAAAAATAAAATTAGGAGTGCCCTTGAATTTAATGAGAAAATGACTTACTTGTGTTGCTTCCTTGCAGGTGAACATTGCTTGGTGGAGAGCGAACGAGAGGGCAAATTGAACCACCAATATGAATAATGCATTACCCCCGCAAAATTCCAATTAGATCATGGCCAGGCCAGTTTCTAGTGCGTGATTTCTTGGTGAGAGGGTACATAACTGGTTCCTTAGCCCTGATCAGAGGCGGCTGCCAGCCAATATTCCAGCATCTATGCTAACTTGAATATCTATGCCTTAGAACTCTTAGAGGCATGCTCAGAATGGATTCAATGCTGATTTATTTTTGTTTTGATCGGACTTATCATATAGTGAGTTTATGCGAGACCAGTTTTTGCACTTTGAAGTCTCCCATGATGGTGTTGGAAGTTCAGAGGAACAAGGGGATGAGGAAGAAGAAGGAGAAGAGGATAATGATGAAGACATGGGGGAAGAAGGTGATGAGAATAAGGATGAGAATGAGGATGATGATGATGATGATGATGATGGGGATAATGAGCATGAAGAAGAAGAAAAGGAGGATGATGGCACAAGAAATTTTGCTGCCCATGATGATGCTATGGTTGTCTCTTCTCAAGTTGATTAGACATGCTTCTTTATTAATTCTGGGCTTACATGTGGCTAACTTTTATGAATCTTTGTAGGTGGTTGAACATCCAAATGGTGGTGGCCATAATGAAGCTGGTCAAACTAGCGCAGCTCCACCTCAACCTTTTTCCTATGTCGAGCCGTCTTCCAGGTCTCAAGGTTTTGACCTGAGTTACTTGGTTTGTAATCCCTATTTCATACTTATATGTGCTGAATGTATGAATGGAAATGTATGAATGTATGAACCTAACTTTTTCTTTTCTGGCTCACAGCGAATGTTTAAGGAGCAGAATAAAAAACTGTAGGAACAATTGCCCGCTAGCCATTGGTATGCTGATCATCTTGAATGAAATTTTTGGGACTTCAGATTCCAAGGCTATAGGGATCCTGATGCATCTTCATCAAGGAGGACCTCGACTGACGACCATGATGCGCCACCTCCCATTTCAGGCGTTGACCATGATAGAGCTAATTTTCAGGGCAACCAAGACCCAGGTGCTTCTTTCTCAGGAGGAAAATGGGTAGGCAATGTGCGAAGGCTATACGCCTCCGCCTCCAATAGGCGATGAATTCCTCAGAGATTTATTTAACTACAGACTGTCTCCTCCATAGTGAATAGCTTATATTAAACTATATTATAAAACTTTATATTAAACTTATTGTCCATAAATAATGACTTGTAATAAGTTTAATGTACATAATAAAATATGATATTTTGAGTTTTCAAACTCCCCTCTTTTCTTTCTGGACATTTTTTTTTTGAATGACACTTTGACTTTCTTCTCTTTATATATATATATACATATATACACAGATGACCATGTCAAATTCATTGAAAATGAATTCGACATGGGTTATATTTCAATTAAATCCATAAAACCAATCCACAATACCAATGTCAACATGAAGTAGGTAAAAAGTTTTGAATTTCACAACAAATTCAATGCTTCAAATTTAAGCCCAATTCGATATGGATTTGTAGACTCTTAATTTTGGCCCTAAGCTAGTCGATCCCAATTAAAATAGGCAAAGCTAAATTCGATCCGATTTTAAAAGCTTAAACCTAGTTTATAACTTTTAAAATATATCAATCTGATTTTAAAAGGCATAAAATTCAATTGGTTCAAATTTGCTGGGCCTGAAATTAAATAAAATCCAAGATGAGTCATTTCGAGCCTGTATGTCTTTTGGCATGCCTAATTTGCTACAGTCCATGGCCTGCAAAGTGGTGCACCCATTTCGCTATAGGATAGGTCTGTGGCAGGCTTGGCCTGCACAAATTGGAATGTCCACTTCGACACAGACCTCGGCCTACGGTGAAGTGGAGTGTCCACTTTGCCACAGGCTCGGTCTGCGGGCGAAATGGCATGCCCACTTCCCCATACCTCGGCTTGTGGCAAAGTGGCATGCCCACTTTGCCATAGGTCTCGGGCTATGATGAAGTGGCACGCCCACTTTGCCACAGGTCTCGGCCGGAGGCGCACTTCATCGCAGGTCTTGAGTTTGAATTTTAGGCTAACTCACGTCCAAATTCAATTTGAATTAAAACCCAAATCTAATTATAATCCTATTTTCTTTGGGAGTCCTCGACTTAACCTAATTATTTTTTTATAAATACAGGTTTTTAAACAAGCAGCTAGTAGCAACAACGATCAATAAGCAACATACAAAGCACTTCACACAGATTAACAAAGCATCCACACACCAAAGGCAGTAACCAATTACTGTCTTTATCTTTGCTCGGCCAAAAGTAACAATTGGTATAGAAGTAGCTTGGATCAGTCTATTAAATTTGGTGGAGCCTTCAACGCATAAGTTTTGATTCCTAAATTCAACTAGTTTAAGGCATACAGTAACCATATTATATTTTCTTTGAAATATTTTGTTTGTTTATTTTTTATTAATATTTTAGTTCAGTAGCTTACCTTGCTAAACCCTAATTCTATATTTTACAAAATCAAAACTCAATCTGTATTGTTTCATCCAGTAAATCAAAGTCTCAATCAATTGTGTAATTTTGAAAACTGTAAGCCGTATTTTGTCTTTCTAAAACCATAACCATATTTCTTGACTTCCAAAATCCTAAATTGTTTTCTAAAATCCAAAACTTCGTTTATAAAGCCTATTTTCCAAAATAAAAACACTAAAACCCTAATCTTTTTCCCCAAGACCTAAAACCCTAATCCAAGAGCCCTAACTTCTAGTAGCCCTAATCCAAACCCTAAATCACTAAACCTAAATTCCAAAAACCCTAAATCTTAATGCTCAGTAGCTCAAATTCCCAAACCTATTCCAAATCAAAATTTCTAAACCCTAGCTCTAGAGACCTCAAGACTCCTAAAAACCCTAGCCTAAACCCCAATCCCATAAACTACCAAAATCTCAAATCAATTTCATCTAGTGGCCTTAAAATCGTAATCCTTAAGTTGTAAAACTAATCTTTTAAATCAAAACCCTAATTTTGTTTATTTAGTAATTTAAACTTTAACTTCATTTATTTATTTGAATTGTTTATATGGTGGATGGTTTATTTGATGATGGATGTTTTATTTTAAATATCATGTTTGAATGATTTAATTTATTTGATTAATATGAGCTGTAAAAGGCACGTTTCTACTTTATAGGTACCTCGGTTTTTATTATGTAATTTAATTTATCGTTTAAAGTTTTGAATTAATGTAAATGATATATTTCTAACTTTTGGTGGGTATCCTATTTATTTTATTTTAGACATTGGACATGGTTGTAAGGGCATATTTCCATCTTGTATGGGTGTCCATTTATTGTTTTGTTTTGACTTATTTTGATTTTAATGTAATAAATTCTTTATTTATTTTATATTCGCTTGCAGTATGGATAATATTGTAATATTTAAGAATTTTATAATATCTATGCCTGAAAAGGAGGCTGGTTCCAATGAACCGAGCGTTATAGGGGTGCTAGGTCATTCTCACCTTCCCCATATGTATTCAACTTTTCGAACCCATTAGAGGGTTGGGGTTTCCTCAGGAATCGCGTCATCCACCCCTTTCTTTTCCTCAGCCTGTCTAGGTGGCAACTTCATTTTCTCCGGATTTAGGCCCTTATTCTCTAAGGTCCTGAGCCTAACAATGCCAAGTCGCAAGAACCATTTCACATGGTAGTGGGGGAAAAAATTCCCACTCACATTGGCGACTCCACTGAAGATAAGAGAAGTTGATTCCATTTGTCTTTATATTATTTTATTCTTTCTTATTATGATATTATCCATTGCATCATTCAGTTTGCATGTGTCCATGAGTAAGGAAGCCCGTATTACTCGTATTGTGTTATGTAAGAGATACCATACTTTCACTCAAGATATGGAGATCGAGCCTAGCATAAACACTCATAGCCTCATACCTTTGGGTATATACTTGCTATAAGAGCCTAAACTTTTCAACCCAAAGACTAAAGCCAATGTAATTAGCATAGTTACTTTCCTTAGGTTGTTACCCAAATGCTTGCTCTTTGACTATGATTGATATAATTTGGTTTGAACCACAACTTATTTGGTTTGTTCCATTCCTAATATGACATAATTATATTGTAAGCCCAAAATAATATTTAAGCTCAAAAGGCCAAAATTATTTTCAAAACTTTTCAAGATGGGCCAAAAATTCTTTTTACCTCATTTCCCAAAACTCAAAACCCAAAATTTATTTTCAAATGCCTTTGAAATAAAAATATTTTTCACCGCATGGCCCAAGCTCAAAGCCCAAAATTCATTTTTGAAATAAATCTTTTACAATGGGCTTTGAAATAAAACCATTTTTTCAATGGGCTTTTAAACAACATTTTCTTTAATGGGTTTACAACTACTTGGGATATTTATGGAATACTTGAAATTAATTGTGGACCTAATTTATACTAACACTTATTAATCATAGGCTAATTTATGGTATGAATCATTAGTTGCTCTTCCAAATGGGAAATCTATTCATGATAAACCTTTTAATTCAGTTTTTAATCCAATATAGCATAAAGTTATCTTTTGTTGACCTAATGGATTAAGACTTAATAGATGGGAATTATCATGGACTAAATTCTATGTTTAAAAATACAACTATTGATTATATCGTGCGAGTGAATTGTTTGAAAATAAGATATCTCATGTTGATATTTGTTGACTATATACCTAGAAAAAGAGACTCGCCATTCATGTATGGGTGATATAAGGTTGGAAGGAACATCCTTACTCTTGTTTCTTGATTGTTCATCCATGCATTGCATCTTATATCATTGATCCTTTTTGGCTCATAGTCCTAAAGGACAGCAGTTTAAGAGCCTACGACAATCCAACCTAAGCCAGTGATGTAGAATCCAGCAATGACTCAGCTAACTTTTTACCTAAAGTAATGGATCTTGAGCAAGTTCAGAAGATGGTGGATGATGCATTCAATGCCAAGATGGAAGAATTAAGGAGGTCTTGACTAAGACCATGAAAAGCCAACTAGCTACAATGTTTGGAAACACTATCGAAGCATCTGCTAGTACCAAAAAGTAGAAAGAGAAGGGAAAGATTAAGGTTGGTAAAGTAGCCTTTGATGATGATAGGCTAGTGGTTGATGATGAAGACGATTGGGCTTAGTACTTTCAAGAGCCTCAAGATAAGAAGAAAGAGCCGAAGGTTGTACAGAAACCAACTATTGAAAAGATTGAGACTTTCGATGTAGAGAAGATGAATGTTGATCTGGAAAAAAGTTTGAGAAGAAGCTAAAAACAAAAGAGATATGGGAGGTGGATAAGCTATTTGAGCAAGATGAGGAGGTCCCTTACAAGTTCAAGATGCCTTCACTTGCCAAGTTTGATGGAACTGGGAATCTTCACCTTCATGTGAAGTAATACATCACTACTATGCAGTCTTCTCGAGCTACTAAGGCTCAAACTCTAAGGTACTTCATGCTTTCGTTTCATTCAGTTGTGCAGAATTGGTTCGACACCTTAGAGGATGATATTCAAAAGAACTGGGATTCATTGTATATGGCCTTTCATCCAACAATATGGATACAATGCTGAGTTGGAGGTCACTTTAATAGAAGTTGAGTCGATAAGGCAGAGATCAAATGAAAACTTGTTGATTATATGAAGAGGTGGAGAAACAAGGCCGCTTTGCTCAAGAAAAAGCCCAACGAATCAGATCAGATTAGGATGATTGTAAGAGGGGTGCTGCCTAGTTTGCCTAAAAGAATGTCCCACACTCTTATTAAAGATTTTAAAGATCTTCTTCAATCAGGTTTACAAATTAAAGAGTGGAAAAGGGAGAATAATTAGTTTTTGCAAGAAGAAATGAGAAAGGAAACTACTAGTCTGGAAATCAGGGCACGCAAAAGGCGGTCAATGTTAATGCAATTGGCCAAGGGGGTAGGAGGCAATTTTCAAAGTTGGGAAAACCATTATCCTAGGTTTTCAATAAGCTACAAAATAAGGGACTATTACAGTGATTGACTCCTTTGCCACATAATTTTATTGCCAAGGCATTTTTCCAATTCTGCCATATGCAAGGGCATGAGATGATAAATGTCTAAGGTTGAGGCATGAGATCTAGAACTTGATTGATAGTGGGAAGTTGCTAGAACCTAACAAGCGAAACATAAAGGATAATCTATTGCCAAGGTTCAACAGGGTTCCACCATTAGTAACCTTCATGATTGGGGGTGGTTTGAGTGAGAAATTTGTCTTGTCTTCTTTCTAAGATGTAGATGGGAAGGCAACTAAAGAAGAAGTAATCTTTAATAAGATGGAGTAAGATGAAGTTAAGAAGGAAGTAGCCATTTGTATGGTGAGTAAGTTTTGGGACTTGACCGACAACGATGATGATTCTAAGCCAAAGAAGAAAGAGTGGACCTGGTTGAGCCTGAAGAAGATGAAGTTATGAATACTCGATCTGGTAAGCCTTATGCAAGGCCACCACCAAAGGAAGTGGAAGCTAATAAGGGGAAGGAAGTTGAAGCTGGGAACAAAGAAGAAGAAGACAATGTTATTCTTAAACAATTCAAGAGAACTCAAGCTAGCATCAACATATGGGATCTGTTAGCAACATCTAAAAAGCATCGAGAAACTATGGCCAAAGTTATGGCTAGTATGCCAATTTTCACTTCTATAACACCAAAGGAGCTGGTTAATTTTGTGAAAGTTGAAAGAGTGATGAAATGTGAGGATGCTGAGATAAAGAACAAAGTTGATGTGAGAATGGTGTCATTTTCAGATGCTGATTTGCCAGAAGAAGGGAGAGACCACATCCGTCCACTATTTATCAAGGTAGAGGTTAAAAGGAAATGGACTTGATTATGGATCTGCCATAAACATTTGTCCACACAAGATCCTACCCAAGCTTGCTATGTCAACAAGGGATCTAAGTCCAATCGAGGTAATAATTGGGGCTTATGATAATACCAAAAGGCTTGCCAAGGGAACTTTCAAAGCTGTTATGAAAGCTAGCCCTATTGAGTCCATAGTAGAGTTTGTGGTTTTGGACATACAAGTCACTTTTGCACTATTATTGAGATGATCTTGGTTTCATCCTCTTGGTGGAGTTCCTTTCATGCTTTATCAGAAAATCAAGTTCATGAATGGGGATGAGTCAATGGTTATCGAGGTTGAGGACAATGAAGTTATGAACGCTCTAATGATCGAGAGGCCTCTCAATGGATTCCAAGTGGCTATGATTTCTAATGATGACATTACAGACCCCAAAGTCCTGGCTATGATAAAAACTATGAACTATCTACCCAGCACTGGCCTTGAAAAAGCAAAGACAGGTGTGACAGAGCTTCCAAAATTCAAGACTCAGACTTCCAAGAGAGGGTTAGGATATGATGAAGCTAATAAAGATATTCAGCCAAAGAAGAATGAGAAGATGAGCTTTCTACCACTCGAAGAGGTTTTTGCCAAAGCTTCAGACATGGGACCACTGCAAGGAAAGCCAGAGCCAGTCATTTTCATGGAAAAGTTGATCCCAGGCTTTGAGATTTTCATTGATGTGGCTGAACTGGTAGAATAGTTGAAGAAAGAGCTCGTCATCCCAGCTGATAAGAAGCGTAGTCCAGAAGAGAAGAAGGAAGCTATCCTGAAGATCCAGAAGACTACAGAAGAGATTGTTGCTCTAGTTGAAGAGAAGTTCAAAGATTTTTTAGTTTATGATTATAAGAACAATGATTTTGATTTTAATTTTAATTTGTCTTCTTTGTATAAGGAAGATGATGTTTTATTTTCCAAGATGAATGCAATAAAGTCTGATTTTGCTTACTCATGTGATGTTTTTCCTGATAGTTGGATACATTCAAATAGTGATTGCATGAGATTTTTTAACATTAACTCTATTGACACACAATCATTAAATTTGAGAACAACCATAACCCTAAAAATATTAGCATAGCATCCGACCTTACTGCTGAAGAGAGAGAGAGAGTATAAACCCTTAATTTTTGACCCAGTCCGGTCCAATATTTTTAAATAGTCTAAAATAATTTTTGTGGTATTTTAATTAAATAATATTTATTTTAATAATATTTATTATTTATTATATTTATTTTTAATGAAAATAAAAAAGATAATATTAGAAAAGTTAAAAATAAATAAATAAGAATCGGCGATGAATTTTTTCATCGCTGGCGAAATGGCCTTGGACCAATTCACCGCAGGAAATTCCTGCGGCGAATTGGCTGGCCCGCACCCACAGCTCGCATGCAATTCTCGCAGATTCTCATAGCTGGCCTGCCCGTAGCCCGCAGCAATTTTTGCCAGTGTGGCCTTATCTAGCTTGCCTTTACTAATTTTCTGCAAGAAAACTTCTTTAACCACAGAATCAGAATAATCAATAAAAGAACAATTTTCATGGATAGCAATATTAGGAGTAGGAAAAGTGTTAAAAATTAAAAATTTCACAGTTTTTCCTAAGACAGTCATGGATAGTTTCCCATTTTTAACATCTATCAAGGTATTAGTCGTAGCCATGAAAGGCCTTCCTAACAAAACTATATATTTAGCATTCTTAGGGATATCTTCCCCCATATCCAGGACTTTGAAGTCCACAGGAACTATTAAACCTCCAACTTGCACCAGAATATCCTCTATGATTCCCTTAGGAAACCTAAGAGTTCCATCAGCTAATTGTACGACCATCTTGGTTGGTTTAAGTTTTCCAAGCTCTAATTTCAAGTAAATTGAGTAAGGCATTAAATTTATGCTAGCTCCCAAATCACACATGACGGATGCTTCTTTCCCATTTTCCATGGAAAGGTTAATTACAAAACTTCCAAGGTCTTTAAACTTAGGAGTAACTTGTGTTGTAAGATAGCACTTGCCACCTCTGAAACCATCACATTTTTATTTGGCTCATATCTTCTCTTTTTGGTGATCAGTTCTTTAAAAATTTTGGCATAAGCCGGGATGTTCTTGATCACTTTAAGCAAAGGAAGATTTATACTTACCTTGGAGAACTTGTTATAAATTTCAAAAAATTGTTTATCTTGCTTCTCACTTTCTAACATGCTCGGGAATGGGATTGGCGGTCTATAAGGATTTGGAGATTTGTGCAGCTTTGGTGCAACTGATGCCTCCTCACTATCTTCCTTCGGCTCACTTGGTTGAGCTTTGCCTTATTGTATTTCCTCGCCATTCTCTTGCATTGTACCTACATCCAAAGAATCATCAATTGTATTATCATAGATTTTATTATCAAGTACCTTACCACTTCTTAAAATTGTGATTGCATTGGCTTACTCTTGTTGGCTTGGAAATTTTCCTTATTGATTAGCTTGTAGTTAATTAGCCAATTGACCCACTTGAGTTTCTACCTTCTTAAGTGAGGCTTCCAAAGAGCCAAATCATTTGTTGTTCACCTCTTGATTTTTAGTGCTTATTTGAATGAAAGTTTTTAAATTGTCTTCAAGTGAAGGTTTCTTGACTTACTCATGATTTGAACTTCGCCCTTGAAATTGGGGTCTCCTTTGATAAGGTTGGAATGAATATTGAGGTGGAACTTGTTGTTGGTTCTTCCATGAAAAATTAGGGTGATTTCTCCAACTGGGATTATAAGAATTTGAGTACGGGTCATTCATTTCCCTTTGTTGGAACCCTTCGAAAGAAAAAGCTTTCTCTTGCCCTTCTTGAAATTGGTCAAAGTTTGAAGGACATATATTAGCATTGTGGCCTACCACACCACATGATGCACATGATTCTTGGCTTGGCATCGACAAGTTTCGTCTAGCCTTCAACAATTTAACTTCCTTGTTAACTCGGCAATTTGTCTTGCCATTTCTGAGTTTTCATTCAGCTCATATGCTCCTCTTCTCCTTTCCCCATTACTCTTTTGTTGAGAATTTGCTCTCAACATTTCAAACAATGCAACTGTTTCAGCAGCCCATTGCCCCTCCTGCAACATTATCCACTATGTTTTGATATTGTTGAGTTAGCCCATCATAGAAGAACTGATTGAGTAATTGTTGTGGATAATAGTGATGAGGGCATTGAAACAATAAAGATTTGAAGCGATCCCACGCCTCATGAAATGGCTCCCCATCAAATTGGGTGAAAGTTATAATACTCCCCCTAAGCTCATTTGTCTTTTGGTATGAATAAAATTTTCCCATGAATTTGTTATATACTTCGGTCCAAGTGGTCAAGGAATTCTCCAGTAAGGTCATCAACCATGCTTTTGCCTTATCTTTCAAACTGTATGGGAAATATCTCATTTTGAGTTCATCCTCCATTAATGCTTGCAAAGGGAAAGTATGCAATATTGTGTAAAAATTTTGAATGAAGTTAAGAGGATCTTCATTTGGTAATCCATGGAAGGATGGCAGCGTACTATAACGAGTGTTTTTGAGTTCATAATTTCTTGCTGCATTGCTCAACTAGATACATGATGTGGTTAATCCAATGATCAGTCGGGCAAACTCCTTCATAGCGTGTTCTCCTTAAATTGCTCATCGGTTTCTTCTCCTTCTTATCCCAAAGGATCTACTCCCTCAATTCTTGGAAGTCTATGAATATCATCTATATATAAGTTCATTTCCTTAGGACCTTCATCCTTGCATAAATCACCTAGGAAATTCAAAAGGGAACACTTTAAATAATTAAACAATTAAGGTAAAAGAATCAAACTACTAACAAAAATTGTCTTCCCCGGCAACGGCGCTAAAAACTTATTGCGCTCTACTAACACTACTACAAAGAGACACTCACAAGTATAGGAGCTAAGTGTAGCAACGGTGATCGCCCTAAGGTTGTCTCACAAAGAAGGAATTATTTTGCAGTAGTTTGATTTAAACAAAATAAATAAATTTGAGAAGGTGTTGTTGAATGGTGATTTGTAATTAAAATTTGAAGGTAAAAACAAGTAGTAGTTGTGTAAGATTAATTTAATTTTTGAAATAGTGCCTAAGATTGTAAATCAATTTAATTAAATCTTGATTCTCAAATTATCCATTAATATAACCTTGTATTTCAATTTGTTCCTTGAGTTTGATTAGTAATTACCAATTCATTAGTTTTCACATTCATGAATTAACAATAACCAATTATTTTGAAATTACAAATTGATAGAACCCTAGAACTTATATTTCTAATTCATTCTTAGGGTGATGAATTACATAGTTCCGATATCTAATTTCACCTCTCGATCCATCATTCAATATTAAGTGATCAATAGTTGACCAATATATTAACCTAACATTTAATCCAATATAATCAACCAACAACAAGGTATATTGATGGAATTATTAAATCAAGCCATTCAATCAAATCTACTACAACCCTAGGCAAGAGTAATTTAGCTCATCATCATTTTAAAATAAATATTCATCTCAATACAAATCAAATCAAAACTATCCATTGAAATATTAATGTTCAAAACTAAAAAATAACAATCTAGAAATGATTTAAATGAGAGAATAAGAAAAACTCCTTGAAGATGCCAAGAGTTAAACTTCTTGTTCTTCCTCTTAGCTTCAACTTGAATGTAATGAGAAAAACTCCCAATCCCTCTTCAATTATTGGCTCTACTCTTGAAAGATGGAATGGAAACTCTATCAAGCCTCCAACTCTTCAATCAAGCTTCTTCAAACCCTAATCCTCAAGAGCTTGCTAAGCCAAATTTTTATCCTAAAATATTATTTTGTTTTTGGAAGAAGTGAAAGATGAAAGGAAGATGAAGATGAAGGTTATGAGAATGGTGTCTTCCAAACCCAAGAACTCCAAAACTAAGAACAAGGTGATAAGATAACGATGGAGTATGTAGAGAATGTTTAATCTCCCCCCTCCTATGTGTATGTCTATCTCATTTCCCTGTAATTCTTTTCAATTCTTAAGACACAAAGACTGTTTGCCAACTCACCACACTCATCTTTGTCTCCTTTTTTATTGTTTAATATTTCTTCTATAAAATCATCCATCTTTTACTCATTTTTAATATTTCTTTTCAAAAAAGAAAAGTCTTTTGTCCCCCATTTTATCCCTCAATTCGTGCAAAATAATTAAAAGAAACCATATGAGATACGGCCAAGTCATGAGTGACTTGGCCATGTCTCTCATTCTTCTTGGGACACGGCCAAGCCTTGAGGCCGTGTCCATGGCTGCCCAATATTTCTTCTTCTTTTTCAGGTGTGACACAGCCAAGTCACTGGTCGTGTCAGCTTAGTCGTGTCTTCTGCTTGTGTCCACCTCTGTCATTTGTTTTGCTTCCTTTATTCTTTGATTTTATCAAGTGGGACACGGCCAAGGCCTTAGTTGTGTCATGTGACACGATCAACGGCTTGGCCGTGTCTCTTGCCAGTGTCACTCTCTGATCATTTTCTTGCTTCCTTTCTTGAGGGATACGACCAAGGTTGCTTTGTTCTAGCCGTTTCTTGCTTGGTTCGTGATCTTCCTTGCCTTTGATGAGTGACACGGCCAAGTCATGAGTGACTTGGCCGTGTCACGTGCTTTTCTCCAAATTTGTTCCATCTGTTGAATTGAATCTCTATTATTTTGTACTTCAACCTAAAGAAAACACTTTAAGCAATCCTTAAACACAACTTAAAACCAATAAAATTACCCTATAAATATATACATAATTAATCAAAACAGTCCTCTCCATTTTCTTTCTCATCACCATCATCAAGCCACCTTTCTCTGCCTTAAGAGGTTAGTTTCTCTCTCTTTCTCCTTTCTCTCTATTGCCCTCTCTCTCTCTCTCTCTCTCTCTACATTTCATATTTGAGTTTTTACAATTTTCTGTTGATTGATTTTTGTTGCTTTAACTTATTTTCTGTTGATTTTTATTTCAATTTTATGGACTCTAATCAGTGCTCAAAGATCCGGTAAGTTTTTTTTTGTTCTTTCTTTACTTTATAAAACCTAAATTTTTCTTCTATTTGATTTTTTGATTTTTTTTAATTGATTTAGGCTTTGTATTTCTTATGTTACTGGATTTTTATTTGGGTTGCTAATTTAAGGAATTTAATTATATATTAATATATATGGTTAATTGTTTTGGATTACTGGGTTAGGTTGCTTTGTATTACTGTGTTTTGATGGTTTTGATTTTGATTTAAGTAATATTTATGTAGTTAAATTATTTGGATTAGGATTGAACCCTAAAGTTAGAATTTCAGTGATTGATTAATTAGGACATGGCCATGAAGGTTGGGTGAGAAGCTAATCATTGAATTTCTAATCAAAATTGATGAATTCGGAGAGAGTTTGGGTTGGGGTTTGAATTTCGATGTGAACAATAGCGATATTTTTCATTTGATCAAGAAAAAACGTATTTTTCTATTGGAGTTGCAAGATATAGAGATGGGATTCAATGGTTTAAATTGGAAAGGGAGATATTGACGAAGATAAAGAAAGTTTGCCAAATCCATTGCAAGCAACTGCATGCAACTGCATTTGAAGCTCTTGCATTTTCAGTAGGTACAATTAATATTATATATATTTAATAATATTAATTTATTGTTATTTAATATGTAATTCCAGGTTCAAATTAACTATAAATGCATTTTTATAAGGCATGTTAATAATGTTATATATCCAGTGGTGGCTCCAACCTTTAAAATTTTGAAGACTAAAATGGAGAAAACAATAATGAATCTGGCAAGGAAATAGAAAGAGCATTGAGTTGAAGTATTAATATTTTTGTTTAAGAAATGTATGTATATGTAATATATAGAAATATATTTCATAAGTAAAATGGTCCAATTCCAAAGCAGATAATTTGGATCATATTGGCTGACTAGAATCTGCAGTTCAACTATATATATATGTGGACAAAACTAACAATGAAAAAGAATGTAATATGCACCTTTTAGATCCCTGATTTCCCTTACTTTCATGCAAAACCAACAAAGAAGAAAAGAACCCCATTTTACTCATATATATAGAGTAGTAAAAGAAAATGAAAATAAAAAAGAAAGAATAGAGAGTGAGCTTAGGCAAAAGAGCCATCTTTTAGCTTCCCTTTTCTTAAACTCTGCAAAAGGGCTCTTGAGGTGTGTGGAAACTTTGTTTCCATGCTTCTGTTTGTCTTTTTAGTTGCTAAACATTAGATATCCTTCTTTTATTTGGTGGTTCTTAAGATTATAATAAGTTTCAGATATATCATAATGAGATAAGAAGCTACAAAACCGATCTTTTCCTAGGAACCAAACAACGTGTTCATATATATATATATATATATATATATATTCATAAGTTACTTAATTTTGATCTTTTCTCATAATGCGCCCGTCCATTTTGCTCTATGGTTAGGGACTATTAAGATTTGTGAAAATTATTTACATTATGCACCTGCAAATATATGAAATTCATTTAAATTTATAACAAATGGATCTCACATTTATATAAGATAATATTATGGCATGATTTTATAGAGTCTGAATTTTTTTTATTTTTTATATTAAGATAATATTAGTTAAGGTATTGTGAGAGACATTGAATTTTATAGAATCTGAATTTTTTATTTTTTTTTTATACTAAGATAATATTAGTTAAGGTATTGTGAGAGACATTGAATTTATGGCATAATATTGTTTTTTTTTTTTTTCTGATTCTTATAAAGAAATGCTGAAAAATGAACAAAATGCCCCTAATAACATATGAAAATTTTTAGTAAAATCTGTTGAAAGACATAATTCTCCCTACCTTATTTTGTTGAAGAAGCCCATGTGAAACAGGCCTTATAATATGTGAAGAATCTTAACACTTTCATCAGAAAAAAAAAAAAAAAAAAAAAAAAAAAAAAAGAACTCAACCTGTTTGTACTTGAGGGAGTTGTTGGAAGTGGCCAAGTGCCCAATTCCAGGAGAAAGTAAAACATAACAAAAGAAAATTAATATAAAAGATTGCATTTGATAATGAGGGCTTCGATTTGGCTGAATTGGATATATGAAATAGCACATGCAAGATCAATTTACTTATTAATTTTTAATCTTTATATAATGCCAAATATGAAATCTTTTGTTAGCATAGAAACCTTCCCCACATTGATCATTAGTTTTGATTCTCTGTTTTTCATGGAAAAAACAGACATTATTTGAAAACCTTAGCTTCAACTATTCAAAAGAAGAAGAAGAAGAAGAAGAAGAAGAAGAAGAAGAAGAGAATCCAAGAGATGATAATGAGTTCCAAGAATTCCTCTTAACACTTCCTAAAGAAAGAAAATCCAATGGAAATCATCTTTATTTTTATCAAGGTTTTTGGTGTGTAGAATTTGTGATTAAAGCCATGACCCCATTATTCTTCCTAATACTATGCGGTATTTATTTTTATTTGAATGCATTCAAGTGTGACCAATAACAGCCTTATAATATTATTCCTCTCTCATTCTCTCTACCAGTGGCGGAACCAGACAGTTTTTGAGGGGGGGGGGCAAGCCTGTTTCTTCTTCTTCTTCTCTCGCAGTCGCAGCAAGGCAGGGGCTGAGGGGGGCAGAGCTCTCCGTTCTCTCTCTGCAAAATCACCACCGGCGGCGCAGACCCCTTATATACTATGTCTGTGCCGCCGGCGAGGGGGGTCGTCAGCCCCCACACGACACCCCCCCCCCCCCCCCCCCCCCCTCCCCCCGCTCTCTACAATGGCAACAAGCAAAATGACAAAAGACCAAACAATAAAAGAAAAGCAAGAGACATGGACCTACTTCTTATTCCTTCTTCTAATTGAAAAAAAATAAAAAGCTGGACCCTTTTCAATATCAAAACACATACGCAAGCTAAGAAACATAATTACTGCATCAAATTTTTTGCTAATGCTCAATTTTCACTGATTTACTAAAAAAACAATATCAAAAATTCAAAATTGAAGCTCTAGAATTTGTTGGTGAAGACTAAAAGCATGCAAAAACAAAAAGTAAAAAATTTTCATTATCTTTAATATTATTTCTCTAAACCCTATATATAATATTGTCAAAAGAACACCCTTAAATTAGTTTTGATTCAATATAGCTATATATTCTTATTTTTTAAAAGTAACGATATATTAAGTTCAACCTAATGACCAGTTGGTAAAAGTGTTGAATTAATTAATTGTTTGGTCACTGTTACTATGTAACTGATGCTTAGATTTTGGTTAAAATAAATGTTGGATTTTGTTTGTTTTTTTTTTTTCTAACTATGAACCATCATATGGAAACCATCTGACTTGACTTTCACTTAGATTTTGTTATTGTTCTTTGCTATAATGCTTATGATGTATTATTTCCCTATCATTGTTCTTGAGGAGTTTATGGCTAGAGGCCCTCATTTGCCATATCACGCCTATTTTTCAGTTGTGTGCAAAATTAAGGCATGGAATGAGGCTTGAAGAGAGGTTTGTGTTTAATAATCTGAATTAGTCTTATTGTATGTATACATTTACTATTTATATATAAAAGATCATATCTTTTGTTTTGCGGAGAGATATTCTATGCTTTATTTTCTTATAAGGTTATTTTGATAGATATAATTATTAGAGTAATATTATAGTGACTAGTTCAATTTATTAGAGTACTATTATATTGTCTAACTCTACTATGCATAGTTAGTCACTATGCCAAACGTTTTTATTAAATTTAATAGTATGTTAATTTTTGATATAAATTTTCTCCTAAATTTTAATCTATATATCTTAATTATTTTAAATGTACATATATGTATGCTCCCCACTAAAAGAGTATATATACATAATGTTTTATGATGATCATGATTATTGTCTGCATGAACAAACCTAATTATGAAATGACATTGTTATCGGGTGATCTTAATGATCTTTTCTTCTCATTCTTTTTCTTTTTTTTGTGTTTTATATGTCCATCCATTTTTCTTTAATGATATTAGATATATATTGTTCATACAACAACTATATCAGTAAGTTTTTCTATTTCTTTTTGCGCTTTGATAATGTGATACTTTTTTTTTTGCTGAAAATTGATAATGTGATATTAGAGCAATGCCAGTGAGACTTATGTTTGTTAGTAAAACCAAGCGGTGGTGCGGATTATAAGTTTCCATTCTTTGGCAATCTTTCTTGTTTTCGTTATTGTGCTATGATGATCCTTTTTTTTCCAATGTTACAGAAACAATATCTTGTTAGTTATGTTAGGCAATATATATATATATATGAGGATGGTGACACATTGATAGTCTTTTTCAATGGAAAATTTGACATGTTGTTGGGATTAAACTTCATTTATTAGGTTGTTCACTATAGTTTTCTTTTATGAATATATTATTTTCTTCTCTCTTTTTTTTAATTAATTAGGCTGCACAAAAGTGTTCAAGCTTGTAATATTTTGATTCTTTATTTTTCTTCAAATTTTCAGTTTTGGGGAGTTTTATATACTAGTACTCTGTTACTAAAACAATCATTGCAATGTAGCTTTTACTAACCTACTCTACATGTTTGTGATTCAGATTCATATGGATTTAAATATTGTTGGATGTATGTTCTCACTTAATTAGATTTTTAAATCATAAGCCAAGTAGACACAGTAGTGATGATCTAATATTACAAATATATTTTTTATAACATCTAAGGTCACATGTTACCTTTGCCTAATTATGTGAATTCAAATACTTTTAACACAAACACAAGCATAAAGAATATTAACATTAATTCTACTGTTGTCGCTGTCGTTGCACTTTGATTATCCCTTTTTTTTTTTTCTTTTTGCTGCTGCTGTCGTTGGATTGTTATTATAAGTTACATTTGTTGATAATATCTATAGGTTTTGGAAGTGTTAGTTTACTAAATCATTGTTTGTTTGACTATTAGCTTTTAATAGTTGCTTTTGCAATCACGAGTTCTTGAGCCGTATGGATGCAATGATAAGACGATTGCCGCCTATATCACCCATTCGTACAGGTGATGCTCCTTCTTACTAGGACCCTTCTGATGATCAGACTCCAGATCTCTAAGCTACCTAGATCTGTAGGTGATTTTGTTTTTTTTTTTTTTTTGTTGTTTATGCAGATCGACTATTATGTTGATACGTTTCTAAAATTTTTAACATTTTTAGTTTTGTACATTTCATTTTTGTTATGTATATATATTAATATTATCTAACACACACTTATATATATATATATATTCATATTTCATCTAATTTATTTATATTTGACTTCCATATTTTTCAAGTTTTTACTTAAGTTCTTAAATAAAAATAAAATATATATATACGTAATATTGATGAAAAATATAAAAATATAAAAAAAATTAAAATATCAATATAATAAATAAATATAAATATTATTTAAAAATGCAAAAATAATTGAAATTAAATACAAATAATATAAAATAATTTAGAAACAAAAAATTTCGTTTCTAATTAATTATTTTCATTTCTAAGAGTTTTTTACTTTATCCAACATTTGGAATGGAAAATCCATTTCAAACAGGAACGAACACTTTTTCATTTCTAACAGAAACGAAATCTTCCATTTTTTATGTGTTCTCAGTTTGGTCCTCAAGAGCCATCTGATTTAGAAACAGAATGTTTATCTGTTTCAGATTAGAAACAGATTTGTTGTTTCAGTTTCATTTAAAATTAGAAACGGATTTGGTTTTTCCATGTCAATTTGATTTGAAATGAGTTTTTAGAAATGGAATTATTATGTTTCAAATCTGTTTTAAATTGAGTTAGAAATTGATTTTTTTATTTTTTAGAAACAGATTTTTCCATTTCTAAACTGTTAAAATCTTGTAGTGATAAGTGTCTCACTTGTCAGAGGATGAAAGTTGAGCATCAAGTTCCTTCAGGGTTTGCAACCATTGTTAGTTTCTGAGTGGAAGTGAGAGCGAGTAACTATAGATTTTATGACTGAATTGCCTTTGACCTAGAGGAAGTATGATGAATCTAGGTAGTGGTGATAGAATGATGAAGACAAATCATTTCCTTCCAATCAGGATAGATTATTCCCTTAACAGACTGACTGAGATTTATGTGAATAGAATTGTAAGATTACATGGAGTCTCAGTTTCTATAGTATTCGACCGAAATTCACGGTTTACATTCATATTTTGGAAGAGTTTGCAGAATGTCTTGGGTACTCGGTTGCATTTCAACATCTATCCACAGATAGATGGACAATCAGAAATAGTGATATATGAGTTAGAGAATATGTTGATAAGTTGTATAATTGAGTTTACAGGAAGCTGGAATAGACATTTGCTACTAATTGAATTTGCCTACAATAATAGTTATCAGTCCAGCATTGGGATGGCACCTTATGAGGCTTTGTATGATACAAAATGTAGGACACTATTATGTTAGAATGAGGTTGGAGAAGGAAAGTTGGTTGGTCTCGATTTGATCAAAGAAATAGAAGAGAAGATTAGAATAATTTGGGATCGATTAAAAGTAGCTTCAGACCTACAGGAGTCCTATTCAGGTTTGAAAAGAAAAGATATAGAGTTTGGTGTAGGTGATAAGGAGTTCCTAAAGATGTCTCCATTGAATAAAATCTTGAGATTTGGTCAAAAAGGAAAGTTGAGTCCTCGATTCATTAGGCCATATGAGATATTGGAGATAATAGGACCAATGACTTATAAACTGGATTTGCTATCTGAGTTGGATAGGATACACAATGTTCCACATCTCTATGTTTCGGAGGTACAGATCATATCCATCTCATGTTTTCTATGTTGATTTTATCGAGATAATTCTAGATCTGACTTATGAACGAGAACCATTAGCAATCTTGATACGATAGATAAAGGAATTAAAGAACAAGAAGGTACCATTGGTTAAAGTCCTATGGAGGAATTATTCTACAGAATAAGCGACATGGGAGAGCGAGGAGATTATGCAGAGCCGGCATCCTCAACTCTTCCACAGTTGATATAAGATAATTTTGAGGATAAAATTAATTAAGGGGGAGAGAGTTGTAACACCAGAATTTTATTAAAACATAACAAAATAAATAACTTAGATGGTTAAATGAGTTGTCAGAAGAGGAAATATGCTAATGTATATGTTGAATATAAAAAATATATACCTAAAATATAAAGTCAAAAAGTAAAAAGAAAAACTCAAAAGTTGAATAGTAAAAAGGGGCAAAATGGTAAAAATTTAAAAAGTAAAAGTTAAAAATTTAAAAATAAAATTAATTATGAATGAAAGAAGAAAAATAAGATTTTTCTTAAATAAATAATTAATTATATATATATATATGGTTATAAATGAAAGAGAGAAATAAAAAAAATATTTTTCATCTGCTTCTTCTTCTTCCTTCAAAGGAGGCCGAATTTCTCCATGGTCAGGGGAGAAATTTTTTATCCCAAATACTCAAGATTTCATCAAATTTCTTAGAAATAAGGGTTTGATGGATTTGTAAGTAATTGGTAAGTTTTCTTCTTCCATTTATGAAGTACTTTGGAATTTTTCAATTATATGAAAATTGCAATATTGAAAGAGATGAATAATTGTCTAAATGGGTATGGTTGATGTTAATTTTATGCAAAGATAATGATTTTTAGCTAAATGCTTGAAACAATTAGATTTGGTAGAAGTTTGGGAGAGATAGTAATGAATTTAAATTTAATTGTTTAAATTATGTTGTAATATGGTTCTAATGGTAGAAATGAACTTAAAATTCACTTTGAAATTGATTGGAATAGTTTTCTAAAATTAAAGAAAGTTAGGGCAAATTTTGAAAGTTTGAAGGAAATGGGATAAATTGATGTTTATTGGTTAAAATACATAGAACAGTGATTCCAATTAATTATATACATTCACATTTTGATTAGGTGGTGAGTAAGACCAAGTTGTCTGGTTAAAGTGGTGAAGGACATTGTGAAGAAGTGGTGAAAAGGGATGGTTTTAGCTTGGAAGTTGCTTGAATAAAGATTAGTACATACTTTGGTGAATGTTATTTCAATTGCATAGTTTTATCATAGCACATTGCATAAGAAATGTATGTGTCGTCTTATTTGAATAGTTGGTATTGGCATGTAATATGCATTGTTGAGGCAAAAAGGCCTAATTTGCATAAAATATGGTGTGTTAAGTCATTATAGTATGGCTATTAATATGAATGTTCACAAAATGAAGATGAATGTAAAATATGTATAAAAAAGCGAATGAGAGGGCAGGGTATGTAATGATGAATGTGAATTGTATGTTGCCTTATATGATATTTAGTTCCAAACAACTATATTAGGCATGCCATTTGCCTTTAAGGCGAGATATGCTGGTGTCATTATTATTGAGATAGTCTAGAATGTTGTTGATGGAACTAGATTGTTATATAAGGATTTATGGGCCTAGTATGTGTTGATGATTATAACATGCTGGTGTTTGTAAGTATTTTGCATGACATTGAGACATAAAACATTTTTATGAATTATATTTACATTGTCATTATTTATTGCTACCAAGATATGTACCAATAGGCTATTATCTTAGCATGATTAAACTCTAATGCGCATGTGATAAGATAGATACTGAGAGTGCTGCTAGACCATATCAGGTCTAGGATATGGAGGTGTTGATAGGAGCTTGATATTTCCACGAGACCATAATCGCCATCATTTCATGTATTATTTGTCTATTTATACTTTATTGTATTCATATAGTATGTTAATATGTATTAAAGTTGTAAATTCAGTGTTTGAATATGTAACTTAAGTATTTGAGATATTATATATATATATATATATATATATATATGAACATGTGAGTTTGAGTTTGTAAATTGTGGGGATGACATTGTTGAATTGATTAAATGGATGAGAATGTATTGAGAGTGTGAATCTTATGCACGTTGAGATTATTTGGTTTTCAGGTAACGTCCAATTTATAAATAAAACTCTGATGAATTTTTTCAGAGATTTTCCTTTAAAATTTATATTTTTGATAATTAAATTACTAAAGTGTACAACAATTTAACTATTAAACTATATTTTAAGGATTAAAATATTTTTCTTAAATTTTTGGAAAAATTTTCATATGATAAGGTTGTTGACATTCTTATATACCATATATGTATTTTACATATATGAGGTATATATATTGTTTGTATATAGAGTATAAGGGTGTTCTATACCAAGTCCAAGAAGGTCAAGCTTGTCATAGCCACGTTTAAAGACTATACTATTACATGGTGGTATGACACACACACACATACAAAAACAAGAAGGAGAAGAAATAGAGAAAAATCCATTGAAGAGTGGAGAGATTTGAAGTCCATCATGAGAAGATAATTTGGTCCAAGCCACTATTATAGAGAGCTATACAATTGCCTTCAAAACCTTACTCAAGGGTCAAGAAGTTTGGAAGAGTACTATAAGAAAATGAAGTTTTCATGATCCGAGCCAATATGGAAGAAGATAGTGAAGCTACCATGGCCTTATTCCTCAATGGCCTCAATAGGGAGATCTCCATCATTGTTGAATTGCATCCATGTATGGAATTGGAAAATTTGCGTCATCTTGCATTGAAGGTGAAGAAGCAATTGAAGAGGAAAAGTGAAATGAGTCGATTTTCATCTTCATCAACTTTCAAGCCCATGTGGAAGAAGGATGATAAGGCTACATCTTCCAAGCCTAAGATATATTCTAAAGAAGCATCTAAAGCATCTACATCAAATGAGGAGAAAGGTAAATCCGAACCTTCTTTAAGTTCTAAAATTAAGTGCTTTAAGTATGGTGATGTTGGGCATTATAAGAGATATTGTCCTAATAAAAAAATAATATACATGATTGGTGGATTTTACTACTCTACTAGTGACAAGGAAGATAGTGAGGAGAAAACACCTACTAAAGATGATAATAGTGATAAAGAGGATGAATCATTGACACTAGCTAAAAGTGGAAAGCTCCTAGTTACTAGGAGAATTTTGAGTTCATAAGTCCAACATGATGAGTGTGATCAAAGAGAGAATCTTTTTCACACTAGGTGCCTTGTTCAAGATAGGTGTGTAATATGATTATTGATGGAAAAGGTGTAACCAATGTTTCTGATACAACCTTAGTAGAGAAGTTAGGATTGTCTACCCTTAAACACCCCCAACCTTGCAAATTGAATTAGTTGAATAATTGTCAGGAGATTATGGTTACCAAGCAAGTCCTTGTAGCTTTTAAGACTGGAAATATAAAGATGACTTCTTGTTTAATTTTGTGGCAATGCAAGTGAGTCATCTTTTCCTCGGTAGACCTTGGCGATTCTATAGGAGAGTGATTCAAAATAGATACACTAATCAATACATCTTTGAAAATATGGAAGAAAAATCAGCCTTGTTCCCCTCTCTCCAAAAGAAGTATATAGGAGTTAAATAAAAGGGATGCAAAGTGAGAGAGAAAATAAAAATGAAAGAATGAGTGTAGATGAGAGAAAAGAAAGAGAATCCTTAAAAGAAAAAGAAAAGAGTGGCAAAATGAGTAAGGATAAAAGGAAAATGAAAGAAAAAGAGGAGATATCAAAAGAAAAGAGAGAAGAAAAAGATAAAAAGTTGATTTTAAGTAAAAAAGAAAAAAGATTCTATCATAAAAGAGTACGTGAGAGAGGCTTTATATTCTTAAATAAGTATATTGAACTCATGTACAAGGAAGTTTATTTTAATATGGCTGACCTTAACACCTTTTTGCCTAGTGATTTTATATCTTTTTTAGGAATTTGAAAATATTTTCCGAGAGGAGATTCCCAATGGTTTGCCACCCATTAGAGGAATTAAGCATCAATTGATTTCATCCTAGGTGTTGCCATTCCAAACAAATCACTGTTTAAAAGCAACCTAAAAGAGACAAAAGAGCTTCAATACCAAGTGAAAGAGTTGATGGCAAAAGGCTATGTTAGAGAGAGCATGAGCTTATACACAGTTCTGATCTTACTTGTGCCAAATAAAGATAGGACTTGGAGGATATTATAAAGCAGTAAATAACACTACAGTAAAGAATTGACATCCTATTCTTAGGTTAGATAAAATGTCAGATGAATTGCATAGTAGTGTAATCTTTAGCAAAATAGACCCTAAGAGTGGGTTTATGAGTGGTTAATTATGTCTTTTGGTTTAACAAATGCCCCTAGTACTTTCATGATTTTAATGAATCATGTTTTGAAGGATTCTATTGGAAATATGTTGTATATTTAGGTGATTTTCTTATTTATTCCAATTCTTTTGATGATCACTTGTTATATTTGCATTATGTTTTGGATGTATTGAGAAAATTATATTTGTTTTCTAATTTTAAAAAGTGTTGCTTTTGCTTGGATAACAATTTTTTCATGGGTCATTTGGTGTTTTGTTATTAGGATAAATGTTACCTAAAGGGAATCAACATCATCATCAAACACAATAAAAAATCATAAACAACCATAAGATTAAGCTTGAAACAATTGTTCCTTTATTTTTTCCTTGAAATTTCAATTCTGAATTAGCTTTAATTTATTCCTTTAGTTATATATTCATACATTTTGTAATTATGCATATTTTAAGATAATCCTTTCAGTTATTAAACCTTCAAGAACCTCTATATATTTATTTTCATGATTACATTATTCAGTATGGCAGTTTTCTATGGGAATTCTCCATAGCTCTTGAGTTTAAACTTCTTTTTGTTGAAATGTCATGAAGCCAAAGAAAAAGAAAAATAAGATTCATAATTAATCTAAAAAATTACAGATAATTATTTTCATATTTAATTTTGTTAGGAATATTAGATCAAGACACCATTTTAACATTTTGTCTTACTTGGTGAATACTTTGTTTTCAGGTATGTATTTCGTTCTATTTTTGTCAGTTTGTTGCTAATTTATTCAGTTTCCTTAAGTAACCTATATAATGTAACCTTTTAGAAGGTTATGAGTAGTTTTCAAAATTCAATAATATTTCTACAGAGAGACTTTTCTCTCTTTTGTATCTATTTTTCTAGGTATTCTAAGACTAAACAGGTTAATAATACTATATCTCTTTTGTTCATTACTTTTGCTATGAAAATTGGCATCTAAGCCAGGTTCATTCCTAGAGAACTATAGCACAACGAAGACAACCACAACAATATATAGAGGAGGTTTCTAAGCATGATCTCATGATCCACCTTGAGCAGTAACTTGAACTAACGATGGAGGAAGAGATAGAACAAATGATGGATTGGATAACAAAGCGTATGATACAGCATATGGGAAATCATAATAGGAAGATTCTGGAAGGCAACCACAAACTTAATCCTCTAGGATATTTGAAAATTGATAAGAAACTCGAGGATGTGAACCCTTTTCATGAAGATTGAATTAAATCAAGCGACATGAGATGATTATTTAGAGAATTATTTCGAAAAATTATAACCAATTTTTTTATGGATATAATGATGAGATAGAGGAAGTTAAAGAATTACATCCAATTTTTTATGACTATTGTGAAGGGATAGAGGAACTTAATATTTCACCAATATGTGTTGAGTTCTTGGTGTTGCAGAAGAAGATGAAAACAATCCATGAGAAAGAGGCAAAGGAATTGGTATGTATGAGTCATAAACAATAGAATAAGCCAAATAAAAGGGAACATATTTGATGAAATATGTGAAACTGAAAGTTTTGGAGTCAGTTTAATATATTCTTTAATTAACCAACATTTAAGAAGTGATCCGATTTGAAAAATTATTTAATTGTTTCGCTAAAATCTAGGAGCTATTCAAAGAGTTCAACGAGTTAGTTAATAATGATTTGTCAGACAATTTACCACCTCTAAGGAGTACTAAGCATCTCATCGATTTAGTATTTCAGTTATTGATTTTTCAGCATTATAAAACTCGAGGTCGAGTTTTTTCTAAGCAAGGAAGAACGATGAAGACAGAGAAAAAGAAAATAAGATTCCTGGTCAATCTAAAAATATAGAGATATTTATTTTCTTATTTAATTTTGGCAGAAATATCATATCAAAATATCATTTTAACATTTTATCTTGCTTGGTGAATTTTTTGTTTCTATGTATGCATTCCATTCTATTTTTGACAGTCTGTTGTCAATTTATTCAGTTTGTTTATTTGTAATAAGAGTTTATGTAATTCTAACTCTATATAATATAAACATTATAAAGTGATGAGTAGTTTTCAGAATTCAATAATACTCCTACAGAGAAATTTTCTCTTTTTTGTGTCAATTTTTCTAGGTGTTCTGAGACTAAACAGGCTAATAGTACTATATTCCTTTAATTCATTACTTCCGCTGTGTCAAAATGTCAATTTTAAATTGTATATCCATCGTCACTTGCAATCTAATTACAAAAATTATAGTAAACTGTAAAGGGAAATTTTTTCAGTCTCTTGAAGGAATTGACACTGTTGCTTGAAAATTTTGCTTGTAACAGGATGCAAGTTGAGGAACGTACTCTTTCGAGCATGCTTTACGAAATTATTAAAAAGACCATAATTTGCCTTACACAGCAAACAATATCAGATTAATTTGTAAGTAAATTTATTTGAAAGTTGGCTTATATCCAGCTATTCAAATTTTGAGTTTCTGTCCATTATATATATATATTTTATATATTATGTTTCTTTTAAGATTTTTAAACAGAGAAACAATAATAAATTATTAATGCAGTAATTGCAAATGCCAAAACATAACACAGAGAAAAATATACAACTCTACATGCTGATATTTAATCTCGATGAAAAATAAAACAATTTGTGCAAATTCTTACACTTGAAGACTAATTAATTCACATACATATAATTAAATAATATACATTTAAACAAATTAATTTTTAGAACTTAATATGCATTATAATTTTTTTTTAATTTAACTTCGACCAAGATTCAAATATGAAACTTTTCGACCTTAAAGATGGCAAATACCATTGAAGCAAAACTCCATTATCATTACATGTTCAACAAAAATTAGATAGTAAAAGGGAAAATATATTGTATTTCTTGATTGAATACGTTATATAGAGGCTTGTTAAATACAAGAGAAATAGAAGCAGATAAGGACTGCAGAAACTAACTCTATCTAAAATACAGATAATATTTATAAAATACAACAAACAGACTTGTGTACTTATCTCATCCTTGTGGAGTTCCGTTACTCCCCCGCAAGATGGTGGACCCATCGGAGACACCAATCTTGGTTCTGTTTAACGCAAAAACTGTCTTTGCCTGAGGCTTAGTAAGAACATCAGCTAGCTGATCTTGAGCTGATACATGACTTATGCGAAGCTTCTTCTTTTGAACAAGATCACGCACGAAATGAATATCAATTTCAATGTGTTTCATTCGTGAGTGGTAAACGGGGTTTTGGCAGACATAGGTGGTTGATATATTATCACAATAAATTACTGGAACTTGAACTGAAGACAACACACCAAGTTCAGTTAGTAAGGAACGAACCCACATTACTTCAGATGCAGTGGAGGCCACTGCCCGATACTCAGCCTCAGTTGATGAGCGGGCAACTGATTTCTGCTTGCGAGAAGCCCACGAAATTGGAACATTGCCAAGATACAGAATATACCCAGTTGTAGATGACCGATCCAATGGATCACCTGCCCAATCGGCATCTGAAAAAGCATGAAAATGAAAAGCAGACTGTGGTGTTATTTTAATTCCATAATCAATCGTAGATTTTAGGTAACGTAACAGTCGCTTTAAGGCTTCCCAATGAGCTGATGAAGGACTCTGCATAAACTGAGAAAGTTTGTTTACTGCATAGCAAATATCAGGCCTTGTCCAAGTCAAATATTGTAAGGCCCCTACCAACTTCCTGTACTCTGTAGCATTTACATCTTTACCGGTCACATTTTTTAGGTGAGTGGTAGTTGTCGCAAATGGAGTGGATACTGGTTTGACGCCCTCCATGCGAGCTGCAACAAGTAATTTCCTTATATAATGATGCTGGCTCATGTACATTCCACTTGCTGTTGTGTGAATATCAATACCCAAAAAGAAATTCAACTTTTGTGGGTCTTTCAGAGAAAACTTGGACCCCAACTCAGAAATAAAAAAATGTATCAACTCATTGCAATTACCGGTTAGCAAAAGATCATCGACGTATATAAGAAAGAAGCAAGTTTTGGCACCGTTTTGCAGTATGAAGAGTGAATTATCACTTTTTGATTGGACAAACCCAAACTGAACAGCACAATTGCGCAACGCTTGATACCATGCTCTAGGCGCTTGACGAAGTCCGTAAAGCGCTTTAACAAGTTTACAGACATAATGTGGCTTTTCTGAATCTATAAAACCTGGTGGTTGCTGCATGTACACATTCTCAGAGAGAGGACCGTGTAAAAACGCATTGTTTACATCCAGTTGATAAACATTCCACCGCTTGGATACTGCCATAGTCAAGATTACTCGAATGGTTGTGGGCTTTAATACAGGACTGAAGGTATCTTCAAAATCAATGCCAGGTCGTTGAGTGTAACCCTTCGCAACCAGACGAGCTTTATATTTTGCCACTGTACCATCTGGGTTTCGTTTAACTCGAAAAATCCATTTGCATCCAACAAGATTTTGACCTGCAGCTAGTGGAACAAGAACCCAAGTGCCATTAGTAATTAAAGCATCAAATTCAACATTCATAGCCTGCCTCCATTCTGGAAGTTTCAGAGCTTGAGTAACTCTAGTTGGTTCAACAGTTTCAGGTAGAGGATGTTTAGTGACTGTGTGGAGAACTTTGGGTTTATAAATGTTATTTTGGGAATGTGTGACCACGCAACACAGGAACGATTTGTGCGCGCCATGACGGATAATTTTGAGGTGAGAGTTTCAATGGAAACTGTGAAGCATTGATAGAAACCAAAACTTTTCCAGAAGAGTGGAAAACATTAGAAACGTTTGAGGAACCCATTGAAAACAGGAAAAAAAATAACGAGAAAATATTGAAGAGAATGCCCGCAGGCTCTGATACCATAAAAGGGAAAATATATTGTATTTCTTGATTGAATACGTTACATAGAGGCCTGTTAAATACAAGAGAAATAGAAGCAGATAAGGACTGCAGAAACTAACTCTATCTAAAATACAGATAATATTTATAAAATACAACAAACAGACTTGTGTACTTATCTCATCCTTGTGGAGTTCCGTTAGATAGTCCATCTTTAATAGGGCTTTTCTCGAATAAAATTTCCATGAAGGTCATAATTACAACTGAAAAAAGTATCTCCACTTTTACATACAACACTTGCACAACCAACCTTCAAGCTTTGCCTCCAAACCATTTGGGTGTAATGCAAGCAATCTTTATTTTGCGCACAATTATTTGTTTTATAGTTGTAGTAACGTTTTTCCGATGCCCAAGCCGCCACTGCATCGCCGGATTTTCAATCCTTTCCGCTACCCCAAAACAAATTCTCACCGTAGTTACTATTGGAATGGATCAAAGAACAATCTTCTTTTCTTTGGTTGGCCCATAAAGACGCAAATTTTGCAAGTTTGTTGCTCCATTTTAGAGAAGGAATTCCAAGCTTTGCTCTTTATTTATTGTGGGGTATTAGAAATTGCAGAATTATTATCTCATTTGAAGTTGTAATTAATAGACGTCTTGAGGAAATTTCAGGGACAGAAGCTGATAAAGAAAGTATAGGGAGAGATTAAAGGAAGAGGAAGGTTCCTAGTAATAACTCCATTTTGATTTCTTGATGATGATGATCTATATTTATATATCCTTTTGTAAGTGTATAAATTAATAGGGCATAATTACAATTAGATTGCACAAAAAATTTGATGCAGAAAAAAGAATCATTTCACATGGTAAAGAGTTCAATTTGCGGTGGAAAACAAGTTACTGAACACGTGATGGAGTGATCACCGTTTGACATTTTTAACTAACTACAAAACGACTATCAATCATTGACTAACTAACCTTGTTGATTCAATCTAATTATTTTTATTTTTTACATTATATAATCTTCACATTCAAGAACACAAGAGATTGTAAACGCAGGGATCAGCTTATATTTCACTTGGAGTTTGCATGTAATTAATTTCACTTTGAGACTGTAATATATTTTTTTATTTAATTTTGCCACAGATATTTGTACATTGTATATTCTCTCAGTAATTAAAATTCAATTTTCTTCCTAAATAAGCTTTAAAAGACATTTCATATTTAATTTATATATTAAGAAAATATATTTTAAATTTTTTTCGTGAATATGATGTGTTTAGAAAAAAAAAAAAGTTGATATTATTGAAATGTTGATTTTTCGATTCTTTTTTTATGAATATGATGTATTTGAGTAACAATTCCATATTATTTTAAAATTGCATCATAATCGAGGTGGGGACTAACAAAAGCATAATGCTAAAGACACTTTGTGCAAACATATTAATTATAAGGCTTAATATATTTATAATATCTTATATTTGATTTGATTAGTCACTTTAATTCTTATATTTTTATTTTAACCATTTTAATTCTTGAATTTGCCAATTTTATCACTATTTCATCCTTACTTTAATAAAAATAAAGATAGGGATAGTGCAAAAGGTCCACGCATGTAATGCAGCATACATCTCAGCAGATTATTAAACACATGGACTAAAGATATATTAAATTAGTGGATTCAACTATTAAAATATTATTATATTCAAAATAAAAAAAATTAATAAGTATCATTTTCTTTCAATCATTTGTCTTCTCATAACTATTCACAATACTCAAAAACTAATGAAGATGCCGAGTACTACAGGCCGAAAAATTGAGACCCATCTTCAGCAAAGTTCAACCTTTCCATATTCTAAAACCCTAACTAAAAATCGCCTTTTTTTTAAATCTCCGTTTAAGCATTTCTTTATTCCTCTTCGATCTTTGGTTTTCTTAAATTTTTTGTGTTTTCTGAAGTCCTTTACTTTGTTTTTTTGAATTTTTTGTGCAGTGACGAAACCAAGAATCAAATAAATAGAGATAAATTTTTTCAAACTAAAATAATTACAGACGAATTGAAGATAAAATTAAATATTTAATATTATAAAAATTTAAATTTTTGTTGTTTTATATTATTTATTATTAAATTTTTTACATGCCTTTTTATTTTAATTTTAAATCTATTAATTTATTTATAGAATTTTATTAAATTAAATTTTATATAAATACTGTTTATAGTTTTCTTAATTACCAAAATATATTTTGTATAGGAAAAACCCTAATGAGGACTTTGGAGAAGGACCCAGCGCCGCCTCCACCGGATGACCGTTCCACCAAGAAGGTTAAGATCCGGGAAACCTCTATTGAGGGTTCACGAAGTCTGTCTTTTCGAGATTGTTTGCTTAGAGATCAATGTAGTATTCAGAAGGATAGTGAGGATATGGAGACTGATGGTTGTTCTCAGAATTCCTAATGACCTCCCGGTATTGCATGAAGATTTTGATTCCATGCAACTGGAAGTCTCTGACGTGACTATTGATAAATCGGGAGAGTATCCCAAGATTGCACTTAGTGCTAAGGTTAGAGCAGCCCTGGATCATCCTTGGCAGAACGCGGTTATTGTTCGTCTTTTAGGGCGGAATATTGGCTATAAGGTGCTTTGCGATAGATTGCATACAATGTGGAAGCCTAAAGGACAGTATAAGGTTATTGATCTTGCTAACAATTTCTTTCTTGTCAAGTTTGAGAAAAAGGATGATCAGTTGACTGCTTTGCTTAATGGTCCTTGGGTCATTTTTGGACATTATCTGGTGGTGCAACCATGGAGTTCTTCATTTTGTCCAACTGAGGCTTCGTTAACATCTATAGTTGCTTGGGTACGGTTTCCTGGTATGAAAATTCATTTGTATAGGAAGCGTATCTTGCGTATTATTGCCGATACCATTGGTGAAGCTGTTCGGATTGATTATAATACCGCGGGAGCTTCTAGGGGTAAGTTTGCTAGGGTTGCTGTGAAGCTTGATTTAACTAAACCTTTAATCTCCAAATTTGAACTTGATGGACATCTTTACCATATCGAGTATGAAGGACTCTTTAATATTTGTTTTGGTTGTGGCTGTTTTGGCCATAACAAGGAGAACTGTCCCAAGACTTCTTCCATGGATATGAGCTTGAATAGGGTTAATGAGGCTAGATTTCCTGATAATCAAAATGTTCCTAGGGATAATCGGGATGTGAATGTTCGTACGGAGCAGTATGACGATTGGATGCTAGCTCCGGCCCGCCGCCGTCGGCTGGTGTTGCCTAAGGAAGGTGGAAAAAAAAAGGAAAAAGTTGACAAGCAGAAGGATCCTCGCCAGAATTCTCGCTATGAGGTTTTATCGGAGTTAATTGAGGAAGTGGATAAAGGGAAGAATCCTGTAGGAATTATCAATTTAACTGAGGGGGGTGGTAGACCCCATGCTTTGAATAAGGTTATTGTGAATAATCCTCATAAACAAGGCTTGTTAAAGACTCGTGATCCTAATGTGTCTAATAAGGAATGCATGGATTTGCATGGGACTGTTCTCCCTACTTGTTCGGCTAATGTGATGTTAGACAGGGCGGGTTCTTCTACAGTGGTTAATCCTAATGGTACGATTCAAAGGGCTGAACCGGTTGCCAAGACTCCTGACCGAAGTACTGATTTAGATAATTCTGCTGCGATTATGCAGCAGCAGGTAGTTCCTCCTGGGTTTGCCTCTAAGGATTTCAATGCTATGGATCCTCATCATAATCAGTCAATGGCCAACCCGATAACTTATCATCAAGTGCCATCGACGTTGGAAGGAGAGCATACTGTTATTGTCACTAATGAACATTTGAGCAATCCTAAACCTCCAGATCGTAGATCTGCGCAATCTGCTTCAAATTCTGGGCATGGGTTAGGTGTTAAATTGCGAAATAATAGACTTAATAAAAAGAAAAATATTAAGATCCAGGAGAGTTGTTTTCAGGAGACTATTCCTGTTAATGATGTTATTGACTTGATGATGCATGGTGTGGCGAATCAAATGGTGGAGGATAATGATTCTATAGGTGAGTCTTCGGACTCAGAGGATGAACCTTCCGATCCCTATCTGCAGGATTAATGGACATTCGTAGCATGGTCTGGAATTGCCGTGGTATGGCAAATTCTACTACTGTGAGGAGTTTGAAGTTGCATGTTAAGCGCTATAGGCTGAATTTAGTTGTTATTCTTGAACCTCGTACTAGTGGGTCTTCGGCAGATGCTATTATTCGGGGTTTGGGTTTTAATAATTCTCATAGAATGGAAGCTCGTGGTTTTTCTGGGGGCATCTGGGTCCTGTGGAATTTTATGTCTTCGGGCCTTGCATACAGACAGGCAATTTGTTCATATGGAAGTTACTCTTGCTAACTCTAAGGTTATTTGGATTACTGCTATCTATGGCTCGCCTAATCCTCTTATTCGTAAGTCTCTCTGGACCTTGTTGCCGTCTGTGATCAATGATATGACTAAGCCTTGGTGTTTGGTTGGGGACTTCAATGCAGTTTTATTTCCTTTGGAAAGGAAGAACTCGGCCAATGATTCTGCTTTTTGTCACCTCTTTCGGAATTTTTATGAGAGTTTGGGTCTCCTTGATCGGGGTTTTTCGGGTCAGTCTTTCACTTGGTGCGGTGGTTTGTCTTTTGCACGATTAGATAGGGCGTTGTGTAACTTGGCTTGGATGGAGTTTTGGTCTACCTCTTCTATTGTTCATCTTCCTCGTGTTAACTCTGATCATTGCCCTCTTTTGTTCACTTCTTTTTTCAGAAGTAGTGTCCCTCGACCTTTTTGTTTTAAATTCCTTAATGTGTGGCAGGAGAAGGAGGGATTTCGGGCACTTGTTGCTAATTATTGGGATGTTAATAAGCATATTTGTGACAATCTTTATAATCTTTCTATGGCTCTTTCTTCGTGGCATAAGTCGGTTATTGGGAATCTGAGCTATAAGAAGAATCGGTTGCTGGATAGGATTGCGGGTGTTCAGAGAGATCTGGAGTTGGCTCCTTCTCAGAATCTTCTTTCTTTGGAGACTGATTTGAAAATGGATCTTGAAAGAACTCTTAATGATGAGGAAGCCATTTGGTGTCAGAAGGCCAAAGTTCAGTGGGCTAAGGCTGGAGATCGTAATACGGCTTATTATCATGCTATTGTGAAAAATAGGAGGCGCAGGAATATGTGCGTGCGTTTAAAGGATAGTGACGGCAGGTGGCAGGATGATGAAGAGGTCTTAAAAACTTTGGCGGGCGAGTTTTTTGGCTCGCTTTATTCCGAAGATAGGACGGTCTTTCCAGATCTTGACTTTCCTAATGCTTTTCCTTGTCTTGCTGATATGGATCTTGTTAGTATTGCTGCTCCTGTGTCTATGGATGAGGTTCGGGCGGCTGTATTTCAAATGGGTCCTCTCAAGGCTCCTGGTAAGGATGGGTTTAATGCATTCTTCTTTCAGAAAAATTGGGATATTGTGGGGAATTCTGTGTTGCAAGTTGTGAAGCAAGCGTTTGAGGGGACCTTTAATATAAGTTCTATTAATGATACTATTATTACCCTTATTCCCAAAGTTAATAGCCCAAGTCTTATTTCTGAGTTTCGTCCTATTAGCCTTTGTAACAATATTTTTAAAATTATTACAAAGGTGATCACGAATAGGTTGAAGCCGATTATGCCGAAGCTTGTAGGGGTTGAGCAAACGAGCTTTGTTCCGGGAAGGCATATTGTTGATAATATTATTTTGGCTCAAGAGGTGGTTCACTCAATGAAGAATAAAGCAACTGGTAAAAAGTGGATGGCTATTAAAGTAGATCTTGAGAAGGCTTACGATCGCTTGGGTTGGGATTTTATAAGAGAAACTCTGATTTTGATTGGTTTGCCTTCTTTCTTTGTTACTCTTATAATGACTTGTATCTCTGAAGCTTCGTTGAGTATTCTTTGGAATGGGCAAGTTGCGAAGACTTTGAAGCCTTCTCGTGGTGTTCGTCAAGGGGACCCTTTGTCTCCATATATTTTTGTCCTTTGTATGGAACGCCTTGCCCATGGAATTTCTGATGCGGTTTTGCAAGGCCGTTGGAAGCCTATTCATCTTGCTCGTAATGGTCCTAAGTTGTCTCACTTGTTCTTTGCAGATGATTTATTTTTGTTTGCTGAGGCGTCTCAAGATCAGATGGGTGTTATCATGGATGTGTGTAGTAAGTTTGCGGCTTCCTCTGGGCAACGGGTTAATGTGGCTAAAACTGTTCTTTTTTGTTCTAAAAATGTGAACTCTACCTTGGCTTCTAATCTTGGTAGGATCAGTGGGTTCAGACTTACTCGTAACCTTGGTAGATACTTGGGAGTGCCTTTAATTCATGATGCCAGGAAATCTGCAACTTTTGCTTATCTTTTGGATCAAGTTCGGTCAAGGTTGGCAGGTTGGAAGGCTTCCACTCTTTCTTTAGCTGGTCGGATTTCTTTGGCCAAGAGTGTTCTTATGGCCATTCCTTCCTATGCGTTTCAGGTAACGGCAATTCCTAAGTCTATTTGTAATGAAATTGAGAGGTGTTGTAGGGCCTTCATTTGGGGTTCTTCTGTGAATAAGAGGAAGCTGTCTTTGATAAGGTGGTCTGTGTTGACTACTCCTGTTTCGGCTGGTGGTCTTGGGTTGAGGAATATGTGTCTTTTTAATGATGCATTTCTTATGAAGCTTGTATGGACCATGTTGCGATCGACTGGGTGTTTATGGGTTAGAGTGTTGCTTTCTAAATACAAAGTGCAGAATGTTTTTGATCTGTCAGCTCCTCGGGTGAATGGTTCTTCATGGCTCTGGAAAAATCTTGTTCGTCTATGGCCTGTGGTGAGTAATGGATTGGGTTGGGCGATTGGTAATGGCAAATCTATTCGGTTTTGGTTATATCCATGGCTTTTGGATGTTGGTCCCTTGAAAAATCATGCTATGTGTGAGATCCCTGATGGTATGTTGCATTTAAAATTGTGCGAGGCTATCGATGATAATGGTAGTTGGAACTGGAATCTGTTTGGGCGGTTCCTCCCCCAGTGGATCATTGATAAAATTAATGATCTATATTTGCCGTTTTTGTTGGATTTTGATGATGAAGTCTTCTGGAAGTACTCTTCCACTGGGCAATTTACGATTAACTCGGCTTATCTGCTTCTGTCTTCTTCGAATTATTTGCCTGTGGATCATCTTTGGAAAATTATTTGGTCTTGGCAAGGACCTCAAAGAGTAAGAAGTTTTCTTTGGTTACTGGCTCATGATCGTCTTCTTACGAATGGGGAGAGGTACCGTAGGCATTTGGTTATGGATTCCTTTTGTCAAATGTGTGGTTTAGAGGAGGAAACTTCTATTCACGTGCTGCGCAATTGCAATTTGGCGAAACTGGTTTGGTTCCCTTTATTGCCGAACTTTTTCATCTATGAGTTCTTCCATACTGTGGATATAAAGTCATGGTTGAGGATAAATCTGAATGCTAATTTTCTTGTTCAGGGAGTTAAATGGAGATCCTTGTTTGCTATTACGTGTTGGAAGTTGTGGGAATGGCGGAATAAAACTTTATTTGACGTTTCGTTTGTGAAACCTTATAATACAGTTGATTTCTTAATCAGCCTGTCTAAGGTGTATTGTGAGTTTTTAGGGGCTGATATGGTTTTTGGTAAGGCTAAAGTTCTGGGGTTTGTTTCTTGGGAGCCGCCGGTGTCGCCCTGGTTCAAGCTTAATACTGATGGTAGTCTTTTGCCTTATCTGGGTAGAGCTGCTGCGGGTGGAGTAATTAGAGATGCGTATGGGAGTTGGGTACGTGGTTTTGCTGTCAATTTGGGTTGTTGCTCTAGCTTGGAGGCTGAATTGTGGGGTTTTGTGTATGGTTTGAACCTTGCTTGGGATATAGGTCTAAGAAGGGTTGCAGTTGAAATTGATAATGAGGCGGCAGTCCTTTTGCTACAAAAGCCAATGGTTTCTTCTTCTAGGTTATCCAGTTTAATTTTAAGAGCCAAAAGCCTGCTTAGTCGGTCATGGATGGTTGAGTTACGACATATTTTTAGAGAGGCGAATCAAGTGGCTGACAAGCTTGCGAACTATGGTCATTTGATTTCTAGAGGTTTACAAATTTTAGATAGTCCACCTGTGGATGTGGGCATTTGTTTATTTAATGATGTTATTGGTGCTGTTTTTCCTAGACTTTTACCTATGTAATTGTTTTCTCTGTTTGTTTAATAATACTCCTCGGCTTGGGGATCCCCTTGATTGTGGTTCCAGACGTACAGGTTACTTGTACTATCGCTGGGCTTGATCTAGGGGTGATCTAGGTTGAGTTCTTTGTTTGTTCAAAAAAAAAAATTTATATAAATACTATTTTGAATGATAATATTAGTTTTAACCAATTCATAATCAAATTAAAAAATGTAATATCTATGATTTTAGATAAATTAAATAAGTATATGGAGGTTAATTAAGATATTGGAAAAGATATATGTGTTGTATATACCTAATATATACAAAGTGTATACATGATATATACCTAATAGATATTTATTATACATGTTGGATACATAATAAACACTTAATATATACAACAAATACTCATAATGTATACTAGATGTATACATGAGATACACATTATATATACATGTAAGTAAAAATATACATAACATATACTTAAGATATAAATAACATATACATAAACATAAACATATAAAGGGCATATACACATATGATTATGGATGGGAGATGGAGATTTAAAATAAATAAAAAAATAAAAAGAAAGTCAAAGGAAGAAATAAATGAGTGGATAGTAAAATATATAAGAAAAATAAATAATTAATTAATTAAAATAATATTTATGGATGAAAAAAGAGGAAGAAACCAAAAATAGCCATCTTCTTCCTTCTTTTGACTCCACGACCAATTTTCTAAGCTAGAGAGAGAGAGAGAGAGAGAGAGAGAGAAATTTCTTCCTAAACACCTCAAATTACATTAAAAAATCAAATATTTCAAGAGAATTTTGAAGAGAAAGCAAGATTTCAAGTAAGTCCTCTTTCTTTAAAGCTTTGTTTTATGATTATGTTAGTAGTAGCTAGAGAGAGAAAGTGGTGTTAAATTCCTAAAATAGGTAGTAATGAAGTTAAAATAATGAGTATATGATGAATTGATGGTTGGTTGGTTGAAATGAACAAAGTTGATTTAAATTATGGTCTTAATTTAGATGTTTATAATTATAGTAATGGATGAATACAGTATTGTTTTAATATGTATGTGATAATTTTATGGTTAGATATTAATTATGGGTAAGTTTGAATGAAGTTAGGGTTGTGGACATGTTATGTGAAAATTAAGATTTTTGAAAGAGGTTTTAATAATTGTGGAAAATAGTTATCTTGTTGTTATTTTTGTATGTAAGTAATGTTTTTATTGTTAAATGTTAGAAATAAGTTGGGTTGGATGAAGTTTAAGCAAAGTAGTAAGTTGTGAATTTAGGATTTTAAGGAAATTTTGAAGAAAATTATATAAATAATGGTAGTTTAATATACATTGGTCATAGAAGTGATTTTAAATGAATAATAATGTTTGTTGTTGGATTTATATGTGTGTAGATCAAATTGGTGGAGTTTAGGATTTTTACTTGAAAAAAGTTTTGGAGAAAATTTGGGAAGCAAATAAGATTAGTACAAATTTATAATAATTATTGTTTAAATAATATTGTAGATGGCATAACACATTGTGAATTGGAGAATGTGTTATGTCACTTTCATTTTTTGGATTGGATATAGATATGTGTAGTGTATAATTAAAAGAGTGATTGTTGTATATGATATAGAAGATTAGCCATTGTAGAATGGTCATTGAAATGTTTCTGTGTTAAATGTATAAAATGTAAGATATGCTTAAATATGAATAAAAAGATAAGAAATAAACAATGTGGCAAGTAATGAGAAAGGAAATATGAAAAATAGCTTAAAATATGAAATAATGTAGAGGAATCATGAAAAGTGTTGATCACCCGGAATATGTGAAAGTGTGATGTGATATTGTGTGTTTGAGACTTATACAATTACTTTTTTAGATAGTTGAGATTGATAATGCATATGTTATTAGACCTTAGCAGAGCTAAGTCATGAAATTAAATTCAGAAATAGACCCGAACAGAGTTGGACCATGAAATTGATGTGATATCTGGACATAATAATTATATATGGAGTATTTAGCTCAATGTGTGTGTCTGGATGTGTTGTGTTTATGTGTATAGATTATCAGATAATAAAAGTTTTTTTAATAAATGTTACAAATTATATTATGAGAAAAGTATTTAAATGTATATGTGTGTGTGTGTGTGTGTTGATTTAAACTTGTACCACTAAGCTATGTGGCTGAGCTCAGTTGTGTGAATTGCACAGGTGAGAGAGTCACCGATTAGAGGAATTTAGATTGTGGTTGATACTCGGTGACCTAGGGTACTGCAAGACCAATTGTGTCAATAGTATACATGTATAGTTGATTTTAAATATTTTGGTTTATGTATATTAACTCATAACACTTGGGTTTTGTTTTTTTTAAAAAAATTGAGATGATTGTATAAATATATGTGTATAAAATTTAATTATGATATATAAGGTTTTAAGTGGTGAGTTGAAAGATTATTAGTGAATGGAGGATTTGCGAAACTGTTATATTGAGAATGTATTTTTCTACTACAAGTTGAGTGCTTGATTTTTAGAAATACCAAAATTATAGATCAGACTCTAGCAAAATTTTTTTAGAGATTTTCTATTAAATATATTAGTTTTAATTTATAAAATATATGAATTTATCAGTTAAATCTTTATTTAAATATTATAAATATTTTGAGGTCAACTAAAATAATTTCTACAAAGATTTATCATGGCATTCTTATATTTTATATATGTACTCTACATATATCCTTAAATCGTATTGAGTGGAAAAGAAGAATCCATATAGCCGACCCCAATTGACTTAGGATTAAGCCTTTGTTGTTGTTGTTGTTGTTGTTGTTGTTGTACTCTACATATATGAGTATATATACTATATGTACGTAGAGTATAAGAGTATTATACAAAATTTTAGCATTAACTTAAGTATCTAATCATAAAAACTCTAAATACCCATTGATTAAAAATATATATATGTGATGTAAAAAAAGCCAATAATTTATATATATAAATATATAATTTATATAATTATAAATATATATTATATAACTATAAATATATAATTTATATAATTTATAGATATAAACTATATATATTTTATATGGTGGGAGGAGGGATGAGGGTCCATTGCCCCTCCCCACCCCCCCACCCCCTGTCTTTGCTGCTATGTTTGTGTTTCATAAATTATTTATTAGTGATGGAAAATGATGAATCATATTCCAAATCATTGAATACTTAAAACTTTTGGTTTGGGCATAATGATTCTTATTCTTTAATAGGAAGATTTGATGCTATATTGATTTTACTTGTAATTTTTCTTTTTATGAATACTTATCAAAAACAGAAGAAGCCATGGATGGCTATTGGTTAATACATGGCTAAGGGCACCCAATACAATAAATTTTAATGTGCTCATGCGCTGCAAGAAAGTGCATTGCACTCATTTTGCACATTAGCAAGAAGGGATGAAATAGTTATGAAATTTGTAAGTTAGAGGATCAAAATGGTTGAAATAGAAATATAGAGGGTAAAATGACTAATCATGCCAAGTACAAAGACCTATAAATATATTAAGCCTAATTATAATGACAAAGAAAAGTGGGATAGATAATTCAATTGGAGACCAATTTTACTGTGATCTATACAGACCAGATGTCACACCCAAACTCCTTAAAGCTAGAGTGGACTTAACTTGCTATAAATCTCCATCTATAATTTAAATACTCGTATCTCCATATAACCATGAATATATATAAATAACATTTCTATCATTGTCTAAATACATACCACTATTTTATTATTATAAATATTATCCATTATAATAAAATACTAACTCAAAAAAATCAAACTAAAAATACTAGTTTGTTGATCCGACCTTTTCAACATGCTGATTGATTGAAATGAAAAGGAATTCTACGGAGTTATTCTCCAACTGTATTTGAAAATACTTATATGTTAAGGGGTGAGTCCAACTACTCAGTGAGAAGATAATTATATAACAAATGGAGAACAAACAAAGTTTTTTTCATATACTTACTAATAAAATCATACAGCTGCGTAAATATTATTCTTGCTTATCATAATGTTATTAATTTTAATTCATAATTTTCATCATAAAATAAAATAAATAACTCCGTGCACTCAAAATATATAGTCTATAGATAACATAAGACCTTAGAGGCATAAAATATGTATTTACTAGCAGCCAAAAGGTAAAATATGGCATCTTGGGCACAGTGATGACGCATGGCAACACTAAGAGCAAATAATCATAGTCATACACATGTGCAGAGCTGCCTTCAAAGGGCGACCACCTGATATACGACCCAAAGGCTAAATGTATACCAAGCGTTGTCCCAAAGATAGTATCATATCATAATTCAACAATTTATTTAACACCCCATCATCACAAATGTCTCTATTAAAAAATATATTTTGAGTGTATTCAAAATATTTATTCAGCTGTATCAATAATTAATCATCGTATCATAATTCAAACATCAATATATCATTATTTGTTCCCATTTTAAATATATAAAAATTATTTCTTTCAAATCCAACATAAATAAAATTTCATCATGAAACAGTTTTAGCAAAACATATATATAATTTAATAAAATACCAATGTTATATAATTATCCATTCACCTTAGCCAAAAGATAAATTCATATATCCAACTGTATCACCTCCATGATTTATCTCAACTATTGAATCTACTCTTAGAGTGATAAAATAATTATTAACTAAAGAATATCCTAAAATTATCAAACTAATATGATATAAGAGTGCACATAAAAATTACTCCTAATTTCTAATAAAGTTTAAACTATATTTTGGCATAAGTCAGTTATTTTTATAATTACCACAATTCATCTTTTTACCTAATTGCCCCATATAGTTTATGTCAACTTATCATAGTTTGGATGTTCAAAAATATTAAATATTTAAAATATCTCAATATACAATTATATTAATTAAATTTATTTATTCTTATTCTTATAATATTAATGTTATTAATAAATTTATTTTATTAGACTTTTAATAATGTTTATTTAGTTTGCTTACAAAATATCCATTTAATATTTAAATTATATAGTAAATTGATGTTGAATAAATTCTAAAAGAATAATTTTATAATTATCATTAAATTATAATTAATAATTTATTCACTTTAGTTTTTTTAAAAATATTAACTTACCACAACAATAATAAAAATAATATATTTTCTTATTATTTTATTAAATATAAACTTTATATATTTTATTAAACATAAACTTTTATAAAAATATCCTTTAAATAGAATATTATTATTTACTTTAATTTCTTATTTTGCCATATTAAATTTCTATAATAATAATAATAACTACAATAATAATATTAATAATAGTAATAATGATACTAAAATCGATATTTACTAGTCATAATAATTATAATATATTTTAATGATAAATTTAATGATAATATTTAATTACTACAATCATAATAATATTAACAATCAATTACTACTTGACATTAATTATATTTTAATAATTACTCTTGGCCATTCCTAAATAATAATAATATTAATAAAATTTAATATAATAATAATTAAATAATAATAATAACATTAATAATGATAATTTAATTATTCTGATTAAAAGAAATTTTAAATAAATAATTAGTTTTTATAAGCTTTAAACATAATACTTAACTATTAAATCATTTAGAAATCATATATTCAATATATTTATTTAACAATTAATAACTATTTACATTAAAAATAATTATATGATAGAAAAAATTATTATTAAATTTATCAATATATTTGTTAATTACCATTATTTCAATTTATTATTGTTAATAATAATCTTAATTACTATATAAATTGTGATAATAATATTAACAATAATTATAATTTAAATAAATAAATACTTTAATTTATAAAATTATTACTTAATAATAATAACATAGTAATTTATAAATTAGTTAACTAATTTCATACATATTCACATCTCTGTATAATTAGACACAATTAATTTATTCTTTAATCTCCACAAATCTGTCGGATTTTCTAACTTCCTTAGTAATCTCAATTTTTAACTTTTTATTAATCTATAAATATTCACTTAAAATTTAAATAATATATACTAGGCACATATATGGACTTATATATAAAATTTTAGATTTTTCTACATTCATTTACTATATTTGAAAATTAGTTTTCCTGACCTATAGATTCTGTTTTTTAATACTTCTTCTGACAGTATCCATTTTCTAAATTTTTATAGGCATCTCACCTTTATAAACATTTTTGAAATTTTAACCATGTAATATAGACATGTATAGAATATCTTATATTAAATATCATAATTTTATACTTTCAGTTACTATATTTGTAAATTATGTTTATTCAATCCTACTGGTTTTGTTCTTTCATTTGATGCTCTGACATTGTTAATATTTGATTTTATTTTCATAATAAAAACTTTATAAAAATTTATGAAATTTTAATCATATTTCCTGGACATATATATGATATTTTATATAAAATTTGAGATTTTTCTGGGTTGGTTTATTATGTTTTTTAAATAGTTTTCCCAACCTTTATAGATTCTGGAATATTAGGACAACTCTAGTAATTTATGTTCCTCTATTTTTATTTAATAGTAAATTATCTTTAAAAATTTTAAAATTTTATACACACATTATTAACACATAGATAAACTAAGAATTACAATTTCATGTTCATTGAGCTTCTCTAGATCAATATAACAATTCGGGCAAAATTACTCCACATAATATAAACAGAAATTTCAGTAACTATCATGCTCACATTTATTATTTTTATTTTCATGCTTCAAATTAATTCTTTAATTTAACTTATTTATCAATTAAATTAAATATAAATCTTAATGTACCAGTGAGTTTCTATTTAAATTTTCTTTCTAAAGTTTTTAGATTAAAGATATTCGGTATGCTCACCTATTTAGTACTTAGTAGCTTGAGCTTATTCTTCAAGTCTATCTCCATTTCCTTGCTTCAATCATCAAGCTTTTAAATTCATACATCTTCTCCTTTCTCCCATCCTCTCTATACTCTTTTTTTTTAGTTCCTATTCTCTCTTTCTTTCCATTTCTTCTCGGTCCTTTCCTTTCTCTATGTCCAACTGTCATTTCAAGACATTTTTTTCCACCAACCAATATATATTATATTATTTTTTTATAACTTAACTCATAACTTAAATATTATTTGATGTATCATATACATAGGCACAAGCTACCCAGCCTAATAATAAATTAATTTTTATACTTCCTACTAAACTGATGTTCGAACCACAGTGATGCTAAACATATGTTTTTTTTATACATTTCCACCTTTTTTTATTTATTTATTTTCAATAATTTACTAATAATAATTTAGTTTTAATAATACTCACTTAACACTAAAAATTCTGATTTTATTTATAATAATTTTTTTCAACTACTCTAATTATTCAATTAACTATTTTTAAATTATTTATTTATTATAATTTATTAAATTTATCTCTTAATAATAATGTTACTATTGTCATTATTATTTTTTAAAAAACAAATACAGGGTATTACACCGGATTGATTCAGATTTCATCAAGAATTTTTATATAACTACCATAAAAAGAATGTTAATTTCAAAATACTGTATAAAATTTATTTATTTCATTTTTATAAAAATGTGTGTCAAAGTTATAAAAATATTGGTAATTTTTTCCTCATTTATGATATTTATCTACGTTGTGGAGATGTTGATTAGAAGAATTAACGTATACGCATTGTACTATCTAAGCATTTTCTTATAATTTAAATTCATAATTTTATTATTTTAAATTAAAAAATTACATGATTCAATAGTTAAAATACAGAACACTAATAAATAAAAAATAAAATATCTATAAAACATATACATGACAAATACATATGAATAAAATAAGAGAACACTTCTTACTAATAATAAATTTAACATATTCTTGCACAAATACACAACTTACACATTATATTAGAAATACTATATAATTTGGTTGTTAAAAATATGGTATATAAAAAGAAAATCTACATGACATCTATAAAATAATAAAAGAGAACTACACTTCTTATTATTTAAAATTTAACATGTATGAACACAAACATACAACATATTCATCGTATGAAAAATATTATATGATTTAGCTATACATAACTAAAAAACAAAACATCTATACAATATCTATAAAAATATTAAAAGATGATTATGCTTTTTACTAATTATAATTCAACATATATCATCATAAATACACAACATATACATCACAATAAAAATATTATATAATTAAAAATTTAAAATACAACTTAAAAAATTTTTAAAAAAAATCTACACAGCACACACATTATATGTCTATAAATATTATGTAGATGTTTAGTATACGTTTTCTAAATATTATGGTATGGTGTGTATATATTTGTAAATATTGTGTCTATACTGAGAAAATTAAACACGCACATTGAAATAAAAAATTAACCTATATTAAAATAAAAATAAAATAAATGCAACTCAAAAAAAAAGGTAAACACATTAAAAAATAATGATTAAAAAGAAAAATAAAAAATCACAAAAGAAATTTTTTTCTTGAATACATTTTGTCAAATATTTAAAAAGCATTACCATTAAAAAAATAATAAAACCTTCAACATTACAATTGAAAAATAACGAAAAACAAAATACAAATATGTTTACAAAAGCAAATAAATCAAATTTTCCTTTTTATAAAGATTTTTGTTTAATATTTGCAAATGAAATATAAAATAGATAAAGAGTAAGAGGAAAAGGGATAGAAGAGAAAAAGAAAAGAAAAGAAAGAAGATGAAAGAAAGAAAAGAGAAGTCTATATGAAGGGAAAAGAAAAGAGGTATATTAGAAAAAGAAAAAAAAAACCAACATAAAAAGCAAAATTGAAAAAATAAGTATAAAAATAAAAAATAAGTATAGTAAAATTGAAAAGTGAAAGTAAAAAAATAGGCATACTGTGTAATTTTCTCTTTTTTTTTTACTGTTTGATGTTCAGTTAAAAATTTAACTCGAGCCACAGGCCGATGCCTCAGTCCTAGGCCTATGGATAGAGATAAATGCAAGCCTCAAGCCAACTCGATCGAGTTGAGTCAAACCTCTTAGACTAAAGTCAGAATAATAAAATAATTTATTTTAATAAAATTGTTGTTGTTGTTGTTGTTGTCCTTGTCGTCATTGTTGTGGTTGTTGTTATTACCAAATAAACATATATAAACCCTAAAAAACAAAAAGAACAAATCAATCATCAATCCAACCAAAATAATAATGAAATATGAGATGAAAATTCAATAAGATATGAACTCAAAAAACAAAATAGACTAATCATCTATCAAACCAAAATAATAATGAAATAAAAATGAAAAATCAATCAAAACGAATCTAGTTTTTTCATACAATCAACCAAAATGAAAATAGTAAAAGTATAAAAACTAAAATGAAATTCAACAAAAAAAGCCAAAAATATTGGATCTCGGACAACACATTGGATCTCTACTGTATGTAGCTTCATTTATCAACAATGAGGCAAATGGAGTAATGTAGACAGAAAGCTAGAGTAAATGAGAGATGAAAAGATGGAGAGATGGTGAGAGGCAGATATAAAGGCTAGATCGAGAGGCTGAGAGACAAGTAGAAGGAGAGCGAGAGAGGGAAAATATTGAAATAAAAAAGACAATTAGGAATGAAGCCATATCTTCTAAGAGAAATTACACCCCTCTTTTATGAAGGTTCCCTGTCAGAATTGAGAGAAGCAGGTAATATTAGAGTGATGAGAGGTAAGAGATTCGAGAGAGAAAATAGATTAGGAAAATGAGGCAGTTGCAATTTTATGAATAGATCAGAAACATAATATTAGGTTGGTTTTCCAAAACGGCATGCTTTTAAATGAAACCAGAACGGTGCCATTTTGAATGTCTATAAATATATATATATATATATATAATTCTTTGGATCGAGTCTGTTTCTTAAGCATGGCATGGCTTGATTTTGAAACCTAAGCCAACCCAATGCATCCCAATTATTGTTATTAAAAATATTAACTAAAGAATAATTTTACCCCCATTTACCAATTTTTTTATGATCAGTCCGGAAGCCAAGACTTCAAAGAGAGGTGGGCTTGAAATTCTAACTTCGTCCTTAATTCTCTATCACTACTCTTATGACTATATTCATTGCACAATCCATACACAACCATCATTTTATAAGTTTATTAATTTATTAGTAAATTATTTTTATTTATAAAAAAATTAAACTAGTAAAGAAAAAAATGTATATATGTGTGCATATGTGTGAGTGAGTGTGTATATACTCCTAAATTTATCTAATGACACCTCAAAAATACAATAAAGAAGAAGAAAATGTGTTAAATCATGAACATAATCTCTTAATAAATAATTAAAATAAAAACCATCACATAATATTAAAATTAGAAATAATCAAATAAAAATTGAAAAAAATCAAGTTTCAAAAAAATAAAGATTTTAAGTTTTTATTTTTTTTAATTTTCATTTTTTTATTGTATTTTTAATTTTTTAGTTTTTTATTCATTGAATGAGTTTAAATTAATTTACTAAAAATACAAGATAATTTAAAATTTTGAGAGAGACAAATCAAGAAATTTTAAATTTGTTAATATTTATGTATGTGTGTGTATATATTTCAAAAGAGAAGGGGCACTGTGTATAAATATTTTTTTATATTTATTTATTAAAAGTTTATTATTTATTAATGCTCAAAAAATTGTAATTTATGTTAATATTTTATTCTATCACTAATATATTAATAAATACTAATAAAATAATATTTATGAATATTCTTTTATATTTATTACTATTAAAAATAGATTTAATTTAATATTACATGAATATTCTTTTATAATTATTTTATTAAATATTATTAAATATTAAATATCAATTGAAATAGAAGATAAATATATATGTAGTACTAGTAATCTTATTACTAATGATTAAGGTATATGTTCAAATTTTTTTTAAATGTAATATGTGTAAAAAAATTACTTTTATGAGTTAATTACTATAATTATTTTATAAAAGGTAAATAAAATTCTCATTAAAAATATCAATAATGTTGTATCTCACATAGGTTTTTTATTCAAATAATATTATTATACTTTTGATACATAGTTAGTCGCATCAATAAGAGATACAGTACAAATAATTAAATATAAAAATAGATAAAAGTTTTTAAAAACAACAACAACAACAACAATAATAATAATAATAATAATAATAATAATAATAATAATAATAATAATAATAATAATAATAATATACTAAAATGTATAAAAAAATACATATCTTGATATATGACTTAATAGTTATGATTACTTGATAAAAATTAATAAAATTCAAAATTTAATCAAAATATAGATTTTTTTTAAGACATAAAATACACAGTACTAATAACTATCAATTAAAATATAAGTTTAATACATAATTCAAAACTATTTATTTATTATATAACAATATATGATTTCAAAATAAAATTTTTCATATGGTTTAATTTTATCATTATATTATGATATAATTTATTATAGAATTTATTAATCGAATAATTACTATTTGTTATGTTATATAAAAATTACTTTATTTATATTATTTAATTTATTTATAAAACAAAACATATAATAATAAATTATATCAATTAAATTAATTGATAAATTAATATTTTTAAACTAACATATACTTTAAACAAGTTAATTATGGGGCTTATTGATGATCTAACTTGCAAGTAAAACTTGCAAGTTTTTTAATTAATTCAACTCACAAATTTGATTGGTTGAGTTTTTTTTTTTTTTTTTTGAGTATTTCTAAATGAGTTTGAGTGTGAATGAGTTTTTACTAAATCAAAATCTAAGTCAAATTTGAGTAGCAATTGGTTTATTTACAGCTCTAGTTGTTTGTTCCAAAACAAATTGCCTTCTCCTCTTGTTGAAAAACAACATCCATAATGGTAGTTAGGATCAATAAGGTTGTACTTGGCTTACAACTCTTTGTTTCCAATTCCCCATTATGTATAGGACAAAAAGAATTACCAAAACTCTTGATATTAAAGTTCTTTAATTTTTTTTTACTGGGTACTTTTTATTTGTTGTTTTGCAACCCCAAATTTAGAACTATTTTAAGCTCAATTTTGCTGGTATAAAAGAAAGAAAAAGAAAAAAAAGATAGTAGGAGCTTTATCCATCCATGCACTACCTATGGTACCAATATTTTTTTTTTTATTAAAATTCCATTTGAGACTTTTGTGGTTTTGTCTATTACGTGATCTCCACATAATATTTGATAAACTCTGCACCTTGAATTTAATTATAGGTTATTTTTTAATATATATAACCAACTCCAAGTATGTATAACGCCATAATTTACATTGCTCATTCATAGTAATTTCTATTTACTCTCGTGGTCTGCTGCTTGATTAGCTTCCTTAGCACGATTTGCTCTCATTTTAGTGCGAATAATTATATATTTATATATATATATATATATAAATAAATCAAAATTAGCTTTAGTCAATTGAAGGGTATTATTTTCTCAAAATTTTTGAAAGTTATGGTTAGCCTAACAAAAAGAGTTCAGAAGACAAATTACGTACTACTCTAATAAATTTAGTATTTAAGTATTTGATGAATCGGACCATTTATGTATTAGAACTAAAGGAAATTAGATGAAGAAAGAAAAATGAAGAAAAATCGATCATTCATCACAACTAAATCTGTTACACATGTGCTTTTATACAGACTTTGGAATTCTAGAAAGTTTCTACAATAGAATTGAAAAATATCTACAACTGATCTAACAAACTTGTATATTGAAAAACTAACAAACTCTAAGCTCTAATCCACTGTTCACTAAAACAATTTATGCACCTCTAAAAGTTCACCTGCTTTGTTAGTAAAATAGTGTGTTTGGTGTTCTTCACATCTTGAACTTGAACTGACATGTTTTATTCAAGGTGTTGTGTTTTGAAATAAAATGCAGTGCATAACTTTTCTTCTTCTTCCTTTAGCACGTCCCTCTTCTTCCAACTTGCTTTTCATTCCCCCCTCGCGTTGGGTGGGTTGAAGATTCAACAGATCCAATTTGCAGCAAATTCGATCAAATTAAGGTGCGACCGTGAGGACATCAACAAGTTGCTGTATAGAAGAAATATGTTGAGGAATAATAAGTCCAACTTTGAATTTTTCATGAACGATATAACAATCTATGTCTAAATGCTTACTACATTTGTGAAATAGTGGATTAGTTGTGATATGAATGACAGTTTGATTGTTACACAATAAATCACAGTAAATTTTATTTTAGGGTAATTATTGCTAGGATAAAACAACCCCTTATTTGGAGTTCCTTTGAGGTAACGAAGGACATAGAGAGCACAATTCCAATGGAAATCTCTGGAAGCTTGAACATACTGGCTGAGTTATTGCACAATAAAAGTAACATCAAATCTTGTCAATCTAACACAAAGCGACCCCCTTATAAGTCTTTTGTAAGGCTGAGGATCTCGTAACAAGGCACCTTCATCTGCAGTCAGCAATATTGCTTTTATGGCAAGATTTGAAGTAGCTTTAGCATTGATCAAACAAGCATCTTGAACAAGGTCAAGAATATATTTTCTCTGGTTGATAAAAAGTCTAGTAGGTGCTCTTTCTATTTCTATGCTCAAAAAGTATTTGGCATTACCAAGGGATCTTTAATGGCAAATGTCTAATGCAAAATATGATTTAACATTGAGAATTTATGGCTTTGATGTTCTTATGATTAAAACATCTACATATGCCAAAAGAGTAAGAAAGTTTATGTTGACAATTAATGTGAATAAACAAGGATCATGAACAAATTGTGTGAAGCCACATTGTTGAATTTTCTTAGAAAACTCGGTGTTCCACTACCTTGAAGCTTGCTTCAGGCCATACAAGGAGTGAAGTAACTTGTAAACTTGACCAGAGGTGGCTTTAGCATAACCTTCAAGAGGTTTCATATACAACTCTTCTTCTACAAAACCATGGTGAAACACATTATTAATATCAAGTTGATGCAGTGGCTAAGTGTTTGTTGCTGCTATAGTAAGAAAAACTCTTGCAGTGACTGTTTTAGCCACTGGTGAGAAACTTTCTACAAAATCTACAATCTCAACTTGGTTATAAACCTTTGCAACTAATTGAGCCTTATACCTTTCAATTGTACAATATGGCCTCAATTTCAGTTTATAAACCCACTTTGAACCTATGGGTTCTTCCTCTATAGAAGCTAGGGGTGTGCAGAAAAACTTAATCTGAGCATATTTGACAGACCCAAATGGTTTAGTGCGGGTACGATCGGTTCAACATAAAACATCGCGAGAGAGCAGGCTTAGTTATAGGAATTACTCCAGGTTCGGGTGTAACATTTGCTTTATAGCTAAAATTAATTTAAATTAATTAAAATAAATAGTTTAAGAGAAAAATGTTGAGTTAGAATTGAGAAATTAACAAAGGTATATGTGAAATATAAAGAAATATACATAATATATAAACTTTAATCATAAGTGACAATAAGACAAAAGATGAATAGTAAAGAGGGCTAAAATGGTAAATAAATTTTATAAAAATTAAAATTAATAAAATAATTGAAAAAGAAATATTTATTAATGAAAAATAGAAATTGGAAATTTTAAAATAAATAAATGATTAATTAATTAAAATAATATAATAATATATATATGGTTAGTATTTAATAAGGAGAAATAAAAATCAAAATTTGAAGTCATCTTCTTCCTCTCTTCTCTCCTCCATAGCCGATTTTTCTCCATTGCCAAGGGAAGAAATTTTGCTCTTCCAACCATCTAATTCTTGAAGTTTTTAAGAGATTAAGATAATTTTTATGATTTCTCTCCTTAATTAGTAAGTTCTTTTCCTTTAATTGAAGTTTAATATAAAGTTATGATTAATTGAAGTTTGGAATTTTGAATGGGTATGATTAATTGTTTAAATGAATATAAATGATGTTATTTTGATTAGTAAGTAATGATTTTTAAGTTAGATAGAAGAAATGATTAAGTTTGGTTTGAATTTGGAAGAAGAAGATGATAATTTAGGGTTATGGAAAAGTGATATTAAAGAATTGATATCTATTTGATTTTATTTGTTAAACTGTGTTATAAAATGATTTTAATGGTGGAAATGAGCTTAATTTATAATTTGGAATTATTTAGAATGAAGTTCTAAAGTTGAAGAGGCTTAGGGCAAAATTTTGAAATTTTGAAGAATTAAGTTTTATTTGAGTTTTAGTAGTTATAATGTGTAGAATTGTGATTCTAATGCGTTATATGTAATTACATTTTAGTTAGGTGTTGAGTCAGAAGTAGTTACTCAAGTCTAGTAGTAAAGAACACCTTGAAAGTGAAGGGTGAAGAGTGAGATTAGCTTGGATTTGGATGTTGGATTAAGGTGTAACACCCCTATATCCCGTATACGTACCAAGCATGCTTAAACGATCGTATAATATGTATACTGAATATAGAACATGCCACTGTTTAAAATACACAACTCATAACTCGAACGTTTAAAGGAAATTCAAAAGACACTACATATAAAAACATTTATAAATTCACAGCGGAAGTTATTACAAACTTTTACAAGTTCAAATACATAAAAGTCAAAATATACAAAACTTAGAATATATACATGATTGGCAGCTTGACTCTCTGATCTTTAAGCTTTGATCCAACTCTTCAAGTAAAACTCAACTAGGTCTAGAGGAATCCTCAGTCTCAACCCTATCAACTCTACCACCTGCGCGATGAACCACAATCGCGCTGAGCCAAAACTCAGTAGTACAAACCATCATGATAATATGAAATGCCAATATCAATATCATACATTCAATCAATAATAACCATATATATATGAAGGTTACATTTCATAATTTCAATAATCATATCTTCATCCATTATACTCATTCAACAAAGACACCTATGGGCCCACAAGACACTAATTTGTTATTCAAAGTTCAGAGTTGTTGTTTCGATCCAATATCACAATAATCAAGCCCGTAGGCAATATACATATCTCTCTATCCATGGATAGGGTAACAGACCCAGTCTCTTGGACCATCAACTCAACAACTTGAGGAGATCCTCAACCCGGCTAGAATGTTACCTGTAACAGACCCAGTCTCTTGGACCATCAACCCGACTAAATCGAGGAGATCCTCAACCCGGCTAGATTGTTACTTCAATTTACATTTATCATTTCACATTTATAAAGTAACAGACCCAGTCTCTTGGACCATCAACTCAACAACTTGAGGAGATCCTCAACCCGGCTAGACTGTTACTACAATAGGCATGCCTGCCAAAATCAGAACTCTGAAGGTTGAATAACACACTTTACACAAAATAATTTCATTCTCATTTCATTTTCATATTCGCAATAGGCAACCTGCCTCAATTATAATTCATTACATCATCATAGCCAACAATCATGGCTTCTCATTACATAACTACAATTCATCATATCATCATATCTTTCACATCATTATAAATGTTCACATCATGTTCCACATTGTACACAAACCTAAAACACAACCTCAAAACAATCACTTCCAACAACTTACTCTTTCCTCCAATCCATCCCCAAAAACAAGAAATCAGATACCCAAACACTCATAAACCCATCTTAAACAACATAATCACATACCAATCACAACTCAACTTAAAAACTCAAAGAAATCAAAGAGTCAAGTGAAGAACTTACCAAGGATGAAGAAATCTCTTAACTTTCCACTTGAACTCTTGAAAGCTTCCTTAGATCTTGAGTTTAGAGGTTCAAAACTCTTCTTGTCTTCTTGTTTCTTGTGTTAGCCGACCAAACAAAGCAAAGGAAGGAGAAGAGGATGAATGTCACGGCAAAGAGGGAAGAAAGAAGAAAGAGAAAACATAAAGTCAACCTTTTTCCTTAAAACCCTCTCAACCAAGCAAATTAAATATTAAACAATCCCTTCCAACCTCTTCCACTCATCCAAAATCCTTATTAATTAATTATTAATTCAAACACAACATATATCTTCTTCCACTATCACCATTGACTTTGGTATATGTTATATATATCCTAATATACATCACATATACACTTTCTTTAAAAACCCCTTTTTTCTCTTCCAATAAAACATATACAATAAATCCAATTAAATTAATAATAAAACCCAAAACATCTAGGGTATATTTTGGGATATTACAATTCTCCCCCTCTAAAAAGAAATTTCGTCCTCGAAATTACCTGATATCAAGTCTGAAACAACTGTGGGTATTGATCTCGCATTGCTTGCTCATTCTCCCAAGTTGCCTCTTCTCTTCCATGATTCTTCCATAGAACTTTCACCAATGGCACACTTTTATTTCTCAATTCTTTTACTTCATATGCCAAAATAGCAACTGGTTCTTCTTCAAATGTCAAATCCGGACTCACTTCAATAGATTCAACTGGTAAAACGTGAGATGGATCCGATCTATATCTTCTTAACATAGAAACATGAAAAACATTATGGATCTTATCCAACTCCGGTGGCAAAGCAAGCCGATACGCAACTGGTCCAACCCTTTCCAAGATCTCATACGGTCCAACAAAACGAGGACTTAATTTTCCTTTTCGACCAAATCTCAATATCCTTTTCCAAGGAGATACTTTCAAAAATACTTTATCTCCCACATTATACTCAATGTCTCTCCTTTTCAAATCTGAATAAGATTTTTGTCGGTCTGAAGCTGCTTTTAATCTATTCCGAATCATTGCCACTTTCTCTTCAGTCTCTCTCACCAAATCTGGACCAATTAACTTACCTTCACCAGTTTCGTTCCAACATAAGGGCGTTCTACAACGTCTACCATACAAAGCCTCAAATGGTGCCATACCAATGCTTGATTGGTAACTGTTGTTGTAAGCAAATTCCACAAGTGGCAACAATCTGTCCCAACTCCCCGAGAAATCAATGACACAGCTTCTCAACATATCCTCAATAATCTGTATCACTCTCTCTGACTGTCCATCTGTCTGTGGATGAAATGCAGTACTAAAGTGCAATCGAGAACCCATAGCTCCATGCAATCTCTTCCAAAACCTTGAAGTGAACCGGGGATCTCGATCAGACACTAAAGAAATTGGGACTCCATGCAACTTCACAATCTCACGGATATACAGCTCAGCTAACTTCTCAAGAGAATAATCCATCCGAACCGGAAGAAAATGAGCTGTCTTTGTCAACCGATCCACAACCACCCAAATAGCATCATGCTTACCCTGTGTCAAAGGCAACCCTGACACAAAGTCCATGGTCACCCTCTCCCATTTCCATTCCGGCACTGATAAAGGTTGAAGCAACCCTGTTGGAACTTGATGCTCAGCTTTCACCCTCTGACAAGTAAGACATTTGGATACAAAATCCGCTATGTCTCTCTTCATAACAGGCCACCAGTAATGCTGTTTTAAATCATGGTACATCTTTGTACTACCCGGATGTATGGCAAAAACCGATTGGTGTGCTTCTTCCAAATGATCCTTTTCAAATTATCATCATCAGAAATACACAATCTATCCTTGAACCAAAGACTACCATTACTCTTCACATGAAAATTTTGGCTCACTCCATCTCGGCAATCTGACACAATCTTCTGAATTTTCTCATCCGCCAATTGAGCTTCCTTTATCTGGTCCAACAATACTGGTCTCAACTGCAGTTGAGCTAATAATGCACCATCATTACATACTTCAAAACTAGCATGGAATGCTCTCAACTCAACAAGCAACGAGAGCGAATAAACAGTCAAACCTGCTAAAGATTTCCGACTTAAGGCATCAACAACTACATTTGCCTTACCCGGATGGTAATCAATCAAGCAGTCGTAATCTTTAATCAGTTCTAACCATCGTCTTTGCCGAAGATTCAGCTCCTTCTGAACACCCAAATATTTCAAACTTTTATGATCTGTATAGATAAAGCATTTCTCTCCATACAAATAGTGACGCCAAATCTTCAAAGCAAACACTATAGCCGCTAACTCCAAATCATGAGTCGGATAGTTAAGCTCATGCGGCTTCAACTGCCGAGAAGCATAAGCTATAACTTTACCCTCTTGCATTAAAACACACCCTAAACCACTATGTGAAGCATCACTGAAAATCACATACGGTTTATCCTCCACGGGTAAAGTAAGAACAGGGGCTTGTGTCAATATTTCTTTCAACTGCTCAAAGCTAGATTGACACTGATCCGTCCACACAAATTTAAATCCTTTCCGAAGCAATCGGGTGAGTGGAGTGGCTATCAAAGAAAAACCTTTTACAAAGCGTCGATAATAGCCTGCCAAACCCAGAAAACTTCTAACTTCAGTTACAGACTTTGGTGGATTCCAATTCAAAATGGCTTCAACTTTACTTGGATCAACTCTTATACCATCTGCTGAAACTATATGACCCAGAAAAGTCACTTGGTCAAGCCAAAACTCACACTTTGATAACTTAGCATACAACTGCTTCTCTCTCAAAATCTGCAACACAATCCGCAAATGTTTGTCATGCTCCTCCTTATTACGCGAATACACCAAAATATCATCGATAAAGACCACCACAAATTGATCCAAATAGGGCCTAAACACCCTATTCATCAAATCCATGAAAGCTGCAGGTGCATTCGTCAACCCAAAAGGCATTACTAAAAACTCATAATGCCCATACCTGGTGCGGAAAGCTGTCTTAGAAACATCTTTAGCTCTCACTTTCAACTGATGGTACCCTGACCTCAAATCAATCTTAGAAAACACTGATGCTCCCTTCAATTGATCAAAGAGATCGTCAATTCTAGGCAAATGATATTTATTCTTAATAGTTACTTTATTCAATTGCCTATAATCAATGCATAACCTCATGATACCATCCTTCTTCTTCACAAACAATACAGGAGCTCCCCAAGGAGAAACACTGGGGCGAATAAATCCTTTATCCAATAACTCCTGCAACTGCACATTTAACTCTCTCAATTCTGCTGGCGCCATTCTATAAGGAGTGATAGAGATGGGAGTGGTACCAGGCAACAAATCGATACCAAACTCAACCTCTCTCTCAGGAGGCAACCCTGGCAACTCCTCTGGAAACACATCTGAAAAATCTGAAACTGTGGCTATATCATCAATTTGAGAACCCCTTACTCTAGTATCCACAACATGAGCAAGGTAAGCATCACACCCCTTTCTAATCATCCTTCTAGCTGATACAGCTGATACGAACAAGGATGCAAGCTGTCTCTGCTCACTAAACACCATCACAATCCTATCATTACTAGTTCTCAAAGTGACACATTTCTTCTGACAATCAACTACAGCTCCATGCCTAGACAACCAATCCATACCCAAAATCAAATCATACTCTTTAAAAGGCATTTCAATTAAGTCTCCAAGAAACTCCTCACCTTGTACCACAACCGCACTATCCCGGTGCACCTTGCTAACAATCACACTATGCCCTAACGGATTTGTCACTAACACATCAAATCCTAGGGACTCAGCATGCAAACCAGTCACAGGCAAAATAGATGCACTAATATATGAATGAGTTGAGCCTGGATTAATTAAAGCAAGTACTGAAATGCCAAATAAAGAGAAAGTACCAGCAATGACTGCAGATGCATCTGGTTGTCTTTGCATCACATAAACTCGTTGAGAAGGCCCAGCCTCATCTGGCCTAATATCCCTGGACGACGATCCTCCTCTATAATTATACCCAGGTCTACCCCCTCTGGTGAAACCTCTGCCCCCTCGACCTCCTCTGACACTAGGTCGAGAAACTGCAGAATCTACCGGCCTCTGCTCCTGTATCTCAGGACACTCTCTAATAAAATGATCAGGAGAACCACATCTGAAGCACACAGCTGGTCCTCTATTCTGCCAACAAGCACCTCTATGTGACCCTCCACATTGAGCACACACAGGTAAAGTGGATCTCTGAACTGCAGGAGTAGGAACACTCGCTGCTGAAGCTGTAGGTCTCGATCTTGATCTCTGTAACTGAACTGACCTACCAGCCGGTCTCTGACTCCTACTAAACTTAGGAGCAAAACTGCCTCTACCTCTCTTCACAGATGAGGGCCCTGCCTCAAACTGAGGTCTTCTAACCCGGGTCTCCTCTTCAGTAGCAGCTGCTGCTAAAATTTGTGCTCTCTCCACACCTCTAGCCGCTGCAACCAGCTGAGAGAAATCCTGGTATCTAGAACCAGCCACATGACACATAAGTGAGGGTCTCAGTCCCTCCTCAAACCTTCTGCACCGGTCAATCTCATCAGAGATAATCCCTCCGGCATAGCGACTCAACCGGATAAATTCTAATTCATATTCTGTTACAGTCCGGTGATCTTGCTTCAAACTCAGGAATTCCATTTTCTTTATATCTTTATACTCCCTCAGAGTATACTTCAATTCAAACTCTCTCAGAAAATCAGCATAGGACAACGTCGGTGGATCATCCATAGCATGGGGCACTGTCTTCCACCAGTCGTATGCGTCCTTCTGCAACAAAGATCTTGTGTAATCAAATCTTTCTTCCGGAGTGGCTTGTAACTGAACAAATACTCTCTGAACTTTATCTAGCCACTGCTCAGCTACAGCTGGATCAATGGTACCCAAGAAATCCTCTGCTCCATATTTCCGTAGTTTATCATACTGTCTCACTGGTACCATTGGCTGTGGTGGGGGTGGAGGTGGTTGCACTGGTGCCTGCCTCATAAATTCAAACATATGCCTAAGCCAAACTGGCGGGATCTCCTCACCAGCTGGTCTCTCCGACACAGAAGCAGGTGCCTCTCCAGCACTGTCCACTCTAACTCTATCCTCAGGAGCAACGCTCTCCGCACTACCCTCAACTGACTGACGTAAATGAGGATCCATCAGTACCTATGTCTGCAAACACAGCAGAATACACCTCATTAAAGATCAGAGACTGCCGACACCAAACATGTATTTTATTCAAAAACTCACTTTTAAAATAAAAATACTCTTTTTCTTATACTTGTCCTAGGTTGAGAATCTCAAACCTAGGCTCTGATACCAAAATAATTGTAACACCCCTATATCTCGTATACGTACCAAGCATGCTTAAACGATCGTATAATACGTATACTGAATATAGAACATGCCACTGTTTAAAATACACAACTCATAACTCGAACGTTTAAAGGAAATTCAAAAGACACTACATATAAAAACATTTATAAATTCACAGCGGAAGTTATTACAAACTTTTACAAGTTCAAATACATAAAAGTCAAAATATACAAAACTTAGAATATATACATGATTGGCAGCTTGACTCTCTGATCTTTAAGCTCTGATCCAACTCTTCAAGTAAAACTCAACTAGGTCTAGAGGAATCCTCAGTCTCAACCCTATCAACTCTACCACCTGCGCGATGAACCACAATCGCACTGAGCCAAAACTCAGTAGTACAAACCATCATGATAATATGAAATGCCAATATCAATATCATACATTCAATCAATAATAACCATATATATATGAAGGTTACATTTCATAATTTCAATAATCATATCTTCATCCATTATACTCATTCAACAAAGACACCTATGGGCCCACAAGACACTAATTTGTTATTCAAAGTTCAGAGTTGCTGTTTCGGTCCAATATCACAATAATCAAGCCCGTAGGCAATATACATATCTCTCTATCCATGGATAGGGTAACAGACCCAGTCTCTTGGACCATCAACTCAACAACTTGAGGAGATCCTCAACCCGGCTAGAATGTTACCTGTAACAGACCCAGTCTCTTGGACCATCAACCCGACTAAATCGAGGAGATCCTCAACCCGGCTAGACTGTTACTTCAATTTACATTTATCATTTCACATTTATAAAGTAACAGACCCAGTCTCTTGGACCATCAACTCAACAACTTGAGGAGATCCTCAACCCGGCTAGACTGTTACTACAATAGGCATGCCTGCCAAAATCAGAACTCTGAAGGTTGAATAACACACTTTACACAAAATCATTTCATTCTCATTTCATTCTCATTTCATTTTCATATTCGCAATAGGCAACCTTGCCTCAATTATAATTCATTACATCATCATAGCCAACAATCATGGCTTCTCATTACATCACTACAATTCATCATATCATCATATCTTTCACATCATTATAAATGTTCACATCATGTTCCACATTGTACACAAACCTAAAACACAACCTCAAAACAATCACTTCTAACAACTTACTCTTTCCTCCAATCCATCCCCAAAAACAAGAAATCAGATACCCAAACACTCATAAACCCATCTTAAACAACATAATCACATACCAATCACAACTCAACTTAAAAACTCAAAGAAATCAAAGAGTCAAGTGAAGAACTTACCAAGGATGAAGAAATCTCTTAACTTTCCACTTGAACTCTTGAAAGCTTCCTTAGATCTTGAGTTTAGAGGTTCAAAACTCTTCTTGTCTTCTTGTTTCTTGTGTTAGCCGACCAAGCAAAGCAAAGGAAGGAGAAGAGGATGAATGTCACGGCAAAGAGGGAAGAAAGAAGAAAGAGAAAAAATAAAGTCAACCTTTTTCCTTAAAACCCTCTCAACCAAGCAAATTAAATATTAAACAATCCCTTCCAACCTCTTCCACTCATCCAAAATCCTTATTAATTAATTATTAATTCAAACACAACAAATATCTTCTTCCACTATCACCATTGACTTTGGTATATGTTATATATATCCTAATATACATCACATATACACTTTCTTTAAAAACCCCTTTTTTCTCTTCCAATAAAACATATACAATAAATCCAATTAAATTAATAATAAAACCCAAAACATCTAGGGTATATTTTGGGATATTACATAAGGTATGTACATACTTTGGATAGTTTAAAATATATTTGCATGCCTTAGGGCTCGATGTTGGGTATCACCATTTTATTTGCTGCCTACGGGCTAGACACTGGTTGTCAAAATAAACCAAAATAATAACTCTGAAACTTAAATAGTATATAAGGTAATTTGGGTCTAATACATGTGACTATAATATGTGATGACTTAGAATGAAGAATGAAAGTGAATTAATATGTTATTGTTAGTCGCATTGTAGAATATCAATGTAAAGCATTATGCATTATTTATCTTTGATTTAATTAATGTTAAAGTATATACTACTAGGCTACTAGCTTAGCGCGATTTGTTTATTGCGCAGGTGTTAGGGTTGATTCAGAGAGCCCTGCGAGACCTGTGCAGGAGTAGAGTTCCTGCTCGTTTTTGGTATTTATTGGACCGGCACGAACCAGGACCAGTCGTAAGCATACAAATATTCTATTTTGTGAATTGGTTTTTGAATTATGTATATAACAATGTATTTAAAGTAAATTATAAGAACTTTTGGGTTTAAAGTTGTAATTATTTTAAAAAAATGTGTATATTTTGGAGAATGATGAATCTTTGGGTATTTTATGAAATGTTGAGTTTTTGGTGCCATTGGATTCTTATGGAGAGTTGGATAATTTGAAAAATATTTGGGAGTATATTTTCTTGAAGGTTGTGTCAATTGGTTTTTTTTTTGGAACATCTGTTTTACAGATAAAACTCTAACAAATTTTTCTGAGAGATTTTTATTTAATTTGTCTTCTTAGTATTTTAAATTCCTAATTAATATTTCTATTTATCTATTTAACAAGGTACAATTTAAGTTAGGAAAATTTTGAGTAATTTTGAATTGTGACATTTTAGTACTGTATATGCAATATTACATATATCAGGTGTATATATTATATGTATATAGGGCATTAGGGTGTTAAATCGGATGGATGATCAATTTGAGATATTTCATACCAATTTAACCCAAACCCGACCAATACTATTCACATATATATTATAATTCATACATATATAAGCATCTCAAAGGGTTTGGTCGCCTTAACCCTAGCCGAACACTCATTATTTCTCAAAATTTTCTCTCTCTTCATTTAGAAAATCTCTCTCTTTCCTCTTATCTCCTCCTCTTGCCGAAGAAATTCTTTGAGTCTCTATTGAAAATTTCTTCACTCTCTTTCTCTGATCTTTCTTTATCTCTTCTCATATCACTCAAAGACAAAGAAAGTGTCAAAGACGCTCATTCTCAATCCATTTGTCCTCTATGCGTGTGGGTATTTCTTCTTCTATTTACATGAGCGAAAATTTAAGTGTTTTATTTCTTTAACTCATGATGTTTGTGTTTGTTGTTTGAAATATTTTACTAAAAATTGTATTTTTTTTTCATTGATTATAATTTATCCGGTTTGTGCTTTTATTTTTTTGTTGTTTTCAGTACAAGTTTTTGGTTTTTATTTATGTTAATATGTATTTGGGTATCTTGATTTCTAGGTGGATTGTTATTAACATGCTTAATGTTTAATTTAGGGTTTGTTTGGGTATCTTAGTTGGTTTTTCAGTTACTGTTTGGTTTTTTCATTTTTATCCTTTTTGAAAATTAGTATTTAGTTTATATTTGGGATTTTTATTTCAGATTTAAGGTTGTATAATTTTTAAAGTACTGTGTATGTTTGTTCATATGCATGTTGTTGATTCTTTGTATATCTACATTTGCATATAGTAATTTCTTTGAGATTTTTTTTTAGATATTGTAATTTGCTTGATCATTTAATTTATTTGTTGTTTATATTTTATTGAAGTGATATTTTTACTTATTTGAGTTCTTCTGCTTTCAGATCTATCATTTCCTTTTTTTCTCATTTATACTCTTTATAGCACTAACACATATAGGTAACTCATATATATATATATATATATATATTATATTTTTCAGGTTCTTTTTTATTTTTTTATAACCTTTAGTTATTTGAATTTTTTACTAGTAAATTGATTATTTTTTTATTTACATAATTTTTTGTTAAGTTTCCTGGAAAAAAATATTTTTAATTTTGGAAAATCATTGATTTTATGGCTAAAAGCAGTGTGTGATCTTCTATGTCCCTTAAAATAGAACAGAACAATAAAAAGAATTATTATTATTATTATTATTATTAGGTTTCAAGAAATTTTCTAGGAACTGGGCGCGATATGATTTAGATTCTTTTTTTTTTTTTGTGTGTAGGATTATGAGATATGTCTATGCATAGAGATAGTTTTTGAATTGTAAGGTTTCTATATTTGGATATTTATTTTGATTTGATAAAGTTTGTGAAATTGATAAATGTTATTTTTATTTTGTTTTATTTTTTTTATTACATATAGAATAAACTTGTTTTATTTTTCATCTTTATATATAAAATTATATAAATTATTTTATTTAATTATAAATTATTTTATGTGATTTAGTGATTATTTATATTGTCGATAGTGTTATTTCATTAGTTGTGAATTTTGCATATTTGAAGGAAAAAGCCACATTTCTATTTTTTTGTTGGTTTTGTTATTGGATGTAGAAAGACATTTTGTAACTAATCAAGTATCATTTTTAGTTTTTATTAGTTTGAGGTTGCTGACTTTTGTTGTGTTTTTATGGTTGGTTTTTTGGTTTAGGGGCTGTGAAAATTGAATGAGTATTTGCTATTTGGTGAATTTTGCTATTTGGTATGTAATCTTTATCATTTGCTAAATTGATTGTTATGAGTTAGATTACATTTATTGTTTTTTGAGTTGTTGGGGGTGTTGTTGGAATGCATTTGAGTTGTTAGAATTGTATTATTGTTAGGGAGTTTCTTGAATGTGATTCCCTTGCTATGGAGATTTGGGAATGTCTTTGAGTTGCTGGAATTATTTAGTTTTTACATGGTTTTGGATGGTTGAGTTACTAGCTTCTTGCTATTTTGTGTTTTGCTTACTTTACATAGTTTTGTCGCTTTGGTACAAGGGTCTTTAGTCTTTACTCCTGAATTATATTTCATTGTTATTGCAGTTGTTAATATTTTTTCCAGGTGGAAGTTTGAAGAGTTTTTTATGATATGTTGCTAGATTTCTTTTAATTGCTTTAAATAGCTTTTATTTTAGTGTTTTCCTTAATTTTTGGATTAATTCTGAAAGCATTAAAAAGTAAAAACTATTTGATAACTATTTTTTGGATATCTTTTGTAAATATGGACTACATGGACTGTTAATATTTTTGGGTATCTTTTATAAATATGGACTACATAGACTGTTAATATTGAACATTTATAGACTTAGGATTGATTATTATTTTATAGATTTGAATCAGGTTTTTAAGATTAGTTTTATTGACTTATAGCAGATATCATTCAGATGTTTCTCTTTTGAATGTAGCAAAAAATATTTTATATGAAAATTAAAATATGTTAGACGTGTGAATATTTCATCTCTGAATTTTTTATTGAATTAATAAATTGATTATATCTGCTCATTTTCTAGTCCATAATCATTATTTTTGAATCTTTTAATAAAACAAAAACATTTGATTTTATATTTGTGTACCTAGTAAAAATATTAGGCTTTAAATTAAAGTTAAAATTATCAATTTCCAAAATTTAAAAAAAATCGCAAGCCCATTACAGAGGCCCAATCCGAACCAAATCGGTTTAACCCAACCGTAATCGAGAAAACTAATGGTCGGTCGGAATATGCTGTTAATCGGTTTGCCTTGGTTTAAAAATTCTCTTCCAGGGTTGAGTTTGGTCAGTTGGAAAATTTACATACACCTTATCGAACCCGACCCGTGTATACCCCTAGTAGAAGCTGGGTCAATTGCCATATTTGATTCTATTATAAAGCATCAAACTCCTACTGCATTACTTGAATCCATTCTGGATGTTTAAAAACTTCTGAATAGGTGTGAGGTTCATGAATAGATGGTAATTATGCTAAACAAAACAGATATGTGCAAGCAAATAATAGCCAGTAGTAGGACACTCAAGGGAAGAAGAAAGTGGTAATTGCAAGGACTCAGCGAAAGAGAAGGTTTTTTTTTTTTTTTTTTTAAATCTTGGAGCCAAATAGGAGGCTTAGTTGTGCTTTTTTAGTTATAGATGGTATAGTAATATGAGTATCATAAGGGAAGCAATATTGAGGTTGAGATGAAGAAGGAAGTAGTCCTGACTGAGTAAGAGCAATAATAGCTATTGGCTAACTTGTTTGAATCTGAATACATGATTGATGCAAATAATCGGGCACCATTGGTAAAGTAGGTGAAGTTGTTGGCATGTCTAAAGGTGTAGGGATGTTAGGTGTAGATGCAGTTGGTAATGATATATGGTCTTTTTCTATAAGATAAGGTATGATATGGGGTTCAAAGGATGTGAAGGTAGCCAAACGAAATATATGTTAATAAAATTAAATGTCACTAGAAGTAAAACATTGCATGTTTGCAAATCATAGAGCTTAAAGGCCTTTTACCCTACTGAGTGACCAAGATATACACTCTTAGTTGACCTGGAGTCAAACATTTTTCTTATTTAGAGAATCTTTGGCAAAAGCCAAGGAACAAATCACCTTTATTTTATTGTAAACTGGTTTTGTAAAATATAATAGTACATATAAGATTTTCCATCCTAAGATAGCAATGGGAAGTTTATCAAAAAGGTAGCTTAAAGAACAACATGTCCCTAAAAACTACTAGGAAAATGAGACTCAAAGAGAAAGGCTCATTCTATTTGTACGATGTGCCCATGTTACCTTTCTACAACATAATTTTGTTGTGGAGTGTGCATATAGCTTCTCTGATGTACTGTCCTGTAAGAACTCAGTAAATTCTTGTATTGTCAACTAAGAAATTTTGCTCCATTATCAGTCCTTAGGATCTTTATCTCTTTGACAAGCTGAGTTTTAATCTTTTTGAAGAAATTTGAGAGTATAGAGACTACTTGTGATTTGTGTCTGAGTAAGAAAACCCAAACACCTTTGGTATGATCATCTACCAAAGTCAAAAAGTAATGAGCTCCATGCAATTCACTTTGAACATTGGGACCCCATATGTCTGCATGTAATATATCAAAGGGTTTTTTTAGCTCTAGGCATACTTATTGGGAATGTGGGTTTTGGTTTGTTTGGCTAATAGAAAAGTTTCACAAACAAAGTTGTTAATTTTATTTATGAAGTCTAGATGAGAAATGACAAGATGAGATGGGTGGACAAGTTTATTGTGCCAAGTATGTATAATAGTGACTTGGTTTACAAAACACTGGCTCAAAAATCTTACATCAACACTATATGGCTGGTTACATTTATCCTTACTAAAACCTTCTGCATCAATTACATATAGATTTCCACACATCCTCTAGTAGCTACTATTATGCTATTCTTCAGGTCCTACAAGGTATAAGTGGAGTTAGTAAACACAACTTGGATATGATTCTATTGATCAAGCTAACTTACTGAAATCAGGTTATTAGTAAAAACATGAGGGTAAAGGACATTGTTAAGTTTCATATTTGATTACAAAATAACAGTCCCAAGGGATGTTACCTGTACTATATTTCTATTGGGCAAATGAACTTTGACAGGTTATGGTGTTGTGTATAGGGGCGAACCTAAATGTTTTAGTGAAGGTGGACAAAATAAAAATATCATATATATATGTTTATGTATATTAAAAATATTATAAATAATAATATTTTTATGTATTTATAAACTAATATGTAAATATTTTTCATATATAAAGAAGAAAAAAAAAATTACAGTTGCTCTCTATGTGTTTTCATTCCTTCATAGTAAAACATGATGGTCTCATTGTCAATGATATCAAATAAGTCTTTCTCAATGTATGTAATAAAACAATCAGCCATCCATTGACCTCATATCCTATTGCATAATCGATTCTTGATAACCTTCATAGTAGAAAATGCCCTCTCAACTGGGGTAGTTGCAACAGGTATAATTAAAGCCAAAGTTATAAGTTTATAGAGCAACAAAAACAGAACATATTTCTTTGTCTTCACCATTTTTTTAGCAAGATTAGAAATTCCTGTCATTTAACATCCACATTTTTATATACATATGAATAATTAATATGAAAAATTAATTAGGTATGTTGGAAGAGAAAAATACAAGGTATAAACATGATAATTACAAATATATATATATATATATGATATATACATTTTATACTAAAAGACAAAGAACGGTAAAAAGTCCAAAAGGTTAAAGTTAAATATACATTTAATATTAAATAAAAAAGAAAGTAAAAGAGGTTAAAATGGGATCTTTTGGATAGAAAGAATAAAGAAAATATCTAAATATATTATTAATTAATTATTTAGTAATTATATAATTAAGAGAGGGGGTAAAATTGGAATTTTAGTATATAAAAAGCCATATTCTTCTTTCTTTACCATTCTTGGCCAAATTTATCAAGAGGGAGAAGGAAAGGGAGGAGTTTCTTCATCAAATACTTCATATCTTGCAAGAATTCCACAGGATTTAAGATGATTTTGAAGTTTAATCAAGAATTAGGTAAGTTTCTTTTACTTTATGTTTTTTTGTTAAGTTTTAAGGTTATGTGAGTTTTGAGCTTTTAATGGAAGAATCTATAATTGTAGTAATGGATGGTTTTGAAGTAGTTTTTGATGTGGGTGTTATGATTTTACGGTTGTATAGTGGATATGATCAAGTTTTGGTAAAGTTTGAAGGAAGTAGTGATGATTAGGGTTAAGAGTGATTATGTAAAATTTGGGCTTTTGATAGGGGTGTCTATAATTATAGAAATAGATTGTTTAAATGTTTTTTTGATGTATAAATGATGATTTTATAATTGGATAATAGAAATGACTTTGGTTGGGTGGAGTTTGAGAAGGGTAGTGTAATGTAAATAGTTTGTTTTGATTTCATAGAAGTTTGGTTAGGATTTGAGTAATTGATAATAGTTTGATATAAATTAAGTATGAAAATGATTTTAAATGAATAATTTTGTTTATCGTGTGGTTTGTATGTGATTAGGCCAAAGTGGCCTAAGTGAAAGCATTTAGAGGTCATGGAAAGTAAGGCTTGGAGGGAGCTTTTGGCTTGATTCTAGAGTTATACAAGGTTAGTACATACTTTGTTAATATTTTAAATTGAATTTATATATTTGGCATAATGTATGTTGGCACACTTTAAAGGATATTGTTGTTCCTTTAAAGTAGTGTTACGTATAAAAGTGTGTGTGTGATGGTGACTATGAAATGGTGGATAAATTGATAAGATAAATGGTAATATTTTGTGCTATGAAATGTGAAAATGAATTGTATTATGGACATGATCAAGGGATATGCGATTTTGATAATGAAGTATGTACATTGTATGTTGTTCCTTACAATGTGATTATTCACATAATCTATGCAATGCTGCATAGTTATGTGATGAGTAATGCATTAGATATGATTGTTATGTGATATGTTAATAATATGCAATGTGATGTGTGATATGTATATGTATGTGAAATATGGAAAAATGTGAAAATGTATCACAACATGGTCATGACTATGGGTGATACCTACAGAGAATGAGAAATGTGGAAAATTGATGAATGGGATGGAAATGAGGAAAAGTAATGAGAATATGGAAGTGAGACTTAATGTGATGTGTGTTTGTTGCATTGCACTATTCTTTATTCCAAAAAGTTGATATTGGCGTTGTATATATTGATAGACCTGAGCAGAGCTAGGTCTTGAGAATGAGTTTGACCTAAGCAAAGTTGGATCATGAGATTGAATTTGAGAATAGACTTGAGCAGAGCTGGGTCTTGTAAATGATGTTGTAATGGACTAAGTCAATTATTCTGAAACTTGATAATTGTGTAAAGAATTATTGGGCCCAACATGTGCTGATGTATTAAGTCTATAAAAATTACGTGATGGTGCGTGTGATTCAATGTTCCAATGTGTGTATATATGAAATGTTGGTGAATTGTAAGAGATTAATGATTGTTTAAAAAGAATAGTGTAATGCAAGGATGTCACGACCCAACTAGGGACCGTGACCGGCGTACAGTTACACTTACGTGTAACTATACAAGCCTAAAATAACAATAGCTAGATCATGCCTTAAAGGAAAATAGTGTAAGTTATGCTCATAAATTCAACTATTAGTCTAAAGCAATATATAAAGTGTTCTAATTATTCAATACCAAAACAATACCGTCTAACTGAAAATGGTCAAATGTTTAAATCTCATTATTACAAAGAAACGGGTTCAGACTCAGTCTGCCCTTAGGTTATCCAGAAATCTATAAAGGAAGAAACATCTCCACTAACCTACTAGCTTTAGAATTCCAAAGAACGAAAGAATGGAAATAAACAACTGATGCTACCAGTTGACCTCAACCTGCAAAATCAGTCTATAGGGGTGTGAGCGTTATATATAGGCGCTCAGTAAGTTCATGTGAGGCAGAGAAACACAACTATATAAGCAGTTTATAAATATCAAGTAACTCAAATACAATTAATTCAATCAAGGTGGTATGTCGGGGTCTACCAATATCAATAATTCATCCTCCCTTATTCCTCCTCAATAACAGTTACAGTATCAGTAATAATTAACAATAACAATCCACCCTTATAACAACCTCAGTATCAATATCAGTACAGTGGAGGTTTTTAACCTCATAAACAAATGCAATAACAGTAACAGTATTTCCACAATTGATCCTCCGTCCCCGTATGACATACCACCACACAACACAAGAAAAGTTTCATCAACATAATATTCACAACATTAGCATTCACAAGCACGTTTCTCTGTCTCCTAAACATTCATATAAAGGCTCGGGTATTGAAGGAATATAATACCAAAGAGAAAGAATAGTTATATAAGAAAGGCTTAATATATATATATACATTTGTTAGTCAAACATCAGCACATCACAAACAAACAAATCACACCCATGAACTTACCTGATATGCAGACTTATTGAGATAAGCAAACTCCTCGATCCTATTGATCCCGAGGACCGACCTGATTATCACCTAAGTATACGATTCAACAATATCATTCATCAGAATCCGTCTCACTCTCATGAAGTGTAATGTATGCCATGTATGCCATGAATAACAGTCAATCGAGTATTATTCAATAAAATGACCATTTTACCCCTAATGCATTTTCCTAACCAATTGACCATTTAATCAACCATCATACAAACTCATGATTTAATTTAAAATTGCAGACCATACTCATGCAAAAACATTCACCCCTATGTCTTACGTAAACGTAGCAAAGTGTTTCCAAAAGCGAAATTTAGTTTTTTTCCACAATATCGATGTATTTAGTGAAATAAGGGTAATTTTGGAAATTTCATATAAATTAATCCTGCTGTTTAAAAATTTTGGAAAAATTCCAGAAGGTCCCTCACCCTTCCAGAGACCCCCATACAAAATTTCAGGTCCATACAAAATGATTTAGTCCCCCAAAATCGATTTGCGATATACTGCCCGATCCATAACTACTAAAATGGGCAGTAGGATACATATGCATAAATACATACACAACATTATATAAAAATTCCCCAAATATTTTTAACATTAAATTTACTTCATAAAATACAACATACCCAAATTTTGTAAATATCCAGTACGTAAAAGACCCTCAAACAATTAACCCAACATGGACTGACCAGTAGATCCATTCTGGTAGTAACCAGGTCTATGATTTATTTACTCAACAAATATTATGATTCTGGATCTACAAAAATTACCATATGTAAATAACATCTGAATACAGAACATACTAAAATTTCAGACTTATACCCATCACCTACGATTTATAAAAATTCATCAAAGTTTCTGGAATTTTCAGTAAATCCAGACAGCAAATTATACCAATTCAAAATTTAATTAAAAATAAAATACGAATCCTAAAAATATAAAATAAATATACAGGCATCCCTTAGAAACCCTAGAAAAAGATACAATAAATTTTAGGCGTGATCTATTACTGTAAGTATGTTAATTAAATCAAAAACTGTTAGATCTATCAAAATCACTTACAGATTTTTCCCACTTTGAAAATTAATTAAAAATAGAAAATAAATTTAAATCCGATGCAAAATATGTTTTATCAGACCTAAAAACACCCTAGAATGTGATTGTGGAAAAAGATCGAATTAGAATTAAAGAGAAATAAATGAAAAACCTCAAAAATGAAAGAAATGTTGAAAACTGAATCTGGAGCCAGGCAAAACGGCAGGCCGAGAACCAGTGGCCACACGCTGAACGACGCACGTAGCTCGCCAAACGACAGGAGGCTTCGCTCGTGTGGCTCGCCGAACGACCGATGCTCACTCGGCGGCTGGATCAAAAGGACGGTGCTACGTATTCTGCTCTAAAACTCTCTTAAATTGAATACCCGATTTTGTGAGTGTCTAAAACCCTAAACCTAGCTGATTAGGGTCTATTTATATCATAAACACTTCCTAAAATTGTGTTTTAACCCCACTTCAATTTATTTTATTTAAATTAACCTCAAATATCAATTTAACCATTAAAAATCACCCCCTCAAACTTAAAACTCACAATTAAATCCCTCTTCACTAAATTTAACACAAAATAGATTTCAGTATTTATTTTAAAATATAAAATATTTTTATTCCATTTAAACACCGTAATTATTTTAAATGACCAAAATGCCCCCGAACACAAAAATACAATATTATACTCAAAACGACCGTCACATCGTCCCGAGTATCAAACAGAGCACCAAATCACCCAAATACGTTCAAACAAAATATAAGGGTGCAAAATGATCATTTTGCCCCTCAAGCGCAAAATTACCATTTTGCCCCCGGATTCAAATATTATAAAACCGAGGGGTTTTACAAAGGACAACATTATATATTGAGTATTGTGTTGTATTGATGGAATGTATGTGATGAGGAGCATGTTGTTACATAAATATATTTTATGTAATATATGTTGCAAAGTTCTAATGTATGTTATTGTGACTATATGATATTGGAAAATTTTACAAAATAAAAAATATTTTAAATATGGATTGTTCTGTGATGTTGGCACGAGGAGATTGATTGCATTATGTGTCATGTACTAATGAGTATTATATGGTAAATGTTATTATTATGAGTCGAAGAATAAGGAAATGAGTATTGCATCTGTTGATGCGTATGTATTGACTGTTTGGATAAGCTTTTAATATTTTAAAAGATAATGAACATTTAAATGAAAGGTGCATTGCTTGGAGTGTGCCATGGAACGATGGCATGATAATTTGTATGACATGGTAAATATGCATTGGTTTTAAAATGGCTATTATTATCAAATATGTACCTCTAGGCTTTTGGGCTTGATGCGGTAGTGTGTATCATGCAGGTGAAAGATTTGCAGAGCAGAGTAGTTCAGGGTGAGACTAAGATTGGAGTTTCGGTTGTGCCACGAGACCAACCATGCTAGGATTGCATTTATGTATAGTTTATATCATAATGGATTTTGGAATTTTGTACATTTTAATCGAAACATGTGTATATTAAATGATTTTGGAAATTTTATATATGTATACAAATAATTATAATGAGAAATATTTTGGATATAAAACCTTGTTATGTGAGTTAATGAAGTGGTGATTTGGATAAATTATAATTTGGGAGTGTTGTTTTCAGCAGATTGTGTGTTTGATTATTTTGGAATTTATCAAAATTACAGATAAAACTCCAGCGAATTTTTTTGAGATATTTTCTTTTATAAAATTTATAAATTATTTTTAATGTTAAAGTAAGTTATAATTATTATTTTATATTAAAATGAAAATTTCTACATGTATTTATTTGACACTCTTATATTCTAAATACGATTTACATATACATGATATGTGTATTATATGTATGTAGGGTATAAAGGTATTATATGTCAAATTCAAAAAGTCACAATTGGACTTCATATCAAGGATGCATGTCTCAAACTGATTGTCCAAAACCATAAATTGGATTGAAGAAAAGTCAACAGGATAAAATTCAGCCAAGCAAAGCAACTTTCCTTTATCATAAGATGAGAAGGAATCAGTTGGATTCAAACATGCAACATATTAAAATAACTCTGTATTTACTTCATTAAAGTGATTGTTGAGCTCTTGAAGTGGTAAATCTATAGTAGTACAAAATAATTCAACTTTTTAATGATGCATATTTTTCACTCTCTCAGTATTGCGTTGAGACCGTCCATGAACAACATGCATATCATTCATGTTAAGGACTTCTATTCCATGTTTTTCACAAAATGAGGAAACTTCATCCAGCAAAAGCTCCCATCCATCATCTTGCATTGATTGCAGCCATTGCTTAGCTATTTTTACTAATGTCATTGCATTAACAATATCTTGATCCTTTCTTTGCAATGCTTCTGACAATTTAAGAGTAATTCCTAATAAATTCTTCATCAAAATGAGGAAAAATACAATATCAAAAGATTGCTATGAGTCCAATAAAGTGCAAACTTAAGCTTTTTGTTCTAGTTTTCCATTTTTCATAACAAATTCAAGCACATCAATAACAATAGAAAACATCTTAACCAGGCTAATAAAAAATATGGTCATGTGAACTCCATTGTGTATCTCTAGCCCGTTTAAGAGTATATTCTTGATTTTGTCCTTGTCCACTTTCAAATTCACCACTTTCTAATGCTTTTAAAATATGGGCAGCTTGAGACTCTACAAGCATATCATGGCGCTTAGAAGAGCTTCCAACAACATTTACAACACTTGTAACTAAAAGTGAAAAGCAAGGCAATTGACATATGATTTTTTTCAACATATACAAGTGTTAATTGAAGTTGATGAGCAAAACAATGTATATAAAACGCAATGTTATTCTCCTTTAATATCAAAGTTTTGAGACCGTTAAAATCACCTTGCATATTATTTGTTCCACAATAGCCTTAACCAATCAATCTTAATAAACTTAGCTTGTGTTTGGCTGGTAATGCATCGATTGCTACCTTTAAGGATAAAGTAATAGTATATATAACATGAGCAATGCCTAAAAGGCATTCAATTACATTACCATGCTTGTTTACATAATGTATCACAACTGCCATTTGTTCTTTCATTGGTATATCACGAGCCTCATCCACTAAGATAGAGAACAAAGCATCTTCAAGGTCTTGAATAATTATTTTTGTTGTTTCAATTGCACAAATAGTCACAATGTCCTTTTGAACATCTAAGGATGTCAATTTAAAATTTTCAAGACATCTATCTAAAATTACTTTTCTAACTTCTTCATTGTGACCACCAAGAAATTTCCTCGATTTTTCGATTCACTAGGTTCATCATGCCCATGAAAAGTCAAACCTTGCCTTAAAAGAAATCGAACACAATCAATAGAAGCATTTAAACGAACTCGATAATCATTTCGAGCTTGTTTTGTCTGCTTATTGACAATTGTTTGGAGGTGTTGTCTTTGATTCATTAAAGCTTGACAATTATTCCATGTTTGATTATGTACACTATTGGGACCTCCAACATGAATTTGCAATTTCTCTTTCTTATTCCAATTTCTAAATCCATCTACCACAAAAGCATCGTCGTCGCCACCATGCTTTTTACTGGATGACTTACAGAGTTAACAACACAAGCAATATGTTGCATCCTTCTCAATACTGTATTCCAACCATGTGGAATATTCATTAAACCACGATGGATTAAATCGTCACCATTCATTTGCTTGGAAAGTTTGCTTAAAATCATGTAAATGAGGTTGACAAGGCCCTTTTTGCAAATATGTTCTTCTAATTTCATCTCAAATGTTTGGATGATAATCCATTATTGGTTTACATAGCCCAAGGTCTGCTGAAAGACTTGCCAAAGCAAATTCAGTGCAACTCTTTTTTTGGACTATGATGCTCTTTATCATTGCATCTTGTTTTTTGAATGGATGGCACAGATAGTTATTTAACTATAGTTTTTCTCTTAAAATATCTCTCCATAACTTCAAAAAAAAAAACTATTGTACAATCAAATAAACATTAATCTTTATATGTGTATATGCTCCTAAATTTACATAATGAAACATTAAAAAATAAAACAAAGAAAAAAATAAAACTAGTTTCATTTATCAATTAATTGAAAAAATTACAAAACTTCACCAAGCTAACGCCAAAAAGGGAAAGATAATGTGACTTTTTTTAAAGATAATTTGGCTTAAACTGATCATAGATAAATCTAAATACTAAATACTTAAACAAATTAAATAGCATAGTCGCTTCTTCAAAAAAAAAAATAGCATAGTCGCACTAAAAACAACTGTAGAGTCTCATTGCTTGTATATAGTATATTCTGATAAAATTGATTTAGAGTAGTTGGTTGAGATGAGGGATAGAGAAATACATATAATTAGTGGATGAATCTTGAATTACAATCTACATCTCTTTGAAAGTTAAATAATTAATTAACTTCCTTCATCAATTAATTACTTCATTTTTCAAAAAAAAAGTATAAATACTAAAATACTAAATCTAAAAAAGTATAAATACTAAAATCTAAATCAAAGAGAATAAATTAAGAAAATAAAAACATACTAAAAAAAGATAAAAATTCTAACCTTGTGTTCTTCCTTAATCAGTCACATTCTCTATTTTTCTTTTTCTTTTTCTTTTTCTTCTTTATCTTTAGAGAATGTTAATTATTTTTTGGTTAATTTTTTAAAGGAGAGATCTATTTATTTAAAGAAGAACGATTTATATAGGATTTGTTTTTTTTTTTTTAACTTCTTGTAGAAGTTGAAGAATAGAGGATATTTTAAAATTTGAAAGAGAGCAATTAAGTATTTTAAAAATTTTAATAATATATATACGTATATATGTAAAATATTCCAAATTAGAAGAGGGGCAGCGTCTTCGCCCCCTGGTAGTGTACATGCTACTGAAAAATTCTTTGTTTGCACAAATGTGAAGTGGAGCACCACTATCCACTATCCAAAGTCTATTTGATCCTTTTGTAAGATTAAAAGTAACAGCAGTACCTTCAAACTCTTCTAAATGGGCAAAATTCGTAAGGCTATCAGTAGGCACTCGCTTACTCATCATGTACTTTCAGACGTCTTGCTTAGTGAGCTCAGTCATGTCTTGTTGTGATTTCCAGTTCATATCTTCTTGTGTCTTGGGATCTCTTTGATCAGTTTCAACCAAATGCACTGGTGCCCTAGCCTACTCCCTTTGCTTCCTTAATACAGTTCATTATTCCATTTTGGCACCCAACAAACTTAAAACAAGTATCTCCAAAATGGCCAAACCTCTTGCAATAGCTACAATAATTATCTTCATTCCTAATAAAATCTCTTCTTCCTGTATTGTTTAGACCAAATCCTCCCTGATTTTGCCTATCCAAATTTCAAGACCTAGCTGACATGACATTTCCTTCAACATCTTCATCCCTAGTCATATGAATTAACTTCTGTCTCTCCACCCTCAGTATCAAAGCACGTGCTTTGCTTACTGAAGCGAGAGTATCTGACATTAGCATTTGTGCTTTACCATTCTCAAAGACCCCATTAAAACTCAAGAGGAAGAATTGCATTAGTTTTTTAAAAGATATCAAATCTTCCATCATTTTCCCAGCCCCACGCTCACACTCGCCACAAGTACATCTAGGGATAGGGCTTAAGCAATTCAACTCATCCCAAAGTTTCCTTAATTTTATATAAAACCATTAACAGGAAATTACCTTGTTTCAACATTGTTCTCTCTTATTATAAATTGAAAAATTCTTGGCCCATTACACTCTCCAAAATTCTCCTCTATCTCTTCCCAAAGTTCTCTAGCAGATGTTGTATAGATGAATGCTTCTGCTATCTCTTTAGTCATATATTGTATAAATGAATGCTTCTGTCATCTCTTTGTTCATTGCATTCAAGATCCATGAAGTCGCCATTGAATCAATCCTTCTCCATTCTATGCATTTATCAGTATCTTGATTTGGTACTTTTGCAGTTTCTTCAGTGAAAGTCAATTTGTTCTTGGCTTTCAAATCTATCTTCATGGAGCGACTCCATGCAAGATAGTTATTTCCATTCATGAGATTAGTTACTAACACCATTGTTGGATTGTCTGAATTCTATAAAAGAGAAGGATCAACACTGCTAGAGTTTTTGGCTGTTGCTGAAGTATGACTAGTCTGAGTTGCTGCCTCTTCCATGTCGTATCTTCAACAAATTATCAATTTAAGAGAAATCACAAAATCGAAGTAACTCCAAAACAGAGTACTAAACTGATCACAAAAACAAACTAATTCATCAAAGCCTTGATACCATGAAGGAAATTAGATGAAAAAAGCAAAATGAAGAAAAGTTTATTCATTCATCAAAACTATCTAACAAACTTTGTATAGTTGGAATTCTAGAAAGTTTCTACAACAGAAATGAAAAATATTTACAACTAATCTAACAAACTTGTGAACTAAAAACTAACAAAATCTAAGCTTTAAGCCACTATTCACTAAAACAATTTTCGCGCCTCTAAAAGTTCTTTTGCATCTAAAAGATTTATTTTTATTTTTCTTCTTTTACTTGACAATTTTCGCGCCTCTAAAAGTTGTTTAGTTTATATAAGAAGAAAAATAAAAATAAAAATAAATCTTAATAAATTATTTATTATCAAGTAATATTTCTCTTTTAAAAAAATTATTATTCTTCAAATATAAAAAAGAGGAAGAAAAAAATTATAAAAATGGATAAAATTTTTAAACTAAATTAATTTAAACTCATTTAATAAATAAAAAGACTAAAACAAATAAAATTAGAACAATGAAAATTGAAAATTAAGAAAAAATAGAATCTTAAAATCTCTGTTTTTATTTTTTTTCTTTAATTTTTTTATTTTTCCTTTTGATTTTCCTTAACTTATTTTTTTACTTATAATAGTATACGATATTTTTTTCAATTATTTATTAAAGGGTTATGTTCATAGTTTAAATTTTTTTATTTTTTTTATAGATTATTAGTTGAATTTAGAAGTATACACACGAGTGCACACACACAGTTCTTTAATTAGTTTTTTTATAAATGAAAATAATTTATTAATATATTAACAAATTTATAAAATAATATTTATATAAAAATAATACGATAAACACCAAAATAAAAATAAAAATATATAATTAAAAGCAAAGTTGAAATTTCAAAAAAAAAAATTTCATTCTCTTAAAATTCTGGCTTTGCTTCTCTTAAAATTCTAGCTTTGCTACTATTTATTAGAATTTAAAAAAAATTACGATTGCATATTTTATGTGGTTAAAGTTTAGGATTGCATATCTTGGACATATGCATATATATATATATATATATGTGTGTGTGTGTGTGTGTGTGTGTGTTTTATATAATTAATAATTTTATAAAAGTATTATCAAAGAAAGAAAATTAAGATTATTTAAATTATTTAAATATACAAGAAAAATAAATAAAAGTATTATCAAAGAAAAAAAATTAAGATTATTTAAATTATTTAAATATACAAGAAAATAAAACATATTATAAAAAAAAACATATATATAAACTATGTATATATGTTTTTTTATTGTACAGAAAACTATGTACAGGATCGCGCGTAAAGTAATAATAATTATAATTTATATAAAAAAATCTGAATTAATAAAATGGTACACGTGTCATTTGATAAGAGTGTAGACAAATGCTAGACTCGCTCGTTGAAGAAATAACAGAACAGAAATAGGAATAATTATATGCTACAACGTTGTAGCAATAAATGTCTACAACGGACCAATAAAATTTTTACACGTAGATTAAATGCTTACAACGGATCAATGAAATGAATCATTTAATCTACGTGTAAGAATCTCATTGGTCCGTTGTAGGCATTTATTGCTACAACGGTTGTAGCATATAATTATTCCAGAAATAGACAAAAAACGCGTTTAAAAATTCTTATCGTGAGAATAATCCGAAAAACAATCAACATCGGTTTATACTAGAATTTTCTAGATCACAACTCTCCTTCTCACCCCCTTCCTTGCCTTTCTCTACAAACGCTGATCAAATATCTACAAATATCAATTGTAATCTGACCTTTCAATACTCGAAATTTGATCGATTCTCTCTTAAATTGAAGAACATGTGCTTAGTGTTTGTTCGCGACGAAGATGAGAGAGTGATTGCTAGACAGCCAGCGCCTGGGGCTTGTCCTTATTGTGGAGGGATGATTCAGGCTATGGATGTTGAGAGTCAGTGGAGGTTCTGTTTTTTGCCTTTGTATTTTAAGACTAAGAGGAGGTATTATTGCTCTATGTGTACTAGACGTTTGGTGCTCCAAAATTAGGTGATTTTGTTTTATTGTTCAGAAAATTTAGATATGAAAATTAGATAACAGATTTTTTCTTTTTCTTTTTTTTTTTTCTCTTTTTGGTTTAAATTCATGTATATAGGGAATACTTAACTCGTCTTGCATGTTCTTTTTGTTTTTTTAATATATATATATATGTTATTACTTTGTCCTGATTAATTTGAATTTCAAATGACTTTTTTGTTATTAATTTGGTCAATTATAAAAAAAAAATTTCATATTTAAGATATTTTGAACAGATATCCATCGATTGTTGTTCATGTATATCAGTAATTGCCTAGAGTACGTAGCATAAGAAAGACGAATTCTCCTTTCTTTTCACCTCGTCTCTAGTCGATGACGTTTGGTTGGTACCAGATTAAAATGTTTTAAAAGCTGTTTTTGAATTATATAAACTTAAGAAATCATAATTACACTTTATCAAAATAATTAAAATTTTAAGAATTAAAGTAAAATAATTCAAAAACGTAATTTCAGAATTCAAATGCGATTAACATTAATTTCTCTCATTAGCTCACGACATGTTCCTTTTTTTTTTTTATCGAAAATACTTTTCAAAGGTATTCTTTTTTCCTAATAATAAATATGAACTGTAATTTGAGTTAATTTTCTATGTAAAAAATTTATAATATTTATAATATCTTATATTAGGTACTGTATAAACTGTTAATGGATTTCATACGAAATTCTATTGTGATTTTTGTAAGTGTATAATTATATGTGCATTTTAATTTTTTTTTTTCTGAAACAATATGAATTTTAAGTTTTTAAATATTCAGAAAATTATTTTTTTTTAATTTTGAATTGTTAAACTCGAATATCCGTCTATGATAACAAGGATTTGCGAGATAAAATTTTTCAATAATTGCATTTCTGAACTTTCAATTAATTAACTATAATATTGCATTTGTGTTCACTTCTTTTTTTTTTTAAAATAAACAGCGCTAAAATTCATTTAAGAAGAAGACATATTCAAAACATTAGCAATGCAACTAGGCATCTGAACCCAGTGTTTGAAGCGTGCACAGTCAGTAGAAGCTCTTGCCAAACGATGAGCAACCCATTTGCATGCCTCGAGACCCTCTTAACTGAAATTAGTGGATAACTACACAAAATTGAAATACAATCATTCAACACAATTCCATACTCAGTAAAATCATCTCTTCTGGCGTGGATATATCATCTACAATTGATTTGGCATCCACTTCAATAATGCCTTGCCCTTGCAGATGCAAAGAAACCCAGACCAACACCTCCCTCAACGCCAATGCTTCTGCCACCTTTGCTGAAGCACACTAATTCAACGGACCAGCAATAGCCATCATAAAATATCCATTGCTATCATGCTCCACAGCTCCAAAAGAAAACTTTCTTTGAAACCTCATCGAAAGCAGGGTCGCAATTGCATTTCCACACACCAGGAGGTGGTTCTGTCCAAGTTCTCGCTTGAAGGCCATTACCAATAGCAGCCCTGGCTCTATACAGCTCAGAATTGCTCCCCAAATTCTGCCAATTTCCATAAAAGCCTGAAGCAGCATCAATAATCTCCCTGGCACTTATGTCAGTATTATGCCATAGGAGCCGATTACGAGCATGCCAAAGCTTCCACAAGATACAGCAGAAAAACTCCACTTGTTGACTTTGATTGTTGTCCATGTAATGGAAGAAAAATGGTCCAAAATCAGAGAATATTGGAGGTCCTATCCCAACAAACATAGGTTGCAGAGCCCAACAAGCCCGCGCCTTATTACAATGGAAAAATACATGATTTATATCTTCCACTTCTTCACCACAATGGCAATCCTCATTCAACTCCAAGCCTCTTTGAATTAGCCCAGCATTTGTGGGAAGTATATTTCTAGCAGCCCTCCAAATAAAATGGTTCACCTTCCCAGGGAGTTGCAGGTTCCATATTTTACTCCAATTGAAACCACCAACGAGGATTCCACGGTCAGAAGCAAACAAACTTGTAATAAGCCGTTTTAACCGAGTAGCAACCCCTCCTACCAAATGCCAAATTAGTCCGATCCTCAGTATCTCTCATACTCAAAGGAATCTGATAGATGCACCGAGACTCATCAGAGGAGAAAAGAGAACTCAACTTCACAAGATTCCATTTCTTCTCATCCTACAAGATTAGTCCCAATATTTTTTTTTATTCTTTAGATAAATTAGATTCCCTTTTTCGATTAAAAAGATAATATTTTGTTTTGATTTATATGATAAAAAAAATCTAAAATATACCCTTTTTTTTTTACTATTACTACTCGGGAGGGGGAATTAATCTGAATTACGCACCGGATGCACTTATCGCGTAGGCTAAGTTTTGGTGTGCAAAATATGCTTAATTTTAATGAAAATTGTTTATATATTAAAAATTACAAAAAAAAAATTCACAATTCATTCTTTTATATCAACTTTTCCAATCACCGAATATGTTCCTCAAATTTTCTTCCTAGTGAGCAAAATATTCTTTTTTTCTTTTTCAATAGAAGAAATAAAATTTCAAAACTAGAAAGGGACAGTCGCATTCCCGCCAATTTCTCTTATTCGAAATCAGACCTGAGAAGAGAAGAAGAAATATTGCGCCCTGATTCGGCTTAGTCTCATCCTTCACCTTCAGGTTACGGTTTCGGTTCTCTTTCATAGACATTGCATCGGATCTCAGCCATATCCTAATTTTTCATTGATTTCGCTAAATTCTTCTCTTGTTTCAGTTAATTTCTTCAGGTTAGATTTTGATCATTTCTAGCCTCATTTTATTTTGAATGTTTCTGATGATTTTCTCGATCATTTCTCTAAATTCTAATGTAATTTGAAAAGAAACAACTCCGACTCTGTTTCTCTATAATTTAATTACAATTTGATTCCTTGTTTCAACTTTTTCAGGGACTGATTTTACAGTTCGATTGAAGAACACAGGAAAACGAAATTTTTTAGCCGTGGAACTTTTCAACTTAATTTGCAGGTAAAATTCCTAATTGTTCTATTTTCTATTGTTACTCAATTTAGTTTCCGAGAAATATATATAATGTGAAGAATTTGCATTTGTTTTTTGAACTGATAAATTTGAATTTTTAAGAGTAAATTTTCGCTGCTTGAAAACTACCAAAATTGCAAATTTGAAGCGGACTATTTATCTCATTATCGAATCTCAGATAGTTCCAATATTTACTATTTGGATAATTTTGTTTAATAATTGTCCTTTGGGTGTGATTTAAATGTGTTATTCCGTTTCATGAAACTATCTTCATGTAAGTATTGAAGAATATTTTACTGTTATATCTGTCGTTTATTCAGATTGATCTATGTAATTTTTCTTTATTCCTTCTCCCAGGGATTTTGAATAGGTCTGTGCTATTCTATGAACTTGTAGTCTAAAAGCAGCAAAGTCCTTGCAATTATTAATTGCCAAATTGAGCTCATTTAATGTGAATCATTTACTTGAATTGACCGCTGGATAATCATTTCCAAAAATACACTGAACTTCTCAAATGTCATTGAAGTTTATGGATTCGCAACCAATGTTTCTGCTAATGTCTTTACCATATTCATTTTGGGGTGTTTTTCCAAATGTTAATTCAGCTATAAATTAGTGTCTGGTCTTCCAATTTCATCATGTGATTGTTGGCTGGAGGGATGAATCTTCAAGTCAATTGATCAGTAGAATCATTTACGTGCATGTTGTTTCAACAGTTCTAATATATAGTTGCATTCAGATGTTAGACGTCTTCTTGTAGGGGAACACAATTTGGTCCTACTGTAAAACTCAGCTGTGATTCAGATGATGATTCTTATTATTTATCCTACTGTGGTTTTGGATTTCCAGATATATTATGGATTGGTGTCTTATATATTCAAGGTTGAAATGAGATGCAATGCGTGCTGGCGAGAACTAGAAGGACGAGCTATTTCTACTACTTGTGGACATCTCTTGTGTATCCAAGTGCAGATCACGATTCCGTCTTTTCATTTTTATACTCTTATGTTTCCTTTTATTTCCCTCTTGTAACCAATTAACAAATTGGTAGATTGGTATATAATTTCCTTAACAAGGTTATAGGCACTGAAGATGCGAGCAAGATCCTTAGTAATGATGCAGCATGCCCAATTTGTGATCAAGTTCTCTCTAAGAGGTATTTTTTTATGATAATGCTTAAGCTTAGATTGCTTTTGATGTCATTATACAATGTGGTTCTTAATTGCATTGGATTGCCAGGTATAGATAATTGGAGAAATAATATCATGGGGTTCTGAGTCTGCTCAATATGGAATCATTTCTAGTAATGGACATAATGAGGCCATTGATTCACAATAATGCTGATTTTTTTTTATCTTCCTATATGTATCTGTTTTGTTTATTTTATTGACATTGCACATACAGATGAATGGTCATACTAGTCATAATTGGAGACACAAACATGCATTCGATTTAAAATTTTACCCATTTTTTTAATATATTTAATTTTGCTTTTCTGCTTGTCAGCCTTATGAAACCTGTGGATATCAATCCAAATGACGAATGGATAAATGTAAGGAATTATTCCACTTAGAAGATCATTATAAACAGCTTGTTACTTGGTCCGCATATAGCTTTTTTACTTTTGCTATATGTTTTCTTAATTGTTTGTTGCATCAATTTTCTCGCAGATGGCCATGGCTGGAGTATCTCCTCAAATATGTATCTTTTATGACATAGGTTAATAAGTTTTCAGCTTATTATTACTTTTTTTCCCCTGTAGTCTAAACTATCGGATATAGTAGTTGGATTTGGTTTTTAATAAAAAGGGAAAATGGATGGTTTAATCAACGGTACTTATAATTTGCCCATTTGATTTGAGAGAGTTGCGAGACATGATAAACATGTACTTCCTTAAATGGTGTAAAGTGATGAAGAGTGCATACAGAAGCGTGATGTTCTACATTGGGCAAAAGGAACTGGAGATGCAATACAAGACGAACAGAATTGTAGCTCAATTTCGGCAAAAATATGAGGTCATGCAAGAAAAGTTCACAGAAAAACTGGAGCAGGTGCATACTGCATATCAAAAAATGGCCAAGATGTGTCAGATGATGGAACAGGAAATCGAAAGTTTGTCGAAAGATAAACAAGAGCTCCAAGAAAAATTTTCTGAGAAGTCCCGGTCAGTCAATTTCATTGGTCCAAAGTCTTGGTTCTGTTTCTCTGAATTTTACATTATCTAGACCCTAGTAAACACTTCTATATTTAAATTCCAGGCAGAAGAGAAAGCTTGATGAAATGTATGACCACTTGCGGAATGAATACGAGTCCGTGAAAAGATCAGCTATTCAACCAACCAGCAATTTCTATTCAAGAAACGAGCCTGATTTTTTCTCCAACCCAGCTGCTATCATGATGGATAACAGAGACCCTATCCGCAAAGGTAGTCCTTTTCTTTTAACAGTGACAAAAGGATATTAAGTTAAGGGCTTAGTTAATGTATTCAAAAAAGGAAATAATCCTCTATCATGAAGCTGTTTGAAAGTTTTAAGTGGAACTTCTGGCTTTATGACAGTTTAGCTAAATGAATATTTTTCACTTCAATATTTCCAAAACCAATTGACTTATATTGTGCAGATTGGTCGGTTTTCAATCCTCCAACTCCAGGACCAAGAGAGGACATATGGCCAGCAAGACAGAACAGTTCTAATTCTGGTCCTTTTGAAATCTCTGGAGGCTCACCAGCAAAACCGGCTGCCATTCCAGTTGATGTTGGGAACAGGAGGGCTAGTGTTCCCCCTGCTTTTGGAGCCGGACATGGCAATACTTCAATGACATTAAGAAACTTGATTCTTTCCCCATTAAAGCGACCGCAGCTCTCTCGTGGCCGCCCCCAAATGTTCACGTAAGTGACAAACTTAATTAGGTTTGCTTGATTTTGTACCTAGCTATTTCTGATCTTCATTGGCATTTTTGTTTTCAGACTGTAGGCTTCAAGTCGATGTTTTATGGTTGACTTGACCGGTAATGCCGTCTATTTGTTTTCCTTTTTCTCCCTTTTCCTCCTGAATTTGGAGAAAGAAGAAGAAAATAGCAAAACTTTTTTTGATGGTCTCAAACAAATGAAGCCATAACTGAAATATTTTTACAGGTTAACATGTATATATGGTTACTCTATTTTCTCTGAAATCAGGTTGTGTTGGATGGTTAGAAAATGATACATTAACAGCTTAAAAGTTCATCCCATTGTTGCTGTGATATGTCATGGAAAGTAATGTACAGAAATAGGAAACCTTTTTTTTTTCTGGTTTCATCAAAAGCTAGTGATACAAACCATTTTCAGATTTAATTGACTGCTCATACCCTATGGATTTGATCCTGCTTCAGTAACTGATGAACAAGTTATAAACATAATCTTGACCTCCAATGAAGCTTGGGCTTGTATACGGACTAATGTAGTGGTAGTGCATCTTTTGATTGTAAAAAACTTCTAAATTTGTCCTTCATTCTCAAGTGCTCATAAACATGAATTTTTGTTATGTATTTTTCAAAAGAAACTTAAATTAGTATATAACTAAAAAAATTATACAACGTTACAGCAAATAATGTGGACTTTTCAAAAAATTAAAATGATGTTAAAAGTTAAAACGCCAGGATTATGATATTAAATGACGTTGTAAATTCTAAATGTAGTTTAGTTATTCTAGAGCTTATATGACAAATACAATAATTTTACATTTAAAATAATTTTTTATTGTTTCTGATGATCATATTATTTTTTTTTTTTGGAAGAATTGTTCTAATGACGATGCTGAACAAACGTTGAGGAGGTGAGAAAAGGTTTAAAAAAAATGGAAGGTCATATATGATTGGATATTTTTATGGGTATATATATATATATGATGGGAAAGGAACCGGAATAAGTTTTTCCCCACTTGGATGAATCTATGAGGAGTGACTAAGTAAAAATTTAGCAAACAATCAATCTACAATCTGCCCAAGATGCACAAAAATCATTCACACATAAATACAAGAATTTTTAATGTGGAAAACCCCTTCAATGTGAAGGATAAAAACCACGGGACCTCTCTTGGTCCAAGTAAAAGAGCTCCACTATCAAAATCAATATTTACAGCAATTACAAGCTACTACAACAACCCTCAAGTAAAGTAGTAACACCAAATCAACCAAACACCAAGAAATAAACAAGAAAATGGAGAAAAATAACCCAAAATAGCTACTGTTCATGCCAATGGATGAGCTCCGGTTGTTCAAATCTGATCTCCACCGTCCAAACTAAAGAACAATCAATTCTAAACTTGCTCACCAAAATTCAGCTAAATCCGACCACAAATGACAGTCCGATCCTCGAAGAAAGGCAAACTGGTCGCTGTTGCAAAACTGCACGTGAACAGTAAACTTTGAGCCACAAATGCTGAAAATTCAACCGTCAAAAATAGATCTCCACAATGAAGAACGATAAGCTCTCTAACTGCTGTCTAAATTACAGCCTGATCGAAGCACGGATGACTGTTAGATTGCCGAAAAACGGAAATTGCTCTGTTGAGAATTTCAAGCATAAATTTCTCTCTTTCTTTTCTCTCCCTTTTCTCTCTCTGTCTCTCTCTTTTCTCTTTTGGTGGCTGATACAAATGACACACACACTTGTAACTTAGGGTAATATTTGTATATAAATATGCTAAACATTAATAGCCTAATGGGCTAAAATAAGTGGGCTCAAACATTGGATTTTCACATAGGAGGGAACCCAAAAAACCTAACAATTCTCCCCCTTCCCGACTATGTGAAGGAGTTTGTCAAACCGACAACTCCACAACATGTCTCAAACTTCCCTCTTGGTAAAGCCTTTGTGCACATATCAGAACTATTATCATAAGTATGTATCTTCTCAAGTTCAAGTTGCTTAGAATCCAAAACATCACGAATCCAATGATACCTCATATCTATGTGTTTGGATCTACCATGAAAAGTAAGATTCTTACCGAGATGAATTGCGCTCTGACTGTCACAAAATAAGACATATCTCTTCTGTATAAAACCAAGCTCATTCACAAATTTCTTCATCCAAAGCAATTCTTCACATGCTTCAGTTGCTGCAATGAATTCGGCTTCTGTAGTAGACAATGCAATCTAGATTGTCATGCCACAGCTCCCCCTGCAAAAATGATCAGATATCTAGAAGTAGACTTTTTTGAATCTGCGTCCCCTACCAAATCAGAATCTGTATAACCACTGAGAATAGGCTTCCCAGTCCCAAACACACAACTTTAAACTAGCAGTGTCACGGAGATATCTCAAAATCCACTTCACATCATCCCAATGCTCTTTCCTGGATTAGACAAAAATCTACTAACAGTACCAACTGCATGGGCCGTCTGGCCTAGTGCAAACCATAGCATACATCAAGCTACCTACTGCAGATGCATAAGGAACTTTCTGCATATATTCTTTCTCTTGCTCACTAGAAGGAGATTGTTTGCCACTCAATTTGAAAGACATGGAAAGAGGGGTACTTACAGGTTTAGCTTTAGCCATATTAAATCGATGTAATACTTTCTCAATATACTTTTCTTGAGATAACCATAGCTTCTTGCATTTCCTATCACGAATGATCCTCAAGCCAAGAATCTGCTTTGCTAGCCCTAAATCCTTCATTGCAAAGGACTTGCTCAACTCGTTCTTCAAGCTATCAATTCTTGATGAACTAGAACCCACAATGAGCATATTATCAACATATAGCAACAGGATGATAAAATCACTATCAGAAAATCTCTGCACAAAAACACAATGATCAGAAGTAGTCTTCTTGTAGCCTTGTTGAACCATAACTGACTCAAACTTCTTATATCATTGCCTAGGTGCTTGTTTCAACCCATACAAACTCTTTTTCAGTTTGCAAACATAATTTTCTTTTCCTTTTACCACAAAACCTTCAGGTTGCTCCATGTAGATTTCCTCCTCTAAATCACTATGAAGGAAGACTGTTTTAACATCCATTTGCTCAACCTCTAAATCAAGAGCAGCAACTAATCCCAAAATAACACGAATTGATGACATCTTGACCACTGGTGAGAAAATCTCCTCAAAGTCAACTCCCTTTTTCTGACTAAAGCCCTTGACAACTAATCTAGCTTTATATCATGGAGATGATGAATTCTCTTCTTGCTTTATTTTATAGATCCACCTATTTTTCAAGGCTTTTCTATCTTTAGGAAGCTTCACCAATTCAAAGGTGTGATTATCAGCTAAAGACTGCATTTCATCTTTCATAGCTGCAATCCATTCTGCCTTTTGCTCACTCTCAATAGCTTCTTCATAGCATTCGGGTTCTTCTCCATCTGTCAAGAGTATATACTCATTAGGTGAATACCTGGTAGAATGTGTTCGATCTCTGGTAGACCTCCTAAGTGGAACTTCATGTTCCTCAACATGTGCCTCTTATTGATCATCAACTGCTTCATATTCAGGAGCACCAACCTCATCTGCATTCTGATTATCATTTTGCACATCATCGTGATTCTGAACCTCAACTACATCAGGCATATGAGTTGTAGGAGATAATTCTAAGTCAATCAAACCACCAATCTCAAACTTTGATTTCTCCACTTTATTGATATCTTCAATAGTCTGATCTTCTACAAATACTACATCACGACTTCTGACAAGTTTCTTCTGAATTGGATCATAGCATCTGTAACCAAACTCATCTTGCCTATAGCCAATGAAGATACACTGTATAGTCTTGGCATCTAACTTGGACCTCTCATCTTTGGGAACATGCACAAAACATTTGCAACCAAACACTCGTAGGTGGTCGAAGAAACATCCTTACCATACCAGAACCTATTTAGAACATCATTTCCCAATGCAACAGTGGGAGTTAGATTAATCACATGTGCAACAGTATACAAAGCTTTACCCCAAAAAGAGTTAGGTAATTTAGCCTTTGAAAGTAGACATCTGACTCTCTCCATCAATGTTCTATTCATCCTTTCTGCCAAACCATTCAACTGAGGAGTCTTGGGAGGTGTCTTCTGATGCCTGATACCCTGTTCTCTGCAATATGCATCAAAAGGCCCACAATACTCACCACCATTATCAGTGCGAATACATTTCAACTTCTTTCCAGTTTCTCTCTCAGCAGAAGCTTGAAATTCTTTAAATGCACTAAGAACTTGATCTTTGGACTTTAAGGTACGAACCCAAAGTCTCCTAAAATGATCATCAATAAATGTCACAAAGTAAATTGCACCACCAAATGACTTTTCCTTCAAAGGACCACATACATCTGAATGTACCAGCTCAAGCAAATCATTTATTCTGGAAGGAGAATGATGTTTGAAAGAAACTCTCTTTTGTTTTCCAGCCAAGTAATGAACACACATGTCTAACTTTGCACCTTTCAATCCCGAAAGCAAATTTTTTTTAGCTAGACAATCTAGTCCCTTCTCACTGATATGACTCAGTCTCTTGTGCCATAATTCTGAAGAGCTATCACATTCAACTGCATTAATAAGATCTGTAGAGATTGAAGCTTGCAACCAATATAAGCCCGAAGCCATCTTTCCTCTACCCACAACCAAGGAGCCTTTGTTGATTATACATTTTCCATCATCAAAAGTGCTGCAATAGCCATCATCATCAAGCTTACTAGTAGAGATCAAATGCAACCTAATGTCAGGTGCATGTCTAACATTTTTCGGCTCTAATTTTGTTCCATTTTGGGTCTCCAAACAAACAGTTCCAGTGCCTATCACCTTTGACACTCCATCATTACCCATCTTCAAAACTCCAAAATCACCCGGAGTATAAGATGTGAAGAGCTCCTTCCTTGATGTAACATGAAAGCATGCACCATGGTCAACAACCCAAGCAGTATCATCATAAGCTATATTGACTATATTCTCTTGATAAACTATAGCCAAATCATCATCTGAAGTGGTAGTGGCAACACGATCAATATTGTTATCATTGGCTCTCCTTTCTTGCTTCCCTTTGTCTGCCTTGTTCTCTTTCTTCCACTTGAAACAATATTTCTTGATATGCCCTGGTTTACCACAGTAATGACATTCAAGGTTCTTATACCTTGATTTTGATTTACTCCTACTCTTGCCTCTATTCTGATCTTGACTGCTGCTTTTACTTCTCCCCCTATTTTCAGTAACCAAAATTTATGACTGTGAACTAGATGCCCCCTGATTTCTTCTTCTCATCTCTTCATTCAAAACACCAGTCTTTGCATATGACATGGTTACACCACTTTCAGGAGCATAATTAGTCAAAGATACACGAAAGTTTTCCCATGAGTCAGGAAGTGTATTCAACAATCAAAGTCCAATAACCTCTTCATCAAATTTGACACCCATGCCAGATAATTGATCAAAGATACCTTGAAATTCATTCACATGATCAAGTATAGAGCTTCCTTCTCTATATTGCAAGCGCATAGCTTGTTTAAGCAAAAATAACTTATTATTACCAGTCTTTGAAGCATACAAAGTTTCAAGCTTTTCCCACAAGGTCTTGGCATTTGTTTCATTAGCAATATGATTCAATACATTATCTTTTACCCATTGCCTAATAAAATCACATACTTGCAAATGCTCAAATTTCCAATCTTCATTAGATTTAGACTCAGGTTTTTGAGAAGCAAATACAGGTAAATGCAATCTTTTCACAATAAGAAAATCTTTCATTTTTCCTTTCCACTTGTGATAATTTGTGCCATCCTAACAAATCATTTTACTCACATTCACCTCCATCATTCAAACAAGCAAACAACCAATGAACTAATGAACTAGCTCTGATACCAATTGTAGGTCCTGCTAGCATCACCTTAACTCCACATTAGTATGATATTGTCCGCTTTGGGCTTGAGCCCGCACGGATTTATTTTTGGACACCTCCCAAAAGGTCTCATACTAATGGAGTTCAAGTGGACACTTATATATAAGGTGAGCTTCTTTCATATTTCCAATGTGGGATTTGGTTTGTTATCCCAACAATCCTCCCCTCGAACCAATACCACATACTCATGGCCTCCCCTCAAGCGATAATCCATTTCATCCACTCAAATATCTTGTACTGCTGTTATCATCCAACGGGACACGCCGCCTGACCTCCAGTAATCAGGAAGACTTTCGACACAAGGCACTATTAGCGGACAGATCCTCAATCGCGAGGTCATACCAAGGGCCTCCCACACAACACAGTCTACTTTTCAGCTTTTCTGAACCAGGCTCTGATACCATTTTGATAGGAAAGGAACCGGAATAAGTTCTTCCCCATTTGAATGAATCTATGAGGAGTGACTAAGTAAAAATTCAGCAAACAACCAATCTACAATCTGCCCAAGATGCACAAAAATCATTCACTTATAAACACAAGAATTTTTAACGTGGAAAACCCCTTCAATGTGAAGGATAAAATCTACGGGACCTCTCTTGGTCCAAGTAAAAGAGCTCCACTAAAAAATCAATGTTTACAGCAATTACAAGCTACTACAACAACCCTCAAGTAAAGTAGCAACACCAAATCAACCAAACATCAAGAAATAAACAAGAGAATAGAGAAAAATCACCCAAAATAGCTACTGTTCATGCCAATGGATGAGCTTTGGTTGTTCAAATCTGATCTCCACCATCAGACTAAAGAACAATAAATTCTAAACTTGCTCACCAAAATTCAGCCAAATCTGACCACAAATGACCGTCCGATCGTCGGAGAAAGGCAAACTGGTCGCTGTTGCAGAACTGCACGTGAACAATAAACTTCGAGCCACAAATGCTGAAAATTCAACCGTCAAAAATAGATCTCCACCGTTCAGAATGAAGAACGATGAGCTCTCTAAATGCTATCCAAATTTCAGCCTGATCGGAGCACGGATGACTGTCAGATCGTCGGAAAACGAAAACTGCTCTGTTGAGAATTTCAAGCAGAAATTTCTCTCTTTCTTTTCTCTCCCTTTTCTCTCTCTCTCTCTCTCTCTCTTCTCTTTTGGTGGCTGATACAAATGACACACACACTTGTAACTTAGGGTAATATTTGTATATAAATATGCTAAATATTAATAGCCTAGTGGGCTAAAATAAGTGGACTCAAACATTGGGTTTTCACATAGGAGGGAACCCAAAAAACCTAACAATATACACACACACACACACACATATAAAAGGAGAGTAGTATCTTAAAATTAAGCCAAAAGTAAGAAAAGAGAATAACCATTAGGTGTGTTCTAACATTATTATTATAATAACAATTTCAAAATTCAAATGTTTAATATATAAAATAATATAATTCTCAACTGGTCCAATTTCAATTTAAAGGCACACGATGACTTATCTCGCAAGTCCAAGGAGAAAAATAACTTCAATGAACCCCAAAGGCTATATATATACTAAGCGCTGTTCCCAAAAAATAGTATTCAAAATTCTATAAACACCAGTTATCAAGGTGTGATTATGTAGGATTATAGCAAAAATGTATATAATTATTTATCAAGTACAGCATAATCAATCAGTCACATATATGAAAATTAAAACTACTATTATTTGTTCTTAATTTATAAGAAAATAAATAACATTAAAAATAAATCATCACTTTGAATTTATAAATTCTTTTCCTTGAAATCATATATATATAATTTTTTTAAATATAATATTACATATTTATTTACTCACCTGGACCAAAGGTTGAATATAACTAATCAATAGGATTCTCTCTATACTCAATAATTTCAGCTGGGTTCGATCCTAATAATATAAAAATAATATTTAATTCAAAATTTAAACTAGATTTTATCAAATACTACGAATGTATGCTATGAAAATGACATGTGTGTATAATTTTTAAATTCTAGCAAAAATTTTGGTAAAATGATGTCTCTAAAAATTTTTAAAATAATACTCAAATGAGTATTATCTAATTTTAAAATCAATTATCATTTTTAATAACTTAATATTTTTTTTTGAATGTCAAAATTTATTAATTATTATCTCAATTTAGTTTGTTTATTTTAATAATTTAGTAATCAAAATTTCTATATTAATTAATTAATTAATTCAATTTTATTTTAAATTTTTGTCAAACTTTTGACATAAAATACAACCTTATTTATTTTTCATTCATATAATTAAAATTTATTTAACTTAATTTTCAAAATAAATTTGTTTTTATAATAATATTTATAATAAGAATTTATTAAAATAATATCACTTACTTTAGTTTTTCTTATTTATCATATTTTAAAATATTCACTATAGTAACAATTAATAATATTCACCTAGACATTAACATTATTTGATTAGTTTTTATTGTTTAAATTAATTATTTAACTAACTTTAATTTGACCAAAATAATTTATATTAAGTCTAATTAATAAAATTATATTAATATAATATACAATCTTATTTACTTCTTAATACTTTATTTATATTTTATTTTCTAGAAATCTCCTGAATTAAATTTAAAATTTTGATAGTATGATAATAACATTATTTAGGTAGTTAAAAATAATTATTTAATCATCATTATTTTAAATTTAATATTTTTTATTAAATATAATACTAAATAATGATAGCAACTTACTTTTAATTTTAACTATAAAAATTTCTGTTGAGTTTTATAATATTAATAATATATAATTTATTTACTTTACAAATCTAAATTTTAATTTCTAATAATTATCTTTAGTAAAATTAATAGTAATATTATTATCTATTTAAAATTTGACATTACTAGTTTAATTTTCATTTCAAATAATAATATTATTTTATATTAACATAAAATATTAAATATAGTATCAATAGTAATTATTAAAATAACCATAAATAAATTTATAAGTATTAATTATAATATAACAATAATAATATTGACAATAGTAAACAATGACAGTAATAATAATAAATATTACAAAAGTTAACAAAGTAATTAATTATAATTAAATAATTAATCCTAATAATTTAAACAATATTAATTACCCTTGTTGATTTAATAAATAATTATATATGTATACAATTATTTCCTAATATAATGGCTATTTACTATTTTAAAAATTCTTAAATACTATTAATTATTTAATTTTATGAAATAATAATTAAAATTCAAATTCTTAGTTTTGTAAATCTTTGAACATAATATATTTACCATTTAATTTAACAATTAATTAATTACTTAACTCAAATAATTAAAAATTATATCTTAATGATAACTTTAAATTTACTAATTAGCAACTAACTACCAATTTGTCAATTCCATATAATATAATTAATTTATTCAAATATTTATCACTCAAATATTAAATATTAAATTATAATTTATATTAATATTTCCTTTTTAAACTTAATAAATATATATAAACTTATTATCTAATTGTCATCATTATTTTAATTTTTTATTTTAATTGCAACTATTTAATTATTTCTATAAATAAATAAATAAATGGCAACTATAATTAATTTTTTAAAATTAGAAAATAATTTATTTAAATCAATTAGTAAAATAAGTAATTCTAAATAAATAACTAACCAGTAATAAAATTTTAATCTAACTCAGTAATTTACTAATTAAATTTTAGTTTAATATTTATAATTTATGATTATTAATTTTATTTATAATTATTATTCTAAATTAATTATTTTTTATTTTTTATATATTTTTATTATATTTTTTACTATTTTACTATTTATGAAATTTTTAAATATTCATCCTAAATTAGAAAATGAGATATCAAATTCAAACTCATGAAGAAAGAGTTTCAAAGATATCCGAGTCGCTGAAAAAATACATCGAAAAACGGTCTGAAAGCTTGCTAGAAAATCTCGTCGGTGTCACAATCAAACAACAAGTGTAGGCTTCTCCAGTGACCATTCATGGCAGTTTTGATGCAATAGAAAATCTCATCCAGTGAACTTCCACAGTGTTCGGCTCGTGTTGTCTATCGGAGGCCGAAAGGTGACGAACGGAGCAAAAATTATAGGGTGGTTTCTAAATCTCTCTCTCCTTCCTTCTCTTTTTCTGCATCTATTTCCTCTCTCTTTGGCTTTTTATCTATGTTTCTCTTTCTTTTCTATCTCAGTTTCTCTTTCTTTCCTTTCCTTCTCTCTCTCTCTCTCTCTCTCTCTCTCTCTCTCTCTCTCCCTTTGCCGTTTTAAAATTTTAAAATTCTCTTTTCAAATATTAAACTACTAATAATTATGTCACCAACTTATTTATTGTTGTTTTATTTATTTTATTATTACTTTTTTTAACAACGGACATACACTACAAACAATTATTCATATCTTCAATTATTATGTTTTTTTCCACTAACTCTAATAATTTCAGTTTTAATAATTATTATCTCCTCTTTTTTTTACATAGAATTATTATTTTCAAAATAATTATTATACTTTAAGTTATTTAATTTTATTATTATTATTATTACTATTATAATTATTGTCATCTAATCCAATTTAATTATTAATTACTTATTATTATATAATTTATATAATTTATTTAATTTATCACTTAATTATGTTATTATTATTATTATTATTATTATTATTATTATTTTACAAGATATTACATTCTTCCTCTCTTAAATAAAATTCACCATCGAATTTTTTTTTACTAGCTTTAAGGTGAAAATAGATGAGAATACTGAGCAAATATATATTGTTATCTCTCCCAAGTTATTTCTTTCTTTGAATGATTATTCCATACGGCTTTCACCAAAGGAATAACGTTATTCCTTTAGACTTTTTCTTCTTTAGCTAAAATCACAATTGATTCTTCTTCATAAGTTAAATCTTTAAATACATGCTCACACACCGTGGAAGTCCATACTGTAAAACTCACGACTAGCTCATTATCTAAAGAACTCAATTTTTGATTTGCATATGAGGCAAATGCATATGATGTGAATGAATGAGTGGAACCAGAATCAATAAGAACATGAGCATCACTATATAAAAAAAATACCAACATACCCGTAATCACCTCAGGTAAAGCTAGAGCTTCTTGTTGAGTAATAGCAAAAACTTGAGCTTGTGCAGTCGGTCTACCTATTTGACTAGATGATATAACCCTCTCTTGTCTACCAGAACCATTGTTATTCCCTCTACCTATTTCTCTGCCTTGTGACTGAGTCATGCCCTCTCTCCGAGGTACAAATATTGATGATGCTTCACTTGGCCTCACTAGCATTGGACAATCTCTCCTGATGTGTCTTGCATCGCCACACTGATAGTATTCTTTAAAATTTCTCCTACACTTTCCACTGTGATATCTACCACAAGTAGAACATAAGGGTCGTAGTCTCTGATTAGCTCTGGAATTGCTATCCTATCCACCTCTCATACTATTGCCGTGTCTAAAATTATAAGTACGACCATAATTACTAATAGACTATCCCACCAAACTATGACTAGCATGTGATCTGTTACTCTGTTGATCTGATCTTACTTGAAAACCATTACTAGTACCTCCATATTTAGTGTTAGAATGAGAACCACTTCCTCTCTTGAGTTGTCCCTTAGAACCCCCATGAAAAGGACCTTGAGTCTATTTTCTTTTTCTTTGTTCTAACTCAACTTCTTCTTTTATCAGTTTTTCTATTGACAAAGTTCTATCTACCAAAGCACGAAAACTCAAAGTCTGTCAATAAGATATACTCTTGCGAAATGTAAAGTGTAATCCTTTATAACATCGACTACACCTATCTTTATCCTCTCCAATTAAATGAGATACATATCAGTATAGTTCTTCAAATCTGTCATCATATTGTGTTATATTCAAGTCAAACTAGTACTAAAATCACGGGTCAGTCTATTATACCAACCCTCAGGTACTCCTTTAAGGAAAGTATGGACATATCCTAATTTATCTTCATTTGATAAGCGGGCAAGTGAATATGTTTTTTCTAATTTCTTTAACCATCTATCACTCAGAATCTAAAGACCCATCAAATATCTCTGCTCTAATTTTCTGACAATGAGAAATTACATCCCAAGAATTTTGATGTTGACCACCTGCTTCCGTAGCTATATTTAGTACTTGAGTCAAAACAACACCAAAACCAGGATCTGTAACTGTAGGCATAATTGGAGCAACTGTCGGTGGAGCTGGAGGTGGATTAACTTCAGATGACTCCTCTTGTAAAGCAGTATCTATATAAGTATTTTGTTCACTGCTCTCGGATACCTCATACTCAACTGACTCATTGGAAAGAGGTGGAATATGATCCCTACGAGGTTGGCCAACATTTTCTATTCTTATTATTCGATTTTGTAGGCCAATATTTCTACCACGGTCTCTACCACCTTGTATTTGTGGCGGTATTTTTCTATAAAAATAAATTATATAACATAAATTAACTACGTGACATTCCTAAATATATATATATATATATTCATGTTCCACAGTACAGTTATATTTATATATATTAGTATACCATGACAAATCTCTCTAATTCTTGGACAAATGTTCATGAAAATTTAAATACTTTTAATTATGCAAACTATGATATAGTCATGAATGAAATAAAATGTAAATATAAATTAAATTCAAAACTTCATTTGACACATGCATATTTCCTCCTAGTATGCAACATTAAAAGAATTTTTCCCTTCAATCTGAAAAATTTATCAGTTATACTAACAACTTAAACTAATTTTCTTATTCCTAATTACCTAAATTAAATTTTTCTATAGGTCTTTTTATATAAGTCTATAGAATCTATAACATATGCTATGATACTATAAAACATCACATCTCATTTTCTTAATCCTAAAGATGGAATTATCTCATAATTTAACATAATATTGATTTACTATAAGATTATCACTCATAATTTAATTACTTAATATTCTTCAAATACATACATTGTTATTATCCAATAGATACTAATATTCTTAAAACATATCTTTATTATTGTCTAACATAATAATATAAATATTCTTTAAATAAAATCAAACGATAAATACTAATATGTTGGCCTAACATTTTTTACTCGCTGGTAGAAATTTAACATAGGAATTCTACCGACTTATCCTTCAAGATCTGAAATATTTATATAATAAATGGGTGAGTCTAATTACTCAGTGAATAGATAAATATGTAATAAGAAAAAATAAACAAAGTTTAAATATATATTTATTTGAGTATCTGCATATATCTTCATCAATCCACTGGATAAATAAAAATTGAAATCTCAAATATCACTTTTAAAAAAAATTTTAATTCTCAGAATTATACGAATAAATCAATTCAGTATTATTTATATATACTCAAATATAATTCTCAACTGATCCAACTTCAATCCAAGGGCGCATAATGACTTATCTCGTAAGTCCAAGGAGAAAAATAACTTCAATATATATGTACAAAGCAAAACCCCTAAAGGGTAAACCACTCAATATTCGCTCCAAAAGTTATATGTATACTAAAAGTTGTTCCCAAAGAACAGTATTCATAATTCTATAAACACCCGTCATCAATATGTGATTATGTAGAATTATAGCAAGAGTGTATATAATTATTTATCCAATATAACATAATCAATCAGTCACATATATGAAAAATTCAAACTATCATTATTTGTTCCCAATTTATAAGAAAATAAATAAAAATAAAAATAAATCATCACTTTGAATTTATAAATTCTTTTCCTTAAAATCATATATATAATACTTTTTTTGAAATACAATATCACATATTTACCTACTCACCTAAACCAAAAGTCGAATCTGACTAATCAATAGGATTCTCTCTATACTCAATAATTTCAGCTTGGTTCATTCCTAATAATATAAAAATAATATTTAATTCAATATTTAATCTAGATTTTATTAAATACTATGAATGTATGCTATGAAAATGACGTGTGGATATAATCTTTAAATTTTAGCAAAAATTTTGATAAATGGGTGTCCCTCAAAATTTCTAAAATAATACTCCAATGATTATTATCTAATTTTTAAACCAATTATAATTTTTAATAACTTAATATATTTTTTTTGAATGTCAAAATTTATTACTTATTATCTCAATTTTAGTTTGTTTATTTTAATAATTTAGTAATCAAAATTTCTATATTAATTAATTAATTAATTCAATTTTATTTTTAATTTTTTGTCTAATCTTTGACATAAAATACAACCTTATTTATTTTTAATTCATATAATTAAAATTTATTTAATTTAATTTTCAAAATAAATTAGTATTTATAATAATATTTATAATAAGAATTTATTAAAGTAATATCACTTACTTTAATTTTTCTTATTTATCATATTTTAAAATATTCACTATACTAACAATTAATAATATTCACATAGACATTAACATTATTTGATTAATTCTTATTGTTTAAATTAATTACTTAACTACCTTTAATTTGACAAAAATAATTTATATTAAGTCTAATTAATACTAATTATATTAATATAATATACAATCTTATTTACTTTTTAATACTTTATTTATATTTTATTTTCTAGAAATCTCCTATATTAAATTTAAAATTTTGATAATATAATAATAATATTATTTAGGTAGTTACAAATAATTATTTAATCATTATTATTTTAAATTTAATATTTTTTATTAAATCTAATATTAAATAATGATAGTAACTTACTTATTTTCAATTTTAACTATAAAAATTTCTGTTGAGTTTTATAACATTAATAATATATAATTTATTTACTTTACAAATCTAAATTTTATTTTCAAATAATTATTTTTAATAAAATTAATAAAAAATATTATTATCTACTTAAAATTTAACATTACTAGTTTAATTTTCATTTCAAATAATAATATTATTTTATATTAATATAAAATGTTAAATATAGTATCAATAGTAATTATTAAAATAACTATAAGTAAACTTATGAATATTAATTATGATATAACAATAGTAATATTGACAATAGTAAATAATTACAGTAATAATAATAAATAATAACAAATTTAACTAAATAATTAATTGCAATTAATTAATTAATCGTAATAATTTAAACAACATTAATTACTCTTATTGATTTAATAAATAATTATATATGTATATAATTATTCCCTAATATAATGGCTATTTACTATTTTAAAATTTCCTAAATATTATTAATTATTTAATTTTATGAAATAATAATTAAAATTAAAATTCTTAGTTTTGCAAATCTTTAAACATAATATATTTACCATTTAATTTAACTATTCATTAATTACTTAACTCGACTAATAATTAAAAATTATATTTTAATAATAATTTTAAATTTACTAATTAATAACTAACTACCAATTTATCTATTCCATATAATATAATTAATTTATTCAAATATTTATCACTCAAATATTAAATATTAAATTATAATTTGTATTAATATTTCCTATTTAAACTTAATACATATATGTATACTTATTACTAATTGTCTTCATTATTTTAATTTTTCAATCTAATTAGAACTATTTAATTAATTCTATAAGTAAATAAATAATAACTATAATTATTTTTTAAAATTAGCAAATGATTTATTTAAATCAATTAGTAAAATAAGTAACTCTAAATAAATAACCAACTAATAATAAAATTTTAATCTAACTCAGTAACTTACTAATTAAATTTTAGTTTAATATTTATAATTTATGATTATTAATTTTAATTATTATTCTAAATTAATTATTTATTATTTTTCTTATATATTTTTTTATTATATTTTTTTACTATTTTACAATTCATGAAATTTCTAAATACTCATCGTAAATTAGCAAATAAGATATCAAATTAAAACTCATGAAGAAAAGGTTCAAAAAATACTCGAATCGCTAGAAAAGACATCGAAAAACTGTCGAAAAACTCGCTGGTGTTACGATCACACAGTGAATGTAGACTTCTCTAGTGACCGTTTACAGTGATTTTGATGTCATTAAAAAGTTTGTCGAGTGAACATCCATGTTGGCCGGCGCGTGTCGTCTATCGGAGACCAAAAGGCAATGAACGGAGGTCGAAAGGCGATAAGCGGAGCAAAAATCGTCAAACCGTTTCTAAATCTCTCTCTTCTTCCTTCTCTTTCTCTGTGTCTGTTTCTTGTCTCTCTACTTCTCTCTCTCTCTCTCTCTCTCCCTTTGCCGTTTTAAAATTTTAAAATTCTCTTTTCAAATATTAAACTACTAACAATTATGCCACCAACTTATTTATTGTTATTTTATTTATTTTTTTGGTCAATAGTTTTTTTATTTATTTCATTATTACTTATTTTAACAGCCCACACACACTGCAAATAATTATTCCTATCTTCAATTATTATGTTTTTTTCCACTAACTCTAAATAATTTTAGCTTTGATAATTATTAAGTCTTCTTTTTTTTTTTTACATAGCATTATTATTTTCAAAACAATTATTATACTTTAAGTTATTTAATTGTTTTATTATTATTATTATTATTACTATTATAATTATTGTCATCTAATCCAATTTAATTATTAATTACTTATTCTTATATATTCTTATATAATTTATTTAATTTATCACTTAATGGTGTTGTTGTTGTTGTTGTTGTTGTTGTTGTTATTATTATTATTATTATTATTATTATTATTTTACAAGATATTACATAATTTCACAAAAAATTCTTAATACATAATTTTTATTTTGCTATCATTAGTTTTCTTTAATATTATCTTGTGTATGGCGAGTGTTTTAATACTAGTTAGGCATAATTTGAAAAATGTCAAATTTTTTAATGGCTTGACTCATTCTTTCACAATTTCAAATTGAAATTCGTAATTCAATTTACAAAAAATGGGATGCATATACTAAAAATTAGATGCAAAATGGTAATGAAATATAATTTGATTAATAACCTAGTAATTAGTGTTATGAAAAACTAAATATCAAATTATATTCTCATAGATTAGATAATTAAATAGCCCTTTACTTTATTGTCATTATCTTTTGCCAAGTACAATATTTACTCATTTGTTGCATTTTAACTCTAACCTTGTAAAATGAAGTATTTTATCCATTCTAAATTAATAGACTAACTTCTCATTTCATAAATATTAAAAAAATTAGTTATTTTTTATTTGAAATGTAAATTTACATACATTTTTTCTATTATATATATACTTAGTGTAATATGAGAAATATGTAATATTAAATAAGAATATTATAGAGATTTAATATATTAATAATGGAAACAACAACTCTAATTACCATCTCTATATCTTGTTTACTTGTAAATTTTACTGGGTATACCTTATATACTGCTTTTGGACAATCTTCTCATCAACTAAGAGATCCATTCGAAGAATACATAGAATAGTTGAAGTAAAGAGCCTCCCAAAATGAACATTGGGAGGTTCTTTACTTCAATTAAATAACGAAAAATTATTTTACCTTTTTAGTTGTCACCATTTTTGTTCAACAAGATACCAAAGTGGATGATTGACTTATTTCATACTAGAAATAATCGCAGAAAATCTTTTGATAATACGGATTTTTATTTCTCAATGATATCTCACGATTAAGAAAATTGGCTAAATCCTGCCGGAAATAGACCGATTTTATATCACCATTCAATTCGAATTAGCAAAAGCAATGCCTCCTTGCATAATATGGATTTCAAACATTCATGATCTGGATGTGAATGAGTCGAATTACTTATCCCCCGGTCCAACTATGTAGCATCTATATTGAGAATTTAAGTATTGTATACGTCATTAGTCCGATCTTTTATAGGAGCTATCCATAATATCGAATTTACAAAATGAATCTGTTTATATTATAGAGATTTAATATGTTAACTAACTTATTGAAATAATAAGTGATTTATAATGTAAGATGGACAAAAAAAGAAGGATGAGCATATCAATTTGAGACGAAATAAGTAATTTTTTTATAATTATTTTTTACAAGCGGAGCTAAAAGCTCCAAAATTCCAACTAGAGGTTACAATAGTTTAAACTCCATTAGGTTATATTTCAGTAAATTACACTCTAAATGCCTCAATTACGGGTTACCAGCAGTCATTATTTGCCAACTAAACAAGTTTTTCACCAAAAAAAAATATTTTCTAGATGTATATATGTGCTTGCTCTTGAAGTTACAGTAGTAGGAAAAGAATAGCAGCATTCCTGTCTGGGCAGTGGATTGTTGATAAGAGGATTCCTGTTCTTAAGAGTGAATGCACTCAATCTATTGATAGAACATGTCACCAATAGTATCTCTATAGAGATTTGTCCTTACAAGAACAAAAAAAAGTAATCGATTATATGTACAAAAAACAACTTGTTCACTTAATTATTTAGTCAATCTACAAATGTATATTTATACATATACTTATTGCATTTATACATATACTTATTATTTATATACCATTAATATTCTTTAGTTATTATAAAAATTAATTTTTATTTGAATTTGAGGTTTTTTCTGAACTTGCTCTCTATTTTTTCTATTTTATGGATTGCCGGTTATTAAATTGTATGTGCCTTAGAGTGGAATGTTACATCCCTATCCTTTTTGAAAAATTCGTTCTAAAAATTTCACAATCTCCATTATTATATGTTAATTTAATTTTAATTTTACAATTACCACGTTGTTTTTTTTTTGGATTTTTATAAGTTTTTTATTTTTGTTTTTTACAAATTTATTTTATTTATATTTTTTATTTGAAGAAATTTTTAATGTCATATTTTCAATATACACACAAAAAATATAAATATATAGATACAACATATACATAAAGCATATAAAATATACACTCAATAATTCAAACTATATCTACAACAAATCTATAATACATCTACATAATTTTTTAATAATTTGTTTAATTTTATTTGTTTAATTTTTTATTCCCACAATATTCACCAAATATTCAATAATTTTTACATCAAATACATATAATTTAAATAATAAAAATATAATATACACACAATATATCCAACACATTTATAATATATTTACTACATATCTACATAACGAAATTATGTATATATATATTTTTATTTTTTTATGTGTATAACGTATAAAATTTGTTTAAAAATAAATTTAATAATTTTTATTAATATATTTTTGTATATTTTACTCTTTTTTTAGTGTTATTTATTTTTTATAATTAAAATTAATTTTTTCTTTTTATAAAAAAAATTTTAATTTTTATATGATAAAAAATAATTTAAAATATTAATTTTTTATTTATTATAACTTTTTTATTTAATAGTGAAGTTTAAAAAAAAAAGAATTTGAAGTAAAATGTTTATTGTATTGAGGGAGGAGGTATTTTTGAAAAAAAAAACTTTTATTTTATTAAGGAATGAGGTATTTTTAAAATTTTGTTTCAATTTTTTTATAAAAGTATAAATATTTTTAATTTTTATAGTAGTATAAATATTTTTAATTTTTATAATATTTTTGTAATAAAAATTATTTTTTTAATAGTTATGTAAATGTCCTATAAAAAAAACCACTAAAATATATGGGCCACATAATGTGTTTTGTCATTATCATATATGATGCTTAAATATAATATATATGTAGTCATTGTTCAATTTATATTTGACAAGGTGTGTCAATAAATAAATATTTTTTTTTAATGATTATGATTTAAAATCGATAATTTAGAGAAATTTATCGATAAATTCAGTGCAGTATAGAAATAGCTTTAGAAAATTAATCATGTCGAATTAATAATTTATACCTTTTAGAGACCCTCAAACAAAGTTGCCTATTTTTTATGGCTTTAGACAAAAATACAATAAAAATTGAAAATAATTTTAAATATATTATATTTATAAAATATTTATCAAAATACCATATTTTTATTTGTTTATAAAAAGTTTACAATAAGTTTATAATTAGTTTAGAATGAGTTTATAATGAGTTCATAAATTTCACACAGTTTATAATGAGCTTATTATGAATTTATAATAAAATAACTAAAATATTCTTGATAAAAAAATAAAAAAATTTAAAAATACGGTGGAGAGTATCATTTTCATATGAGGAGAAAAACAAAAAACTACTTTTACTAGAAGAGAGGAATACCATTATTGTATAACCCACAATATTAAACCATATAATTTAAACATTATTGTATAGAGAAAATACATTTCAGTTTATTGCCTTCTAAACATTTCAAGGATGAAGTTTGATTTGAAAATTTAAAATATATCACTCGAAATAAAATATCAGGGAGAGTATATAAAATTTTAATGGAAGAACTATTTAATTCAATTTTGAGGAGTCGATTAGAAATTTGCCAAATGCCACATATTACATCAAATGATGAACACAAAAATTTAATAAAAATTAATTAAAATTTTACTTTGTTTTAGCTTTTAGTCAAAGTAACCATAGTCGATGATCTCCTGCCTTTGGTGAAATAGAGATTCTTGGTCGGTTTTGAGGCAACATGAATAACTAATTAACTATCCTCAAACAAGAGTAAAATTGCCATTTCCCCCTGCGTGTACAAGATCCTTATCAAGGACATACTATTAGCTCATCAACAATGTTCACAAAATTTTTTCTTACTTGTGTTATTCGTCTTCATATTTACATTTGCTCACTTGTTTCACTGCACTATGATTTTATATTGTGAGGCAAGAAAATCTTACAAACTGGAGCCTTGGAAGATATTTCAAGGGTATCCCCATATTGAAGAGAATGACATACATAAGAACCATCAATGTATATTGTACCCTTCTCAGAAAACCATCTGGCCTCCATGGACTGATCTGGTTTTATTATCCCACGCATTAGACTAGAAATGGCAGCTCCAGGTGTAATAGGCTTTCTTACCATATACTAGAGTCCTGAGATAGAATGGGCATTATAAATCCACCTGCTGACAGTCTTGCAGCAGTTGAGACAGCTGCAGTTGAGACTCTAAGACCACTTGGTCGGCAATTTGCTAATGAAGTACATGATTCACCATCCTGAATTCTGTTAACAAGAAGAACAGAAATGAATAACATTTGATACCAATAAATAATGGTTTTGTGTATTAAAAGTAGTATTGATTATTTCGACAAAGATGTTTCTGAGAAATTTCCCTTGACTAATCCTATATAGTGGTCTTACTTGCTCAAAGTTTTTGACAGTAGCTGCACATAGATAGCCAGCATTTCTAGTAGCATCAAAATCGCCGCTGAATTTCTCCACCTGCACCTTAAAAAAAAATGACATCCTCAGGATAAACACCACAAATGCTGCAGGTAACACAAGAAATGCATTCTTGTTCAGAGCACATGGATGTTAGCTCTAGCCTTCAAAGAAAACTAACCTCTTCAACTTGTGTAGGGTCTGAGTTCACCCCAGGAACTGGAATTGAATCATCCATGAAATGGCTTGCTTGCAAAAGGGTGCCATCACCACCAACAGTAACAACTAAATCAAAATCGCGAATTGGCTGTGATAAATTAGTGCGGAAAATGGGTTTCCAATTGATTGACTTCTGCTGCATAATATCTTGACAGAATTTTATGGCATCCTTGTGAACCTTACGCCTGTTATCCAGATAATGTAGCACCTGCAATGCCTCCAAGTGAGATCAAATCAGCAAGAGACAACAACAGCTTGATAAATTTGTAGTTAAATGATGAGAAAAAAGGATGAATAGATGAAATTGCAAATCAAATTATCTCTCAAATATTTCTCCATCAAAAGAATTGCTCTCTGACAGATCTTAGTATCAGTATCAATCCATGCAATTCCCCATGAAGGCTTACTTCATAACACATCGTGGTATTTTAAAACCAATTTCTAGAGATTGCAAGACCGTTTTATTCATGCATGATGTCCTATACAGTGCGACCTATTATAAAGCATGTCCAAACATAGTTTCAGATCATGACCACTGCTGCAAAATCACACGCTATTCTGTGTTTGACCCTCAGGGCTGTCATAAATCTAGCATGAAGTTCATGGCTATTGCAGCACAACTCTTTTTTCCTTTTAAGAATAGCAAATGACATTATTTGCATAGAGCTGCAAGAATTCACTAAAATATTTATGCTCCCAATGAATTTCCACCATCTTTAAAAAAATGTTTATCTTGACTTAATCTCATTGAAGTACTTTCTATCAGCATCGTATTTATCATATTAGCATCATATTTATGGGCAAAAAAGCAGTATGCGCATTCTTTATTTCTCAAATGGGATTAAAGAACATGAATCCAGTACTAAGCTTCCTGGTGTCAGCAAAAACAACACATTTAACCATATTTTAGAGCAGGGCCGTCTTGGATATTTTAGGGGCCCCGAGCAGAAATTAAAATATGGGCCCTTAAAAATGAAGGAGGAGCCTATGGACTTCACTTTTAAGTTTAAGTTCAAATATGACTAAGTTCAAATACATCAACTATTAAGTTTGAGGGGCCCATATATATTAACCAAACATACATAAATCTAAGTTCAAATACATAAATTGAATATTTGAGGGGCTCGTATATGACTACTGAATAAATATGCTTTTTTTTTGGATTTGAGGGGCTCAAAGGATTTATATTTGCCAGGTTTTAGGATTGACGGAGTTATATTTGGACCTCAATAGCGCCTGTGCCTTTTTCTTTCTTATTCAACTTTATATTTCCTGTGGGCCATTTTATAGGCCCAATTTTGTTTAATGGACGCATTTTTTTTGCACCTTGGAGTCTCTGGCTTAATGTATAACAGTGTGAGACATTATTGTTTCAACAGAAAGACTAAAAAACCACCGCAAACTATTTCTTTTTTTTTTAATTTGAGGGGCCCTGAGCGGTTGCTCAGGGTGCTCCCCTTGATAGCCGGGCCTGTTTTAGAGGCCGCTTTTATCAACTATAATACGAAATAATATCAGTTTGGGTTGGAAAAATAAGGACAAAAAGTAGTTCCTCGATCATGAGATTTCAACCTCAATGAATCAACTACTTCTCCAGCCATGAGTTTAGCAGCTCCCGTAACAACTGCAGCTGCCTGTGGGCTCTTCAGAAAGCTATGCCAACATAATTAAAGAATAGCAAGCAATTCATCTAACAATGCTGATGCTGGTTTTACTGGGTAAAGGGTATTATCCAAATGAACAGTGCGACACAGTTCGCCACTTTGCCCGGCAATAAAGAGGCCACGATGACACATCAGCAAGATGCCTCATAGGCCCAAACTGACATAATTGGAGGAGCAAAGTGTCATTACGTTTAGAAAAAAATATAAGATTTGACATTGTGCATTTAGAAACTCTGGGGACAGTTTTTGGGATAGAGCGCTCATCTTTGGGACTAATTGGTTGCCATCATGCCAAGCGACCAAGTAGTCTGTTATTAAGCTTAACACTGCTTCTTTGGGCAACCAAAGAATAATGATACAATTATATCCGAGCTTATACAGCATGGAAAGATCAGATAGATCTTAAGCAGTTAAAATTCAGCATTTACCATTTGTGACATTTTATCAAACAGTTATAAGACTAATCTAAAAAAGGTTCAAAAGGTGCAAGAAACAGAAAGCAAGCAAACAGAATAATAACATAAACAAGAAATGCATGAGCAAGGAAAGAATCAAAGAAAAAAGAGAGGAGAGTTTAATATTATGAAAAAACCTGAGGATTGGTGATTCGACGGAGGTTGTTAGATAGGCCAACTGGGTATACGTCAGATACAGTGGCGGAACTAGGATTTTACTGAGGGGGGGTCGGATCTGCGGCTGCTCCGAGCAGTGGTGCGGCGGTCGGCGGTGCTGCGGCTGGTGGCTGTGGTGGCGTGGTGCTGCTGGCAGTGGGTTGGGGAGAGTGATCTGAGAGGGAGAGGCAGTGAATGAAGAAGAAGAAAGAAGGAAAGGGCTGCGTTTTTAACGCAGCCCTTTATTTTTTTGAACCGGCCCAAGCGAAACGGCGTCGTTTCGCTTGGGCCGGTTTATTTTTTTTTATAAATAAACCCCTGGCGAAACGGCGCCGTTTCGCCAGGGGTTTATTTATAAAAAAAATTAGTCCCTGGCGAAACGACGCCGTTTCGCCAGGGACTAAATTATAAAAAAAAAATAGAAATTGCAGCGAGGGGTTCGTCTACCCCTCGCTGCAATTTCGTCTGAAACTCGGCGGGGGCTGAGTTTCCACGCAGGGGCCGGCAAATATGACTCCTCCACGTCTGGCTGCCGGTGAGGGGGGGTCGTGTGACCCCCCACGACCCCATGGTGGTTCCGCCGCTGGTCAGATGGTTTCAAGAGCAACAACAGCCTCCGTATAGCCATCTCCGTCTTTCTCAAGTGGGCATGAGTGCAATGGGAGTGGAGATAGCAGTATCGTTGAATTCAATTAAGTCTATTCCAAAAATGTGATTTAAACTCAAATCCTAGAAATTCTGGATTGCTATTTCATAAGATTAATACAGTGAAAGAAACGGAAAAAGAAAGGTGAGACCTGAGTGTTAGGTTTTTGGGTTTCCTTCTTTGTGAAAACCCAATGTTTGAGTCCACTTATTTTAGTCTATTAGACTATTAATGTTTAGTATTTTTATATACTAATATTATCCTAAGTTACAAGTGTGTGAGGGTCATTTTTATAAGCCATCAAAAGAGAAGAGAGAGAGAGAGAGAGAAAAGAAAGAGAGAAATTTTTGCTGGAAATTCTCAACAAAGCAGTTTCGGTTTTCCGACAATCTGACAGACATCCGTGATCCGATCAGGCTGCAATTTGGACAACAGTTAGAGAACTCATCGTTCTTCATTCTGAATGGTGAAGATCTGTTTTTTACGGTTGAATTTTCGGCATTTGTGGCTCAAAGTGTACTATTCATGTGCAGTTCTGCAACAGCGACCAGTTTGCCTTTCTCCGACGATCGGATGGTCATTTGTGGTCGAATTTGGCTGAATTTTGGTGAGCAAGTTTAGAATTGATTGTTCTTTAGTCTTGACGGTGGAGATCAGATTTGAACAACCAGAGCTCATCCATTGGCATGAACGGTGATTTTTCCTCCATTCTCTTGTTTATTTCTTGATGTTTGGTTGATTTGGTGTTGCTACTTTACTTGAGGGTTGTTGTAGTAGCTTGTCATTGCTGTAAACATTGATTTTTATAGTATAGCTCTTTTACTTGGACCAAGAGAGGTCCCGTGGTTTTTATCCTTCATATTGAAGGGATTTTCCACGTTAAAAATTGTTGTATTTATGTGTGATTGGTTTTATGCATTTTGAGGCAGATTGTTGAGTGGTTGTTTGCTGAATTTTATTTAGTCACTCCTCATAGATTCATTCAAGTAGGGAAGAACTTATCCCAGTTCCTTTCCCATCAAAGTAGTATCAGAGCTAGTTCATTGGTTGTTTGCTTGTTTGAATGATGGAGGTGAATGTGAATAAAATAGTTTGTTTGGATGGCACAAATTATCACAAGTGGAAAGGAAAAATGAAAGATTTTCTTATTGTGAAAAGATTGCATTTACCTGTATTTGCTTCTCAAAAACCTAAGTCTAAATCTAATGAAGATTGGGAATTTGAGCATTTGCAAGTATGTGATTTTATTAGGCAATGGGTAGAAGATAATGTATTGAATCATATTGCTAATGAAACAAATGCCAAGACCTTGTGGGAAAAGCTTGAAAATTTGTATGCTTCAAAGACTGGTAATAATAAGTTATTTTTACTTAAACAAGCTATGCGCTTGCAATATAGAGAAGGCAGCTCTATACTTGATCATGTGAATGAATTTCAAGGTATCTTTGATCAATTATTTGGCATGGGTGTCAAATTTGATGAAGAAGTTATTGGACTTTGGTTGTTAAATACACTTCCTGACTCTTGAGAAAACTTTCGTGTATCTTTGACTAATTTTGCTCCTGAAAGTAGTGTAACCATGTCATATGCAAATACTGGTGTTTTGAATGAAGAGATGCGAAGAAGAAATCAGGGGGCATCTAGTTCACAATCAGAAATTTTGGTTACTAAAAACAGGGGGAGAAGTAAAAGTAGGAGTCAATATCAGAATAGAGGCAAGAGCAGGAGTAAATCAAAATCAAGGTATAAGAACCTTGAATGTCATTACTGTGGTAAACCAGGGCATATCAAGAAATATTGTTTCAAGTGGAAGAAAGAGAACAAGGTAGACAAAGGGAAGCAAGAAAGGAGAGGCAATGATAATAATATTGATCGTGTTGCCACTACTACTTCAGATGATGATTTGGCTATAGTCTATCAAGAGAATATAGTCAATATAGCCTATGATGATACTACTTGGGTTCTTGATAGTGGTGCATGCTTTCATGTTATATCAAGGAAGGAGTTCTTCACATCTTATACTCCGGGTGATTTTGGAGTTTTGAAGATGGGTAATGATGGAGTGTCAAAGGTGATAGGCACTGGAACTGTTTGTTTGGAGACCCAAAATGAAACAAAATTAGAGCTGAAAAATATTAGACATGCACCTGACATTAGGTTGCATTTGATCTTTACTAGTAAGCTTGATGATGATGGCTATTGCAGCACTATTGATGATGGAAAATGTAAAATCAGCAAAGGTTCCTTGGTTGTGGGTAGAGGAAAGATGACTTCGGGCTTATATTGGTTGCAAGCTTCAATCTCTACAGATCTTGTTAATATAGTTGAATGTGATAGCTCTTTAGAATTATGGCACAAGAGGTTGAGTCATATTAGTGAGAAGGGACTAGATTGTCTAGCTAAAAGGAATTTGCTTTCGGGATTGAAAGGTGCAAAGTTAGACAGGTGTATTCATTGCTTGGCTGGAAAACAGAAGAGAGTTTCTTTCAAACATCATTCTCCTTCCAGGAAAAATGATTTGCTTGAGCTGGTACATTCAGATGTATGTGGTCCTTTGAAGGAAAAATCATTTGGTGGTGTAATTTACTTTGTAACCTTTATTGATGATCATTCTAGGAGACTTTAGGTTCATACCTTGAAGTCCAAAGATCATGCTCTTGGTGCATTTAAAGAATTTTAAGCTTCTGCTGAGAGAGAAACTAGAAAGAAGTTAAAATGTATTCGCACTGATAATGGTGGTGAGTATTGTGGGCCTTTTGATGTGTATTGCAAAGAACAAGGTATCAGATATCAGAAGACACCTCCCAAGACTCCTCAGTTGAATGGTTTGGCTAAAAGGATGAATAGAACATTGATGGAGAGAGTCAGATGTGTACTTTCAGAGGCTAAATTGCCTAACTCTTTTTGGGGTGAAGCTTTATATACTGTTACACGTGTAATTAATCTAACACCCACTGTTGCATTGGGAAATGATGTTCTAAATAGTTTCTGGTATGGTAAGGATGTTTCCTACGACCACCTAAGAGTGTTTGGTTGCAAATGTTTGGTGCATGTTTCCAAAGATAAGAGGTCCAAGTTAGATGCCAAGACTAGACAATGTGAGTTTGATTATAAATGCTACGATCCAATTCAGAAGAAACTTGTCAGAAGTCGTGATGTAGTATTTGTAGAAGATCAGACTATTGAAGATATCAACAAAGTGGAGAAATCAAAGCCTGAGATTGGTGGTTTGATTGACTTAGAATTTTCTCCTACAACTCATACGCCTGATGCAGTTGAGGTTCAGAATCAGGATGATGTGCAAAATGATAATCATAATGCAGATGAGGTTGGTGCTCCTGAATATGAAGCAGTTAATGATCAACTAAAGGCACATGTTGAGGAACCTGAAGTTCCACTTAGGAGGTCTACCAGAGATCAAATGCATTCTACCAGGTATTCACCTAATGAGTATATACTCTTGACAGATGGAGAAGAACCTTAATGCTATGAAGAAGCTATTGAGAGTGAGCAAAAGGCAGAATGGATTGCAGTTATGAAAGATGAAATACAGTCTTTAGCTGATAATCACACCTTTGAATTGGTGAAGCTTACTAAAGATAGAAAAGCCTTGAAGAATAGGTGGATTTATAAAGTAAAGCAAGAAGAGAATTTCTCATCTCCACGATACAAAGCCAGATTAGTTGTCAAAGGCTTTAGTCAGAAAAGAAGAGTTGACTTTGAGGAGATTTTCTCACCAGTGGTCAAGATGTCATCAATTCGTGTTATTTTGGAATTAGCTGCTACTCTTGATTTAGAGGTTGAGGAAATGGATGTTAAAACAGCTTTCCTTCATGGTGATTTAGAGGAGAAAATCTACATGGAACAACCTGAAGATTTTGTGGTAAAAGGTAAAGAAAATTATGTTTGCAAATTGAAAAAGAGTTTGTATGGGCTGAAACAAGCACCTAGGCAATGGTATAAGAAGTTTGAGTCAGTTATGGTTCAACAAGGCTACAAGAAGACTACTTCTTATCATTGTGTTTTTATGCAGAGATTTTCTAATAGTGATTTTATCATCCTGTTGCTATATGTTGATAATATGCTCATTGTGGGTTCTAGTTCTTTAAGAATTGATAGCTTGAAGAAAAAGTTGAGTTAGTCCTTTGCAATGAAGGATTTAGGGCCAGCAAAGCAAATTCTTGGGTTGACGATCATTCGTGATAGAAAATGCAAGAAGCTGTGGCTATCTCAAGAAAAGTATATTGAGAAAGTATTGCATCGATTTAATATTGCTAAAGTTAAACCTGAAAGTATCCCTCTTGCCATGTCTTTCAAATTGAGTGGCAAACAATCTCCTTCTAGTGAGCAAGAGAAAGAATATATGCAAAAAGTTTCTTATGCATCTGCAGTAGGTAGCTTGATGTATGCTATGGTTTGTACTAGGCCAGACATAGCTCATGCAGTTGGTACTGTTAGTAGATTTTTTTCTAATCCAGGAAAAGAGCATTGGGATGCTGTGAAGTGGATTTTGAGAAATCTCCGTGGCACTTCTAGTTTGAAGTTGTGTTTTGGGACTGGGAAGCCTATTCTCAGTGGTTATACAGATTCTGATTTGACAGGGGATGCAGATTCAAGAAAGTCTACTTCTGGATATCTGATCACTTTTACAGGGGGAGCTGTGGCATGGCAATCTAGATTGCAGAAATGCATTACATTGTCTACTACAGAAGCCGAATTCGTTGCAGCAACTGAAGCATGTAAAGAATTGCTTTGGATGAAGAAGTTTGTGAATAAGCTTGGCTTTATACAGAAGAGATATGTCTTATTTTGTGATAGTCAGAGCGCGATTCATCTCGGTAAGAATCCTACTTTTCATGGTAGATCCAAACATATAGATATGAGGTATCATTGGATTCGTGATGTTTTGGATTCTAAGCAACTTGAACTTGATAAGATACGTACTGATGATAATGGTTCTGATATGTGCACAAAGAGTTTACCAAGAGGGAAGTTTGAGACATGTTGTGGAGTTGCCGGTTTGACAAACTCCTTCACATAGTCGGAAAGAGGAAGAATTGTTAGGTTTTTGGGTTCCCTCCAATGTGAAAACCCAATGTTTGAGCCCACTTATTTTAGCCCATTAGGCTATTAATGTTTAGCATTTTTATATACTAATATTACCCTAAGTTACAAGTGTGTGAGGGTCATTTTTATCAGCCACCAAAAGAGAAAAGAGAGAGAGAGAGAGAAAAGGGAGAGAAAAGAAAGAGAGAAATTTCTGCTGGAAATTCTCAACAGAGCAGTTTAGTTTTTTAACGATTTGACAGTCATCCGTTCTTCGTTCAGGCTAAAATTTGGACAAAAGTTAGAGAACTCATCGTTCTTTATTCTGGATGGTAAAGATCTGTTTTGACGGTTGGATTTCCAGCATTTGTGGCTCAAAGTGTACTGTTCACGTGCAGTTCTACAACAGCGACCAGTTTTTCTTTCTCCGACGATCGGATGGTCATTTGTGGTTAGATTTGGCTGAATTTTGGTGAGAACGTTTAGAATTGATGGTTCTTTAGTCTGGACGGTGGAGATCAGATTTGAACAACTGGAGCTCATCCATTGGCATGAATAGTAGCTATTTTGGGTGATTTTTCCTCCATTCTCTTATTTATTTCTTGATGTTTGGTTGATTTGGTGTTGCTACTTTACTTGATGGTTATTGTAGTAGCTTGTCATTGCTGTAAACATTGATTTTGATAGTGGAGCTCTTTTACATGGACCAAGAGAGGTCTCGTGGTTTTTATCCTTCACATTGAAGGGATTTTCACGTTAAAAATTGTTGTATTTATGTGTGATTGGTTTTGTGCATCTTGAGACAGCTTGTTGAATGGTTGTTTGCTGAATTTTATTTAGTCACTCCTTATAGATTCATTCAAGTAAAGAAGAACTTATCCCGGTTCCTTTCTCATTACTGAGAACAATATATATTTATGTTTTTATCATCAGAACCCCACATTGTCCTATGGTTTTTTTTGCTTTTCATCTATTATTCTTGAACCCCCGTTAGGTAGGATACTAATCCTTTGTTTACTGGAGTAAATGAGGGTAAAAGAAGAGAAAGTAAGTGTAATTTCATTTACTTTCTCTTATTTAGTATAATTAGTAGTAAAATAAAAAAAAGTAAAAAAAAGTAAATTTAATTTTTCAATTTTTTTTAATGTCTAAAATATTTTTCTTTAAAATAAAAAGAAATGAGAGTAAATGAGAGTAATTAGTTATAAAAATGAGTAAAATTACTACTCTAGCCTTTTTTTTCTTCATTAAAACTAAGAAGAAAATTTAAATTACTCTCCCTTTTATTTAATTTACCAAACAATAAAAAGTAATTTAGAGTAAATTTTATTTACATTACTTCCCATTCCTTCATTAAAGTAAATTTAATTTCTCTTCTAACTTACTCTCATCCAAATAAAGGCTAAGATTCTATAATATAAATAAATGGCTACTGATAGATAGTACTCATAAATAATAAATAAAATAATAAAATATATATTCTATTAATTTTTTCATTATAAAAATTTAAAAACTCATTTTTTTCAAAAATCATTTTCTTTGAAGTGATTTTAATTTTCTATTTCTGAAAAAAAATATTTTTATATTGACTAATTTTTCAAAATATTTCAAGCCTAAAAAATGTAAAACATAATTTAAAAAAAGATTTTTCACAAAAGAAATAAAGTTTAAATGATTATCTCATTATCAAATAGAAATTATCATTGAATTGAGAGATGAATTATTATCATATTATTTCTTATGAAACTTATTATTATATTAGAAACATTATTTGAAGTAAATTTTGACAAATTAGGAAAAAAGGCATAAATCTGATGATAAGAGTTTTTTTTTTTTTTAAAAAAAGCTTATAAAACTGTTGAGAAATAAATAACACATTTTAAGAACAAAAGGAAAATTGAACCCACAATAAGTCGAACACGCAACCTTCTCATCTGAAGCTAAACGCACCTGCTTAAAGAACATTTCTAATTTTTAGATGCTTACATTTTATTTTCATCAGATGCTTTAATCCTTTGTTAAGATTTAAAAGAATTGTTTTTCAGTCAACTAAATATAATATAAAAAATTATAAAATATATTATAAAAACATTAAAAAAAAGTTAATAACAATAATAAAATTAGATGAAAATGAATTTTATTAAAAATACTTTCTCTCTCTCAGTACTTTGGTTTAAATTTAGATTTAATTTAATGAAATCTTTCTAATTGTCCCCTTAATTTCTTCTTTGTTATCTTTTTACAAATTAACAAAAAATAAAGATCTGCAAATATTCATATCACTTTGTCTCGAAAACAGTGAAAATCAATTTTAAGGTGTTTCTTTCAAGAATGAAACATAGGATTTGCTTATAAAATACTACTATGTTTTCATTCAAATTTACATTTTTACGGTTGGTTATCTTTTTATACATATATACTTTATTAACTTTATATTTTTGCTGTTAGGATAAAATTTTCATATTTTTATAGTTTTTTTTGTCATAAATTTTTTATAAGAATGGCATGTAAGAGTAAGGGTGAACATTTTTTTGTTAATCAATTTATCAGTTTGGTTAACCAGCTATTTTAATATGACAGTTGATTCGATTGAGAATATTAAAATAATTCAATTTTTTGTTCGGTTAATTGTTAATTAATCCATCAATTAATAGTTAATTCAAAAAACAAATTCTAGTAATTAAAAAAGTAGCGTATCTGATGCTACAGAATGCATGAGAAAATTAAGCGACCAGATTCAGTATTTTTATTTAATTTGTAATAAATTTATCTGTCTTTTTTCAATAAATTTATCGCAAATGGATAATAAATTAATATTGATAAGATTTGAATTTATTGTATTTTATGTATTGGTGATCTGAATTTTAATTATTTTAATATATTAAATTAAATAATTTTGTTTTACATTGAAATTTTTATTTTTGGTAAATAAAACTTTAAATTCAAGTACTTAAAAAAATTACTTTTTGTAAAAAAAAAGGGTTACAATGATTTCTCGATTTGTTAAGATATGTTATTTTATTATCTAAATAATTTTCATTTCAATAATTTTTTTAAAAAATTCTTATTGTAATATTTTTTTAACCATTAATATTGATAAGTTAAGAAAATGTTTTGCTTTTTAAAATAACTAAACCTTTCTATATAAATTCTGTTTAAAACAATCAAAAGAGAGAGGTTTTCAAGCATATGTTCAATTAAAATATTTGCATGTAATTATTTATTAAATTTAAAAATTATTATATATATAAATAATACATTTTATCTTTTATCTTAATATATTTTTCTAAAGGTATTGACTTAATTTAATATATGTAGTTATAAATAAATATAGAATGCCGAAAGAAAAAAAAATAACAACTTGCGTGAAAAACTAATTAAAATAATATAATTTTGATTTTTGAGGTCATAAATTTCGCAAGTCCATTAGTTGTTTGTTATTATGGTTCAGTTAAATTAAAATTAAAGATTCCACATGAAACTTTAAGTATTAGTTCCATATCCAAACTTCTAGAGAAATTCCAGCACTTAGTCAAAATTCATCAATCACATCGATGGTCTTATCCCTCGCACTTGTTGTCTATCTTTATCTAAAAAAGAGAAATTTGTAACCATTATTGTTGTTAAATGTAATCTGAAATTCAGTTAAATAGTTAATTTATCCACTTAAATTAATTAAATTGAATAAAATTAAAAATTAATTTATTTAAATAAAAATATATTTTTAAAAAATTTATTAAATTTTAGTTCTATTAATTAATTAATTAACTAAACAAATGCCTACTATTTTTCTAAGAAAATTTATTTGAGTGCATATCAATAGTTGTCCAATATCTATTTTATAAATTTTTATTATTCTCAAATTTAATAATAATTATATCTATTCTGTATAAATAAACTTATGGTAATTAAATAACATATAATTTTCTAATAAGAAAAATAAAAAAGATAAAGCAATAAGATTTTATGATTTTAAAGATATGCATGATGCCTAGGTTGATTTAAAAATAGATTTTAAATTAAGTTAAAATAATAATTTAATTTAAAAAAATAAAATATAAATAAAAGTAACTAATTTATACGTAGAAGAGCATGCCTATTTTTCCTTAAATTAGTGTTAAAATTATCAAAAAAATATTCAAACATAATAATAATCATTATTATGTGAATCAAATATGTAATAACTTGAATTTTTATTTATTTAAAATCCTATTTTTATAAGAAAATAAAATATATTTATTTGTATTTTATATTAATATTAAAAATACTACAATGTTAAGATATTGAAATATATATATATATATATATATTTCATGAAATTACTATTATCCCAATATGGCAACCAAGCATATTGGGAGGGGGGATTAATTGGTTGTTGGAAGAAATAATGAGAAATTAAAAATTAAAAGCAAGACAACAATATAAGTAAAGCGGAGAAGAATGAATACAAAAGATTTATATTAATTCAGATTCCTTAATTCTACGTTCACTTTCACAACAACTTGTTGAATTTTACTGCAACACTCTTATATCCTATATGCATATAGTACATAAACACATATATGTAAGGTACATATGTATGATATAAGAATGTCATAATAAGTATATGTAGAAATCTCATATTCTTGATACCAAAAATAAATATAATTATCTTTAAATACGTTTACAAAGCTTTTTCAATGTCATTATTATATAAACAAACTTATACAATCTTATAATATACTCTTAAATAATATACTTGATCAAGTAATTGTATATTCTATGCATATAAGAAACACTAACTATGTAGGTCCTATGGTGATACTCTACCTTCAAGTCTCAATCCCAGAACTTAGATCTGCCCAAGTTTAACAACACTTTCTTACTTTGCAATTTTAATCACCTGCACGATATACTTTACTGTGCTAAGTTTGAAAACTTAGTGATATATACTTTAATAATATATAATATTTTAAAACCAAGCATACAACCATATCTTACAACCATTACACTACTAACTCAAGTAACCTTTATTTCTATATTACTTCATTATTTTTTAAAATATTTAATAAAAATACCGTGCATAATACATTTCTTAACCATGAATTCATAATGGATAACAAATATATTCCACAAAACATATTTCTTTATTCTATTAAATAATTAATTTCATTACCTTAAAATATCCATTTTCCTTCAAACACACACACACACACACACACACATATATATATATAACCATTTCACAAGCACACGATATCAACTGCAAGAATACTACTCAATCAATATCACCATGTACACTCATTTATATCAAGAAACCAATACAATACACTATCCAGCATTAACTTTAATTTTTCTCATATCCTTTAGTTAACACATCACACATCACAAATACATACATTAAGCCCAACAAATCCCTACATAATATTCATGTTCCAAAAATATTGATTTGACCCATCGTGACACCGACGTGCTTAGCTTCGAAGGCACAATATATCAGTGACACGGCGTATCTTGCTAAAGGCGTAATCATGTTTGTGACATCAGCATTTCTCGTCCGAAGGCGTATGGCATGTCAAACATCACCAAAAAAAAAATTCGAGAACTAGATATTGAGTAAGGCAACATGCATCACTTTTTATCACATTTTCACATTTATATTTCCTTTTCCTTTTCTCTTTCTCATCATTGATATCACTTTCCACATTTCTCATGTTTTCACATGATCCTTGTGATCACTTTAAACCATGATCACAATCACATTACTCATATTTACATTCTTATACACATTACACATTGCACATCACATTTCCTCACACAGCACACACATTATCTTATTTTATCAATTTTTCATATTTTAACATATTTTATATTTTTAGTATTTTTCAATCACATTATTTATTTCTTTTCACAATTCCCACATGCTTAGTTATATTCCACATTTTCCTTCACATTATCTATTACATTATTCTTTTAAAATCATTTTTCATACATAAATAGCATCATACACATTTTACACATTAAGTACTTAACTATTACATTAGCCATTGTACAATGGCTTGTCGATTCATATACATCTATTTCTCTCACTTTACTTAAAATAATACACTTATCATGTATAAACTCACAAGAAAATAGCATAACACATTCTTAAACTCACAATATGTTATGCCAAATCAAATGTAATTTAAACATTAGCTAACCAAGTATGTACTAACCTTTAATATGCCAAAACCAAGGCAAATCTCATTCTCAAACCTTTACTTCTTCCAAAGTTCTTCCTCTCTTTAACTTTACAATTTCACCTTACTCAATCCTAAACTAAATTAAAAGTATAAATATTCCATTAGCATTATATTGCAAGCCATTTTAATCAAACCAACATCAATTTCAACATTTCTTTTCAAATTCCACCAAAAACCCTAATTTATCCCTTACTAGGTTCTTTAAACTACAACTAACCAATGTCTTCTCCACTAACCAACCATAAAATCATAACATATCCATCAAAATAACATTAAAAAAAATTCATTTTAACAATTAAAAACTTCTCCTTCCAAAACCCCAATTTGACATAATCTACCCATAACCCTAACTTCATCAAAATTTAATTATTTTCAACACTCAACCTTAAAATCATCACCTCCACATTAAAATAACTTCAAACCTAGTCGTTATAGCAATTATTGAATCCCCCTTCAAAAATAGAAATTTTACATATTCATTAATTTAAAGAAAACTACTTAAATTGGAAAGAAACCTTACCTATTATTGATAAAACTTTAAAATTACTTTGATTCCCTTGAAAATTGGTGAAATTTAGTATAGATGAAGAAGCAAAATTCCTCCCTTCACATCTATGGTAGACGTCCAAACAAGAATAAGAAGAAGAAGTGGACTTTTATTTTTATTTTTATCTTTCTTTCTCATCCACACATATATATATATATTTAATTATTAATTACTAAATATCTAAATTTCCATCATCTTCCCCATCTAAAATTATTTTTAATTTTAATTTATTTTATTCATTATTATTTATTATTTTATTATTATTTTTTAATATTTTACTATTCACCATTTGACTTTTGTTTTTTATAAAAAGGTAATATCATGTATATGTTTGGTATATTTTATGTGTATATCATGTATATACTATGCATATCTTGTGTATACATTAGATATATACCTTGCATATCCTACACACACCTTGTTAAATTAATTCTAATGAGACTATGGGTGTTATGTCTACTATTAATAGGTTTTTATAAGTTTAACTCTAACATGGCATTTTCACAAGTTCACATAAAAAAGTTTATAAAGTTTGAGTAATTTTCTCACAACCCAACAAAAATTTTTCGAAGATCACTCTAAAACTTAAGTGTTTTCAAAGCTCACCCTCAAACGTATATAATGATGTTTAATGCTCACACTAAACACTCAAATAATACAAATAGAAATTTTAATGCAAAGAGATAAAAATTGTTTATCTTGGCTATATCAATCACAATCCTTTTGAAAAATGAAGTTTTTTGAGATATTTATAGCCTTCAAGACTTCAAATAGTCGTTTGAGATGAGTACCAATATGTTTGGATCTTGTCTCCCAATTTAATTATTATCCAGAGCAACTTCATAGTTGGACCACCAATTTTCCAGTGATACTTTTAAAAGTATGGTCATACTTATATTGGTCCAGACACACTTTTTAAATTTATGTAAAAAAAAATTTTTTAACAGCTAGTACACATATCATTCACTAATTGAGTGAAATAATAACTGCTATAATTTTTGAATTTTGAGTGCATGGTCCGGTCGAAATACATTTAGTCCGATTGAACTGTGAGTGATATGCTGAGTTTTTGGGAGTACCACTGGGCGTGAACCTTATTAGATGTTTTAAACATTTTTAATTTGCTAAGGTCCGGTCATACTTTTGCTGGTCTGGTCATACTTTTGTGGTTTGCTAAAAATGTAAGAGTACCACAGGATGTGAACCTTACTAAAAGTTTTGACCATTTTTCTTTTGCTAAGGTCCGGTCATACTTTTATTAGTCTGACCATACTTTTGTGATATTTTTAAAATATGAGAGTACCGCAAGGCACGAACTTTACTGAAAATTTTAAATATTTTTCTTTTGGTAAGGTCTGGTCATACTTTTGTTGGTTCGGTCATACTTTTATGGTATGCTAAAAATTTAAGAGTACTTTCAAATGTGAACTTAACTGGACAATTCTTGGAAAATTTTCATCAAAAGTCCAATCGCATTTCTCAATGGTCTGAGAGGGAAATTGAGGTACTCCGACAAATTGAGAGTACTTTTGACCATGATATATTATGTGCAAATTTCTTGTTTAAGGCAGCCTTCAATTTGGTTGGTCTGACCAATGGTCCGATAGGGCTTTTTGAATTTTCTTCAAAAATTAAATTCCTGCAAAGTATAACTTGGTCCAAACATTAGTGCCATTCCATTTGATTGCCTAAGATTAAAATAAAGTTCATTAAACCAAAAGTTTGGCTAACATATCCTATGTATAATTTATACATTTCCACTAAAAACTCTATCATTTCCTTATTAACTCTATTTTTACAATAAACCCACTCTTTAAATAACTTTTCCTTTAATTCCAATGGCACCATAACTTACTTTAACTTAAATCTAAATAGGTTTTTCTTGCTTATACCAACTTCTTTCCCTCTAACTATTAACAATAAATATAATTTAACTTACCAAATGCTTCCATATACAATTTACAAATTATTCTAATTCTCTAAATGGTGTTGCTGTCAGGTATACAATAGGTATACGGTCTGTATATCTAAGCATTATTTACAAAATTTAACCATTATAACTTATTTTATTCCTTCATTTCACCTTTACTTATTTTTCATTAACTCTCTTCCAAGATATTGAAGTCATTGATGATTAATCATTTTATCAATTGCCCCGCCTTTATTTTTAGGTTTGCTTGCTTTCTCAAGAATGTCATAATAATTTGTTAATTATATACAATTAATACTTTCTTATTCTCTATTTAGACTCTCATTTGAATGTTCAAATACATTTATCAATAAATTTCCTCAAGTCTTTTCCTCTTTCTAAATTGTTACTATCCAATGGATTAATCTTCTATCAACTTCCTTATAAACAACCTTTCATCAATTATATACATTTTTCATGATTTAATCTATAATACAGTCCTAATTACACTCAATTAATCCAAAAGAATAATGTCCAACATTCCAATATCATTATTGAATTCAAACATAAACCTCTATATGTAAACCAATTAAACATAATTCAATACACTTATACAATCTTCAATTAAGCTTAATATTAATCTTTTCCTCTACAACATTGATTTTTCCACTACAATTCTCCTTCACTTATACTTTTCTTTTTCTTTATCTTTACAAACTCTTAAATATGCACACTTTAACAATATAATTTAACAAATTCTATTATAATTGATTCTATGCATAATTCATCTAAGCCAAGATTATGAAGTATACTTCAAATAAATATTTAGCTTCGTAAACATTTTTCCTTCTATAATCAATTAAATCAACATTTTAATAACTCTAAGTTAATTTTAACTATATTAATCAAGAATAGGTTTTTTTTCCTATTTATCAAATCTTCCATAACCCAACAATTCAATGAATCATCAATTCAAAGATTCATTTAAACATGATTTTAAATTAAATACCTAAAAATACACTTCCAAATACCACAAATATCATCATACTTCCATGATTGAAATTTTCATAAACCTAAAATCTTCCAAAGCCCTAAACTTTCCCAAAACTTTAATTTCTTTCATAACCATAAATCAATACTTTCCAATGTTTTAAGCATGATTTCAATTAAAAACCAATAATTACACACTTTATATTTTACAATAATAATTTTACTTTCAAAGAATTAAAGTTTCACAATCATCATCTTACAAATCATTTAATATACATTTTCTTCACAAATAACTTTACTTTTTCAAATCACAAACTTCTTTAATTAAACAAAATCAAAATCAATTCAAGTAATAGCAAAAGAAGTGATATACAAGCACTAATCTCTTTAAAATTGACCTTTCCTTGCTCTTTTCCTATTATCCTTGGTTTTATAGTTATTTTCTTGAGAAATCACTCTTAAATTAATTAATTCCCTTGACAATCTTGAATATTTTCCAAAGGATCATTAGTTTTTAAGTAAAGCAATGAAAGAAGAAGAAGTAAGAAGAAGAAATGGTGATGGAGATGAAGGGGTTATGGAAGGAAGAAGAAGGAAGTAGAAGTCAAATTGATTTTTTATACTATCTAGAGTTTTTATTCCACGTTTTGCATGTAACTTAACTTCGGTACACCTACTTTCTTTAATTGTCTCTTAATTCAATTTTTAACTCCATAAAACCATAAAAATAATTTCTTTATTTATTTCAAAGCCTGCTACCATATTCCATATCCTAATTACGGCAAAATTTTATTTTATAGACACAGGGCATTTTCTTAATTTCTAACCTCTTTAAAATATTTTTCTAGAAATATTGAATAAATATATACCCAGATTTAATTTTTCACTTTTTAAGGATTAATCAACCTTATTTTTATCAATTACAAATATTTAAACCACACAATATCACAATTAGTGTGATATATATATACACTTAATACAAAAAATCGTTCCTTAAAATTTTTATTACTCTTTTTAGGCAACATCCTTGATGAACATGTTCCACTGGGTATGCCAAAAATTATTTTCTTGAGGAATAGAAACTATTGGCCTTTAAGTGTGCGAGACATGCTAGAGACTTATAGGTTTCTTAACCAAATTGTGCAAACCTGACTTCTAATTAAGACAATGTGTAAAATTCTAAAAAGGACTAGAAATATACTAAAGCCCTCAAGCTCCCCTTTACAATTTACTTGAATCCCCTAAGGATGAAGGTTAACAATAAATTGAAAATTGCAATATTCAAGCTAATGACACTCTAGTGAACCGTTAATAACATGCTGGTGGACAAATGTATAATTATAGGGCTTTAAACTAATCAAAACTTTTATGGACTCTAATGGTAGACTGTTGCGCTCAGATTAACTCTACCACAAAGCGTCACTCGCAAGTATACGAGGTAGCTATAGCAAAGGTGATCGCCCCAAGGTCGTTCTCTCAAGGAAGCTAAAGTAGTTAATTGCTTATCAGAATATGTTTAACAAGTAATAAAGAGATTTATAAATTGCTAAATAATGAAGAAGATTGATTAAAGGTTAAAACAATAAAAGTAAATTGAGCTGTGTTTTGATTCACTTGATAGAATGGTCTAGGGTTTGCACTTCTCTACTACTTATATGTATGAACAGTTATTCCTCTTAACTAATTCAATTTCAAAGATTAAATCTCAAACAACTCAACTAATCAAGTCAAGGAAATAAGCTCTCGCATTCAAACCTCTTTCAACTAATCTTGTTATAAGTGAAATAATCTTTTTAATAGGTTATATCTCTAATTCACCTAAGTCCCTAATTGAATTGTTCAAGTATTAAACTTCATCTCTCGATACATCATCTAATACCTTAAAACACATAATTGGTGATCAATCAATTATATATTAACAATGTTTCATTCAATCAAGGCTAAAGAAATTATTAGCTAAGAGAATAACCAAATCATACAATCATAGCAGATCCATACAAACCCTAGACTAGATCAAATTAGTTCATAATGATTTCAAGCATACTCATCTCATTAATATTCAAAGAAATCAACTTAGACATGCTAATGTTCATAAATACAATTTCAATGAAAATAAGAGATAAAGTTCAAGAACAAAACCAAATTACAAACTCCTTGAAGCTTCTGAAGAATCTCTTGTTCAAATCTTGCAAGAAGGATGTCTCAATGGCTAGAACAATCTAATCTAAGCTAGTTTTAATCCAAAGTGAAATCAAAATCAAGAAAACAAATGTTAAAACCCTCTCTTTGCTCTTTGACGGCTCCAAAATCTGTTCTCAATCGTCAACCCCCTCAACCCTAACTTTTTTTTTTTGCTTTTATACGAAACGTCGGCTTTAAAATTCGGTGCGCGTTTGGTTCATGAGGGACACGGCCAGGTGATGAGGGACACGGCCGTGTGAGGGCTTGTTGGAGGGACACGGCCACAAGACACGGCCGTGTCCCTTGCCAGTGTCCGCCTCTGCTTGTTTCTCTTTTCTTTCTTCTTTAGTTGAGTGACACGACCAAGTCATGAGTGACTTGGCCGTGTTGTACTATGATTGAGGGACACGGCCACATGACTTGGCCGTGTCCCTTGCCTGTGTCTTCCACTGTAAGTTTTTAGTCTTCTTTGCCTTTGGAATTGGTGAGACACGGCCAAGTCAGAAGTGACTTGGCCGTGTTGGAGCATTTTTGGAGGGACATGGCCATGTTTGAAGTGACTTGGCCGTGTTGCTTCATTTTGGAGAGACATGGCCAGGTGACTTGGCCATGTCGCTTGCATGTGTCGCCTGACTTGGCCATGTCGCTTGCATGTGTCACCTGACTGTGATGATTTCTTCTTCTTCAGTCTTGGTTCCTTGGCTTTTTTAACCTAAAACAAAACTCAAACAAACTTTAAACAAAAAGTAAATAAACAATAACCAACAAAACATAAACACCATACTAAAAACTAGATAAAAAACGACATAAACACTGAAATAAACTAAAACTACAAAATTAACAAAAACACTAAATAAACCGATTTAAACTAATAAAATACCTAAATAAAACAATAATTATTATAATAAACAAGACACAAATCTATAATAAAAACTAACAAAACATAGACTGGTGGACATATGTGCAATTACAGGGCTTCCAACTAATCAAAACTTCTGTGGACTCTAAAGGCACGCTGGTGGACAAATGTGCAATTACAAGGCTTTTAACTAATCAATACTTCTATACTCTAATGGTAGATTGATGGATAAATGTGCAATTACAGAGAAACTAAAATTAAATAGGAGTAAAAAAATGTGACCAAGATGAACTAACAGAGTGAACAAAAAGATGCTCTCGAAATTGAGTGATTGGTTTATTGTTTCTATGTAATTGGCTATGTGATTTTCGGTATAATTGTGTGCCCTTTCTTCGTCAATTTCTTCTCCTTTTATTATCATCCCACATTGTAATGCCTTATTTCTTCCATTTGTAGTTGGTTATCACGTTCTTCTTTAGCTTCCTTACATCCATTACTCACAACTTTCGCTCTTTTCTCTAGGCAATTACTTAGTGAAGTATTTTCCTCAGATGTAGTCCTCAACAAACTATTGTTACCTCAAGTTTGGTTAGTGGGCTTTTAATTACCTATTTTGGGTTAGGTCCATTATTTTTCTTAGTGCAAATAATTATAAAAACACATAAAATTTAAGATAAATTTTATCTATTAAACCTTTTTTTAGTTATTATTTTTTTTCAATAATATCGTTATATTAAAAGAATATTAAAATTAATTAAACCTTATATGTTTCACCAATATTAAGGGTTAAATTAATTAGGAGATGGATTTACTTTTGTTAAAATTAATTGGTAGGTGTACACCTCCAAATTTGTTAAAAAAAATTACTCCAAACCTTTGTTTGCTTTGAGGGAAATGGATGGAAAATAATAGAATAGAAATTTGATTTACTTCATTTTCTTTGTTTGACAACAATAAGTAAAAGAAAAGGGGAGAAAAGAATAGAAATATTTTTTTTTCCATTTCTCTCAAATTCATTAAAATCTTTTTTCCTCCAATTTGGAGAGAAAATAAAGGAAACAAAAAAAAAAGATATAAATTATGAAATTAGTAATTTATTCTTTATCATCTTAAAATTATGAGGATATAATTGTAAAAATAAATTTTATTTTTTTTCATATGTTAATTACATAATCAAACAAAAGAAAAGAAATAGAAATCATATTCTCTTCATTTCTTTTCTTTTCTATTGTACTTCTAAAAAACCAAATATAGGCTAAAATTTTAGAGTTTAAGATTCTAACCCTTGACCATTACATATACAAAACTAAAAGCTTTATTATTTGAACCACATATTAATTTTGTTAAAATAATTACTTTATATGTAACTAAAACTATATTGACCGAATATTTAAACATATTATATTCAAAAATTATTTAAATAAATAAATAATTATATAATTTATTAATCTTAAAATTAAATTTTTATAAATTATGTTTTTGATAATAAATTATTAAATTAAAACAATAATAATTAAAACTATTAATAATTATTAATTTTATCACAATTATATTAAAACAATAAATTGATAATAAATTATTAAATTAAATTAATAATAATTTATTATATATTAATTTTAATAGTTTATTATTTTAATTGTTATTGTTTTAATATAATTTTTATGAAATTAATAATTATTAATGATTTATTATTAATTTTGTCACGACCCAACCCGGGGGCCACGACCGGTATGCAGCCGAACCGAAGTCCGACCATATAAGCCTTAGAAACATTCATAACAGTCTAAGTGCAAAACAGTTCAATACTTATATAATCCGCAATCCTTGTTCAAATGCAAACCATCAATATAATCAAATCCTAATAAAATCATTCGGGTAATCTAATGCAGACAAGTTCTACTTATTACACAAAAAGGGATTCGGATTCAATCCGCCCCAAAAGTTCAATATCCGGAAATCTCTAAGCAAAAGGACCGATAAACACAAACGGAAAACCTGATCGACTTCGCCAAAGAAGAGAAAGAAGATAGACGAAGGCAATCACTGTAAACCTGCAAGACAATCTATAAGGGTGTGAGCGCTTTAAATAGACGCCCAGTAAGCCTATGAGAGGCAGAGAAACATCTAACAGTTATATAAGCAGTACATATAACACATTCACAAATTAAGCAATCAAGATGGTGTGTCGAGGTCACCAATCAGTAAACCGTACAGTATAATATTAGTCACATCCGCCCTTATAACTCCTCAGTACAGTACAGTAATCAGTAATTAGGCATGTAGCCTCAGTAAACAGTATAGGCATTAAGCCTCAGTAGCAGTATAGGCATTAAGCCTCAGTAACCTCCTTCCCCTTCATGACACACCATCACACAGCACAAGTAATATCAAATTCAATATTCTCACATAAATACAATCACATGCAAGTTTCTCTGTCTCCTAAAACATGCGAGGCTGAGTTCGAAAGAATAGACTAGTGAATATATAGAAAGGATAATATATTATAAGAAGAGTTTATATATATATATAAGTTGTTAGCAAGTAGCACAACACAAACAATTCAAATACACCCATAGAACTTACCTGGTCTAACAGTCAGCTAAGCAATCCGCCACCCTAAGTTTGAGGTGCTGCTGGACCACCGCCTAACCATTAACCATCAATTAACAACCACCCTTACAAATATATGCAAGTGCAAATGGGAATGCATGACGTGAATGCACGCAATTCAATAGTTTCCATAACAAGGTTATACTTTTTTGTCAACCAATCATAACTTAACCATCATAATACCACACCTTTAAACTTTCTTTTCAGAATATAAAACATCATTAAAAAGTCCTTACAATATAAATTTATCAAATACCTTACTTAAATAATCAATATGCACAATATACAATTTTACCGATAAACCTGAATAACGAGTGTCAACTTGTAAAATTAAAAACAATTAACCAGTATATGCAAAATTTATAATTTTCAACCAGAAGTTAATTTGATATCTGAAAAGCATCCTACCAAAATTTCATAATTTTTCGAGACTTAGAAGTCCCTCAATCAATTTTTATTCATAACAGTATACAGCTCACAAGGTATACTGACAGTAGTAGAAAGATCTAATTATTTCAAAAATATAACAATAGAAACATAACTCAACATATTTTTCTTGTAAATTAGACTTCCAGAACTTAAACATATATGAAAATCAAATCTAAAACATTTTTACACATTTTAATATGAATTTGAAAGTTACAGATAATGCAATCGCACCTACAGTACAGTTCGTCAGACAACAGTAGCAAACTTGAATTTTCCAGAAATATACGATGCTCCAAAATCCCAACAATTATTTTTCACAGATTCAAAACATCCTAATAAACAACATATCAAAATTTCATAATTTTTAGAAGCCTCTAAGTCCCTCAATTTAATTTTTAAATCGGATTCATACAACCAGTTACCATACTGGCAGCAGTTGAGAAATAAATTTATTTCAAAACACAAACATTTTACCCAGACCTCAAAATATTTTTTTATAAACACCTACCATCATATCCTAAAACATATCAAAAATTCAGACCTAGATCATTTACCAATAATTTTTAAAAATTCGACAAAGTTACTGAAATATTAGTAATCACAAGCAGAAATAATTTTTCACTTTATTAATGAATTAAAATATAAATCAAACATGAAAATTCCAAAATAAATTTCTAGATCAAGTTTAACATCCCTAGAACAGATTACAATTGCCAAAAATACCAGATCATTAACTTAAACTCCCTAATCAAATATTAAACAACAAGAACCTCCAAAATCATCCTACAAATTTTTAATTATTTTTAATTAATTAAAAATTGAAATAAATCAAAAATATTATTTTCTAACACCCTAAACATTATACAAACATCCAACAACACAAATCATGCCATGAAGTTGGAAGAAATTGAAGAAAAATTAAAGAAACCTCAAATTTTCGAATCTGCCAGAAATTGGAAGCTCGAAACGACACAGGCGACGCAGCCCGCAGCACGCCGAACGACGAGCTCCACACGCCGAATTACAGCACCGAGCCTCGCCGAACGACACCAGCGTCTCGCCAAACGACACCGGCAATTCGCACGCCCACTGCTAAACGACAGACGCTCGGTTTTGAAGAAAAATTTGATTTTTCTACCTCTTTCTCTCTCTGACGGCACTAGGTTTTTTAGACACCCAATTGGGTGCCCTAACACCCCTATTTATACAATTTTTAGTTGGTAAATTACCAATATACCCCTAAATTAATTTTTTTTAAAAAAATACCCTAAAACTCTTTAAAAATTTAAAAAAACACCTAACTAACTTATAAAAATTTACAACTAACCCCAAATTTAATTATTTTCAGAATTAAATTAATTAGTTAATTAATTATTTAATCTATTTAATTTATTTTAATTAAAAATTAATAAATACTCGAAAAATTTCCGAAACATAATCCCTAGCAAAATTATACTTAAAATAACCGTAATGACATCACGGTCACCAAAATGACATCAAAAACAGCAAAAGGAAACCCGAAAATTTTCCGACAGCCAAAATGACCAAAATACCCCCTCGAAGCCAAAAACACAATATTATACTCAAAACAAACATCTCACCCACATTATGAAAATAAGAACCAAACGTTATAAAATGCACCCGAATATGAATTGAAGGCAAAATTATCATTTTGCCCCTAGGCTTAAAATCATTCAAAAACCAAGGGTTTTACAATCTAACCCCCTTAAATTAATTGCGTCCACGCAATTGAATCCAACATAATCATTATCAATCAAAAACTGTCATTACAATAGTTATACACAAATCCGGATGGTATCGTCTACTTAGTATGTGTCGTTATGGTTGATCAGGCCATAACCACAAGATACCAAGCACTAATGACCATTCCAGGTTCGATCCATTTAGCGTTCATTAAATAAAAACCAATTATCAGATAACCAAAACAAAATCAATGAATAGCGCTTAGCGCTCAACCCAATCAATATCAGTGCCAATCAATCGAGTATAACTTTATCTCTGTTCATTTTTTTAATCCATAACAATATTAATATATTGTACCTCTGTAACCAATAACAGAAATATTTCGTAACTCAACATCATTACACATACACCTTTTCAATAAGATCCATTGCATACAATTGTCAATCATCAGTCACAAACAATATCATGCGATGTATGAGTATGATGTTATGCTGGTATGTAAGTGCTCTAACACTAAAACTGAAGAATATTACAGTCTAACCCCCTTAAAACGATTTCGACCTCGAAATCTAAAATATACCTGAAGACTCAAACGGATGGGGATATTTAGCTTTCATAAGCTCTTCGGCTTCCCAGATGCATTCTTCAACAGATTCATTGCGCCAAAGGACTTTCACAGAAGCTACATCCTTAGAACGCAACCGCTTGACCTGACGGTCCAGAATAGCCATTGGCTGCTCCTCATAAGAACAATCATCACTAATCTCTACAGTGTCCAGAGCTAGCACATGATCAGGACTAGGTACATACTTTCTCAACATCGAGATATGAAATGTCGGATGCACAGAAGCCATCTGAGGTGGTAAATCAAGCTTATAAGCAACATCACCAATCCTCTCCAGAATTTCAAATGGACCAACATACCGTGGAGCTAATTTTCCCTTCTTACCAAACCTCATAACACCCTTGAAAGGTGAAACCTTCAGAAACACTCTATCCCCGACAGCAAATTCCAGATTTCTTCTTTTCAAATCAGCATAGCTTTTTTGTCTACTAAAAGCAGTCTGAATACGGTCTTGAATCACTGGTACAACCTCAGCACTGTATTGCAAAAGTTCAGGACCCTCAATTCGACGCTCACCAACCTCCTCCCAATATAATGGAGTCCTACACCTTCTGCCATACAGAGCCTCAAATGGAGCCATACCAATACTAGCCTGATAACTATTATTGTAAGAAAACTCTACCAAAGGAAGATGATCTGCCCAACTACCACCAAAATCAATAACACACAATCGCAGCATATCTTCCAAAGTCTGAATAGTCCTCTCCGACAAACCATCCGTCTGAGGATGAAAAACAGTACTGAAATGAAGATTAGTTCCCAAACCTTCCTGAAGCTTCTGCCAAAATCTAGAAGTAAATTGTGGTCCTCTATTAGAAACTATAGAAACTGGGACCCCATGAAGACTCACAATCCTGTTGAGGTACAGTTTGGCATACTGCGACACTGTGTACTTAGTATTTACTGGAAGAAAATGAGCGGACTTAGTCAATCTGTCAACAATAACCCAGATCGAATCATGCCCACCAGGAGCTTTAGGCAAACCGACAACAAAATCCATATTGATTCTCTCCCATTTCCACTCAGGTAGTGGTAACTCCTTAAGCAATCCCGCAGGCTTATGATGCTCATACTTAACTTGCTGACAAGATAAGCATTGAGAAACAAACTGTGCAACATCATTCTTCATCCCTTTCCACCAGTACAACTACTTCAAATCCTGATACATCTTGGTGGAACCTGGGTGAACTGTGTACTTAGAGAAATGTGCATCCTTAAGGATATCAGTCTTCAAATCATCTACCTTAGGAACACACACCCTAGTACCAAACTTCAAAACACCTTTATCATCTATAACAAACTCCTTGTTCTCACCGGCTAAGACTTTCTGTCGTAAAATTTCCAAATCCGCATCCTTACTTTGCTCAGAAATAATCCTGTCAAGAAAATTTGGCTTCACAGCCAAACTAGCAAGAAACACCCCTCTGCCATTCACAACTTCTTTGTCAGACATATTAAATGTCCAACCCTCATCAAGCAATTGGTGAATCTCAGAAATCAAGGACCTCCTCGTCAAACAAATATGTGACAAACTCCCCATAGACTTGCGACTCAAAGCGTCTGCCACAACATTTGCTTTCCCATGATGGTACTGAATATTATAATCATAATCTTCCAGAAACTCTATCCACCTCCTCTGCCTCAAGTTCAGATCCCTCTGCGAGTAAACATATTTGAGATTCTTATGGTCAGTAAAAATCTCACATGTAACACCATACAGATAATGCCTCCAGATCTTTAGTGCAAACACAACAGCAGCCATCTCCAAATCATGCGTAGGATAATTAACTTCATGCTTTTTCAACTGTCTTGAAGCATAAGCAACCACCCTACCATGTTGCATCAACACACATGCCAAACCAATACCAGATGCATCACAGTAAACAGCATAGCCTTCATTGCCCTCCGGCAAAACAAGTACAGGTGCAGATGTCAACCTTTCTTTCAGAAAGTTAAAACTCTCCTCACAAGTATCATCCCAAACAAACTTAACACCCTTGCGAGTGAGTTTAGTCAAAGGTGCTGCAAGTCGAGAAAAATCTTTAACAAATCTTCTATAATAACCAGCCAAACCCAAGAAACTTCGTATCTCTGTAACTGTCTTTGGTCTTGGCCAATCCATGACTGCCTCAATCTTCTTTGGATCAACCTGAACACCCTCAGAAGATATAACATGACCCAAGAACACAACTTTATCCAACCAGAATTCACATTTCGAGAACTTGGCATAAAGTTTATGTTCCCTCAGAGTTTGCAAAACCAGCTTCAAATGTTCCTCATGCTCTTCTTTACTCTTGGAATACACCAAAATATCATCGATGAACACCACAACAAACCGATCAAGATATGGACTAAACACCCTATTCATCAAGTCCATAAAAGCAGCAGGGGCGTTGGTAAGTACAAAAGACATTACCAGAAATTCATAATGACCATACCTTGAGCGAAAAGCAGTTTTAGGTATGTCACTCTCTCGCACCCTTAACTGATGATAACCAGACCGAAGATCAACCTTTGAGAAAAACTTCGCCCCTTGCAACTGATCAAACAAATCATCAATCCTTGGTAATGGATATCTGTTCTTGACCGTCACCTTGTTTAGCTGCCGATAATCAATACACAACCTCATTGAACCATCCTTCTTTCTCATGAAAAGAACCGAAGCTCCCCAAGGTGAAGTACTCGGTCGGATGTACCCCTTCTGTAACAAATCATTCAGCTGCTCCCTCAACTCTTTAAGCTCTGCCGGTGCCATTCTATAAGGCGGCATAGAGATAGGATTTGTGCCGGGTACAAGATCAATAGAAAACTCAATCTCCCTTTCAGGAGGTAACCCAGGCAAATCCTCAGGAAAAACATCCACAAAATCTTGCACTATAGGGACGTCTTCTGGTTTAACTTCTTCTTTCTTCACATCCCGAATAGATACAATATAGGCGTCACAACCTTTACGCAACAACCTTCTAGCTCCCAAAGCAGAAATCATCAGACAAGGACCAATTGTCTTGGAACCATGGAATGTCACCGACTTACCTTCTTCATAATCAAATCGGACTATTTTAGCCCTACAGTCAACATTAGCTCCATGATAAGCTAAACAATCCATTCCCAAGATCACATCAAATTCCAACACAGATAAGACAATCAAATTTGCAGCTAAATCTGCATCCTCAACTCTAATCATACAGTTACTATAAACATCCACCGTCTCTATCTCATCCCCCAGTGGTGTATGAACAAACAAAGGCTCAGTCAAAAGTTCATGTGATCTAGATAATCTAGATGCAAAGCTAGGTGATATGAATGAATGAGTAGCTCCAGGGTCAATAAGAACATGTGCATCAAATGAACATACAGAGAGAGTACCTTGCACCACATTATTATCAGCCCGAGCTTGCTGAGCATTAAGATTAAACACCCGAGCATAATTCTGATTCTGATTCTGGCCTTGGTTCTGATTCTGAGCATTGTTCTGACCTGCTGGCAAAGCGGGTACAGCATTCTGCTGATGATTATTCTGGTGATAACCCTGATTCTGCTGACCTTGGTAGCCTCGATAACCTCCATTCTGTCGTCTGCCATTCTGATTACCTCGGCCTCCATTATAACCTCGACCACCATTACCTCTGCCATAACCATTGCCATTACCATTACCGTTGCCACGGTTGTTGTTACCCTGATTTCCTACTGGTCTCACATAATTCTGCTGCCCTCCTTGATTCTGACTGCGCCGAGAATTAGGACAATCCTTCACCTGGTGATCCATCCGTCCACAACCTAAACATGCTCCCATCTGTCTCCAGCAATCTCCTGGATGACGGTTACCACAAAACCCACAAACAGGATTCCTCTGATTCTGATTCTGCAATCGGTAAGGCTGTTGTTGACCACCTCTATTATTTCCTCTCTGATCTCTGTTCTGTCCTTGGTAGCCATGCGAATCATTAGGTCTACTTCTCTTCCTACTAACATTAGTAGTATCCTCAGTCCTGTCAGTCTTACCTCTGTTTTCCAAACCCAGAGCTGTGTTCCTAGCCAAATGCAACTCAGTGTAGTTATGGCTAGCAACAAAACCATAATACTTATTGTTCAGTCCCTCCACGAATCTGCGAGTCATCCGAGCCTCATCCTGAATCAAGTGTGTAGCATACTGTCGCAGATCCTGAAACTTCTCATAGTACTCAGCTATGGATCTATCCCCTTGCTTCAACCTCTCAAACTCTTGGCCTTTTTGCCACATAACATTCTCAGGTATGAAATTCTGCATGAACAAGTCCTTAAACTCATCCCAGACATGAACCTTATCTCTGATTTCATCATCGAACCACACCTGAGCTGACTTCTTTAACTGATGGCCTGCCAACTCTATAGATCTATCATCAGTACAGTTGAGAGCTAAACAAATCTGACGTACCTCATTGATGAAGTATACCGGATCCTCAGTAGCAGAGTTGGAGAATGTAGGTGGGTTCCCTCTAATAAACTCATTTAATTTCACATACTGGGGTTCAACAATAGGTGGCTGATCATTTGCTTGCCCAGCATTCTGATTCATATTCTGCACCAACTGAGCAATTCCATTAGCAAGAGTCTCCATAGATTTACCCATGGTCATCATAGTAGTCATAAACTGCTCCTGACCCACTGCAGCAGCCGGTGTAGCCTCAGGTACAGGATTATTCCCAGGAGTAGGTGGCTGAGGACCAGGCACAACTCCTGCAGTATTAACATTCCCTGCTGCAGCTCTAGGAGGTCTCCCACATCCACGTGGAGGCAGATTAGCACCATTTGCAGTTCCAGAAGTTCCAGCACCAGAGGAACCTCCTCCTATCTGAATTCTAGTACTTCTTTGAGACATAACTCCTGATATTAGTATAAGCATATCAGTTAACGCGGAAGCAAAAGAAACACAGAAAGAATTTTTCCTAATGATTTTCAGATACAACTAGACAAATTATAAGTGTGAAGGAATCTTATGGCTCTGATACCACTTTTGTCATGACCCAACCCGGGGGCCACGATCGACATGCAGCCGAACCGAAGTTCGACCACATAAGCCTTAGAAACATTCATAACAGTCTAAGTGCAAAACAGTTCAATACTTATATAATCCGCAATCCTAGTTCAAATGCAAACCATCAATATAATCAAATCCCAATAAAATCATTCGGGTAATCTAATGCAGACAAGTTCTACTTATTACACAAAAAGGGATTCGGATTCAATCCGCCCCAAAAGTTCAATATCCGGAAATCTTTAAGCAAAAGGACTGATAAACACAAACGGAAAACCTGATCAACTTCGCCAAAGAAGAGAAAGAAGATAGACGAAGGCAATCACTGTAAACCTGCAAGACAATCTGTAAGGGTGTGAGCGCTTTAAATAGACGCCCAGTAAGCCTATGAGAGGCAGAGAAACATCTAACAGTTATATAAGCAGTACATATAACACATTCACAAATTAAGCAATCAAGATAGTGTGTCGGGGTCACCAATCAGTAAACCGTACAGTATAATATTAGTCACATCCGCCCTTATAACTCCTCAGTACAGTACAGTAATCAGTAATTAGGCATGTAGCCTCAGTAAACAGTATAGGCATTAAGCCTCAGTAGCAGTATAGGCATTAAGCCTCAGTAACCTCCTTCCCCTTCATGACACACCATCACACAGCACAAGTAATATCAAATTCAATATTCTCACATAAATACAATCACATGCAAGTTTCTCTGTCTCCTAAAACATGCGAGGCTGAGTTCGAAAGAATAGACTAGTGAATATATAGAAAGGATAATATATTATAAGAAGGGTTTATATATATATATATAAGTTGTTAGCAAGTAGCACAACACAAACAATTCAAATACACCCATAGAACTTACCTGGTCTAACAGTCAGCTAAGCAATCCGCCACCCTAAGTCTAAGGTGCTGCTGGACCACCGCCTAACCATTAACCATCATTTAACAACCACCCTTACAAATGTATGCAAGTGCAAATGGGAATGCATGACGTGAATGCACACAATTCAATAGTTTCCATAACAAGGTTAAACTTTTTTGTCAACCAATCATAACTTAACCATCATAATACCACACCTTTAAACTTGCTTTTCAGAATATAAAACATCATTAAAAAGTCCTTACAATTTAAATTTATCAAATACCTTACTTAAATAATCAATATACACAAGATACAATTTTACCGATAAATCTGAATAACGAGTGTCAATTGTAAAATTCAAAACAATTAACCAGTATATGCAAAATTTATAATTTTCAACCAGAAGTTAATTTGATATCTGAAAAGCATCCTACCAAAATTTCATAATTTTTCGAGACTTAGAAGTCCCTCAATCAATTTTTATTCATAACAGTATACAGCTCACATGGTATACTGACAGCAGTAGAAAGATCTAATTATTTCAAAAATATAACAACAGAAACATAACTCAACATATTTTTCTTGTAAATTAGACTTCTAGAACTTCAACATATATGAAAATCAAATCTAAAACATTTTTACACATTTTAATATGAATTTGAAAGTTACAGATAATGCAATCGCACCTACAGTACAGTTCGTCAGACAATAGTAGCAAACTTGAATTTTCCAGAAATATACGATGCTCCAAAATCCCAAAAATTATTTTTCACAGATTCAAAACATCCTAATAAACAACATATCAAAATTTCATAATTTTTAGAAACCTCTAAGTCCCTCAATTTAATTTTTAAATCGGATTCATACAACCAGTTACCATACTGGCAGCAGTTGAGAAATAAATTTATTTCAAAACACAAACATTTGACCCAGACCTCAAAATATTTTTTTATAAACACCTAACATCATATCCTAAAACATATCAAAAATTCAGACCTAGATCATTTACCAATAATTTTTAAAAATTCGACAAATTTACTGAAATATTAGTAATCACAAGCAGAAATAATTTTTCACTTTATTAATGAATTAAAAATATAAATCAAACATGAAAATTCCAAAATAAATTTCTAGATCAAGTTTAACATCCCCAAAACAGATTACAATTGCCAAAAATACCAGATCATTAACTTAAACTCCCTAATCAAATATTAAACAACAAGAACCTCCAAAATTATCCTACAAAATTTTAATTATTTTTAATTAATTAAAAATCAAAATAAATCAAAAATATTATTTTCTAACACCCTAAACATTATACAAACATCCAACAACACAAATCATGCCATGAAGTTGGAAGAAATTGAAGAAAAATTAAAGAAACCTCAAATTTTTGAATCTGCCAGAAATTGGAAGCTCGAAACGGCACAGGCGACGCAGCCCGCAGCACGCCGAACGACGAGCTCCACACGCTGAACGACAGGACCGCGCCTCGCCGAACGACACCAGCGCCTCGCCAAACGACACCGGCAATTCGCACGCCCACTGCTAAACGATAGACGCTCGGTTTTGAAGAAAAATTTGATTTTTCTACCTCTTTCTCTCTCTGACGGCACTAGGTTTTTTAGACACCCAATTGGGTGCCCTAACACCCCTATTTATACAATTTTTAGTTGGTAAATTACCAATATACCCCCTAAATTAATTTTTTTTAAAAAAATACCCTGAAACTCTTTAAAAATTCAAAAAAAACCCAACTAACTTATAAAAATTTACAACTAACCCCAAATTTAATTATTTTCAGAATTAAATTAATTAGTTAATTAATTATTTAATCTATTTAATTTATTTTAATTAAAAATTAATAAATACTCGAAAAATTTTCGAAACACAACCCCTAGCAAAATTATACTTAAAATAACAGTAATGACATCACGGTCACCAAAATGTCATCAAAAACAGCAAAACGAAACCCGAAAATTTTTCGACCGCTAAAATGACCAAAATACCCCCCGAAGCCAAAAACACAATATTATACTCAAAACAAACATCTCAACACCCACATTATGAAAATAAGCACCAAACGTTATAAAATGCACTCGAATATCAATTGAAGGCAAAATTATCATTTTGCCCCTAGGCTTAAAATAATTCAAAAACCAAGGGTTTTACAAATTTTCATTATTATTATTTTAATTTAATAATTTATATTAAATTATGTTTTTTATAATAAATTATTAAATTAAAAGAATAATAATATTTAAAATTAATAATGAATTATTTATTTGTTTGGATAATAATTAATTGAATGAATTATATTTAAATATTCAATCGATGTAGCTCAAGTAATAATTTTAATAGAATTGAGATGTGGTTCAAATGGTAAAACTTTTAGTTTGAATAATTAATGCTCAAAGGTTTGAATACTAAACTCAACAATTTTAGCATAATTTTCTTAACAAATTTAGAAGTGTTTGACGGGCATTTCGACATGGCACCCAGTATATTTTTAAGATTTGAAGTGGCTTATGGGTAATTTGAAAAATCAACATGTGTACCAATGTGGCATGTTGATTTCAATGTTGTATCAGCATGCCACTTCAGCTAAATATGTCACATCAACTCTTGTTAGTAGTTTTAACGATAAAAGACAATTAATGTGAAATTAAGAAACAGCCAATGCAAAAAATAAACTATAAAAATGACATAGAAATTAGTTAATTAATGAAGAACGATGAGTGAACTTACTTCAATATTTAAGATCAACATATAAATTAGGTTAATTTCATTCATTGCTCTCAGTAGGGGTGTTCAAGATTTACTTAACCGAATTGTAAGGGTGAAAAAAATCGGTCAATCAGTTTCGGTTTAGAAAAATTTTAAACCTAAATTAAAACCTAAATAAACGGTTAATTGATTATCGGTTAACCACATAAAATAGATGGTTAACTACTATTTTCGGTTTTTAATCGTTACATTATATACAAAAAATAAAAATAAAATTTAATAAATTTCATACATGTTTAATGAAAAAATCAAATATAACTTATTGCAAAAATTAATATTAATACAAACACACAATTAAAATATAAAATTATATTTTAAATTCAAATATAATCCATCAAAATATTTTAATATATGTAATTTATAATTTATTTATAAAATTTATAATTTATTATAATTTATAATTTAGTTTATAAAATTACATATATAATTTATAATTTATGTATAATATATATAATTTATATGTAATTTATAATTAATATATAAAATTATAATATAATTATAAATTATTTATATATTTAATATATATAATTTTTTAGTTAACCGTTTAGTTTGGTTAATCGAACAGAATAATTTTTTAACAATAAAAATTAAAATCGAAACCAAAAATTGAAAATTTTAAAAATTAAAAATCTAAACCTAAACTGTCGGTTTAGTTAACCATAATTTTTGGTTTAATTTGATTTATTTCGGTTCATTTTCAGTTTAATTGATTTTTTTGAGTACCCCTAGCTCTCAGCTTATCAATGTGTATGGATGTATATATGAATTTGGTACATTGCAATGATATAAGAATGTTTTAGATATGGTTTCATTATGAATTATACGGGTAATTGGTGATCTTATATTTCTACCTACCCATGCTCGAGACCTTTTCATAGATGGGACATGACAAAATAATACACCTTACAATCTTTTATTTTTGTTTTGTAATATAAAATTTTATTTTATTTTATTTTAACAATACAATTCACTAATGCTTAATTTCAATCAAATTTAAATTAAATTGTTGACGTGTACTTCGCCAAAAAACTATCTTTAGATAATATAATTTTCAATAAAAAATATGAAAAATGTTTTGTTGTTAAAGATATATTAGTGTGAAATTTAAAAAAAAAAATAAGAATTGAAATTAAGAAATGATTGTGCATTAAATTAGTAATAAACCCAATTAGACATATTTGTGGGTTGAGCTATGGCCTTTAGGTTTGGTAAAATTATACCCCTTACTATTTTTTTTGAGGAAATTACACTATACACTACATTTCAATTTTAATTTTCAAATTTACTGCACTTATTTCTTTTTTTCATTTTTGACTTTTCTTTTTTTAATTTTAAATTAATTTTATCTTTTTTTTCAAATATACGGTGTTTCTATCCTTCATTATTTCCTCTTTTTTTTTTGCTATTTCCTTCTTCAACGTGAACAATAGGAGCAACGGAATGAGCACGTGATCTAAATTGAAATAACAAGGTATTTGTTGTGCAAGAATATAAATCTCCATATTTGAAATGAATAAGAGGCAAAATGCCAAAAATCATAGTTTGTTTGAGATAATGTGTTTGTGTATGTGTGTTGGTTTTGATGGGAACAATTTATAATGAAAATGAAAATGAAAATGAATTTTTATTTTTTAAATCATTTTTAATTTTTTTTGTTTTAATTATTTTTTGGGTTTTAAATATATTAATTGAGGTTTTTTTTTTTGTTTTTCTAATGTAATGTGCACCACGTGTTCAATAAAATGATTCAAAGAAATAATTTTTCAATTTTTTAGATTTTCAATAAATTTAATATATTATGTGGATATATTTTATAAATAAATAATTAAAGAATAACAATATATATGTGAGTATATGTTAGTATATATAGGTATATGTTATATATAATTTAACTAAAAATAGCAATATATGCATACATATAAGGGTATATATTATATATATTTTAACTAAAAAATAACAGTTTATGTCACGACCCAACCCGGGGGCCATGACCGGCATGCAGCCAAACAGAAGTCCGACCACATAAGCCTAAAAAAAAACATTCATAACAGTCTAAGTGCAAAACAGTTCAATACTTATGAAATCCACAATCTTAATTCAAATGCAAACCATCAATATAATCAATTCACAATAAAATCATTAGGGAAATCTAATGCAGACAAGTTCTACTTATTACACAAAAGGGATTCGGATTCAATCCGCCCAAAAGTTCAATATCCGGAAATCTCTAAGCAGAAGGACCAAAAACACAAACGAAAACCTGATCGACTTCGCCAAGAAGAGAAAGAAGATAGACGAAGGCAATCACTGTAAACCTGCAAGACAATCTGTAAGGGTGTGAGCGCTTTATAGACGCCCAGTAAGTCTATGAGAGGCAGAGAAACATCTAACAGTTATATAAGCAGTACATATAATACAATCACAAATTAAGCAAACAAGATGGTGTGTCGGGGTCACCAATCAGTAAACAGTACAGTAATCATATCAGTCACATCCGCCCTTATAACTTCTCAGTACAGTACAGTAATCAGTAATTAGGCATGTAGCCTCAGTAAACAGTATAGGCATAAGCCTCAGTAGCAGTATAGGCATTAAGCCTCAGAACAGTATAGGCATTAAGCCTCAGTAACCTCCTTCCCCTTCATGACACACCATCACACAGCACAAGTAATATCACATTCAATATTAGCACATAAATACAATCACATGCAAGTTTCTCTGTCTCCTAAAACATACGAGGCTGGGTTCGAAAGAATAGTATAGTGAATATATAGAAAGGATAATATATATAAGAAGGGTTTATATAAATATAAGTTGTTAGCAAGTAGCACATCACAAATAATCACAACACAAATAATCACATACACCCATAGAACTTACCTGGTCTAACAGTCAGCTAAGCAATCCGCCACCCTAAGTCTGAGGTGCTGCTGGACCACCGCCTAACCATTAACCATCAATTAACAACCACCCTTACAAATGTATGCAAGTGCAAATGAAAATGCATGACGTGAATGCACACAATTCAATAATTTCCACAACAAGGTTAAACATTTTTGTCAACCAATCACAACTTAAACATCATAATACCACACCTTCAAACTTGTTTTCCAGAATATAAAACATCATTAAAAAGTCCTTACAATTTAAATTCATCAAATACCTTACTTAAATAATCAATAAACACAAGATACAATTTTACCGATAAACCTGAATAACGAGTGTCAACTTGTAAAATTAAAAACAATTAACCTGTAAATGAAAAATTTATAATTTTCAACCAGAAGCTAATTTGATATCTTAAAAACATCCTACCAAAATTTCATGATTTTTCGAGACTTAGAAGTCCCTCAACCAATTTTTATTTATAACAGTATACAGCTCACAAGGTATACTGACAGCAGTAGAAAGATTTAATTATTTCAACAATATCACAAACAGAAACATAACCCAACATGTTTTTCTTGTAAACTAGACTTCCAGAGCTTCAACATATATGAAAATAAAATCAAAAAATTTTTTACACATTTTAATATGAATTTCAAAAGTTACAGTTGATGCAATTGCATCAACAGCACAGTTTGTCAGACAACAGTAGCAAACTTGAATTTTCCATAAATATAAGATGCTCCAAAATCCCAAAAATTATTTTTCTCATAAACTAGACTCAATTTCGAGCCACATATCCAAATTTCAGATTTTTATCACGTTCCAATAATTAATTAAAAATCGGACAACATACAGCACTAAAATCAAACTTCAGCAGAGAATTAATTCATCCAAAAACTCAAAGAAAACAATTAATTCACAAACCCTAATACCCAAATCAATTCAATCAAACCTTAATTCAATATATTCATCAAGTTCCAGAACCCACACATTAACCCAATCAATTTAATTCAACACCAAATCCACCAAAACAATAAAAACTCAAAACCTAACCTATTTTGTAAAAATCAATTTAATTAAATAATAATTCGAATTTAGCCAATTTAATTAAGAAAAATATCAAACCAATATGATATTAATATGAACTAATTAAATGGAAGTCGAAATAATGCAAAAAGAATCAAGAAAAACCTTAAAAACACTCAAAAACTCGAAAAATCGAGCTGCTGGAACACTGGCCAAACGACACCTGCGAGCCACGTCGCCCAGCCGCCGAACGACGAGCTCCACACGCCGAACGACAGGAGCACGCCTCGCCGAACGACGCTCCTCCCTCGCCAAACGACACCGGCTACGCGCGCGCACAGGGACCAAACGAAGGCCGCACAGTTTTTCTTCTAAAATCCTAATTTTCTTCCCTTTTTTCAAAATACCCGAAAATAAAACACCAAAAACCCTACCCAATCCGATTTTTGGCCTATTTATAGGAAAATAACTTTCCAAAATTATAATTTTACCCCAAACTAATTTATTTTAATTAAAAACACCCCAAAACTCTTTAAAAATTCAAAAAAACACCCAACTAACTTATAAAAATTTACTACTAACCCCAAATTTAATTTATTTAATTTATTTTAATTAAAAAAAATTAATAAATTTCCGAAAAATTTCTGAAACACAACCCCTAGTAAAATTATACTTAAAATAACCGTAATGACATCACGGTCACCAAAATGACATCAAAAACAGTAAAACGAAACCCGAAAATTTTTCGACCGCCAAAATGACCAAAATACCCCCCGAAGCCAAAAACACAATATTATACTCAAAACGACCGTCTCATCGCCCCGAGTATCAAAAAGACATTCAAAGGGCACAAAATTACCATTTTGCCCCTAAGGTGCAAAATTACCATTTTGCCCCTAGACTTAAAATCATACAAAAACCAAGGGTTTTACAATCTAACCCCCTTAAAGTAATTGCGTCCACGCAATTAAATCCAACATAATTATTATCCATCAAAACTGTCATTACAATAGTTATACACCAATCCGGATGGTATCGTCTACTTAGTATATGTCGTTATGGTTGATCAGGCCATAACTACAAGATACCAAGCACTAATGACCATTCCAGGTTTGATCCATTAGAGTTCATTAAATAAAAACCAATTTTCAGATAACCAAAACAAAATCAATTAATAGCGCTTAGCGCTCAACCCAGTCAATATCAGTGCCAATCAATCAAGTACAACATCATTACACATACACCTTTTCAATAAGATCCATTGCATACAATTGTCAATCATCAATCACAAATAATATCATGCGATGTATGAGTATGATGTTATGCTGGTATGCAAGTGCTCTAACACTAAAACTGAAGAATATTACAGTCTAACCCCCTTAAAATGATTTCGACCTCGAAATCTAAAACATACCTGAAGACTCAAACAGATAGGGATATTTAGCTTTCATAAGCTCTTCGGCTTCCCAGGTGCATTCTTCAACAGAATGATTGCGCCAAAGGACTTTCACAGAAGCTACATCCTTAGAACGCAACCGCTTGACCTGACGGTCCAGAATAGCCATTGGCTGCTCCTCATAAGAACAATCAACACTAATCTCTACAGTGTCCGGAGCTAGCACATGATCAGGACTAGTTACATACTTTCTCAACATCGAGATATGAAATGTCGGATGCACAGAAGCCATCTGAGGTGGTAAATCAAGCCTATAAGCAACATCACCAATCCTCTCCAGAATTTCAAATGGACCAACATACCGTGGAGCTAATTTTCCTTTCTTACCGAACCTCATAACACCCTTGAAAGGTGAAACCTTCAGAAACACTCTATCCCCGACAGCAAATTCCAGACTCCTTCTTTTCAAATCAGCATAGCTCTTTTGTCTGCTAAAAGCAGTCCGAATACGGTCTTGAATCACTGGTACAACCTCAGCACTGTATTGCAAAAGTTCAGGACCCTCAATTCGACGCTCACCAACCTCCTCCCAATATAATGGAGTCCTACACCTTCTGCCATACAGAGCCTCAAATGGAGCCATACCAATACTAGCCTGATAACTGTTATTGTAAGAAAACTCTACCAAAGGAAGATGATCTGCCCAACTACCACCAAAATCAATAACACACAATCGCAGCATATCTTCCAAAGTCTGAATAGTCCTCTCCGACAAACCATCCGTCTGAGGATGAAAAACAGTACTGAAATGAAGATTAGTTCCCAAACCTTCCTGAAGCTTCTGCCAAAATCTAGAAGTAAATTGTGGTCCTCTATCAGAAACTATAGAAACTGGGACCCCATGAAGACTCACAATCCTGTTGAGGTACAGTTTGGCATACTGCGACACTGTGTACTTAGTATTTACTGGAAGAAAATGAGCGGAATTAGTCAATCTGTCAACAATAACCCAGATCGAATCATGCCCACCAGGAGCTTTAGGCAAACCGACAACAAAATCCATATTGATTCTCTCCCATTTCCACTTAGGTAGTGGTAACTCCTTAAGCAATCCCGCAGGCTTATGATGCTCATACTTAACTTGCTGACAAGATAAGCATTGAGAAACAAATTGTGCAACATCATTCTTCATCCCTTTCCACCAGTACAACTGCTTCAAATCCCGATACATCTTGGTGGAACCTGGGTGAACTGTGTACCTAGAGAAATGTGCATCCTTAAGGATATCAGTCTTCAAATCATCTACCTTAGGAACACACACCCTAGTACCAAACTTCAAAACACCTTTATCATCTATAACAAACTCCTTGTTCTCACCGGCTAAGACTTTCTGTCGTAAAATTTTCAAGTCCGCATCCTTACTTTGCTCAGAAATAATCCTGTCAAGAAAATTTGGCTTCACAGCCAAACTAGCAAGAAACACCCCTCTACCATTCACAACTCCTTTGTCAGACATATTAAATGTCCAACCCTCATCAAGCAATTGGTGAATCTCAGAAATCAAGGACCTCCTCGTCAAACAAATATGTGACAAACTACCCATAGACTTGCGACTCAAAGCGTCTGCCACAACATTTGCTTTCCCAGGATGGTACTGAATATTATAATCATAATCTTCTAGAAACTCTATCCACCTCCTCTGCCTCAAGTTCAGATCCCTCTGCGAGTAAACATATTTGAGATTCTTATGGTCAGTAAAAATCTCACATGTAACACCATACAGATAATGCCTCCAGATCTTTAGTGCAAACACAACAGCAGCCATCTCCAGATCGTGTGTAGGATAATTAACTTCATGCTTTTTCAACTATCTTGAAGCATAAGCAACCACCCTACCATGTTGCATCAACACACATCCCAAACCAATACCAGATGCATCACAGTAAACAGCATAGCCTTCATTGCCCTCCGGCAAAACAAGTACAGGTGCAGATGTCAACCTTTCTTTCAGAAGGTTAAAACTCTCCTCACAAGCATCATCCCAAACAAACTTAACACCCTTGCGAGTGAGTTTAGTCAAAGGTGCTGCAAGTTGAGAAAAATCTCTAACAAATCTTCTATAATAACCAGCCAAACCCAAGAAACTTCGTATCTCTGTAACTGTCTTTGGTCTTGGCCAATCCATGACTGCCTCAATCTTCTTTGGATCAACCTGAACACCCTCAGAAGATATAACATGACCCAAGAACACAACTTTATCCAACCAGAATTCACATTTCGATAACTTGGCATAAAGTTTATGTTCCCTCAGAGTTTGCAAAACCAGCTTCAAATGTTCCTCATGCTCTTCTTTAGTCTTGGAATACACCAAAATATCATCAATGAACACTACAACAAACCGGTCAAGATATGGACTAAACACTCTATTCATCAAGTCCATAAAAGCAGCAGGGGCGTTGGTAAGTCCAAAAGACATTACCAGAAACTCATAATGACCATACCTTGAGCGAAAAGCAGTTTTAGGTATGTCACTCTCTCGTACCCTTAACTGATGATAACCAGACCGAAGATCAAACTTTGAGAAAAACTTCGCCCCTTGCAACTGATCAAACAAATCATCAATCCTCGGTAATGGATATCTGTTCTTGACCGTCACCTTGTTTAGCTGCCGATAATCAATACACAACCTCATGGAACCATCTTTCTTTCTCACGAAAAGAACCGGAGCTCCCCAAGGTGAAGTACTCGGTCGGATGTACCCCTTCTATAACAAATCATTCAGCTGCTCTCTCAACTCTTTAAGCTCTGCCGGTGCCATTCTATAAGGCGGCATAGAGATAGGATTTGTGCCGGGTATAAGATCGATAGAAAACTCAATCTCCCTATCAGGAGGTAACCCAGGCAAATGCTCAGGAAAAACATCCACAAAATCTTGCACTATAGGGACGTCTTCTGGTTTAACTTCTTCTTTTTGCACATCCCGAATAGATACAAGATAGGCATCACAACCTTTACGCAACAACCTTCTAGCTCCCAAAGCAGAAATCATCTGACAAGGACCAATGGTCTTGAAACCATGGAATGTCACCGACTTACCTTCTTCATAATCAAATCAGACTATCTTAGCCCTACAGTCAACATTAGCTCCATGACAAGCTAACCAATCCATTCCCAATATCACATCAAATTCCAACACTGATAGGACAATTAAATTTGCAGCTAAATCTGCATCCTCAACTCTGACCATACAGTTACTATAAACATCCACCGTCTCTATCTCATCCCCCAGTGGTGTATGAACAAACAAAGGCTTAGCTAAAAGTTCATGTGATCTAGATAATCTAGATGCAAACCTAGGTGATATGAATGAATGAGTAGCTCCAGGGTCAATAAGAACATGTGCATCAAATGAACATATAGAGAGTGTACCTTGCACCACATTGTTATCAGCCCGAGCTTGCTGAACATTAAGATTAAACACCCGAGCATAATTCTGATTCTGATTCTGGCCTTGGTTCTGATTCTGAGCATTGTTCTGACCTGCTGGTAAAGCGGGTACAACATTCTGCTGCTGATTATTCTGGTGATAACCCTGATTCTGCTGACCTTGGTAGCCTCGATAACCTCCATTCTGCCGTCTGCCATTCTGATTACCTCGGCCTCCATTATAACCTCGACCACCATTACCTCTGCCATTACCATTACCGTTGCCACGGTTGTTGTTACCCTGATTTCCTGCTGGTCTCACATAATTCTGCTGCCCTCCTTGATTCTGACCACGCCGAGAATTAGGACAATCCTTCACCTGGTGATCCATCTGTCCACAACCTAAACATGCTCCCATCTGTCTCCAGCAATCTCCTGGATGACGGTTACCACAAAACCTACAAACAGGATGCCCCTGATTCTGATTCTGCAATCGGTAAGTCTGTTGCTGACCACCTCTATTATTACCTCTCTGATCCCTGTTCTGCCCTTGGTAGCCATGCAAATCATTAGGTCTACTTCTCTTCCTACTAACATCAGTAGTATCCTCAATCCTGTCAGTCTTACCTCTGTTTTCCAAACCCAGAGCTGTGTTCCTAGCCAAATGCAACTCAGTGTAGTTATGGCTAGCAACAAAACCATAATACTTATTATTCACTCCCTCCACGAATCTGCGAGTCATCCGAGCCTCATCCTGAATCAAGTGTGTAGCATACTGCCGCAGATCCTGAAACTTCTCATAGTACTCAGCTATGGATCTATCCCCTTGCTTCAACCTCTCAAACTCTTAGCCTTTTTGCCACATAACATTCTCAGGTATGAAATTCCGCATGAACAAGTCCCTAAACTCATCCCAGAAATGAACCCTATCTCTGATCTCATCATCGAACCACACCTGAGCTGACCTTTTTAACTGATGGCCTACCAACTCTATAGATCTATCATCAGTACAGTTGAGAGCTAAACAAATCTGACGTACCTCATTGATGAAGTATACCGGATCCTCAGTAGCAGAATTGGAGAATGTAGGTGGGTTCACTCTGATAAACTCGTTTAACCTCACATACTGGGGTTCAACAGTAGGTGGCTGATCATTGGCTTGCCCAGCATTCTGATTCATATTCTGCACCAACTGAGCAATTCCATCAGCAAGAGTCTCCATAGACCTACCCATGGTCATCATAGTAGTCATAAACTGCTCCTGACCCACTGCAGCAGCCGGTGCAGCCTCCGGTACAGGATTATTCCCGGGAGTAGGTGGCTGAGGACCAGGCACAACTCCTGCAGTATTAACATTCCCTGCTGTAGCACTAGGAGGTCTCCCACGTCTACGTGGAGGCAGATTAGCACCATCTGCAGTTCTAGAAGTTCCAGCACCAGAGGAACCTCCCCCTATCCAAATTCCAATACTTCTTTGAGACATACCTCCTGATATTAGTATAAGCATATCGGTTAACGCGGAAGCAAAAGAAACACAGAAAGACTTTTTCCTAATGATTTCCGGATACAACTAGACAAATTATAAGTGTGACTGAATCTAACCTTGCTCTGATACCACTTTTGTCACAACCCAACCCGGGGGCCATGACCGGCATGCAGCCAAACCGAAGTCCGACCACATAAGCCTAAAAAAAAAATATTCATAACAGTCTAAGTGCAAAACAGTTCAATACTTATGAAATCCACAATCCTAATTCAAATGCAAACCATCAATATAATCAATTCACAATAAAATCATTAGGGAAATCTAATGCAGACAAGTTCTGCTTATTACACAAAAGGGATTCGGATTCAATCCGCCCAAAAGTTCAATATCCTGAAATCTCTAAGCAGAAGGACCAAAAACACAAACGAAAACCTGATCGACTTCGCCAAGAAGAGAAAGAAGATAGACGAAGGCAATCACTGTAAACCTGCAAGACAATCTGTAAGGGTGTGAGCGCTTTATAGACGCCCAGTAAGTCTATGAGAGGCAGAGAAACATCTAACAGTTATATAAGTAGTACATATAATACAATCACAAATTAAGCAAACAAGATGGTGTGTCGGGGTCACCAATCAGTAAACAGTACAGTAATCATATCAGTCACATCAGCCCTTATAACTTCTCAGTACAGTACAGTAATCAGTAATTAGGCATGTAACCTCAGTAAACAGTATAGGCATAAGCCTCAGTAGCAGTATAGGCATTAAGCCTCAGAACAGTATAGGCATTAAGCCTCAGTAACCTCCTTCCCCTTCATGACACACCATCACACAACACAAGTAATATCACATTCAATATTAGCACATAAATACAATCACATGCAAGTTTCTCTGTCTCCTAAAACATACGAGGCTGGGTTCGAAAGAATAGTATAGTGAATATATAGAAAGGATAATATATATAAGAAGGGTTTATATAAATATAAGTTGTTAGCAAGTAGCACATCACAAATAATCACAACACAAATAATCACATACACCCATAGAACTTACCTGGTCTAACAGTCAGCTAAGCAATCCACCACCCTAAGTCTGAGGTGCTGCTGGACCACCGCCTAACCATTAACCATCAATTAACAACCACCCTTACAAATGTATGCAAGTGCAAATGAAAATGCATGACGTGAATGCACACAATTCAATAATTTCCACAACAAGGTTAAACATTTTTGTCAACCAATCACAACTTAAACATCATAATACCACACCTTCAAACTTGTTTTCCAGAATATAAAACATCATTAAAAAGTCCTTACAATTTAAATTCATCAAATACCTTACTTAAATAATCAATAAACACAAGATACAATTTTACCGATAAACCTGAATAACGAGTGTCAACTTGTAAAATTAAAAACAATTAACCTGTAAATGAAAAATTTATAATTTTCAACCAGAAGCTAATTTGATATCTTAAAAACATCCTACCAAAATTTCATAATTTTTCGAGACTTAGAAGTCCCTCAACCAATTTTTATTTATAACAGTATACAGCTCACAAGGTATACTGACAGCAGTAGAAAGATTTAATTATTTCAACAATATCACAAACAGAAACATAACCCAACATGTTTTTCTTGTAAACTAGACTTCCAGAGCTTCAACATATATGAAAATAAAATCAAAAATATTTTTACACATTTTAATATGAATTTCAAAAGTTACAGTTGATGCAATTGCATCAACAGCACAGTTTGTCAGACAACAGTAGCAAACTTAAATTTTCTATAAATATAAGATGCTCCAAAATCCCAAAAATTATTTTTCTCATAAACTAGACTCAATTTCGAGCCACATATCCAAATTTCAGATTTTTATCACGTTCCAATAATTAATTAAAAATCGGACAACATACAGCACTAAAATCAAACTTCAGCAGAGAATTAATTCATCCAAAAACTCAAAGAAAACAATTAATTCACAAACCCTAATACCCAAATCAATTCAATCAAACCTTAATTCAATATATTCATCAAGTTCCAGAACCCACACATTAACCCAATCAATTTAATTCAACACCAAATCCACCAAAACAATAAAAACTCAAAACCTAACCTATTTTGTAAAAATCAATTTAATTAAATAATAATTCGAATTTAGCCAATTTAATTAAGAAAAATATCAAACCAATATGATATTAATATGAACTAATTAAATGGAAGTCGAAATAATGCAAAAAGAATCAAGAAAAACCTTAAAAACACTCAAAAACTCAAAAAATCGAGCTGCTGGAACACTGGCCAAACGACACCTGCGAGCCACGTCGCCCAGCCGCCGATTGACGAGCTCCACACGCCGAATGACAGGAGCACGCCTCGCCGAACGACGCTCCTCCCTCGCCAAACGACACCGGCTACGCGCGCGCACAGGGACCAAACGACGGCCGCACAGTTTTTCTTCTAAAACCCTAATTTTCTTCCCTTTTTTCAAAATACCCGAAAATAAAACACCAAAAACCCTACCCAATCCGATTTTTGGCCTATTTATAGGAAAATAACTTTCCAAAATTATAATTTTACCCCAAACTAATTTATTTTAATTAAAAACACCCCAAAACTCTTTAAAAATTCAAAAAAACACCCAACTAACTTATAAAAATTTACTACTAACCCCAAATTTAATTTATTTAATTTATTTTAATTAAAAAAAATTAATAAATTTCTGAAAAATTTTCGAAACACAACCCCTAGCAAAATTATATAAATGAATAACCGTAACGACATCACGGTCACCAAAATGACGTCAAAAACAGTAAAACGAAACCCGAAAATTTTCCGACCTCCAAAATGACCAAAATACCCCCCGAAGCCAAAAACACAATATTATACTCAAAACGACCGTCTCATCGCCCCGAGTATCAAAAAGACATTCAAAGGGCACAAAATTACCATTTTGCCCCTAAGGTGCAAAATTACCATTTTGCCCCTAAGGTGCAAAATTACCATTTTGCCCCTAGACTTAAAATCATACAAAAACCAAGGGTTTTACAGTTTATATAAATATATATCAGTATATATTTATATATGACAGTACATATGGGTATATATGAGTATATATTGATATATATTATATATACTCTAACTAAAAATGGCATTTTTATAAATTATATGTGGGCATATGTTACACATATTTTAACTAAAGAATAATATATATGGATATATGTAATTATATATTACATATATTTTAATTGAAAAATAGTATATGTATGTATATGTTATATATATTTTAACTAAAAATGATATATATGAATATATATATAGGCATATAACACATATACTTTAACTGAAGAATGATATGTATAGGTATATGTGGGTATGTGTTATATATATTTTGACTAAAGAATGATATATGTCGATATATATAGATATATGCTATATATATTTTAACTAAAGAATGATATTTTGTAGGTATATGTAAGTTTATATTACGTATATTTTAACTAAAGAATGATATAGTGTGGATGTATATAGGCAAATGTTAGATATACTTTAGTTGAAGAATGATATTTATAAATATATATGAGTATATATTATATATACTTTAACTAAATAATGATATATGTGGATATATATAGGTATATACTACATATACTTTAACTGAATAGTGACATTTTTAAGTATATGTGGGCATATCTGATTTATACTTTAACTAAACAATGATATATGTAGATATACGTAGATATATGCTACATATACTTTAATTAAAGAATGATATTTTGTAGGTATATGCGAGTATATGTTATATATAGTTTAGCTAAAAAATAGTATATTTAGATATATGTAGGTATACATTACATATACTTTAACTAAAGAATGATATTTGTAAATATATGTAGATATATGTTACATACACTTTAACTAAAAAATAGTATGTATTACATATACTAGTTAAATTAAAAAAAATAAGAGTATAAAAGTGATATATATTTAGTTATATGTTGATATATGTTACATATAACAACATATACATGTTAAATTTCAAAAGAATAATAATATAAAAGTGACGTATGTTTAGTTATATGTTAATATATGATACATATAATAACATAGACGTACTAAATTTAAAAGAATAATAATATAAAACTATTATATATTTAGTTATATGTTAGCATACGTTATATGAAAAAAATTATCATGAACCTGGTCTATATCTTCACTCATAGATCCGGCCAATTATAGTCATCCATTTTATTTTCAAAAGATGAGATTGTGATTAGCCGAATCCATAAATGGGATATAGATATGGCCCACCTTAGAAATTTTCTATTTTATATATGTATTTGCAAAAAGTTAAAAGAATAATAGTGTAAAAGTAATATATATTATAGGTAGATATATTTTAATTATAAATTGGTATATATTATATATCAGTAGGTAGTTAATATAAATATTTTAATTTAATAATTTAATAATTTTAATTAGAAATTTGTTTAAAAAATTAATATAAATAATACAAACAGTAAAAAAATAAATATACTAAAAAATAAAAAATTTGAAAAAATAAATTAAAATCTCAAAAAATAAATATATAAAAATAAAAAAAATATCACAAAAATAAATATCCAAAAAATCATAGAAAAAAAATTTAATGACGATGTATTATTGGTGCACAAAATTCAAGATTAAAGAAAATAGATACAAATTTAAGAAATATTGGAAAAGCTTTAGTTTTTTTAATGATAGATAGGAACAGTGTTATCGGCATGATGACATCAACATATCACACTCATAGTATGAAAGTCATATTTTTGTAATTAAGAAACAGTGAGTCGTAAAATTGAAAAACATTTTTAAGCGCAGTATTTTGAAATCCATCTTCTTTTTAAGGTTAGTTTTGTAGAAAATCTTTTTTTTTTCAAAATTTTTCTTTTTTACTAAGCAGTTTTTTACCATTTACAAAAAAAACATTTTTTTAAATTTTTTTACCAGATTTTTGCAGTTTCTTTTAAAATTACCAAATTCCATTTTTGTTTCTTTATTTCTTTCGTTCTTATTACTATCACATAAAAAAGCTTGGCTATAATTTATTTCGTTTAGATTTGCGGCACGCTGAAGTAGATTTGACCTATAAATATATTCATCTTCTTTCTCTTCTTCTTCTTCTTATTCTTCGCGATCCAATTTTCTAATCTTTAATTAAATTCTGTTTCTTTTAATAATTTATTATTTTTTCTCTTTATTTTCTCACAATCTAGCAAAGGGAGAGAGAAAGATGTAAGCTTGTTTATCATTTCATTTTATATCAATCAATTGATTTTTGTGGCCATTTTGTATTTGTTTTTTCTTTGCCAATCAGATTTTGATCTGTCAATTGAAGAAATTATTGTGAAAAGTTAAAGTGGATAGAAAAGAAGTCTTTATTCATAAATGTTTATGATTTCATTATTTTGCACTGTCAATGGAAGAAATTAATGCTAGTTTATTTTTGTTCAATAATTTTTGAAGCATTATTTGTTTTTGGTCTTGAAATTGTGGTTTCTGATGTTTCTTAAATTAATTTCTTTGATTGGCCTCAGGGACGGAGCTACCCATGTAGTGGGGGGGAGCCTTGGCCCCTATATATATATTTATTATAAAATTTTAAAAATGGATCTCTCCCATTAAATAAAATTTTGAGAAATTTACATTCAACACGCAATTCAGTGTACCAGTTTTCAAATTTACAGAGGAAAGTTCCCGTTTTCAAAACTAAGAAATGCACATGATTTTTTTCCATTTTTATTTTTTGTAATGGTGATTTTTTTTTCTTTTTTAAAAAATTTTCATTTATTTTTTATTTATGTTTTTTTTATTTAAAAAAGGTTTTTAATGTTATATTGTAACATCAATAAATTTGTTAAAATATTAAATTAAAATTGAATAAAAATTAAATAAATAATTTATAAGGTTAAATAAAGTGTTGGAAGTGTGAAAATTTAAAATATATATGTAAGGTATAAAGAAAATATACTTTGGATACATAATGTATATATGATATCTACCTAACATATACATTGGACACATAATATATACATGATATCTACCTAACATACGCACTTTTAGAAAAAGACAAAGTTAGATTAAAAGTTGAAAAAATAAAAAAAACTATAATAAATAAATTAAATATAATTAATTTAAATTAAAATTAAGATAATTATGGATAGAAAAAAAATATCACATTATTTTAATATTTAACTATTTAGTAAATATGTATATAAGTGAGGGGTATTTTAGAAAAGTGAAAAAAAAAGCCATCATCTTCTTCCTTCTCCATATTTGGCCGAATTTTGAAGGTTTGGGAGGATTTATGTTCTTCCAAAGACCAAATTTAAGAAGGTTTTTCAAGAATAAAAAGGAGTTTTGATGGTTTTTTCAACAAACTAGTAAGTTTGCTTTTGAAATTTTGAAGTTCTTTGAAATATAATGAATATGTATTTTATATTTTGTTAAATAGGTATGGAAGATATTTATTTAATGAGTAGGAGAAGATTTTATAATTAAATAGTTGATTTGTTTGGGTTGAGTGAAAGTTTGAATGGATTAGTAGTGATGTTAGGGTTTTAAATGAAATTTGTTAATGAATGGGTGTAAAATGGATTTAAGTGCTTAAAGATGTTATAATGTAATTTTAATGATAGAAATGAACTCAAATTGACAATTAGAATTAAGTAGGATTAAGAACCAAAATTAAAGAAGATTAAAGCAAATTTTTAGAATTTTGAAGAAAATGCGGTACATTGAAATTTAGTGCATAGAAAATGTTAAAATGTGATTCTAGTAATATATATAAGCTTAAAGTGAATTTGGAAATAAGTAAAATTAACTTTCAAGTTTAAAGTCCATTAGAGCAAGAAAAGGAAAAATTGTAGGAATGTGTTTTAAATAAAGTTTAGTAGTTAAAACATTTAGAAATGTGATACTAATTAATTATTTACATTCAAATTTTGAATAGATATTGAGTATATAGAAATTCTATCAACCTAGTAGTGTTGGGCTATAAGGAGTTTTTAAGTGGAGTGGAGCTTTGACTCACATTCTTGGGTTAAAGAGGATAGTACATACTCTGACATTGAATTTAATTAATTTTCATTGATTTTAATTATAATACATTACATATGTTGAATGTGTTATGTTACTTGATTTTAATGAATATGTGTGTGTGTGGCATTGTTTGAAGTAACAATACTTGATATGAATTGATTATGGGATTAAAGGCCATTAGAAGATGGCTAAATGTGATATTTATGCAAAATGTGAAAAGTACAAGTTATGCACTAAAAGATGACAGTGAGTCACATTTGCATTGTATATGATGATGTTATTGAATATGAGTAAAAAATACGAAAAGTAATAAGAAATGTGAAAAAGTAAGAGTAAAGTGGAGTTTGAGAAAATGCAAATACAAGTTACTTTATATAAAAGTCTAGTTCCAGAATATTGTTGTTGAAATTTTATTACGCCTTTAAGTGAGATATGCTGGTGTCACAAATGAGTAAAATAGCCCAAGACAATATTTCTAAAACTAGATAGCATATAAGGAGTTTCGGGCCCAATGTGTATGGACGATTGATATATTAATATGAGTATGTACATGTTGATTGACATTTATAGTATATTATGTTCATGGCATTGCATTTGGAATATTATTTATTTTTTTACCAAAGTAAGTACCGCTAGGCTTTTATGCTTAGCGCGAATGAATTTCATCAAGCAGGTGATAGGGTAGAATTGGATGATCCGGAGAGTGCTGCTAGACTACACCAAGTCTAGGCTATTGTGAGCAAGAATTTTTGCCCCCACTCCCATGTGGAATGGTTCTTGGGACTTCGGCACTGTTAGGCTCAGGTCCTTAGAGAATACGGGCCTAAACTCGAAAAAAATAGAGTCACCACCCGGATGGGCTGAGAAAATAGAAAGGGGTGGATGACTTGATTCCTAAGGAATCTCCAATCCCCGATTGGATTTAAAAAGTTGGATACGTATGGGGAATGTGAGAATGACCCAGCACCCTATAATGCCTGATCCATTGGAACCGGCCTCATTTTCAGGTCTTAATATTATTAAATTCTTATCTTATTAAAATATCATCCATACTACATGCTATTTAAAATAATTAAATATTCATTGTATTAAAATCAAAGAAGATTTAAACAAACAAATAAAAATGGGCAACCATACAAGATGGAAACATGCCCATATAACAATTGTTCATTGTCCAAAACTAAATTAAATAACAATCTAAATAAATAAGATACCCACATAGTGTGAAAACATGTCTTTTACATCCTTGAAATAAAAATAATCAAATTAAAACAATAAACCAAATAAATTGAACAATTCAAACATTCACAATAATTAAATACGAATCATCTATTATAAACCAAATAAAATAAATCATCCACCACAAGCATACATTAGCACATTGAATGATCAAATCTAGGTTTTAATATTATATTGAACAATAGATATACAAAACTAGGGTTTTAATATATGAATTAGGGTTTCTTAAATGTTAGAATGCTTAAATTAGGATTTTAAGGTTTTGGAAAACATGATAGCAATTTATAAGTGAAAATTAGGGTTTTGGAAATAAAACTAGGGGTTTTAGAGTTAAAACATGATTTTAGGATTTTAGGATGACAATTAGGATTTACATATGAATTAGGGTTTCTGAAACTTAGGGTTTGGATCCAAGGAGATTAAATTAAATCAAGTTATTAAAGTTTTGTACTAAATCACAATCAAACTTTATTTGCTACTGGACTAAAAAACTTCAATCCATTGTTACTGGAATTAAATCAATAACTTCATGCTACTGGATAAACTCATTACTACTAGATAAAATTACTTTAAATTGTTAAGTGCTTTTAAAGGATGAAAATAACTAATAAAAATCTAATTAGATTGTGCTTAGAGAAACAAAACATGCATTGTCGTAGACTCCACTAATTTAATATGTTGAACCAAGCTTTAAGTTTCTAAAGTTTGGATCAATCAGTTTATTTGCTGGTGCCTTTTATAATCCAAGAGTCAAGCTACTGGTTGTGTTTCTTTTGCTTCTATATCTTTTGCTTCTGTATCTTTTGCATTGTTTTTGTGTTTGCTGCTACCTATTTTCTTTTTAATTGTTGCTATTCATTATCATCATCCCCTATCTCTATGCTTTTAATTGCCTATTTATAGGCAAATAATAGGTTAATCTCAAACTTTAATATGCTAATCCAAGGGTTATCCGAAGTCCAATATTAATTACGATGCTTTTAATCTATCCTAAAACCAATTAAAGCCAAAATTAAATGAGCATGGCGAATTAGAAACATGGAAATTCACCATGGGCTAAAGGTTCATGGAGAATTAGTATGCTTCTAATTTACCATGAGTGGCTCATGGCGAATTGTGAGCCAATGGCCATGGAGAATTTGGGTTAAATCGGGCTTGGTCAGACTTTTAAAGTTTGGACCAGATTTAATTTAAGTTTTTAAAATTGGGTTGTATCTAATTTAAAATTTCAGAATTAGACCTTCCTAGTTTAGGATCAAAATTAAAGGTTTACAATTTTGTCCCCTGCTTGAGCGATTTGAGACTTCAATAGAAGAGATCGAAAAGCAATATGACTTTGAGCTGATCTTGGATATGGATGGGTTCTAGACTCGAGATTGGATTTGGGTTCTAGACCAGAGACTAAATTTGGATTCTCGACCCAGGGCTGGATTTGGATTCTCGACCCAAAACTGGATTTGGGTTCTCGACTCGACACTGCATTTGGGTTCTCATCTCGAAAGTGGATTAGATTTGGGTGCTTGGGACAGAGACTGGATTTGGGCTCTCAACCTGACATTGGATTGATTGGGTTCTGGACTATCAAGCAAATCTAATATTTCGATAAAATCACCAAGCTATTCTAATATCTTGGTGAGTGAAAACAAACATCGAGCGATTCTAATATCCTGATGAAATCCAACAAGCTACTCTAATATCTTGGTAAATCAAAACGGGCATCGAGCGACTCTAATATTCTAGTGACAACCACCAAGCGACTCTAATATCTTGGTAAGATAGTGAGAGACTCTAATATCTCACTAGAAACAAACTTGGATATTTCAACATATCAAGGAAAGCTATGCCGTCAGGATACTTTAATAAATCCAATATAAGCTAGAGATTGTGCCGTTAGGATACTTCGACAAATCCAATATAGGTTGGGTAGTGGATGCTTCAACAAATCTGTTTGAAAATATTTGCCTTGACAGAAATGAATCTTCATCTTAATTCTCTATTCTTGGGGATAGGCTTTGTCTTGCCACAACTTCAGCTATTCTAGTTGGATTGATCTTTTGTCTTTTACATCTTCATTCTTTTGGGGTTCTTACTTTCTTCTTGTTCTATTTTTTTGTTCTTCCTTTTGCAAAAAATTCAGTTGTTTTTTAGCCAATCCTTATATATTCTCTTTGCCCCCTACGTGGCAAAATATTGAAAGTGAGTCTGAAAATATTTTGTACATGCATAAACTCAAAAATTGAAAAGGGAAAGTTTTGCCCCTTGTGTAGGCTCAAACCAGTAATTTTGTTCCCATATAAGCTTTGATTGATGTTTGCATTTTGTCTAGTTCTTTACACAAGCATGCATCTACATTTTTATAAAGTGACTAGATCTTCCTCAAGCAATGGGTCTTTCATGCCTTCTGATTCCATATCTACTTCATAGAGTATCTGTTATTCACTTTGACAAAGAATAGACAATGCAAGACAAAAAATGCATTATGATATGATCATGTATGCGTGATATGCATGAATAATACTTATAGTAGCTCCATTAACTCACAGACTGAGGTGATTAGCTGAAGTGGTCTCATGGATTCCTTCCAGATGCTCGTTCAGATCTTGCATTGGAATGGTAGAAGACTTTACATTTATGACTTTTATCTTTAAGATGTTGAAAACATGAGTGGTGGGGCCCATACAACATAGTCAGAGATACACCCATTTTAAACTATGATTCAGCACGTCAGTTGGTAGCTTCTTTATAACCATGCGAATAATCCTTATCTTCGTCCAATACGTCCTTTAAGGTTCAACAGTGCAACATACTTCCCCAAACATGAAGGCTCGTATGACAAAAATACTTCTTTTTTTTTAAAAAAAATTTTCAAATCACATTTCGGCCTTTTCAATTCAGTGTCAATATACCTTATGGCTCAATTTTCCAAATTAACATATCTATAACATGATAAACCTAGTTACCGTGCTAAACTTAGGAATCATTTTCATTTAAGTAAAAACTGTTGTATTTCAGATAGGCATATGCACATTACTTGGCCAAAGGTCTTATTGAGTTTAAATATTGTCTATCTCATATGCATACTTATTCAAACAATCTCCACTAATAAACTCTACCTACCAAAAGAGATCAACATATCTTTAATATGCATGAAATGGGGTCTATAAGGGACATGTGCTAAATGGAGGCTATTTGTAAATTGGAGTTTATGTGACACTACTAACAAATCTTCACACTATAAACTTTCTGTTAGAACCATAGGTAGCTGGGAGCAATATTAAACTCTGGGCATCTTGTTATCTTGCTTTTCCATCTCATTGGAAGAAATCTAGATCTGATTAGGACTATCCTTTTGCTTTTACACAAACTCAGGACCCATTTTCTCTTTTTCTTTTCTTTTCCTTTCTTTTCTTTGTTCTTTTCTTTTTTTTATTTTTCTTTCTCTTTTTTTTTTGTTATTTGTTGTTTTGTTTTGTGTGTCCTAGTCCTTAGAGGATTGTCTTGTTTGTACCACCTCATGCTTCTAATTATGGAGTAGTACGAGTTTACTTTAATGAGGATGGATCTTTTTGTCGTCTTGATATCATCTCAATAATTAAATAAATATGAGATATTAGATCTAGTTTATGTAAAATTCAACTATCCTTATGGTCTTGACTGAACCTTTCTTCAATCTTCTTACTCTTTAGTAACTCAGTGATCATCAGACTTATCATGAGTGTCACAATAGCTCAAGGTAGGTTATTGGACTTTATAAACCAATAAAAAGCAAGCTAAAATCTTATGAAGGCTCGAAGGGACAAACTAGGGATTGATATTAACAGGGTGGATACATTGGCTCACCAAACAATGTCTAGATCATCTCTCTCTTAAATAAGCAGAGTTCAATTTCACCTCGAAAGTCCATCAAATCATGTTCTAAGACCGACGAGAATCTAGAAACAGGTCATTATGCGGGAGCCCTCTCTAAGTAAGCATACATAGCTCAATGCTATAAAATAATTTCCTCACCAATTAAAGTCATTCGAATCATGATGCATAAATACACTAATTTATGAACATCAAGCTAAATTCATCATTTGTTAGGCACCAAAATGAACAAAGACCAAAAAAAATTTAATGAAAATAATTTATTCAAACAATCTTAATTTGAAAAACGTAATTGTTCCAAAAAACATTAAAAAATGAAATAAAAACCAGACAAGCCAAGGAAAGTTTTATTGATTTGAAGTCGAAAGAGCTTTCTCTACTTGGACATATCAAGGGCAAGGATCATCAATGATAGTCATCGCTTCATCATCTGCCATTGGTTCAAGCTTGCTTTGTAGTACCTCCTCTTTAGTAGCTTCTCCATCCATATCATGATAAGAAGATAAGACAAAAACTCTCCTCTAATCCTCCCTTTATCATAAAGGTTGCAGGCGGTGGCGCCCTTCCAAATTTAGGCAGAGGATTATTCTTGGTGTTGGACTTATTAGGCTCAGGAAGCTTTCCACTGTATATCAAATTTTGGATCTCGTGCCTTAAGCGAACACATCTATCTATCTCATGCCCTTGCACTTGATGGAATAGATAAAAGGTCTTGACATCAAAGCTTGATGAGAGAGGATTAGGCAAAGGTTGGGGAGCCAATGACTGTAATAGCTCGTTCTTCTACAACTTATTGAAAACCCAAGATAGAGGTTCCTCTAACTCTAAAAATTATCTTCTATTTGCTTGACCAGTTGTTGCATTGGCATCCACTGACTTCTCTATATCCTGACCACCAGAATGATAACTTCCCCTATCACTTCTTCTTCCAGAAAAATGATTCTTCTCTCTTTCCCTTTCTTCTATTTGCATGCTAGCTTGAAGGAGATCTTTGAAATCCCTAATAAGAGTATGAGACATCCATTTACGCAGATTAGGTAGGATACCTATCACTATCATCCTAATTTGGTCAGACTCGTTTAGCCTCTTTTTGAGCAATGTAGCCTTAAATGTCGAGTCTTCACCCTTTATAATGGAAAAGCAACTAATGATTCATGCCACAAACAAAATCCATGATTAACAAGTCTTGGTATAAATAAGGCCACAATTGATTTTTAGTATTCCATAATTGACCTAAATAGCTCTAAGTCCATTTGAGAAAAAAAAAAGGTTTTAGTAGCAAAAATCTGAACTTGGGTCATGAAGTGAAAAGCAGTTTTAAGCCCATTCAAGAAAAGTTGTAATTTGAATGAAGTAAAAAAATAGTTTTATTCAAAGTCCATTGTAAAAAAAATTGTTCAAATATAAGTCTTGGGCTTTGTACTTGGGCCATGGGATAGAAAAGAATTTTTGACCCATGTCAAAAGACCATCTTGAAAGTTTTGAAAAAATAATTTTCATCATTTGGTCTTAAAGGAGTAAAATTATTTTAGGCTTGCAATATAATTAGGTCATATTAGAAAAGAACAAACCAAATAGGCCATGGTTCAAACTAAGATATATTAATCATAGTCAAACAATAAGCATTTGGGTAAAAACCTAAGGAAAGTAACTAGGTCAATTACTTGAGCTTTAATCTTTAGGTTAAAAAGTTTAGGTTCTCATAGCAAGTATACATCAAAAGGTACGAGGCTATGAGTGGTTATGCCATGCTCGATCTCCATACCTTGAGTGAAAGTATGTATCCCTTACATAACACAACATGAGTTACATGAGCATTCTAACTCCGGCACACAATGCAATCTAAATGATGCAATGGACAATATCATAATAAGAAAGAATAAAATAATATAAAGACCAATGGAATCAACTTCTCTTATCCCTAGTAGAGTCGCAATTGTGAGCAGAAATTTTTGCCCCCACTCCCATATGGAATGGTTCTTGCGACTTCGGCATTGTTAGGCTCAGGGCCTTAGGGAACAAGGGCCTAAACCCAGATAAAATTGAGTCATCATCCGGATAGGCCGAAAAAATAGAAATGGGTGGATGACTCGATTCCTAAGGAATCCCCAATCCCCTATTGGGTTCTAAAAGTTGGGTACGTATGGAAAAAATGAGAATGACCCAATACCCTCATAATGCCCGGTTCATTGAAACCGATCTCCTTTTTAGATCTTAATATTATTAAAATATCATCCATACTACATGCAATTTAAAATAAATAAATATTCATTGCATTAAAATCAAAGAAGGTTTAAATAAAAGGTTTAAACAAACAAATAAAAATGGGCACCCATACAAGATGAAAACATGCCCTTCCAAAAATTGTCCATTGTCCAAAACTAAATTAAATAACAATCTAAACAAATAAGACACCCACATGGTGTGGAAACATGTCTTTTACATCCTTGGAATAAAAATAATCAAATTAAAACAACTAACCAAATAAATTGAATAATTCAAAAATTCACAATGATTAAATGCGAATCATTCATTATAAACTAAAGAAAATAAATCAACCATCACAAGCATACATTACCAAATTGAATGATCAAATCTAGGTTTTAATATTATATTGAACAATAGATATACAAAACTAGGATTTTAATATATGAATTAGGCTTTCTTAAAGTTTAGAATGCTTAAATTAGGATTTTAAGGTTTTGGAAAACATGATTGGGGTTTATAAGTGAAAATTAGGGTTTTAAAAATAAAACTAGGGTTTTTAGAGTTAAAACATAATTTTAGGGTTTTAGAATGACAATTAAGGTTTACATATGAATTAGGGTATAAAATACTGAATTACGGTTTCTGGCATATATAAACTTAGGATTTGGATCCAAAGAGATTAAATTAAATCAAGTTATTAAAGTTTTGTACTAAATCACAATCAAACTTTATTTGCTACTTGACTAAAAAACTTCAATATATTGTTACTGGAATTAAATCAATAACTTCATGCTACTAGATAGAATTACTTCGAATTGTTAAGTGCTTTTAAAGGATGAAAATAACTAATAAAAATCTAATTAAATTGTGTTTAGAGAAATAAAAACCTGTATTGTCATAGACTCTACCAATTTAATATGTTGAACCAAGCTTTAAGTTGCTAAAGTCTGGATCAATCAATTTATTGGCTGGTGCCTTTTATAATCCAAGAGTCGAGCTGCTGGCTATGTTTCTTTTGCTTCTGTATCTTTTGCATTATTTTTGTGTTTGCTGCTACTTGTTTTCTTTTTAATTGTTGCTATTCATAATCATCATCCCCCATCTCTCTGCTTTTAATTGCCTATTTTTAGGCAAATAATAGGTTAATCTCAAACTCTAATATGCTAATCAAAGGGTTATCCGAAGTCCAATATTAATTACGATGCTTTTAATCTATCCCGAAACCAATTAAAGAAAAAATTAAATGACCATGGCGAATTAGAAACACGTCAATTCACCATGGACCAAAGGTTCATGGCGAATTAGAAACATGCCAACTCAAATGTTCATGGCGAATTAGAATGCTTCTAATTCGCCATGAGTGAGCTCCTGGAGAATTGGAAGCACTCCAATTTGCCATGAGTGGATCATGGAGAATTGGAATGCTTCCAATTCACCATGAGCCAAGGTTCATGTCGAATTGGGCATTCCAATTTGCCATGAGGCAATGGCCATGGAGAATTGGAGATAAATTGGGCTTGGTCTAACTTTTAAAGTTTGGGCAGAATTCAATTTAAGCTTTTAAAATTGGTTGGATCTGATTTAAAATTTTAGAGTTAGACCATCCTAGTTTAGGACCAAAATTAAGGATCTCCAGCTATAGTCGGACCAGTGCTATATGCGTTTCATGTATACGCTTTAAACATTTTGACATTTGCTTAAATATAAAATGTATATAATGGAAATTATAAAGATTTTCTTTGGGTTAAATGTTGCAAATTTAAAACTGAGACATATGAATATATATAAATATAAATGGATGTATATTTTGTGAAATGTTGGTGGATTTGAGCCATTAGGATATTGTGGAGAAATGTGCGTGTTTAATTAATTTATGGAAGTGTATTTTAAATGCAGGTTGTGAAATTTGAAATTTGAAAAATATTGATAAAACTCTAGCGAATTTTTTTTAGAGATTTTCTTTTAAAATATATCGTTTTAATATGCAAATCACTGATGAATATTTTTATTTATTTATTAAAATATCTTTTAGATATTTAAAATAATTATCTTGGAATTATAGAAATTTTTGAAAAGACTATATTATGAAGTTCATGTATTCTGTATGCGTATTTTACCTATGTTGAGTGTGAGTATTATATGTATACGAGGTATAAGAGTGTCATGCATATTCTCAATATACACAAAAAATTAAACATATGCACAATAAAGACATAATATAAATAAAAAACACACGACAACAAAACAAACAACATTTACCCATCATCTATAAATATCCACTAAACGTCCACTAAACATCTATAATATTTTTAATATTTATTTTATTTAATTTATTTAATTTTTTATTCTTACAATATCCATACAATACTCACACAATATTCATATAACTTGTATATAAAATACACATAACTTACATCACAAATACATAATATACACACATCATCTAAAAAACATCTATAACGTCTACCAAATATACACAGAACATCTACCAAACATCCACATAATATTTACATAATGGAATTAATATTTTTAACTTTATTTTTTACATGCATAATATGTAAAATTTATTTATAAATAAATTTAATAATTTTTATTAATATATTTTTTTATTTTTTGTGAGTGTTTACTTGTTAATTGTTATCAAAATCAAAATTTTTCCTTCATAAAAATTAATGAATTTTATATGCTGAAAAAATAATTTAAAATATTAAATTTTATTATTTTATTAGAATATTTTTATTTAATACTAAAATTTATAAAAAAAAGATAAAAATTGAAGTAAAATATTAATTATAGTGAGAGAAAAGATATTTTTGAAAAAAAAGAACCCTTATTTTATTAAGGAGTGAAGTATTTTTGAAATTTTGCTCTAAATTTTTGAAAAAATGTAAGTATTTTGATTTTTTTTATTATTTTTAGAATAAAGCTTGTTTTTTTTGAGTTAGTTTTGAAAATGTCCCTAAATTTTTTCTATATAAATTTTGCCCAAATTTGAAATGTTAACCCAAATATATTTAATTAGCCCAAAATTAAATATATATTAGTCCAAAAATAAAATTTTATTTTATGAAAAGAAAAAAGAAAAATTTATAGGATAAGTTTATTTTTTCTTATTTTTTATAATTATTTAAAATTCTTCTCTTTAATTCTTAATCACTTCAATTGCAATGCTATTATCTATAATTTTCTTAAAATTAGGATTTAAGATTAATTATATTTTAGTTTTATTTTTAATTTAATATTGACAAGAGATGTAAAAGTTTTAATTTTTATTTGCTCAAAGTTTTTATAGCAAAAAGTTATATTTATTATTGTTTTATGAATTATGATTACTAATCGATAATTATTTATAAATTATTATTAGCAATTCTTTTAAAAAATATTTTTTAAAGAAAAAATTAGCTGCAACTCATGATAAAAAAAGTAATAAAACTTAATTTTTTGTCAATCTATTTGTACTATCTATTTTGGTTGACTGGCCCACCTTAATACTTTATCCTAACTCGGTCCCTAATGGGCCTCCATGTTAGACTTTACTTTATTTATTAGTCATTAACAATGGCAATAACAAGAAGCTATAGAGTCGTTGGGATTTTTTTCTCATGTTCTCTTAATCTTTAAACAATATGTAAATTTGTTTCATAATGCATGTAGCTGGGTAAGAGCACCGAACACTTCGATTTATGCTCATTGACTAAAAAGTTAATTCTTCGAGAATTTGAAAGCCTAATATTTTGTTTTCTCATTATAAACTACAATGATAAAACAACATTTTGTATTAATTTCATTTTATATCAATATTTTAGTTTGCTTTGTTTGGCAAAATTGCATCAGCAAACGAAATTGATCTTAACATGTTCTAAGAAATTATACAAAAATTGTTTATACTTTTTGTAATATTGATATAAACTATTTATTTAATGATTTTTGTTTTAATAAACTCTTATATACTAAGTGTAAGCTTTGTACATTTGCATAACATATCGGTATGTGCTTTTTTTTTTTTTTTGTGATGTTTTATTATTAGTATATATTTATAGTACAATAAAAAAAATATTAACTATGTAGTTTGTGTGTAATAAACCCAATATATACTAAGTATAAACTTAATATATGCTAAATATAAACTTAATATATATTGAGTATAAACCCATTTTATCAATTTTTGGTATTTGATGTTATTTGATAAAAAAAATCTAGTATTTTTGAAAATGTTTTTTGAGGCTTATATTTTTGTAATGTTAATGGCTTTTTTTCTAGCAAATTAATCGAAGGGATTTCTACAAAGCTAACAAAAAAAAAAGATTTTATTTACACTTATATGGCAACAAACAAAAAATATTACAAAACTAAAAAATACGCTTCCAAAACAACAAAAATACTACAAACATTATCTTCTCTTTAGCATTGTTAACTTCATTTTTCTTCTTCTTCTATCCATCATCTTCATCTTCTTCTTCAATAAAAATCCATTGTCATCTTTTTCTTCAAAATTAAAACAAGGAGAAAAATAAAAAAAAATTGAAAATCTTCATGAAAATCAATAAATATAGATCTACATTCTATATCATCATCATTTTCTTGTTCTTCGTTCTTCATCATCATCAAATAAAAAAAAAAGCAAATATCTATCATCAACTTCTTCATCATCATAAATCAAAAAAACCAACAAAAATTCATCATCATCTTCTTCATCAACTCCGGTATAAGAAAAGAAAAAAGATCCAACAACAAATTAAACAAAAATTTTGCATGCAACTAGATTCATCATCATTATCGAAGCTCAACAATTTTGCATGCAACTAGACATGAAAGCATGTCAAAAAAAGTCAAATGAGGAAAACCAGAAAAGAAGAAGATTGAAAAGGTAAAATCTTCATTTCCATATTAAGTTTTGTTAGATTGAATGCAGAAATAAAATATTTATATGGGAAAAAAATACGATAAACTAAATAAAAATATAATAAGAATACAAATAAGAAGACATAAATTTACATGGTTCGGCATTAGTCTATGTCCACAGGTGAATAAGAGATCAAAATCCACTTAAACTGAAATTAGTACAAATTTGGAGAGATAATACTAACAACCCTAAACCCAATTACACCTAATGCACTCAATTTATTGAGAAGCTCTCAAAATGCAAGAAGAAAAATTACTCAAAGAATTTTATTTCTCACCACTCCAACTTTGCCACACTCAAAGCACTTACAAATAAATGGAATTTGCCTATATTTATAAGCACAACAATTAAAGTCGACAAAAGAGAAAAAAAACATTTTGCTGTGATTGGCCAAGTCGGCCACCAAAACTTTAGTTGGCTATTATAGCCAACAATTCTTATTACCTCATTTTTGTCAACAAAAGTTGCCAATGCCAACTTTTATTTATGAAGATGTCTTCTCCACCTCAATCTATCCTCCAATCACTTCTATGTATTTTGCATGACTGCGTCAGAAGAAACAATAGGCTCTTTTCCTAAATGGAGCATGGTAGACTCATTAAATATAATATTCCTACTAATAACAGCTTTAGGTGATTTTGGATGAAGAAGCCAAACTTTATATCCTTTTACACCAGATGTGTAACTAATAAATATACCCTTTTTAGATCTAGGTTCAAGTTTTCCATCATTAACATGAATATATACTGGGCAAAAAAACACCCTTAAATCGAAATAATTAGTAGGATTACTAGATCATACCCCCTCTAGAGTCTTGCATTCAATTGAGGCATATGGAAAATGATTCATCAAATAGCAAGCTATAAAGCTGCTTCTGCCCAAAAATCCTATGCCAAACCTGAATTAGACAATATGCACCAGACTTTCTCTTATAGAGTTCTGTTCATGTGCTCGGCTATGCCATTTTGTTGTGAGATATCTCATAATACCCTTATTTTTGCAAAATTTATTAAACTCAAAATCAAAGAACTCTAATCCATTGTCAGTATGGAGACGCTTCACTTTCTTGCCTGTCTGCTTTTCAGCCAAAGCCTTCCATTGCTTAAAAGTAACAAAGGCCTCATTTTCTGCTTCAGAAAGTAAACCCATACGTTTCTTGAGTAGCCATCAATAAAGGAAAGCATATATTGAGTACCATCTTTTGAAGGAGTATGTGCTGGTCCCCAAAGATTTGAATGAATATAATCCAAAGAACCTTTAGTTCTATGAACTCTTGTACTGAAGCTGACTCTTTTGTGCTTGTCAAAAATATATTATTCATAAAACTCCAACTTTGATGTACTTTAGCCGTCAAGAAGGCCCCTTTGACTCAACAGTCAAGCTTTATCACTCATGTGTCTTAGCCTTATATGCCATAACTTGGTCACATCTAAATCTGGCATAGAAGAAGAAACTACAGTCGATCCCATGATAGTAGATTCTTGCAATACATATAATTTACTAATTAGGTTAGCTTTCATCGCAATAAGAGCACCCTTCAAAATCTTCAAAATTCTACCTCCACTAGAAAATTTGCAACTAAGATTACCCAAAGTAGATAAAGAGATGAGATTTTTTCTCATATCAGGAACATACCAAAGATCAGTCAATGTTCTGATCACGCCATCATGCATCCTTATTTTGATACTACCAATTCCAGCAACTTTACAAGGATGATCATTACCCATAAAAATAACTCCTTTGTCCGTTGGTTCATATGAGGAAAACCAATTTCTATGGAGACATATATGAAATGAGTAAACAAAATCTAAAATCCATCCTCATTTGGATTTGGCACCATCTTTAGAAATGGCATAGACATCATTAACTTCAATCTCATCCTAAACAATACTGGCTTCGGTGAGTTTCTCAACTTTTTGATTCCTTTCCTTATTTTTGTTTTAAAACTTGAAACACTCAACTTTAATATGCCCTTTCTTCTTACAATAATTGCAAGTTAGATGACTATTTTTTTACTTTGATTTTGATCTCGATCTATTACTACTGCTAAGCTCCCTTGTAGAGGACCTTCCTCTAACAATCAAACCCTATGCTGAACAGTCAGAATGGCTAGTGGTGAGTTCTTTGTCAAAGAGCTCTTTAGAATACAAAGATGCTTTCACATCCTCTAACTTTAGATACTTGTTACTGTAAATCAATGTTTCTCTAAATTTCTTATATGATGGAGGTAGTGAACGAAGTAACATAAGAGTCTAATCTTCATCTTCATACTTAATCTCTATATTTGCCAAGTACAAAAAAATAGAGGATAACTCATCAATATGAGATTTGATAGATGTACCTTCCACCATAAAGAGGGTGTGCAAACAGTGCTTGGCAATTAGCTTAGTGGTGAGATTTTTTGTAATATACAAAGACTCTAACTTGTCCCATAAATTCTTAGTTGTCTTCTAATCAAGGACTTCAAGTAAAATTTCATTGGACAAGCAAAGTTGAATCGTAGATGGGGACTTCTCATCAATCTTCACCTTTTTATCTTCATCCATCATAGTAGGCAATTTATCCTTAACCAATATCACTTTATGGAAACCGTTTTGCGTCAAGACTGCTTTCGTCTTAACTTGCCATATAACAAAACTCATATAATGCTCAAATTTCTCAATATCAAATTTTGTTGTCACCATACTAATCCTAAATAAATATTAGCAAAGCTATCACCATACTAAACCCAAATAAATATTAGCAAAGCTATGGTACCAGTTTGTTAGAATTAAATGCAAAAATAAAATATTTATTTTGGAAAATAAAAATATAATAAGAATACAAACAAGAAGATACAAATTTATGTGGTTTGGCATTAGTGTTGCAGTCTTAGCCTATCTATCTGCAAGTGTACAAATCGTTAACAAGTAATAAAATGATAAATAGAGTATCGTTCCCACGAGAAGGTTAATTCTAAGTACCAAACAATTAAACTGATTAATATTTGGATAATCAAATTTAATTTTATGATTGAGACTTATGGTTTAGTCACCTTTATTGATTTATCATGGATTTTCTAAGGTATCTATTTAATTCAGTCTTCCTTTCGATTAATGGTTGGATTCTCCTAAATTAAGTTCAAGTCTCCTCAAGTACTAGAACCAATATCAACTTAATCCTTACGTATACTCTCGTGATCATAATTAATTAAATCAATTCATTATGTTTTATGAGAATCTTGAATCAACCTCTTAAGGGTTTAACCTTATCTCTAAGTGAAAAACTTACTTAAGATTGTTATCTCTATGGACTAATGTCATGCTTCCACTCTCGCTCCATCACACAACATCTCAAATCAATTAATCATTGGCCAGATAATCAAAGCATTAAGATTAAATACAACAAAATAATTAAAGGATAACTAAATTAACCAAATAGACATTTATAATTCCATGATAAATTCAATTAAAGGGACCAACCCTAAAAAGGATTAGTTCTTCATTATTGAAATAAAAACATTGCAAATATTCAAAATGGTAAATAAAGACATAATTAAAAGGAACAAGAAATATCAAACTCTATTTCTTTGAAGAAGATCTTGACTTGGATCTTGAACTCCTCCTTAAAGCAGAATTTCACACTTCTTTTCTAAGAAACTTTAAACTAAATTTATTTGGATGAATCTAATCTAATTCTTGCATATCTACTTGTAATAATTGCTCTCTTGAATCCTTGGAGGAAATGTGTTTATATAGAGTGCTTGGAAACTTCTTTAGTGGAGAAAAACTGGAAAATGTTTGAGCAAGACTTGGTTGGTGAGTTTATCTTCAAAATTTGCAGCTTACAAATCATAGAATAAAGGCCACGGTTGTGGCTTTTTGAGTACCATGGTCGTGGCATGTGTGAACTCTGACTATTTTGTCAAACTTCTCGGCTACCATGGTCGGTCTGATAGGACACGGTCGTGGCTTTTGGAGTGCCACGGTCGTGGCTTTGAAAGTTAGGCTGCCAAATTTATTTTCTTCTTTTTCTTGGCTCAGGTAGTGGGAAATGAAACTCACAGTCGTGGCTTTTTAATGGCCATGGTCGTGGCTTTCATTTTTCTTTTGGAACTTCAATTTTGTAAAGTGGTAGACTCGAATTTATTCCCATGGTCGTGGCTTTGAATGGCCACGGTCGTGGCTCATCATTCTTCCTTTATTTTTGCTTGCTTTCCTTGAATTTTGCCTCACTAATCATCACCAGGCGGAGGTGGTTGCTGTGGAGGCGGGTAGTGCAATCCAAATTATGCAAAGAAAGTGTTGAACTGTTCACTAAGACCCATCATCTGAGCGGAAATGGTCCGTATTTCTTGCTCAATTCCTCCGAAACGCTGCTCCATATTGTCAAAACATTGCTCCCAGACTTCATTCCTGCGATTCATCTCATTTCAAAAGAGTCAAGTCTGTTAGCAATATATTTAAATGTGTTTGGTGGTGGAGCAGATGGTCCGGCCTCAGAGGGTGGTGGTGCGGATGGACCAGCCTCAAAAGGTGGAGGTGGTGGTTGATCTTCAGGTTCATTAAAATCTCCCCCTTCTCAAATAACTCATCTATGTCAATGTTTATGTCTGCATCCGGTGGCCCTAAAATCTCATATTGGTTTTCTCTTTTTCTTGCTATCCTCATGGCTAAAACAATGACCATATCAATTGTAATTTTACCAGGTATGGGGGCAAGGTGATCAAATCCAATATTTAGATAATGAGAAATTTTTGTGATCATCCCCCCAATTACAATTTTTTCACTCCTTTGCCTAACTACTTCCTCACACCTCTTGGCAAACCAATAACTGACATTAAATACCTCTTCTTCCATAGCACAATAAAAAAAATGCAATTCTTTTAAATTTACCATGCCTTGACTCTCACCTCTCCCAAAAATTGTGTTTGCCAGGACAACATGAATATAACTATAAAATGGATTTATAAAATTAGAGGCTTTAGATATTTTGCTATTAAATCGTCTCGTGCCTCTTAATCTAGTCCATGTGGAATTTTCATCAAAATCCTCAGTCCTACCAAATGTACTCTGCAATTCAAATAATCCCAAAGTATGTCTAAACTCACCAATGAACCAATTATAATTTTTATTTGCTAATCTAAATTCCACTTTTCCATTATGGGTAGAAAAATTAGTTGGTGGGATAAACTTAAAACTGCTCAAAAATTCAAGAGTCAATTCAGCATAAGTAGGATAACACATACTAGCAAACATGATCCATTGCATGTCGGTAAACATTTTCATCAATTCATCAATCTATCTTAATTTTCTCACAACATTTCCATCAATAAATCGAGAAGGAATAATTTTTCTAGAGCTTAAATTTTGTTACCTTTGCCTTTGTTTCTCATCACGAAAATGAATTTTCGGAAACATGCGTGGTCCTTGAGGTGTTGGAGATGTTGGTGGAGATGGTGTTGATGAAGATGAGGAAGATGTTTCTTGACATCTTCTTTTAGATCCATCTCCCCTTGATCTCCACCTTTTGATCTTCCTGTTGATTTTGTGGCAAAAGTCTTACTTCTCACCATTTTTGTGTTTGATTTGATGAAAATATAGAAGAATTGAAGAAAATTGAGTGAAAATTAGAGTTGAGGTCGTGGGTTGAGAGATTTTGGTCGTGGCTTTCAAACTTGGGCTGGCAGGGCTTCAAAAAGTGAAAAGGAGGAGAAAAATAAGATGCTTATATAGTTCTGGGAGGCCACGGTCGTGGCCTATAAGTGCCACGGTCGTGGCCTATAAGTGCCACGGTCATAGCCTTGGGTTGACTGGGTCAAAGGCGGTTTGCATGGATTGCTACGGTCGTGGCAATTGGGAGGCCACAGTCGTGGCTTTGATTTTGCTTTTGCCACTTTGTTTCCTTTGAGAGTGTTCATCTTGGCAGTCTCAACTTTAATCCCACGGTCATGGCCGTTGGGAAGCCACGATCGTGGGATTTGTTTCCTTGCTGTTTTATCAAAATTCTTCCCCCGTTTCTATTTTTTTCAGTTTCAAATTGATTCCCACGCCCCTGGGGATGAATTACCACGGTCGTGACATCTGAAATCCTTCAATTTCTTGTGGATATGCACCTTAAATTACCTTCAAAACAAGATTTAAACAAAATCTATTCAAAATTTTGAAAAGAAAATCAATTAAAAAGATCAAAAGGAAAAAGAATTGGGTTGCCTCCCAAAAAGCGCTAATTTATAGTCTTTAGCTTGACTATAACTTCAAATCCTCAAGGTGGAAGATCACAAATTACTTCCTTTCCCACTATGTTTCTGGCTATAGTTGACTTGGATTTTTGCTTCCCAAGTTCATTATACCCTGCAAATTGTGCTTGTGACCTTGATGAGGCTAAATTGTATTTTCCTTCCTTTGGATTGGAGTTTTGAATTTGGCAATCCTTGAGTGCATTTGGAGATTTGATCATGTTAATTTCCATTTGTTCATCTTCGATCTTTGAAGTGAGTTTGCTATTTTTCACATCAATTACAGCTCCAATCATGGCTAAGAAGGGTCTCCCAAAAATCAATGGAGCATCTTCATCCTTATTTAAATCAACTATCATGAAATCAACAGGGATGTAAAATTTTTTCATTTCAAGTCCTTTTGGACATTTGACTGATTTATTTGCAAGCTGCAATACTAAATCAGTAGGTTTCATTTGTGTAAGTTTTAATTTTCTGAAATAGATAAATGCATTAAATTAATACTAGCACCTGAATCACATAATGCATTTTGAAAATTTAATCTACCAATTTGACAAGGAATCGAAATACTCCCTGGGTCTTCAAGTTTAGAAGGGATCTTATCCTAAAGAAGATTGTTGCACTCCTCAGTAAGTGCAATCTTTGCATTTTCCTCCATCTTTAACCTTTGAGGAAAAGGAATAGGTGGCACATAAGATCTGACCTCTTGCTTGTCTTGTTCAGCTTCACTTTCTTTCATTTGGGAAGAAGAGATTTGATTAATGTGGGGCTCTAGTGAAGAATCTTCAAGTTGTATGCTATTTAGGAAAATAGCATTACAATGTTCTCTTGGATTGATTTCTAGTTGGCTTGGAAGTGCTCCTTGTGGTAGAGTATTAAGAGAACTTGCTATTTGACCAACTTGAATTTCAAGATTTCTAAGAATTGATAGAAGTTCAATCTTTTGCTCAAGCCTTTCATGTTGTTTTTAAATTCTATCAAATCTTTTCGATGTTGCTCCAATGAATTTTTCCAATGCTAATTCATATGATGGCTTTTTAGGAGGATGGAAGGCTTGATTTTGATTTTTCATGTATGGTGGCTGATATGGTGCTTTTTGATTGCCTTGATTCCCCCATGATAAGTTAGGGTGATTTCTCCATATGGGGTTGTAAGTGTTTCCTTGTGGAAAAGTTGGACCACTATTTTGATTCCCTAAAAACTGGACGTGCTCCATAATTTTGCAAACAGCTATATCGTGGCTTCCTCCACATCCTTCACAAATTGGAGATGATGATGACATACTCCAATTTTTTAGCAATTGTATCTACTTTAGCTGCAAGTAAAGAAAAATTGTCAAAATGTCCCCAAAATAACTCTTCAAGCTCAATAAATACAAACCTAGACCCGACCAGGTCTAGTAAAACTCTCCGGCTCCACCAAAATGTCTATGACACATGCGTGACGAATTACAATCGCGCTAAGCTGAAGCCTAGTGGTACAAACTTTGATAATAATAAAAATGTAAAGTAATGCCAATGCACAATGCATATAGAGGTCACATCATTTCACTTTATTATATTTTTCAAATATTTCATACTCACAACTCATAACATTATATTGCTCAATTGTATCACAATTCATAATTCACATTAAAGCAAAGACAAGCAATGGCTCAAAAAGGATCTAATATGCTATTCAAATTTCAGAGTTACTGCTTTGGTCTATAATGACACCATGTGTCTAGCCCGTAGGTAATATATATATATATATATATATCCATGGATAATGAAACAGTCCCAGTCTCTTGGACCTCAACCCGGCTAGACCCTTGGGCCCTAGTATCTTGGTCCTCAACCCGGCTAGACTGCTACGGTTTTTGAGGCTTACGACCCAGTCTTTTCACCCCAAAAACATCATATTTATCATTTATCAGATGGGCTCGGCTTACGACCTGGTCTTTTCACCTGCCCAGCAATTCACAGGCATGCCGCCAAACCTAGAACTCTGAAAATTGAATAACATACTAGGCACACAATTAGTTCATTTATCTCATTATCAAATACTTTCACAATTCATTTCTCATTTTTTTTCTCATAATCAAACTAGGCTCATTGCCTTATTTTCACTTTTTTTTCTCATTTTTCTCATTTTTTTTCTCATTTTTATCAATACCAATTCATTTCATTATTCCACATATCTCATTTTTGCATTCACAACACATTACCCAATTACTTTGGGTATTTTCACATAATATGCATATTTCACACTTTACACAATTTAGCCATTATCAATGGCTTTTCACAATGCATTTAACACATATATGACATTACAAATGTCATAGCACATTATTCATACTCAATCAATGAACCAAGTAGCTTAACACATTTTTCAACCAAAATGTGTTAAGTCCAAATGTCATGCAAATATAAACATTATACTCAAAGTTTGTACATACCTCTACTAGCAACCCAAAGCAAGCTTAATACAACCTCCAATCCTATTCTTCCAACTTGCCCTTCACCACTTGGATGAAGCAAATCAACCTCCCTCAATGCCTATACCAAATGTCATCATACATAATCATTTAATATCATATTCTAAGGTATTCTCAACATCAAACCATAATTAAACATCACTCTAAATCAAATCCCAAAATTAAGCTTCACCTCACTTTAACTTTGGAAAACCATATCAAGCCATTTAAATTAATGTTTTAAGTTTATTAATATCATTAAAAACACATTTTAATACATTTAAATTATTTACATTATAACATTACACTCTTATACACAAAATCTCAAAAATGGCATAACCTTCCCCCATTGAAGGTTTTCCATTCCAACACAATCCATTACTCATTTCAAGCTTATATTCATCACTTTTAATACTAAACAACATGCTTAAACAAATAAAATCACACAATTCAACCACTTTGGAAAATCACTTTTTCAAAACCCTAAATCTCCACTTCCATTCTCAAACTCCAACCAAATACAACCAAATCCAATATTTGACTTTAAAATACTTGTTTATGTATCAAAACAACTCATTTGGAATCAATTTACACAATTGAAAACCATGATTTCAAAACCCCAAAAATTACATAACCCTAAATTCTCTCTCTTCACCAATCTTACCCAAACTCAACCATTTCTTTAATCCAACCTTAAAATCATTAATAACCAATCAAAACAACTTCATTCATATCCAATTAATCAATTAAATCATGCTACTATAGAATTTCAAAATTTACATAACACACTTTTCCATAGAATTTGAAAATTTGGTAAGAAAGCTTACCAATTGATGAAGAAACTTCTAAAACTCCACTTGAATCCTTAAAATCTCTTCAATTTTTGGAGTATGGAAGAAGCAAATCCCTCTCTTGAAACCATGAAATTCGGCCTTGAAGGAAAGAAGAAGAAGAAGACTTTATATTTTTTTTATTTCTCTTTCCTTTCACCCTTTAATTTTAAACCATATATATATATATATTAAAATAATTTAATAATTAATTATTTAATTAATTATTTAATAAATTAAAAGTCCTAAATTCCCTCTTCCATTCAAAAATAATTTATTTTTGAATTATTTTATTAATTTTAAATTTCTAAGATTTAATTACCAAAATACCCTTTTACTTTGACTTTTCTTTTAAAAAGTGTTGATTTTTATATGTTATGTATATTTTACATATATATCACATATATTATCCACTTTTTCATTTAAAACCCCTTCATTTTTCATTTAAAACCATTAATTTAATTTATCCATTTAAATTATAATTTATTTTATCAAATTTCCAAAATTTAGAACTTTTCAAAAATTTAGAATATTACACATATGCACAAGTAATGTGTATCTTATATACACATCAAATGTACATTATATGTGTATTAAATATTAAGTATGTAATGTATTAATCCAACATATACAATTAATATACCATATGTATATGTTATATATACTCTAGATATATATATTGAGTACATACAATTTATATCTCCAAATACTTATTTAATTTCTCCAAAATCACGAATGTTACAATTTTCTCCCCCTTAAATAATTTCGTCATCGAAATTATCCAGTATAGTAATAAATCATCCAAATCATTATTTTACCAAATTACATAATTTCTATTCTCCCCCTTAGGTTCATTCTTAATTTCTTTTTTACCATTCCCTAACACATCATTATAATGTCTATTTACTCAAACAGTCACAACAAATTATTATATCTTCAATCGAATTGTCATTAGACAAAATTAGTTCATCTCCTTAATATATATACACCACACACCTATTGCACTCAAGATATCTGATCACTTCATTATCTTAAAAATATACTCTTATCACCTTAAATTCAAATGTTAATAACTTTTATCTTAACACAATAATTTTACACATCTTCACTTTGATCCTACTCTTTATACAATTACCACATATTAATTTAATATCACCATTATACAACAACAAAATCTTATTTTCTTATTAAAATTCATTCCAATTATACTATAACTAACACTTTTCTCTTATAATTATTTGAAACTAATATAACTTAGTTCCTTTCATATGCATATACATATCAAAACGCTGTATTATGCACATCATCATATAGCTTGCATATTCTTAATACAACTACACACATTGAATTTGAATAAATACTTGTAAACTTATTACATTTCGGATCAATTAATCTAACTATCACAATATGACCATCATAACCTTATTCTATCCTGACCAACCTTTTGTCTATTTTAAATTCATCAATCTGTTTTCAATTCATGACCTAATTCTATTAGGTCAAATTTATTCTCAAATTTTAATTCTCTTCGAATTCATCATTACAGATAATATTCACTTCCCCTAGTCTCGTTTACTTTACACATCATTTTCATCAACTTATTCATTTTATACCACTTTCAAACATATTTATTATAACTCTTACTTACATTTCATAATTCCTTTCATTTACCATTTTCTCACATTTCTTATAGTTACCTTATTTACACAAATCACTTTTCTTATACATCATTTAAAGCTCATCATATTTTCACAATTCTCTTTTGTTTCCACACTTTCTATAATTATAAACAAATTTATAACATAAAATTATAAGATCCAACTACGCAAATCATAAGTCTTGACCATGTTTCTTGAAGCATAACTATCAATCTCACCAAAACTATCCAACGGTCATGCCATAATAATGGTCACGTCTGTGGCTTATAAATAAACACTGCACTTCTATCATTCTTCTTCAAACATTTCCAATCACAATGTTAAGTTCGTATGGCAAAAATCACATATTCATTTTCTAATCTTTTGATACACAAAAAGTTAACACGTTTCAGCTCTGTTTCAATGCAATTTACTCTTGATCACTTGATCATCATTAGCCTAACTCATGTTTCAACAATATTATCATTAACATCTCTTACATATACACATTCGTTCATATGCTAATTTACACAATTTCCATTTATTACTCAATTTCTAATCTATCTCTTATAAAAATTTTCATTCATTTTTTTTTCACTTCCATACTTTATTCATTATACTTTCCTTTTCCTTACAATCTCTTATTAATACGCATATACATTGGGCTCAACACTATACAATCATCAAGTTCAGTTGTTACAATAACAATTTCACCGTCCAACGCTGCTCGGGCGCAGGTCAAGACTTAATCTCTCTTAGATATGTTAATACTTGCAATATCATTCTCAATATCAATAAAAAGTAATTTTATAAGGTAACAAACACTCGATAACATTTTTTTTAATCATCCACATACACCTTCGTAAGTCATATTCACAATGTGACTTACTTTCCACATTTTCTTATATATCACAATTGTGTTCATATTGAAAAATCTCATCACACATATCATACAATTATACACAATTCCTCTTTAACATACAACCTATACAAAGTAAACATTTATCACCTTTCAGAGAACATTATCATTTCTTATTCTTTTGACATTACTTAGGTTATTCATCAATTCAACATATATACACACTCTAACCACAACATAATTAACATCTTCCTTCTTCAATCGCTCATCTCTTAAATAAGTTTCTTATTATATATTTTTTTTTCTAACACTTCACATAAATCTTAGTCACATTTCCAATGTGACATCTCTCTCACATTTTTTTTTTACATTGATCACACCTTTCATAACCATTTTCATCATTTCCAATTCAATTAACTAAAGTAACTCATTTTCACTTGCTTAATTATTTCCCTTTATTTCATAATAAATTTCTATATCAACCACATTACACCTTAGTTAGTACTTTTATAAGTAACATTACTCATTCAAAAATACTCCCATGCTTATTAAACATTAAACTATTAATATCTAAACAATCCTCATCGAAATTCCCTTACAACTCTAAATTTTCAATTCACTATTTTACTTAAACTTCATTCTATTAATCTCACTTTCAAGAGCTAACTTTATAAACATTATTTTTATATTAACATAACATCAAAACACATCACTTTCACAATTATGGAAACCCATTTCAAAAATTCAAATTTCATATAATGCAACCAACAACATGAACCTCACCAAATCTCACCCATATCACATTCTCAATCTTAAGATCATAACATTTACTTTTAAACAACACTAATTCATTTCCTTACACTAATTAACATCATCCATTTAGATACTTTAATTTTACACACTCAATCCAAAATTATGCATTATTGTTCCATAATAAATAATTCGCTACCATATATGATTTCACTCTTTGATTTTAATTATGAACTCTTTGTTGAAAATTATTAAAAACTCCATATTCCTTCTATACTTATACCCATATGCATATAAATTTTTATAATTTTCTTCATTCATTTGTCTCATAAAATTAAACTTACACAAAACTGCATGACTTCCTCAGTTTCATGTCAATCTCACTTTTAATTTTTATATTCCTTACCAATTCTTTATAAAAGCTTGTAAACTTTTATCCATGTGCACTTGACACATATATGGACTTATATTTAAAGTTTTACATTTTTCCAAGTTGATTTAATATATTTAAAAAATTAAAATTTCCAAAATCAGAGAATCTGTCTCTTTAATAATTTCTCTGGCAGCACCCGGTTGTCCATTTTTTTTAGGTATCAAAACTTAATAAAAATTCATGAAATTTTAACCATATATTGTAGGAATACATATGATATTGTGTGTAAATTTTTAGATTTTTATGGGTTGGTTTACCATAGTTTCTAGATTTATTTATTTTTCAATTTCTACAGATTCTGAGTTGCTGAAATTTCTCTAACAATCTGTGTTCTTCTATTTTTCTTAATTAGAGATCCATCTTTAAAATTTATAAAATTTTATATATTTGGATTCTAACATATAGAAAAACTTTCTATCAAATGTTCAAGCTCATCCAACATTTCTAGATTTGTCCAACAATTCAGACAATATCACTTTGCAGTACATCTATAAAATTTTCTGTAACTATCATGCTCATTTCTCAAACTTTTTATTTTTATATCTTAAATTATTTCCTAGATTATTTTTCTAATTTCACTTATTCATCAATTGAATCAGCTATAAATTTTAAATTTCAAATAAAAGTTCCAAAAATTCTTAATCCATAATCTCTAGAATGACGTTTCCACTGCGCCACTCTGATCTATGCAACCCAGGCACCATCTCAACTCATATCCAATATATCAAATGGACATTGCCACATCAGGGATCAGATAAATTGCCAGTGCCAATGCATGCATTACAATTGAAAAATTATTTTTCTTATTCCAATTTTCTCTCTCTATCATCCCACCTAGGTCGAGAACATCAAACCTAAGCTCTGATACAAAAATAAATGTAACATCTTATAACTTATATACGTACAATACATATTTTTAACTATGTAAAATATGCATATACGGTATAAAAATGTCACAGACCGATTTAATAAAAAAAAATTTACATTTCTGTTTTAAGATTTCAAATACTAATATATAAAATAAATAGTATATAAATATTCTTTGCTTGTTATAGGAATCCAAAATAAATATTTTATATGAAAATCTCTGGGAAAAATTCGTCAGAGTTCTGTTTGTAATTTGAACGTTTCCAAAATTTAACAAAACACAACCTGCATAAAACAAACACTCCAAATAAAATCAATTCACCAATTCACCAATACTTCTCAATTTCTCCATATTTTCTCAAAATACTTATATATAGGTATATATATATCAACATTATATATAAAATCTCATCTTAAACAAAATTATTCAAATCATTCTTTACAATTTACAATATATGCTTCAAAAACATATCATAACATAGATAATATAAAAAATGTACATGCTGGCAACTGACTCTGATCTTGATGTACCCAAAATAACTCTTCAAACTCAATAAATACAAACCTAGACCCGACCAGGTCTAGTAAAACTCTCCGGCTCTACCAAAACGTCCATGACACATGCGCGACGAATTACAATCGCGCTAAGCCGAAGCCTAGTGGTACAAACTTTGATAATAATAAAAATGTAAAGTAATGCCAATGCACAATGCATATAGAGGTCACATCATTTCACTTTATTATATTTTTCAAATATTTCATACTCACACCTCATAACATTATATTGCTCAATTGTATCACAATTCATAATTCACATTAAAGCAAAGACAAGCATGGGCCCAAAAAGGATCTAATATGCTATTCAAATTTCAGAGTTACTGCTTTGGTCTATAATGACACCATGTGTCTAGCCCGTAGGTAATATATATATATATATCCATGGATAATGTAACAGCCCCAGTCTCTTGGACCTCAACCTGGCTAGACCCTTGGGCCCTAGTATTTTGGTCCTCAACCCGGCTAGACTGCTACGGTTTTTGAGGCTTACGACCCAGTCTTTTCACCCCAAAAATATCATATTTATCATTTATCAGATGGGCTCGGCTTACGACCTGGTCTTTTCACCTGCCCAGCAATTCACAGGCATGCCGCCAAACCTAGAACTTTGAAAATTGAATAACATACTAGGCACACAATTAGTTCATTTATCTCATTATCAAATACTTTCACAATTCATTTCTCATTTTTTTTCTCATAATCAAACTAGGCTCATTGCCTTATTTTCACTTTTTTTTCTCATTTTTCTCATTTTTTTCACATCCTTCTCATTTTTCTCACTTTTCTCATTTTTTTCTCATTTTTATCAATACCAATTCATTTCATTATTCCACATATCTCATTTTTGCATTCACAACACATTACCCAATTACTTTGGGTATTTTCACATAATATGCATATTTCACACTTTACACAATTTAGCCATTATCAATGGCTTTTCACAATTCATTTAACACATATATGACATTACAAATGTCATAGCACATTATTCATACTCAATCAATGAACCAAGTAGCTTAACACATTTTTCAACCAAAATGTGTTAAGTCCAAATGTCATACAAATATAAACATTATACTCAATGTTTGTACATACCTCTACTAGCAACCCAAAGCAAGCTTAATACAACCTCCAATCCTATTCTTCCAACTTGCCCTTCACCACTTGGATGAAGAAAATCAACCTCCCTCAATGCCTATACCAAATGTGATCATACATAATCATTTAATATCATATTCTAAGGTATTCTCAACATCAAACCATAATTAAACATCACTCTAAACCAAATCCCAAAATTAAGCTTCACCTCACTTTAACTTTGGAAAACCATATCAAGCCATTTAAATTAGTGTTTTAAGTTTATTAATATCATTAAAAACATATTTTAATACATTTAAATTACTTACATTATAACATTACACTCTTATACACAAAATCTCAAAAATGGCATAACCTTCCCCCATTGAAGGTTTTCCATTCCAACACAATCCATTACTCATTTCAAGCTTACATTCATCACTTTTAATACTAAACAACATGCTTAAACAAATAAAATCACACAATTCAACCACTTTGGAAAATCACTTTTCCAAAACCCTAAATCTCCACTTCCATTCTCAAACTCCAACCAAATACAACCAAATCCAATATTTGACTTTAAAATACTTGTTTATGTATCAAAACAACTCATTTGGAATCAATTTACACAATTGAAAACCATGATTTCAAAACCCCAAAAATTACATAACCCTAAATTCTCTCTCTTCACCAATCTTACCCAAACTCAACCATTTCTTTAATCCAACCTTAAAATCATTAATAACCAATCAAAACAACTTCATTCATATCCAATTAAGCAATTAAATCATGCTACTATAGAATTTTAAAATTTACATAACACACTTTTCCATAAAATTTAAAAATTTGGTAAGAAAGCTTACCAATTGATGAAGAAACTTCTAAAACTCCACTTGAATCCATAAAATCTCTTCAATTTTTGGAGTATGGAAGAAGCAAATCCCTCTCTTGAAGCTATGAAATTCGGCCTTGAAGGAAAGAAGAAGAAGAAGACTTTATATTTTTTTTTATTTCTCTTTCCTTTCACCCTTTATTTTTAAACCATATATATATATATATATATTAAAATAATTTAATAATTAATTATTTAATTAATTATTTAATAAATTAAAAGTCCTAAATTCCATCTTCCATTCAAAAATAATTTATTTTTGAATTATTTTATTAGTTTTAAATTTCTAAGATTTAATTACCAAAATACCCTTTTACTTTGACTTTTCTTTTAAAAAGTGTTGATTTTTATATGTTATGTATATTTTACATATATATCACATATATTATCTACTTTTTCATTTAAAACCCCTTCATTTTTCATTTAAAACCATTAATTTAATTTATCCATTTAAATTATAATTTATTTTATCAAATTTTCAAAATTTAGAACTTTTCAAAAATTTAGAATATTACACATATGCACAAGTAATGTGTATCTTATATACACATCAAATGTACATTATATGTGTATTAAATATTAAGTATGTAATGTATTAATCCAACATATGCAATTAATATACCATGTGTATATGTTATATATACTCTAGATATATATATTGAGTATATACAATTTATATCTCCAAATACTTATTTAATTTCTCCAAAATCACGAATGTTACATCTTCTAAACGGATTTCAGTTGAAGTTCCTTCTCCTCTTTGTCTTTCTCTTCTTTCCTTGCTTTGCTTTCTACAAAAATTTTCAATTTCAGGATTATAGAGTACAAGTTGAGTGTGTGGATTGCTATGCATGTAACCCTTAAAATTTAAAGAAATGATGCAGAAAAAATAAAAATCCAAAGTAATAACAGTTTGATATTATCAATATTAGAATGATTGCCTCTCTGGCAACGACACCAAAAACTTGTGGCGGTCTTAGCCTATCTATCTGCAAGTGCACAGATTGTTAACAAGTAATAAAATAATAAGTAGAGTATCGTTCCCATGAGGAGGTTAATTCTAAGTACCAAACAATTAAACTGATTAATATTTGGATAATCAAATTTAATTTTATGATTGAGCTAACTAAAATGACAATGAATCAAGAATAAATTTCTGATAATTTAAGACTTATGGTTTAGTCACCTTTATTGATTTATCATGGATTTTCTAAGGTATCAATTTAATTCAATCTTCCTTTTAATTAATGGTTGGATTCTCCTAAATTAAGTTCAAGTCTCTCTCAAGTACTAGAACCAATATCAACTTAATCCTTACGTTTACTCTCGTGATCATAAGTAATTAAATTAATTCATTATGTTTTATGAGAATCTTGAATCAACCTCTTAAGGGTTTAACCTTATCTCTAATTGAAAAACTTACTTAAGATTGTTATCTCAGTAGACTAATGTCATGCTTCCACTCTCGCTCCATCACACAACATCTTAAATCAATTAACCATTGGCCAAATAATCAAAACATTAAGATTAAAGAAAACAAAATAATCAAAGGATAACTAAATTAACCAAATAGACATTTATAACTCCATAATAAATTCAATTAAAGGGACAACCCTAAAAAGGATTAGTTCTTCATTATTGAAATAAAAATATTGCAAATATTCAAAATGGTAAATAAAGACATAATTAAAAGGAACAAGAAATATCAAACTATATTTCTTTGAAGAAGATTTTGACTTGGATCTTGAACTCCTTCTTGAAGCAGAATTTCACACTTCTTTTCTAAGAAACTCTAAGATAAATTTATTTGGATGAATCTAATATAATTCTTGCATATCTACTTGTAATAATTGCTCTCTTGAATCCTTGGAGGAAATGTGTTTATATAGAGTGCTTGAAAACTTCTTTAGTAGAGAAAAACTGGAAAAGGTTTGAACAAGACTTGGTTAGTGAGTTAATCTTCAACATTTGCAGCTTACAAATCATAAAATAAAGGCCACGGTCGTGGCTTTTTGAGTGCCACGGTCGTGGCATGTGTGAACTCTGACTGTTTTGTCAAACTTCTCGGCTGCCATGGTGGGTTTGATAAGACACGGTCATGGCTTTGAAAGTTAGGCTGCCAAATTTATTTTCTTCTTTTTCTTGACTCAGGCAATGGGAAAATGAAACCCACGGTCTTGGCTTTTGGATGGCTATGGTCGTGGCTTTCATTTTTCTTCTGGAACTTCAATTTTGTAAAGTGACAGACTCGAATTTATTCCCATGGTCGTGGCTTTGAATGGCCACGGTCGTGGTTCATCAATCTTCCTTTATTTTTGCTTGCTTTCCTTGAATTTTGCCTCACTAATCATCAAAAACCTTTAATCTTGTCTTCCATGCTCAAAAAGTGTAATTCTAACTCAAATAATCAAACTCATCAAATTCAATTGGAAAATAGTTAAAAATAAGAGTTAAAATTATATAAAATAATGATCATAATTTCACTTTATCAATTAACATATGTCTATGGGTGAAGAAGAGATCAAAATCCACTAATAAACTGAAAGTGATACAAATTTGGAGAGATAACACTCACAACCCTAAATTCAATTACACTCAATGCACTCAATTTATTGAGAACTGTCAAAATGTAAGAAGGAAAATTACTCAAATAATTTTATTTCTCACCACTTCAACTCTGCCACACTCATACTACTTACAAATAGATAGAATTTGCCTATATTTATAGGCACAACAATTAAAGTCGGCAAATGAAAAAAAAATATTTGGCTGTTATTGGCTAAGTTGGCCACCAAAATATTAGTAGTCTATTATAGCCAATAATTCTTATTGGCTTATTTTTGTCAACAAAAGTTGCCAATGCCAACTTTCATTTTAGTCAACAAAATCCAAATGCCAATGAAATTAATTTTCAAATATTTGACTTGTGAATTCAAGTCACATTAACAAGTTTAATCTTAATCTTCAACTTCATCTTCAACATAATCTTCATCTTCATCTTTTTCTTCAACAAATATTCACCTTCTTCAAAAAGCACATATTTAAATCATAAAAAAAGAATAAAAATATAGATATGCTGTTGATGTATTGTAGTTGTGTTGATGTATTATAGATTTATTATAGATGTGTTGCTTATGCAAGAAGAATACAAAATAAAATTATTGATATATTATTGATGTATTGCAGATGTATTGTAGATATTTTGTATATGTAAGAAGAACGAAGAATAAAAATATAGATGTATTGTTGATTTATTGTAGATGTATTGCGTACATAAGAAGAATATAGAATAAAACTGTTGATATATTATAGATGTATTGCATATGTAAGAAGAATACAGAATAAAAATATAGATGTATTGCTAATGTATTGTAAATGTATTATGGATATTTTTGCGTATGTAAGAAAAATAAAAAATAAAAATGTAGATGTATTGAAAATGTTGTGTACAAATAAAATTATTAATGTATTAAATGTTGTATATATTAGAAGAATATAAAATAAATCTGTAGATGTATGATAGATGTATAGTAGATTTTTAATGTATTATAGATGTATTGTATATGTTGTATATATATAAGAATATAAACCAAAAAAATTTTCTGGATGAAAAAATACAAAAAAAATGTAATAAATAATAAATAAAATAAAATAACAACTAAAATTAACGTCATTTTTTACGTTGATAATGGCTGGTAGTTAACAGTATTAACAGCTAAAGAGGTGAAAATTTAAAAAAAAAGTTGAACAAAAAATAAAACAGAAAAAAATAGTATATTTAAAAAAAAATTTGTGTAGTATATTTAAAAAGGAAAATTAGAAAAGAGGTAAATGGTGTAAATTTCTCTTTGTCCAAAGCCTTGGGTTTTGTAAGAAATTATGGGTCAATAAAGTTAAGCCTTCAAAAAATTTAATAATTTTTTAATTCAAATTAAATGTACTTTGTAAATTTCTCATTTAGTACTATTGTTCAATAATTAACAATAGGAAGAAATTATCAAGTAATTATGCACTTTGTAAAACTAGAAATATCAACTAGAGAGATTGAGAGAGATAAGAAAAGTATTAATTTATTACTTGATTTTTCATTTCAATAATCAATTCATAAGATACCATAAAACTGCATAAATATATATATATATATATATTAAAGTACTCACCTTAATTGTTGTTGCTGGAATTAAATGGTAAAGTGAAATATTTATCTGGGCAAAATACGACAAACAAAATGGAGCAAATAAATAGGAATACATAAATTTATGTGGTTCGACGTTAGCCTATATTCACTGACAAAGGAGAAATTAAAATTCACTAATAAACTAAAAGTGGTACAAATTTTAAAGAGATAACAATCACAATCCTAAACTTAATTACACTCAATTAATCTCTTCCTACAAAGTTACAAAAAAAAGAAAGAAAGAAGAGAATTATTCATAAAAGGGAAGAAACAAGATGGCTAATGTAATTCTCTCACAAAACTCTCTATATTAATAAACTCTAAAATAATTTCTTCCACTAATAAACAATAGACTTATAAGAGAGAGACTGTTCTAAAAAATATTCTAAAAACACAACTCACATAAGAGATAAATCAAAAACAGTGATAAATATTTTTCAAACATCCAAAATAAAACCTTACTATTTTATCACTTGCAAAATTATCTCTCTCTATTTTTTTTCTTCTTTGTTCTTTCTAAATTGTTATTTTTGAATTGACATAGGCCTTCCCACCATGTTAATGACGTGTGAGACAGAAAGCTGTCTCACCAATTGGAAATAGCAAGTTCAATTTGTAAATCTTATGGCTGTGGGATAACTTGCAAAAAAGTTGTCCCCATCCTATTTCCTTTTTTTTATTAATTAAAAGTGGTGGATTCCACCACTTGAGTGAGACCCCTAACAATTGTTTGCAATGATATATAATGTGATGGATTTTGCATTGTGAAACTCATCAAGCATGTTGAATAGGTTGCTTGGATTGATACAGTTTGGTTCATATTTGAGAAGAGTAAAGGAATTAACAAACTTGAATTTGGTAATCTTTAGAGCAAAAATCATAACCATGGGATCAAAATCATAGATTATTGATATAATTATTAAATTTATTATTAAAAAAATTAAATTAATAATTGATATATTATGTTTAATAGCTTAATATGTTTAAGCTGGCACCATTTCTTGGTAGATTTGGAATAGAATTTTTAATTGGTGGAATTTCAAATAGTGTTTTCCTTCCTCTTTAAAAGATATATTCACACGATGGTGTTTCTATGCATTTGGGAAATTTCAAACGAAAGTATGGTTAGCCATTTTCTTTTCTACTACTTGGACCATTTGGCTTGGAAGGAACAAAGTAGTCTTCAACAATTCTTTCTTCAAAATTAAAAGAGTCTTTGATTTGATCATATTACGACTGTCAGCATGGGTTTTAGCTTTCAAACCTTCATTTCCATAAAAAGTATGTGATTACTAATTTAACTCAATATATTGTATCAAAGGTTAGAACCCCAACTTGATCCCAACAAATTAATTGTTTGGCACCCACTCTTTGGGGAATCCATGGCTAATTGGTATTGCTTGAGGGATAGCAATGATTATTTTAAAGTCATTTTCTCTTGCTCTATTAGTTGTGCAGACTCCAATATGGTTGAGCTCATTGCAATGGTTAAAGCCCTCAACATAACTATTGGTAATGACTGGATAAAATCTTGTCACTTGATTCTGGAGTCAGACTCAAAATCAGCAGTCTGTTGGGTAAATGGAGAGTTAATAAACACCCCATACGGCATTTCTAGAATTCCTTATATGAACTTAAAAAGCAAGTAAGTATGTTTAATTCTGTCACCTTTAAGCATGTGCTAAGAGAAGCAAACTATGCTGCAGATTCATTTGCTAAAGCAGGTGTATTCAGACAATTTGAATTGGTTGGCATGCTTTAATTCTTGAGGAAACACTGCTATTCTGTTGCCAATATGTGAATTTTGGGGCTTTTTTAAAAGTGAAACGATGATTATTTTATAACAATCAGCATTGTAGCTCCTTTGTATTGGATAAGTCTTGCTTCTATAGTATGTTAATGGTGGAAGCTGCGCAATTCATGTGGAGTGTTGATGAAAGACTTAAATCAAGCAAAATGCTTTTTGAGGAGGATATACAAAATTACCTAAACTAGCATTAGGCGATTTAACTTCATTGAATAGCATGAATTGTGTGTCTTTAGTTTGAGTTATCAGTTTGCTAATTCAGAAATTCAATATCTATATTCCATTTGTAGATGTATTTCAGTTGAGGGTTTTTTTTCAACATTTTGCGAGTTTTTTTTGTAGGTTTTGGGTGTAACAGAGATAACAATATGATTTGAATAGATAGACTCACAAATATATTTTTCCCATCTCATCAATAATAATAAAGTAAATATTTTATTTAAAAAAGTACAGATTATGCTTGTCATACATTAGTTTCAAACAAAAAATTAGAAAAAATTTATATTATTGATAAGATGCTAAATAACTACAAAACATTACATATTTATAGGTGACATATCTAATTCTAATATGAAACAAAAAGTCAAATTCTAATTCAAAACTAATATAATACACTAAAACTTATAGGAAAAATTATACTCTCTACCATGTTTTATATAATTCTTTCATTTTTATTAGGAATATTTTAGTCATTTTATAATAAACTCATAATAAACCTATAATAAGTTCATAATAAACTATGTAAATTCATAAACTAATAATAAATGTATAATAAAGTCATAATAAACTCAAATTAAACTCATAATAAACTATCTAAATCTGGTGTTTTTTTTAAAAAAATTATAAATTTTGGTAAATCTGAAAATATTTTTAAGAACATAGTAAATTTCGATTTTTTTATTTTTTCTGGTATTTTTGTAAAGATCCCAAACTTATATTAAGAAATTACTTATTATAGTTTTTTAAGTAATAAAAATTGTTACTTAATTTTTAAAATAATAAAAAATTATTAAGATTAAATTTTTTAAATAATAAAAATTTTTGATTGAATATAAAAAGCAGAATAAATTGTATTAATTGAAAAAAAGGACATTGTACCATTGATGAAATAGTCTAACAACATTATTTTGCATTGGGATAATAACGGACATGAGAATTCAACTGCCATTCTATGTTTTAATGGAGAATAGTATTTGATCTAAACTCTTATTCCTAAAGTAGTCTCACCTTAACTTATTATTTATGATACACAAAGTAATAAAAGAAAAACATAAATTCCTCTGCGTAATAGAACAATCTTCGTCGCCAATAAGGATTGACATAAAGAAAAACAATGACTCCTAAGAAGAAGATCACAAAAGATACTGAGAAACTTGTAAAGAAAACTAGATGATCAATCTCATACCATTTTCCATCTTCTTCTACTTCATGTGGCAATGCCACTGGTGCACTATCGCAGCTTTCCCCAACTTGAGGTACGCAGAGAAATGGATTACCTTCATAGCTACTGTTGTCGAATGTACTGAATTGCCCTTTCATGTCTGGAGCCCTGCCTGATAAATTGTTATAAGCCACAGAGAACACCTCTAGGAAGTTGAGGTTTATCAAATTGGAAGGAATGTCTCCTATTAATCTATTATAAGATAGATCCAAACTTTCTAGATGTGTGAGATTTGAGAAAGATGTTGGGATTGATCCTACCAATTGATTGTGGGATGTTGGGATTGATCCTACCAATTTGGAATGGAACCATTTAAATGATTTCCTGCTAATAGAAGAACCCGTAAGTTTGGAAATGTACCAAATCGAATAGGAATTCCACCTGATAAACTATTATTCCTCAAATTCAATGTCAGTAGCTCAGAACAATTGAGAAAAGCATCTGGTATTGATCCCCTCAACTTGTTACCTTGCAAATTTATATGGTTTGCAAATGATGAATACTGTTGATTGAAGCAAGAGGGTAATGATCCAGAAAACGAATAATGGGAAAGGTCCACATACTCGGCTGATAAACCCAAGCAGGATATTTGGTCACAACCTCAATTTTATTATGACTTAAATCAACCACTTCAAGGCTAGAATGGTTTGAAAATATGTTAAACGAGAACAATCCTTCAAAAAGATTATACTCAAGATTAAGAAACTTCAGGGATTTAAGGCTAGAAAGCCAAGAGGAAGGAAAATGCCCAGTGAATTGATTCTTAGAGAGGTCTAAGAATCTAAGTGATGTTAAATTGGTTAGGCAATCAGGAAGATTGCCTCCAAGATTGCTATAGCTGAGATCTATGTTGGGAAAATCGGGTAATTTTCCCTCAAACTACAACTAGTGAATTGCACTGATTCGGTAATTTCCAGGAAAGACTACTGAATAGTCTCCTTAGACAAAATTACCATTCCAAATAAATTCCCAGGAAAGGCTGGAGGGGTCACAAATGGTCCCTCTTAAAACCCAGTCTCCTAGACAGAACTTACTTGCACAGTATATTATCACAACCTAAACCCGTGTATATATGAATAGTACCGTACACATGAATAGTAAAATATACCCAAATGAATAGTACAATACACTACAAATAAACCCGACAAATAAATATTGAATACTATACTAATACAGAAAAGAAACAAAATAAATGCGGAATAAATAAAAGAGACAAGGAAAGAACACACCCGGAAATTTGATAACGGAGTTCGGCTAAATATGCCTACGTCTCCGAGCACCACTTGAGGCAGCCTGCTCTTATTAATTTGGGAAGAGAAGACCAAAATTTATAATATACAAATTTTTGAAAATGTATACTAATTTTTTGGGATACAAATAATTTGGAAGGGATGAGTTATTTATAAGGCAACTAACTCACCCCTATCTTTAAAACTTCCGATGTGGGATTGCAACAAATTAAGCCACACCAACCAAAGCCATCAAATTTGACAAATCTCCACCTTGGCATAATTTCTAATCCCACCAAATGCAAACATTCTTCATCTTCCCAATCAAACAAAACAGTCTTCGTAGTGCTTCCAATTTGCGCCTTCAGGCGCCAACTCAAATGTGCAGGATATTGACCAAGTTTAAACAATGTTTAAACTTGGCTTTTGCCACCACCTTGGTCATCATATCTGCAGGATTCTCCGTAGTCTGAATCTTCTGGAGAAGTATCTCCTCTTCTTCGAGAATTTCCCGCACAAAGTGATAGCGAACATCAATGTGCTTCGTTCTTACATGAAAAACTTGATTTTTTGCTAAGTGAATAGCACTCTGACTGTCACAATACACCTCAAGGTGTTTCTGACCAACTCCCAAGTCTCTTAGCAATCCTTGAAGCCAAATTGCCTCTTTTACAGCCTCTGTAATTGCCATATACTCTGCCTCTGTTGTAGACAAAGCCACTGTTGACTGCAAAGTAGACTTCCAACTTACTGGCGCCTTAGCTAAAGTGAATAAGTAGCCAGTTGTAGATCGTCGCTTATCCAAGTCACCTGCATAGTCAGAATCACAATATCCAACTACGCATTGACCAAGTGATTCATCCCGCTCAAACACTAAGCCAACATCTACAGTACCTTGAATATACTGTAGAATCCATTTCACAGCTTGCCAATGAACTTTGCCAGGATCATGCATATATCTACTCACAACACTGACTGCCTGTGAAATATCGGGTCTCGTACACACCATTGCATACATCAAGCTTCCAACTGCATTAGCATACGGGACTTTCGCCATGTATTCTCGTTCTTCATCTGTCTTTGGAGATAACTGGCTGCTAAGCTTCAAATGAGGAGCAAGCGGAGTACTTACAGGTTTTGTATCTTCATTCATACCAAAACGTTGTAATACCTTCTTCAAATACTGCTTCTGTGTCAGCCAAAACTTGCCTCTCTGTCTATCCCTGCTTATCTCCATGCCGAGAATCTTCTTGGCTTCTCCCAAATCCTTCATCTCAAACTCTTCACTCAACTGAGGCTTCATTTTATCAATTTCAATTTGGCTCTTGGATGCTATTAACATATCATCAACATACAAGAGTAGATAGATGTAGGACCCATCTTGAAGCCTACGCAAATACACACAGTGATCGTATTTGCTTCTTGTGTACTTCTGACCCATCATAAACTTATCAAATCGTTTGTACCATTGCCTCGGTGATTGCTTCAATCCGTACAATGATTTGTTCAGTTTACAAACCCAATTTTCTTTACCAACAACTTTGAATCCATCTGGCTGAGACATATAGATTTCCTCCTTCAAGTCACCGTGTAGAAACGCGGTCTTCACATCAAGTTGAGCTAGCTCCAAATTCAACTGTGCTACCAAGGCCAACAAAATTCTAATTGAGGAATGTTTAACAACTGGAGAAAATACCTCATTATAATCAACTCCCTCCTTCTGAGCATAGCCTTTAGCTACCAATCTTGCCTTGTAGCGAACATCATTCTTGATAGGAAATCCTTCTTTCTTTGCAAATACCCATTTGCATCCAATTGCTTTCTTGCCTTTTGGTAACTGTGTCAACTTCCACGTCTTGTTCTTCTCAAGAGATTGCATCTCTTCTTCCATTGCATCTTTCCATCTACCATTTTCTGAACTTCGGATGGCTTCAGGAAAGGTGGATGGAACTTCATCAACAACTGGAAGTGCATAGGCTACCATGTCAACAAAACGAGCAGGTTTCTGAATTTCTCGTCTTGTCCTTCTAACAGCAATTGACTCTGACTGCTGTTGAGATTCTTGGGTCGAAATCTCTTCCTCATCTGCCTCTGCTTCTGCCATAGGAGAGTCACTCATAGTACTTTTTGCTGGGCTCACCATTATCTGTTCAAACTCCACCTGCTTCGGCGTACACTCCACCTGCTGCGGAGTACCATCAGTTCCTTCTTGAGTTACCTTATGCAACATGGCAGATTCATCAAAGGTAACGTCCCTGCTGATGATGGTCTTCTTTGCCTCTAGACACCAAAGACGATATCCCTTAACTCCAGCATTGAAGCCCATAAAGAGAGCCTTCTTTGCTCGTGGATCCAACTTTGATTCATTTACATGATAATATGCAGTAGACCCAAAAACGTGCAAAGAATCATAATCTATTGCAGGTTTCCCAGACCATACCTCTAAAGGAGTCTTGCAATCTATTGCAGATGACGGCAAGAGATTGACGAGATGTTGAGCATATGTCACAGCCTCAGCCCAAAACTTTCTGCCTAACCCAACATTAGACAGCATGCAACGAACTTTCTCCACCAATGTCTTGTTCATACGCTCCGACACCCCATTTTGTTGTGGTGTTTTTCTGACTGTAAAGTGCCGAACTATGCCAAATTCTTGGCATGCCTCCAGGAATGGATCACTCTTGTATTCTCCACCATTGTCTGTTCGGAGAACTTTGATCTTTCTACCAGTCTGGTTCTCAACCTGAGCTTTCCATTTAAGAAAAACTCCAAGCACTTCATCTTTCTTCTTCATAGTAAACACCCATACTCTTCTGGAAAAATCATCAATAAAAGTGACAAAGTAATGCCTACCTCCAAGAGATGGAGTCTTGGCAGGTCCCCACACATCTGAGTGCACATAATCCAAAATACCCTTGGTATTATGAATGGCAGTGCCAAATTTCACTCTTCTTTGTTTTCCCAAAACACAATGCTCACAAAATTCTAATTTGTAAGTCTTCGTACCTTTCAACAGTCCTTGCTTGGCAAGAATTTGCAAGGATTTTTCACCAGCATGTCCCAAACGCATATGCCACAGCTTTGTTGCCTCTGAATCCTTCTTGCTACTAGACGTTGCAGTCGTTACTGTCCCAACCACTGTACTACCTTGGTAGTAATACAGATTATTCTTCCTCACGCCTTTCAACATCACAAGTGCTCCCGAAGTTGCTTTAACAATTCCATCTCGCATCATCACAACTAGGCCTTTTGACTCTAAGGCCCCCAAAGAGATGAGATTCTTCTTCAAATTCGGAACATACCGTACATCTTTCAGAATTCTTGTGGATCCATCGTGATTCCGCAGCTTGATTGAACCTATCCCAGCTGTTTTACATGGATTGTCATTTCCCATATAAACAACTCCACCATCACATTCTTCAAAATCAAAGAACCACTCCCGAATGGGAGACATATGGTAGGTGCAACGGGAATCCAAAATCCACTCATCTGGATGGGATGTTGAAGGTGATACCACCAAAGAGACATCTGACTCTGCATCACTTTTGCATTCTGCAACATTTGCATCTTACTGAGCCTTCCCTTTATTCTTCAACTTTGGACAGTCTTTCTTCCAGTGCCCTTTCTCATGACAGAAAGCACACTCATCTTTGGCAACTCTGCTTTTTGACTTTGATCTTCCTCTTCTTCCCTTCAACTGGCTCTGCTGACGACCTCTCGCCACTAATGCTTCATCTGTTGTAGCTACTTTGTTTTTCCTTTTATCTTGTTTTCTCAATTCATGACTATACAAGGCAGAACATACAGCATCTAAAGATACATTCTCCTTCCCATGAAGTAAAGTAGTTTCTAAGTGTTCAAATTCATCGGGAAGGGATGACAATAACATCAAAGCCAAATCTTCATCTTCAAATTTTACATCTAAGTTTAACAGGTCTGCTACTAATTGTTGAAACAAAGTGATGTGTTCGTTCATAGTAGTACCTGGTTGGTAATCAAACCGGAACAACCTCTTCTTCATAAGGAGCTTATTCTGACCACTCTTTTTCAAAAATTTTTCCTCCAACGCCTTCCACAATTTATGTGCAGAAGTCTCGTTCTTGAATGCATACTTCTGCTCTCTGGATAAGCACGATCGAATTGTTCCGCATGCCAACCGATTTATGATACTCCAATCCTTATCTTCTACGTATTCTAGTTTCTTTTCTTCAATGGCGATGTCAAGGCCCTGTTGGAAAAGGGAGTCCATGACCTCGCCTTGCCACATGCCAAAATGGCCAGTACCGTCAAATATCTCTACCGCCAACTTCAAACTTGACATTGGAATCCTTGGCCATGTGGACGAGGAAGCTGATGTCCCTTGTGCCATATCTGATGTAGCACTATTAGTTGGTGGATTTACTGATGCCATTACAGACTCAATAGTATTCAATATAAATAATATTACAAACAGACCTAGGACGAACCTTCGGCTCTGATACCACTTGTTGGGAAAATCGGGTAATTTTCCCTCAAACTACAACTAGTGAATTGCACTGATTCGGTAATTTCCAGGAAAGACTACTGAATAGTCTCCTTAGACAAAATTACCATTCCAAATAAATTCCCAGGAAAGGCTGGAGGGGTCACAAATGGTCCCTCTTAAAACCCAGTCTCCTAGACAGAACTTACTTGCACAATATATTATCACAACCTAAACCCGTGTATATATGAATAGTACCATACACGTGAATAGTAAAATATACCCAAATGAATAGTACAATACACTACAAATAAACCCGACAAATAAATATTGAATACTATACTAATACAGAAAAGAAACAAAATAAATGCGGAATAAATAAAAGAGACAAGGAAAGAACACACCCAGAAATTTGATAACGGAGTTCGGCTAAATATGCCTACGTCTCCGAGCACCACTTGAGGCAGCCTGCTCTTATTAATTTGGGAAGAGAAGACCAAAATTTATAATATACAAATTTTTGAAAATGTATACTAATTTTTTGGGATACAAATAATTTGGAAGGGATGAGTTATTTATAAGGCAACTAACTCACCCCTATCTTTAAAACTTCCGATGTGGGATTGCAACAAATTAAGCCACACCAACCAAAGCCATCAAATTTGACAATCTAACTCTTCAAGTCTCTTCAAGCCGCACAAACCTATATATTTGAAAGAAATGATATATTTATTTATTTTATTTACAAATGAATTAATTTTATTGATAGAGTTTATTTAATATATGAATTTCCATATTTGGAGTCAACAATATATTGTCGTTACATTATTCTACTAATTAGTTTGAGATTTAAAATCTTTTATTTCATATGAATTTATTGCTTAAAAGATTATCATATTTCTATAAATAGAAATATTTTTTTTACTTAAAATAAATTTTAGAAAAACATGAAATTTATTAAGAATCTTATATTCTCAAAGCAAATAATATCCACTACTTTGAAATATAGGTCAAATGTACGTAATACACTAGTGAAAAAAAGGAAAAATATATTTATTATTTTATTATAGCACCAAAGATATAAAAAGAAAAATGACATCTTATTTATAATATTTTTAAATTAAGTGTGTAAAAAAAGACGGATAATATTTTAAAAACTAGGATAGAATATGCTTATGTTAAGTTGTTATTTATAAATAAATTTGATGGGAATTTTGTAAAATGTATTTATTTCAAATTTAGCCCATAGATGATCCCAATAGATTACACCAAAATAATGACCATGATTTAAATTTTTGAATGTAAAAAAAATCTCTGCTATTGGGAATATGATAAAAAAAATCTATGCTAGAAGAAATAATATTGCTTACTTTGATTCGGCGAAGAGCCATTGAAATTGTTGCGTCGTAAAGATAACGCCTTGAGTGAAGTTGAAGACCACGAATATTCAGGAATGCTTCCAGTAAATTCATTCCATGTCAAATCCAAAATCTCCAAGCTTTTGAGTGTTGAAAATTCTTTTTAAATAATAAGAAAAGTAAAACATAAATACTAGAATTGCATACATTAGAATTTTATAGTAATAAATTGAATTCTATACATGACTAGGAGAGGACTCATAACAATAAAGCAAATTAATAAAATAAAACTAAAATATAGTCTATTCTTATGATGTTATATTCCAATATTGTATACTGATTGAAATTGTGCATATACTTAGAAAATATTCTTTAGGCATTAACTTGAAATTGAATCAAAGCTTATTCTCCGATTTGATACATTCACAATTTCAATTACATAAAAACAATGGTTAAAAATATAAATATGTTGGAAAGTCTCATCTCATGAACTAAAACTAAGACTCTTCAAACTCAATAGCTAACTTTTTTAACATTGTGTATTAAAGTTCAAAATTTAAAATTGTCTTTACAACGTATTAATGTTGTAAGATAGCTTGAGCACCTTCAAATTGTTTAGTTTATCAACTTCTGCAGAACCAGATCCAAAAGAAACACATGAGAGATTGAATATCATATTATGAATCACATCCCAAAGAAACACGTAAAAGCTTAAATATCACATTTCAAAAGGCGATATGAGATAACTTATTTATATTTTAAATGAGTCGAATTATAAAAAATCTGAATCAAATTAATTATAAGGGCATTTGATTGCTAGAAGTCTTTATGTTTCTGTATATAATCGCTTTTCTCTGAAAGAATAATATAGATTTTGAGGCAATTAAGGACAGATTTAGAATATATTTTTTTTTGTTATAAATTTATTTCAATTGAAACATATCACATTTTGAATCAAAATAAAATATTTTGTAAAACATTAATAAATTTGGATTACTCAACAAATTCTAACAATTTGAAATCAAATTTGAAAATAGAATCAAAATTTATTACATTGGATTTTTAAAATTTTGGATTAATCAGCATATAAAATTAAGAAAGCGTATGTTTCAGTGGGTTATTGAGTTTGTTTTGGGTAGTTTTCATCGCATAAATATATTTTTCACTATTAAAATTATATTAATAAAAAACTTCTTATTATAAAAATAATAATAATAATAATAATAAATAAGCAAGGGTATAAATATAGATATTGAGAGTTGATGATCCAAAGAAAAGGCACTCCTTCGTTAAGATAAGATGATAAATGCAAACTATTATAGGACAGGTCTAGACTTTCAAGGGAAGAGAGCATACCTACTACGCTCCAAATCTCGTTACCCAAATAATTACGGGACAGGTCCAAATACTTCAGCTTGCTCAGATTTGATACTGTTTTATAATCTGTGTGATTTACTCCAAATGTAATTTTTTTTATAAGATTAAATTTTTTAATACAAATATTTTTTATTTACGAAATATTAAATCATTTTTAAGAAAGATGATTTTCTATTTAGAAAAAGAAAATTATTTTTTATAATTTTAACAAATTCTTTATAATAAAATAATATAAAATACAAATACGTATTTTGATTTAATTACTGATTAGCAATGATTGATAGCCAGAGACTGTTATAAAAGAAAGAGTATAAATAAAGATATTGGACAGGTATAGAGATTCAAGGGAAGAGAACATCCCGACTAATCTCAAAATTTTGTTACCCGACAATTGCTCTGCTTTGACAATTTTTTATAATCTGTGACACACAATTGTATGTCATCTTTTTTTTTTTTTCTATACGATTCAATTTTTTAAACAATGGCATATACTAGAAGCTAGCAACTACAAAATGGGATCTCTACATATACCTTCATCAATTGGTAGGGTGCCATTGAAAAAATTATCACTTGCATCAAAGAATTCCAGGTTCTCCAATTTAAGAAGTTCTGAAACAATTAATTAGTAATTCTAGAAAAACAACACTAAAAGTTAAGGAGAAGGAACTTAAATATAACAATAAAAATAGAGAAATTAGAGGAATCGTAAGCTTAATTTTCTTAGACAATTGACCTGCATGATGCAAACATACCTTGGATTGGGAAGGAACCTTCCATTTCAGGACCTTGGTCATTAAGTATCAAAGTGTTGAGTGATGTAAGAGAAGACACTAATGAAAAGATGCTATTGTTAAAACGATTATAACTAAGGTCTAAGACTTGTAACTTGTTCAAATTTGATGATATTCTTTCAAAACCTGCATATATATCATATGGATTCTACATTAATTAATAATTAACCAAATAACTAATTATAATTTAAATTTCAAAATAGCATGTTAAGAAAAAAATTCAATACTCCCTTATATATAAGCCTTATATACCTTCATAATTCTCAACAAAACCACCAATTTTGTTGAATGATAAATTAAGACTTGTCAGCTCCTTAAATTGGTGGAACATGGAAAAGCTCATAAACCAAATGTTTTCATCATCATAGGAAAAATAGCTGTACAATTCATACTGCTTTGTATTGTCGAGGGAGAGTTTAATCACATGGCCTGTGGTTGAATTGCAAGTGACTCTCTCCCATTTACAGCAATCGCTCTTTGATTCATGATCAATCCATGAAGGGAGCAGATGATCTGCATCGGAGCCGTCTGATTCAACGAATGCCTTAAATTGTAAGAGACCCAATCTCTCTTCCTCAAAGCAACCTTTGTTTCCATGGACTTGAATCCATAGGATAAGGATCCCACTCCATAATACCCATTTTGCTGATTTTAGTAGCAACTCCATTTCTCCTATTCAATCTAATTCTCTTAACTAACCCCCTCATTTATTTATATTCAATTCTATAGTCCCAGTGATAAGGACAGCATTATTTTTTTTGCCATGATTTTTAATTTTTTTTTACTTTATTTTCAAATTTATCTTATTTCCTTCAATTATGAAATGATTTCTGGTTGATAAAGATATGTTTTTAATTTTTAAGGTTAATGAATATATAAGTTGATTTTAAGAAAAATATTTTTAATTCTAAATTTTTATATATATGTTATAATGAGAACAAAGTGTATACAGTGTAATTAATTAATTTACAAGATTGCTACTGATTTATTATTTTCATACATTTTTCTCATGATTAATATTAAAAGTCCAACATTATAACATTGCTCAAATCACCCTTCCTCAGAGCTGTTGGATTTTTGAGACCAAAACACCCTTCCTCAGAGCTGTTGGATTTTTGAGTTCTCTTCAATGTGAAAAATTCATATTTTGAGCCCACTTCTCTTAGCCCATTAGAGATATTAATGTTTTTAGTATATGTATACCACTATAACTAAAAGTGAGTGTGTCATTTTTGTATCAGCCACCAAATCAGAAAGAGAGAAGAAAGAGAGAAAAGGGAGAGAAAAGAAAGAGAATTTGTTCTGCAAAAGAAGTCAACTAGACCAGTCTCGATTTTTCTGCGATCGGACAGTCATCTGTGTTCCGATAAAGCTGAAATTTGGATAACAGTTAGAGGACTCATTGTTCTTCATTTTGAACGGTGAAGATCCATTTTGGACTGTTAGATTTTCGGCATTTGTGGCTTAAAGTTTACTGTTTATATAGATTTCTGCAATAGCGTCCAGTTTGCTTTTTTCCGATGATTGGACGGTCATTTGTGGTCAGATTTGGCTGAAATTTGGTAAGCACGTTTAGAATATGTTTCTCTTTAATTTGACAGTGAGATCGAATTTGAAAAACTGAAGTTCATCCATTGGCATAAAACAGTAGCTATTTTGGGTGATTTTTCTCCATTATCTTGTTTATTTCTTATTATTTGGTTGATTTGTTATTGCTACTTTACTTGAGGGTTGTGGTAGTAATTTGTAGTTGCCTTAAATATTGATTTTGATAGTGGAACTCTTTTACTTGGACCAAGAGAGGTCCTATAATTTTTATCCTTCACATTAAAGGGGTTTTCCACGTTAAAAATCTTTGTGTTTATGTATAAATGATTTTGGGCATATTAGGACAGAATGTGGAATGGTTGTTTGCTAAATTTTATTTAGTTACTCCTAATAGATTCGTTCAAGTAGGGAAGAACTTATCCGAGCATCAAAGTAGTATCAGAGCTAGTTCATTAGTTCATTGGTTGTTTGCTTGTTTGAATGATGGAGGTGAATGTGAGTAAAATAGTTTGTTTAGATGGCACAAATTATCAAAAGTAGAAAGGAAAAATTAAAGATTTTCTTATTGTGAAAAGATTGCATTTACCCTATTTGCTTCTCAAAAACCTGAGTCTAAATCCAATAAAGATTGAAAATTTGAGCATTTACAAGTATGTGGTTTTATTAGGCAATGGGTAGAAGATAATGTGTTGAATCATATTGCTAATGAAAAACTGCCAAAACCTTGTGGGAAAAGCTTGAAACTTTGTATGCTTCAAAAACTGGTAAAAATATGTTATTTTTACATAAACAAGTTATACACTTGCAATACAGAGAAGACAGCTCTATACTTGATCATGTGAATAAATTTCAAGGTATCTTTGATTAATTTTCTAGCATCAGTGTCAAATTTGATGAAGAGGTTATTGGACTTTGGTTGTTGGATACGCTGCCTGACTCATGGAAAAACTTTCTTATACCTATGACTAATTCTACTCCTAAAAGTAGTGTAACCATGTCGTATGCAAAGACTAGTGTTTTGAAAGAAGAGGTGAGAAAAAGATATCATGGGGCATCTAGTTCACAGTAAAAAAATTTTGTTACTGAAAATAGGGGGAGAAGTAAAAGTAGGAGCCAAGATCATAATAGAGGCAAGAGCAGGAGTAAATCAAAATCAAGGTATAAGAACCTTGAATGTCATTACTGTGGTAAACCAGGGCATATCAAGAAATATTGCTTCAAGTGGAAGAAAGAGAACAAGACAGACAAAGGGAAGCAAGAAAGGAGAGACAATAACAATAATACTGATCGTGTTGCCACTGCCACTTTAGATGATGATTTGGCTATAGTTTATTAAGAGAATATGATCAATGTAGCCTATGATGACACTGCTTGGGTTCTTGATAGTGGTGCATGCTTTCATATTTTATCAAGGAAAGAGTTCTTCACATCTTATACTCCAAGTGATTTTGGAGTTTTGAAGATGGGTAATGATGGAGTGTCAAAGGTGGTAAGCATTGGAACTGTTTATTTAGAGACCCAAAATGGAACAAAATTAGAGCTAAAAAATGTTGGACATGCCCCAGATATTAAGTTGCATTTGATCTCCACTAGTAAGCTTGATGATGATGGCTATTGCAACACTTTTATGATGAAAAATGTAAAATCAGTAAAGGATCATTGGTTGTGGGTAAAGGAAAGATGGCTTCGGGCTTATATTACTTGTAAGCTTCAACCTCTACAGATCTTGTTAATGCAGTTGAAGGTGATAACTCTTCAGAATTGGCACAAGAGGCTAAGGCATATTAGTGAGAAGGGACTAGATTGTCTAGCTAAAAGAAATTTGCTTTCAGGATTGAAAGGTGCAAGGTTAGACAGGTGTGTTCATTGCTTGGCTGGAAAACAGAAGAGGATTTCTTTTAAACATGAAGAGGATTTCTTTTAAACATCATTCTCCTTCCAGAAAAAATGATTTGCTTAAGCTGGTACATTAAGATGTATGTGGTCCTTTAAAGGAAAAGTCATTTAGTGGTGCAATTTACTTTGTGACCTTTATTGATGATCATTCTAGGAGACTTTGGTGGTGAATTAATGAATTTAAAGTCCAAAGATCAAGTTCTTGCTGAGAGAGAAACTGGAAAGAAGTTAAAATGTATTCGCACTGATAATGGTGGTGAGTATTGTGGGCCTTTTAATGCATATTGCAGAGAACATGTATCAGACATCAGAAGACACCTTCCAAGACTCCTCAGCTGAATGGTTTGAAAGAAAGGATGAACAAAACATTGATGGAGAGGGTCAGATGTGTGCTTTCAGAGGCTAAATTGCCTAACTCTTTTTGGGGTGAAACTTTATACACTGTTACACATGTGATCAATCTAACTCCTACTATTGTATTGGAAAATGATGTTCCAAATAGGTTCTGGTATGGTAAGGATGTTTCCTATGACCACCTATGAGTGATTGGTTGTAAATGCTTTGTGTATGTTTCCAAAGATGAGAAGTCTAAGTTAGATGCCAATACTAAACAATGTATCTTCATTAGCTATAGGCAAAATGAGTTTGGTTACAGATGCTATGATCCAATTCAGAAGAAGCTTGTTAGAAGTCGTGATGTAGTATTTGTAGAAGATCAGAATATTGAAGATATTAACAAGGTGGAGAAATCAAAGCCTCAGACTAGTGGTTTAATTGACTTAGACTTATCTCCTACAACTCATACGCATGATGCAATTGAGGTTCAGAATCATAGTGATGTGCAAAATGATAATCAGAATGCAGATGAGGTTGGTGCTCCTGAATATGAAGCAGTTGATGATCAACAAGAGGCATATGTTGAGGAACCTGAAGCTCCACTTAAGAGGTCTACCAGAGATCAAACTCATTCTATCAGGTATTCACCTAATGAGTACATACTCTTAACAGATAATAAAGAACCTGAATGCTTTAAAGAATCCATTAAGAGTGAGCAAAAGGCAGATTGGATTGCAGCTATGAAAGATGAAATGCAGTCTTTAGTTGATAATCACACTTTGAATTGGTGAAGCTTCCTAAAGATAAAAAAAGCCTTGAAGAATAGGTGGATCAACAAAGTAAAGCAAGAAGAGAATTCCTCATCTCCATGATACAAAGGCAGATTAGTTGTTAAGGGCTTCAGTCAGAAAAAAGGGAGTAGACTTTGAGGAGATTTTCTCACCAGTTGTCAAGATGTCATCAATTTATGTTATTTTGGGGTTAGCTGCTACTTTTTATTTAGAGGTTGAGCAAATGAATGCTAAAACAGCCTTCCTTCATAGTGACTTAGAGGAGAAAATCTACATGGAACAACCTGAAGGTTTTGTGGTGAAAGGAAAAGAAAATTATGTCTGCAAATTGAGAAAGAGTTTGTATGGGCTGAAACAAGCACCTAGGCAATGGTATAAGAAGTTTGAGTCAGTTATGGTTCAATAAGGCTATAAGAAGATTACTATTGATCATTGTGTTTTTGTGTAGAGATTTTCTGATAGTGATTTTATCATCCTGTTGCTATATGTTGATGATATGCTCATTGTGGACTCTAGTTCTTCCAGAATTGATAGCTTGAATAAAGAGTTGAACAAGTCTTTTGCAATGAAGGATTTAGGGCCAGCAAATCAACTACTTGGCTTGAGGATCATTCGTGATAGGAAATGCAAAAAGTTAAGGCTATCTCAAGAAAAATATTTTGAGAAGGTACTGTAGTGATTTAATATGGCTAAAGTTAAACCTGTAAGTACACCTCTAGCCATGTCTTTCAAATTGAGTATCAAACAATCTTCTTCTAGTGAGCAAGAGAAAGAATACATGCTAAAAGTTTCTTATGCATCTGCAATAGATAGTTTGATGTATGCTATAATTTGCGCAAGGCCAAATATAGCTCATGCAGTTGGTAGTATTAGTAGATTTTTGTCTAATCCAGAAAAAGAGCATTGTGATGTTGTGAAGTGGATTTTGAGATATCTCCGTGGCACTACTAGTTTGAAGTTGTGTTTCGGGACTGAGAAGCCTATTCTCAGTGGTTACGCAGATTCTGATTTGGCAGGGGATGCGGATTCAAGAAAGTCTACTTCTGGGTATTTGATATCTTTTGCAGGGGGAGCAATGGCATGGCAATCTAGGTTACAGAAGTGCATTATATATCTACTACATAAGCTAAATTCATTGCAGTATTTAAAGCATGTAAAGAATTACTTTAGATGAAAAAGTTTATGAATGAGTTTGGCTTTACATAGAAGAGATATGTCTTATTTTATGACAGTCAGAGTGTTATTCATCTCGATAAGAATCATACATTTCACAGTAGATCTGAACACATAGATATGAGGTATCATTGAATTCATGATGTTTTGGATTCTAAGCAACTTAAACTTAAGAAGATACACACTGATGATAATGGTTCTGATATGTGCAAAAAAACTTTACCAAGAGGAAAGTTTGAGACATATTGTAGAGTTGTCAGTTTGGCAAACTTCTCTACAAAGTCGGGAAGGGAGAGAATTATTAGGTTTCTGGGTTCCCTCCTATGTGAAAAATCCATATTTTGAGCCCATTTCTCTTAGTCCATTAGAGATATTAATGTTTTTAGTATATATATCCCATTATAACCTAAAGTGAGTGTGTGTCATTTTTTATTAGCCACAAAATAAGAAAGAGAGAAGAAAGAGATTATTTTCTGCAAAAGGAGTCAACCAGACCAGTCTCAATTTTTTGGCGATTTGATGAACATCGGTTATTTGATTAGGCTGAAATTTAGATAGTAGTTAGAGAAATCATTGTTCTTCATTCTGAACGGTGGAGATCTATTTTTGACGGTTGGAGTTTCAGTCTTTGTGGCTCGAATTTTACTATTTACGTAGATTTCAGCAGCAGCGACCAGTTTGCCTTTCTCCGAAGACTGGACGGTCATTTGTGGTCGGATTTGGCTGAAATTTTTGTGAGCACGTTTAGAATATGTTTCTCTTTAATATGGACAATGGAGATTGGATTTGAAAAGCCAGAGCTCATCCATTAGCATGAACAGTAGCTATTTTGGGTATTTTTCTCCATTTTCTTGTTTATTTCTTGTTATTTGGCTGATTTAGTGTTGCTACTTTACTTGAGGGTTGTGGTAATACTTGTAGTTGCTATAAACATTGATTTTGATAGTGGAGTTCTTTTACTTAGACCAAGAAAGTTCTCGTGATTTTTATCCTTCTCATTAAAAGGGTTTTCCACGTTAAAAATTCTTATGTTTATGTGTGAATAATTTTTTGCATCTTGGGACATAATGTGAAATGATTGTTTGCTAAATTTTATTTAGTCACTCATAATAGATTCATTCAAGTAGGGAAGAACTTGTCCGGGTTCCTTCCCATCAAGAGCAACCTTTGTTTCCATGGACTTGAATCCATAGACTTAGGATGCATAATACCCATTTGATAGTTTAACTGCCAACTGCATTTCTCCTATTCAATGTTATTCTCTAAGCCTAGAAATGATTATATATATATTTGAACGGAATTTATTAAAATTTTTATGTCATCACCATATGATTTTGACCCTGTCAATATGTAATCTAGGGTACTCCATCTTTGCACTTATATATTTAAATATATTTAGCCTTATAAGTTCAAATTTTTATATTTTTTAACTTTTTTTATTGTGATAACAAGACAAAAAAATAGTTCTTTAAGGAAAAAATACTTTATTCTTTTTTTAAATACAAATTATTCTTCTTGAAATAAGTGGACTGACATCTAGTCATACAATAAATAATAATAATAATTTTGAAATAATGTTTAAGATTTTCTAAATGATATGGTAAAAAGTTTGTACTAATAGGTATAGCCAATAATCAAGTCTATAAAATTATAAACCATAAAAACGTCATAAGAACATTTTCTTTATATATTTTTCTGTTTATTTTATTTTTGTTGATTTTGTGTTGGAAAAAGAGAGAAAGGGAATGGCTTTTAATTGGACGACTTTTCAAGATAGCAGTAATGTGGCATATAAGCCTTTGTAAATATTTATTAGGCATAAAATTAAAATTTTAAAAACAGTGCTTAAATTAGAATAAAAAATCGTGCTGATATGTATGAAAAGAAAGATAAACAAATGAAAAGAAGAAAAAGATAGAATATAATTTTTTCATGTATTGAACAAACTTATGAATTCAATTACAATGATAGATACCTAATTTAATAAAGGGAATGAGTTAATAATTTCAAAATATTAATTATTGTTTCTTAATCTTATCTAAAACCAGATGTTACATTTGTATTTATATTTTTTTATTTTTATCAAAAAATATATATGTAGTTACTGGTTCACAACAAGGATATATCTCTCTCTACATCATAGAAATGTCACTAAAAAGTATTTTAATCAAAGCTTCTTTTTAAAATAGACTCTGCATTATAAGATATATTTAAATTTTTTGATTTCTTAAGTTTCAAGCTAAATGGACCAAATATGTCACTTTAGTTTCATTTTCATCATAATTTTGTTATTTCTCATTCATTAAACAAGTTCAAATTAAGTGAATGTTTTTCACTGTCAATTCAGTAGACTTAATTCAGTAGACTATAAGAGTTCATTTTGAAAATTTCTCTATATCCAGTAAAGTTTTTTAAGAAAAATATTTTATTTAAAAAAATAATTTTTCAAATAAAAATTATATTTTTTGAAATAAATAGGCTGAAGTCTAAATCATCAATGGTATATGTGTGTTTGTGTGTCTCTATATATATATCATCACCACATATACATCATGGAATTTATATTTTACTTTTTCAAAAATATTCATACATATTTATTTAGCATTATTGGACAGGGCCGTCTTGGACATTTTAGGGGTCCCGAGCAGAAATTAAGATATGAGCCCCTAAAAAACAGTGTCGGAGCGAAAATTTTCACAACATAAAAATGAAAGAGGAGCCGATGGACTTCACTTTTAAGTTTAAGTTCAAATATGACTAAGTTCAAATACATCAACTATTAAGTTTGAGGGACCCATATATAAAATTAGCAGATTATTGTCGATAAATATATTTTTTTCATGTAAAATATTTTTTTTTTCATAAGAACCTATTTATTAAATAAGTCAATACCTTCAAATTCAGGTCAGCGTAATTCTGAATGCAGTCTAACTCAGAGTACAGGAATATGAATAATTGTTTACTGGCACAAGATTGAAAGCTAAGCACAAGCAATTAATATAAATGCTATTCACTGGTTCCACAACATTAACATGTGTATCTTAAATAAAATAAAATAAAATAAATTCCATTTACTGAATTGCTATCCAAAGGTGCTAAAGGAAAGAAGATGACAGAGACTTCATTTTTATCTATATAATATGATCATTTAGTTCAATACCTTTTCAGAATCATCGAGCAGTCAACCTTGGATTCAGAGAAGCTTGACAGAGCAGGGAATTCAAAGCAAATGTTAAAAAAAGCCTGACAGAGCAGGGAGTTCTTCGCAATAGTTTAACACTTTTTTTAATAACAAAAGAAACTTTACTGATTTAGAAACTTTACTCATTTTAGGGGCCCCGACAATAATCTGTTCAATTGAGTTTTAAATACGTAACTTTTTTTTGGATTGAGGGGCCCTGAGCAACCGCTCAGGGTGCTCCTCTTGAGAGACGGGCCTGTTATTGGAATTGTAATATGAATAAAACCTAAATTCTACCTTCCATAATTTAGTCGATATATAATTTTCATTTTTAGGAATGGAATTTAAATCCACTCTTTTTTTATATCCTTCCATACAATAAGTTCAAACAAAATTCTTCAATTGAAGTCCATTATTTTATCTTTGACAAGTTCAAACAAAATTCTTTAATTGTAGACCATTACTTTATCTTTGACAAGTTCAAACAAAAATTCTTTAGTTTCCTTCTTGCTTGTATCTTGGGGTAGAAACTTTTCATCTTGCATGTATCTTGGATTACAAAGTATTATTTTTTGCATGTATCTTGGACCATAAAATTTTTCTTGCTTGTATCTTGGTGTAGAAAATTTCTTTCTTGCATGTTCCATGGGCATGGACTAGAAACTTTTCTTCTTACATGTATCTTGGACTATAAAATTTTTCTTGCTTGTATCTTGGTGTAGAAAATTTCCTTCTTGCATGTTCCATGGGCATGGACTAGAAACTTTTCTTCTTACATGTATCTTGGACTATAAAATTTTTCTTGCTTGTATCTTGGTGTAGAAAATTTCCTTCTTGCATGTTCCATGGGCATGGACTAGAAACTTTTCTTCTTACATGTATCTTGGACTATAAATTTTTTCTTGCTTGTATCTTGGTGTAGAAAATTTCCTTCTTGCATGTTCCATGGGCATGGACTAGAAACTTTTCTTCTTACATGTATCTTGGACTATAAAATTTTTCTTGCTTGTATCTTGGTGTAGAAAATTTCTTTCTTGCATGTTCCATGGGCATGGACTAGAAACTTTTCTTCTTACATGTATCTTGGACTATAAAATTTTTCTTGCTTGTATCTTGGTGTAGAAAATTTCCTTAATTCTTGCATGTTCCACGGGCATGACTAGAAACTTTTCTTCTTGCATGTATCTTGGACTATAAATTTTTTTTTTTTTAACTTGGACTATACAGCCACAACCTTGATCTTTTAAATAATAAAAGTTTTCAAGATAATAATGTGATATGGTCATTTTTTCATATAGGCTATAAGCTTTGGCAAATATATATTAGACATATATACTGGACAAAGTAAATTGGTGATAATTAAATCATTTTGTTGGCCTTGATTATGCAAAACACAAATAATTTGAGTTTCCCATAGCAATCTCATTAAATGGATTCGATTTTTTATAAACATAATAATATTTTTTAACTAATTTATTTTCAAAATGAGAACTTAAAAAATAATGAGAAATTGAAATGTGATTAGGAAGGAAATGACAAGTTAAAGATAAGTAGAGTACGTAGAGAATAATAAGAAGAAGAAGAAGAGACAAAATTTATATTGGCTCAGGTGTTAACTAACTTTATATTCACTCTCCAATTTCAATTGGAATTTTCATTATAACGTGAAGTTTTATAAACTATTTTCTAATTTTCTAAATAGAAAATATTTTAAATAAAAATTTTATTCTGCATTTTTTTAGAAACTTTTCTAGAAAACTAATGTTGTTTTCTATAACCAAATAGCCTCTTAAAATTTTTGAATATTGAAAATTTTCTATCGCCATAATTTGGAAACTTTATACTTTTTTTTTTAACATGTACAATTTTGAAATTAAAATATGTAAATAGAAGATGCATTTGAGAAATTTCAAAAATAAGTTAAGGGCAGGAAAATTTAAAAATAATCATCTTCATTTTCATTGTTTAGGTCAATGAGAGATTCTGGATACAATTTAGATATTAATTGGGAGATGATATCAAAGAAATCTCACTCCACTTTTATTACTATCAAAGTAGGAATAGTAAAATATTTTTGATCAAGAATTAAGTTGTCTGTGGATCTGACTTCAAAAATTCTTGAGTTTAGAGATACATTTGAACTATTAATTAATTATTTTGAGAAATATTAAAAGATTTTCACCATTTAATTCTGAATTTCCCGGTGAGATTTATATTACTATACTTGTTTTGAAAATCTAAAAATAAGTAAATTGTCATGGTAAGAAAAATTTTATTGAGAAAAAAATGAAAGTATGAAACCTCATTTCTCTATCATGTGATTTGAATAGGTCTTAACCTTCATTAATTTCTAGTTTCAGAATTTTAATCCTAAACAAAAACATATCCACCATTGGGTGAACCATAAAGGAAATTTGAAAGAATCCGATTTGATATGCAAATAAAAAAACCTTTGTTTCCATGAACTTGGATCCATGGGATTAGGATCACACTCCATAATACCCATTTTACTAATTGTATCAACTCCATTCCTCCAATTCAATGTGATTATCTAACTAATCCTTTATCTATATTCAATTCTATGGTCCCATCCTTTCCATCCATTAATGATGTATTATTATTTAGACGACTTTAACTTTGTCTCTTTATTTTCATGCTTTTGGCATTCTTTGAATCATCAATTGCTTGTTTATTTCTATATTCCTGGACATTCTTAGACCAAGCAATGTTATAGAAAATATTTTCTTAACTTATGTTACGTCAGATGGTATCAGAGCTGTGTTCGTTCTTCAAAAACTATGACATCACAAAGATAATGGCAACAACGTATAGAGGAGGTTTATGAATGTGATTATATGGCCTACCTTGAGTAGCGACTTAAACAGATGATTGATCAAGTAAGGGAAACTCAATAGAAATAGAATTCATAATTGTCTCAATGTCATTTTTTTCATTGTTTTTGCAGAATATTCAAGAACTAAGGCCATTCTAATGCTCCTTTTCTCCATGCATAAACTAAACCAACAATTAGGATAAGCACGAAAATTAAAGCTTCTATAAATACGGATAACCCCAATACATCAAAACTCATTGCCCATGGATAAAGAAAAACAGTTTCAACAACAAAAACTAGAGCAAACATATATTAAATTTAAAATTTTGATAGTATAATAATAACATTATCTTGGTAATTAAAAATAATTACTTAGTCATCATTATTTTAAATTTAAATTTTTTTATTAAATCTAATACTAAATAATGATAGTAAATTACTTACTTTTAATTTTAACTATAAAAATTTCTGTTGAATTTTATAATATTAATAATATATAATTTATTTACTTTACAAATCTAAATTTTAATTTCTAATAATTATCTTTAATAAAATTAATAATAATATTATTATCTACTTAAAATTTAACATTACTAGTTTAATTTCCATATAAATAATAATATTATTTTATATTAACATAAAATATTAAATACATATCAATATTAATTATTAAAATGACCATAAGTAAACTTATAAGTATTAATTATAACATAACAGTAGTGATATTGATAAAAGTAAACAATGACAGTAATAATAATAAATAATACAAAATTTAACTAAATAATTAATCCTAATAATTTAAAAACATTAATTAATCTTATTGATTTAATAAATAATTACATGTGTATACAATTATTCACTAAAATAATGGCTATTTACTATTTTAAAAATTTTTAAATATTATTAATTATTTAATTTTATGAAATAATAATTCAAATTTAAATTCTTAGTTTTGTAAATCTTTGAACATAATATATTTACCATTTAATTTAACTATTTATTAAGTACTTAACTCAACTAATAATTAAAAATCATATCTTAATGTAAAACCCTTGGTTTTTGAATGATTTTAAGTCTAAGGGCAAAATAGTCATTTTGTACCTTCATATGTCGTTTGAACATAATTTGATGATTTGAATGTCTTTTTGATACTCGGGACGACGAGACGGTCGTTTTGAATATAATATTGTATTTTTGGGTACCGAGGGTATTTTCGTCATTTTTGGATTTTTGTCGTTTTCGGTATTTTCGGGAATTATTATATAAATTTGAATTAGTCTGAAATTTTGTATACACGTTATTTGGATGTTGGAGAAGCTACTGGAATGTTTCCAAAATTTTTGAATGATGGAATTATTTTCTGGAAATTTTTGAGTTATAGAGACTACTTAAGAATTTTTATCGGTTTTGGGTGTTGGTATGATTTATGATTTTTGCATAGGGACTGATGTGATATTATTTGATAAATGAGTTATAGAAATTGAGTTGAGGTTCTGGTTCTAATAAATTTTAGGTAATTAATTGATTTTATATTTTTGAGGTGCGATCGGTTTAACCATTGGGTTGAACCATAATTTTGAGTTGAGTCGGTTTAGTTTTTAATTTTGGATTATTTTGGTAAATTGTTGGTTAAGTATTGGTCTTTTGCATTCATAGCATGCATTGCATTCCTCATGATAGATGAGATAGCGGGATTGATGTTGAACTATGTAATTATCTTTTCTTAGGCAATAATCCGGCTGAAGCTCGAGGTCAGTAGGTTGTGAGGATTGGGCTAAGCTTTCTTTGGATACCAGGTAAGTTCTATGGGTGTATGTGATTATTTGTGTTGTGCTACTTGCCAACAACTTATATACATATATAAACCCTTCTTATATATATTATCCTTTCTATATATTCACTATACTATTCTTTCGAACCCAGCCTCGCATGTGAATAGAAGACAGAGAAATGTATGTGTTTGCTTTATTAATTGTATTAATTGAATTTGATATTACTTGTGCTGTGTGATGGTGTGTCATGAAGGGGAAGGAGATTACTGAGGCTTAATGCCTATACTGTTACTGAGGCTTAATGCCTATACTGCTACTGAGGCTTAATGCCTATACTGTTTACTGAGGCTACATGCCTAATTACTGATTACTATACTGTACTGAGAAGTTATAAGGGCGGATGTGACTGATATGATTACTGTACTGTTTACTGATTGGTGACCCCGACACACCATCTTGATTGCTTAATTTGTGAATGTATTATATGTACTGCTTATAGAACTGTTAGATGTTTCTCTGCCTCTCATGAACTTACTGAGCGTCTATATATAACGCTCACACCCATATAGATTGTCTTGCAGGTTTACAGTGATTGCCTTCGTCTATGTTCTTTCTCTTCTTGGCGAAGTCGATCAGGTTTTTCGTTTGTGTTATCGGTCTTTCTGCTTAGAGATTTCCGGATATTTCTTATAGTTTGATTGTGGATATTGATTTACTCCATAGAGATTCTGATATTGAACGTTTGGGCGGATTGAATCCGAATCCCTTATTGTGTAATAAGTAGAACTTGTCTGCTTTAGATTTCCCGAATGATTTCATTGGGATTTGATTATATTGATGGTTTGCATTTGAATTAGGATTGAGGATTATATAAGTATTGAACTGTTTTGCACTTAGACAGTTATGAATGTTTTTATAGGCTTATGTGGTCGGACTTCGGTTTGGCTGCATGCCGGTCATGGCCCCCGGGTTGGGTCGTGACACTTAATGATAACTTTAAATTTACTATTAACAACTAACTACCAATTTATCAATTTCATATAATATAATTAATTTATTTAAATATTTATCACTCAAATATTAAATTTTAAATTATAATTTGTATTAATATTTTCTTTTTAAACTAAATATATATATGTATACTTATTATCTAATTCTCTTCATTATTTTAAATTTACATTCTAATTGCAACTATTTAATTAATTCTATTAATAAATAAATAACAACAATAATTATTTTTTAAAAATTAGCAAATGATTTATTTAAATCAATTAGTTAAACAAATAATTCTAAAAAAATAACCAACTAGTAATAAAATTTCAATCTAACTCAGTAACTTACCAATTAAATTTTAGTTTAATATTTATAATTTATGATTATTAATTATAATAATTATTATTATTATTATTCTAAATTAATTATTTATTATTTTTCTTATATATATATTCCTTATTATATTTTTTTACCATTTATGAAATTTCTAAATATTCATCTTAAATTAGCAAATGAGATATCAAATTGAAACTCATGAAGAGAGGGTTTTAAAAATACCCAAGTCGCCGAAAAATCTCATAGGTGTCATGATTGGAGGCAAGTGTGGGCTTCTCCAGTGACCGTTCATGGCGGTTTTGATGTCGTTGAAAATCTCATTGAGTGAACTTCAACAGAGGCCAACGTGTGCCATCTATCGGAGGCCGAAAGGCGATGAACGGAGCAAAAATCATCGAACGATTTTCTATCTCTGTGTCTATTTCCTTTCTCTCTGCTTTTCAATCTCTGTTTCTCTTTCTTTCCTTTCCCTCTCTCTCTCTCTCTCTCTTTCTCTTTCTCCCTTTGCCATTTTAAAATTTTAAAATTCTCTTTTCAAATGTTAAACTACTAACAATTAAGCCACCAACTTATTTATTGTTGTTTTATTATTACTTTTTTTTAATAACCGACACACACTACAAATAATTATTCCTATCTTCAATTATTATTTTTTTTCCCACTAACTCTAATAATTTTAGCTTGAATAATTATTATGTCTTCTTTTTTTTTTTTTTACATAGCATTATCATTTTCAAAATAATTATTATACTGTAAGTTATTTAATTTATTATTATTATTACTATTATAATTATTGTCATCTAATCCAATTTAATTATTAATTACTTATTGTTATATATTTGTATATAAATTATTTAATTTATCACTTAATGGTGTTGTTATTATTATTATTATTATTATTATTTTACAAGATATTACATTCTTCCTCCCTTAAATAAAATTCGTTCTCTAATTCTTTTTACTAGCTATAAGGCGAAAATAGATGATAATACTGAGCAAACATATCTTGCTCTTTCTCCCAAGTTGCTTCTTTCTTTGAATGATTATTCCATAAGACTTCAACCAAAGGAATAACCTTGTTCCTTTAGACTTTTTCTTCTCCAGCTAAAATCACAACTGATTCTTCTTCAAAAGTTAAATCTTTATATACATGCTCACATACCATGGAAGTCCCTATTGTAAAACTCACTACTAACCCATTATCTAAAGAACTCAATTTTTCATTTGTATATGAGGCAAATGCATGTGATGTGAATGTACAAGTAAAACTAGTATTAATAAGAACATGAGCATCTCTATAAAAAAAAAAAAACCAACATATCTGTAACCACATCAGGTGAGGCTAGAACTTCTTGTTCAGTGATAACAAAAACTCGAGCTTGTATAGGAGGTCTACCTGTTTGACCAGATGATATAACCCTCTCTTGTCTACCAGCACCATTGTTATTCCCTCTACCTACTCCTCTGCCTTGTAACTGAGTCATGCCCTCTCTCCAAGGTACAAATGTTGATGATGTTTGAATATAATAACTTGGCCTCACTAGCATTAGACAATCTCTTCTGATGTGTCCTATATCGCCACACTAATAGCATCTTCTAAAATTTGCCCTGCACTCCCCACTGTGATATCAACCACAAGTAGAACATAAGGGTTGTGGTCTCTGATTAGCTCCTAAATTGCTATCCTATCAAACTCTCATACTATTACCTAGTCTAAAATTATGAGTACCACTAGAATTACTACAGATTGTCCCACCAAACTATGACTAGTATGTGATCTGTTACTCTGCTGATCTGATCTTACTTGAAAACCATTATTAGTACCACCATATTTAGAGTTAGAATCAGAACCACTTCCTCTCTTAAATTGTCCCTCAGAACCCACATAAAAAGGACCATGAGTCTGTTTCCTTTTTCTTTGTTCAACTCAACTTCTTCTTTTGCCAGTTTTTCTACTGCCAATGTTCTATCTATCAAAGCATGAAAACTCAAAGTCTGTTAATTAGGTACACTCTTGCGGAATGTATAATGTAATCCATTATAAAATCGATTGCACCCTTCTTTATCCTCCATAATTAAATGAGATACATATCGGTATAGCTCCTCAAATCTGTCAACATATTGTGTTATATTCATACCACCTTGCTTGAGATTAAAGAACATATTTTCTTTCTCTATTTTATAGTTATCAGTAATATACTCTTCCTGAAATTTAATCACAATAATCTCCCAAGTCAAACGGGCACTAAAATTAAGGGTCAATCTATTATACCAACCCTCAGCTACTCCTTTAAGGAAAGCATAGATGTATTCTAATTTATCTTCATCTAATAAGCAGGCAAGTGAATATGTTTTCTCCAATTTCTTTAACTATCTATCAGCCTTTTCAGAATCTAAAGACCCATCAAATATCTTTACTCCCATTTTTCTGACAATGAGAAATTACATCCCAAGAATTTCGGTGCTGACCACTTACTACCATAGTTGTATTTAGTACTTAAGTAAAAATAGCACCAAAACCAAAATCTATAATTGCAGGCGTAACTGGAGTAGCTGCCGGTAGAGCTGGAGGTGGATTAATTTGGATACTCCTCTTATGAAGCAGTATTTATATAAGCATTTTGTTCATTGCTCTAGGATACCTCATAATCAACTGACTCATTAGAAAGAGATGGAATAGGATCCCTACGAGGTCAGCCAATATTTTCTAATCTAAATATTCAATTTTGTCGGTCAATATTTGTGAACCTCGGGTTCCGCCCGAAAAGGATCCGGGCGAACGTTCACTCGTTGTCGGGAGTCGCCACTCAGTTTATTTTGTTCGAAGGGAACAACTAAGAAAACCCTTGTTTGACTCCAATAATGCATCCAATGTAAAGGCTTCTAGTCTGCGAACCCAAGGAGGATTCGGGGACTATGTCATGCATTTGACTAACTTGCAAAAAGAACAAATCAAGAAGGAATGAAGAAAAGAAGAGACAGATTATTAGTAAATTGTGGACTTGCTATTTGGGGTGAATCCCAAACATGCCTACATACTCCCGTTTGAATAGGAGATCAAAGCCCATGTAGTTCGGAAAAGCCTATTTAAAGGCGATGGAAATTATGCTTCATGCATGTGTGTGTGTGTATGCTTCGTGCATTGTCAGGCTTTTTGCCAAATTGGTGAGATTTAGCACTTAGTGCTAAATGGTGAAGTTTAGGTACTTTGTACCAAAAAGATGCAAATTTTAGGCTTCATGCCAAATGTGAGATTTTGAGCACTTAGTGCTTCATGCTGGTGTCGGGCTTCATGCCAAGTATTGATCGGGCTTTTTGCCAAATTTGTGAAATTTAGCACTTAGTGCTAAATGGTGCAATTTTAGGTACTTTGTACCAAAAGGATGCAAATTTTGGGCATTTGGCCTGCATTGTCGGGCTTTTTGCCAAAGATGTGAGTTTTAGCACTTAGTGCTAAATTGTGAAATTTTAGGTACTTTGTACCAAAATGGTGTAATTTAGGCTCCGTGCCAAAAGGTTGATTTTAATTGTGAAATTTAGGTACTTTGTACCAAAAGGATTCAATTTAGGCTTCGTGCCAAAGATGCTGATTGATTAGTCCATTAGGCCTTAGACCTAAAAGGATTAGGTCTTTGACCGAGAAGAAATTAAGAAGAAGATTGAATGCTTATGAGATGCTTAAATTGACAAATGATGGATTAGAATATTACCTCGCTTAGGATTTTCCCGCTTCGAAGTTCCAGATCTCGTTTTCTTGGATCTTGGATTATGATTCTTGATTACGGATTAAATTCGTCAGCATGAGGCCCGGAGTCTCCAAAAGCCAACCCCCGTATTCTGAAAATCTGAAGCCTATTTATAAGCAAAATCGGGCTGGACGGCGGCCGGGCCGCCGTCCACGGCTGCTAAACCGCCGGTCTCGGCGGCCGGGCCGCCGTGGATGTGACAAGCCGAAAAGAAGGAAAGTTTTGGCGGCTGGGCCGCCGGTTTTGTCCGATTTTTCCTCAAATTGATTTTTCGGGAGCTAGAGACCTCCAAAAATTATTCCGGGACCATATCCATGATCCTCACGTCGTCCCGGACATTTCAAGTACCATATTGATATATTTTCGGTGAACTTTTACCGTGGACCCCCGGTCCGGCCCGGTTGTCTTCGGTCTGAGAAAATCGGCTTTCCGAGCTTCAAAATTCGAGTGTTCACAATTGCCCCCCCACTGGGGTCCATAAAAATGATTTATGGAGCCCAGTGGTATTCTGAAGAGTGAATTTTGAGCGAGGGGTAAAAGATACGCCTTTTGGCATTTCCGGATTGTTTGCAACACTTCTGATTGCATTCTGATCGCATTCCGACTTTTCTGTACGTGCACTTTCATTTAGCACAAATAGTACATATGTATGCATGATGTCACCTTTTATTTTCATAAAGACATTTATTTGCTTCTTTGCACCCATTGTATGCACAACTGGACCAAGAGCCTTCAAAAGATGGAAATGATCAATATGGGTAGATATAGGTTGCTTTCTGTCACCATTCTTAGGTGGATATTGATGGATTGGGATTTTATTTATTTCCAATAAAGAACTTAGAAATAAATCCTAGGAATCTTTCCTTTACATGTACTTGAAATAGCTCTAGTAATGAACCAGAAGTAATACCAGGCTTTGCTGTGTTCTGCTATCAGTAATTATTTCTAGTAAAGAACTTAGAAATAATTCTATAGGAAGTCAATCCGGCTGGGGAAGGAACTCGAATTTTTTTGAAGTTGCCCACAAATTATTCCAAATGATGAAGTTGCTGAATTTTGGCCAATTGAGAAGCCAAGGAGACGTGCATTGCTGCAGGAACTGGAGGGTGAGGATGTGGTTCCTCTTAAAGAGGAGAAGACAGATGCTGCAGAGAGTTCCGGAGCTAAGGAAGATACCGAAGACTCTGCCCCACGTAGGAGGCGTAGGATTTAGATCTCAGGGTGACTCCATTGTCTTTTTTTTTTTTTGAGTTGTCTTTTTACCTTTTTGGTTTTTCTTTCTTTTTGACATTTTGGAGTTATAACTCGACCTTTTTTTTTTAACGTTTTGGACTTGTGGTTTGACTCTTTTTGATTGGTTTTTGGTACTTTATGAAAGGAATGACTTTTTTTTTTTGAATGAATGACTCCCTTGGGAATGAATGACTCTTCTTGGCATGACTCTTTCCTTTGCTTTCCAAGCATTATCTACTTATTTACTTGCTCTAATTTTTGCCTAAGCTGTCCTTTCGGATTTTCAACTTAGCGAGCTCTTACCCATTCTTGCCTAAGCCGCCCTTTGCGGGTTTTCGACTTAGCGGGCCCCACTATTGCCTAAGCCGCCCTTTGTGGGTTTTTGACTTAGCGGGATTTTTCTGTTTGTTTTGTTTTTTTTTATGTTTTTTTATGTTGGCAAAAGAAAGATGGATGAATGATTTTTTATTAAAATTTAGATCGTGCTCAAGGAGAGCTGCCTACATATCTCGAATTAGTTTACGAGAATCAGGTCTAATGTAGTTCATTTTGGAATGCATGATCATACATAATATTTCTTCAGTTGATCCAGATTGCATGGGTTTGTGAACTCCAGACCATCCAAATCAGATAAGATGACAGCTCCGCCGGAAAGTATTTTCTTCAAAATGTAGGGTCCCGCCCAATGAGGACGAAACTTCCCACGAGGATCTGTAACAGGTGTTCTGATCTCTTTCAGAACCAAACAACCTTCTTCCAACTTTCGATCTTTGACCTTTTTGTTGAAATGTCTGGCCATTCGCCTCTGATACCCTTGAATCTGATGTAGAGCTTAAAGTCTTTTTTCATCCAAACCCAACAACTGATGATGATAACTGCTGATCCATTCAGCTTCATTTATCTGACTTTCTTGAATTATTCTCGCCGATTGAACTTCCAGTTCAATGGGGAGTACTGCTTCCATTCCGTACACCAGGGAATACGGGATTGCCCCAGTAGGAGTTCTAACTGATGTTCTATATCCCCATAAGGCCAGTGGTAACTTCTCATGCTAACGCCTATGCTCCTTGATCATTTTTGTATGATCACCTTTATAGACTTATTCGCTGCTTCTACAGCTCCATTTGTTTGAGGTAGATAAGGAGAGGACTTATGATGCTGGATTTTCTTATCCTTCAAGAGTTTGGCAAACTCTGCTTGGAAATGAGTTCCATTATCAGTGATAATATCAAATGGTGTTCGGTACCGACAAAGGATGTTGGTTCGGACAAACTGTGCTGCCTTTTTGGCGTTTAATTCTGCATAGGAAGCTGCTTCAACCCACTTTGTGAAGTAATCCACTGCTACCAAGATAAACTGATGTCCATTCGAGGCTTTTGGATGTATTTTTCCAATTATATCAATTCCCCAAGTAGCGAAGGGCCATGGAGAAGTGATTGGATTCAGGGCAACAGGAGGTTGCTTCTGTAGCTTAGCAAATATTTGGCACCGATGACATCCTTGCACAAATGCCACACAATCTGTGTTCATGGTGGACCAATAATATCCCAAATTGGCCTGATGTTACACCAAAGAGTCACTTTGCAGGATTTAAGCTTCAAATTGTACTTGCGAAGTCTAAGGAAGAACTTCTCAAGTGCTTAGACGTGCTCTTCTGGAGATTTTGACTTGACAATCATATCATCAACATACACTTTTACTTCTTTGTAAATCATGTCATGAAAGATTGTTGTTGCCATCCCGTCTATTAGCAAATCGATGTGTGGTAGCGGGAAATCGTCCTTGGGACAAGCTTTATTCAGATCTCTGTAGTCAACACACATCCTGACCTTTCCGTCTTTCTTCGGGACCGGTACAATGTTTGCTAACCAGGAAGGGTAGGCAATTGGTTCTATGAACTTATTGTCCAGTTGCTTGGCAACCTCTTTTTTAATCTTCAAAGACCATTCTGGCTTCATTCTGCTCAATTTTTGCTTAACCGGCTTTGCATCGGGGTATAGCGAAATCTTGTGAACTGCTATGGCTGGGTCTATTCCCGTGACATCACTTGTCTTCCACATGAAGCAGTTGGCATACTTTCTGATGCACTCAAGAACCTGTTCCTTATTCACACAATCACATGCAATGTATGTATGTTCATTTTCTTTGCCAATTATTATCTTTTGATTTATTTCTTTTATTTCATTTATTTCATTTTTGCTAGATAATACTTGGAAAGCAAAAGACACAAGGTAACCAAGAATTTGAAGAGTTTCATTGATAATGGTGGAGTCATTCTCCAAGATTACATTAGACTTGGCATTAGGGTTTTCTAAATCTGAACTTACAGAAGACTCAGAACTAGACTCTGACTCGGTGTTTGACTCAGGATTTGACTTAGTACAAGACTCGGGTTCAGGGTGTGACACAGGACTGGGTTTGACTAGAGCAGCTTGTCCCTCCTCGGCGTACTAGTTCATCAGTGGTCCATCTGTGGTCTTGATCAGCTTGGTGAGGTCCCTTTTGCCTTTATCATAGCAACCTCATCAAAGAGATTAGGCTACATGACATCTTCCACAGTGATGGCATTGATGGAATGATTGGGCAAGGGGTTAGTGTTAATGTTTGGTTGCCTCCTGAGAGGAATGATGTCACCACTATCCACCAAATCCTGGATGCAGTTTTTCAAAGTCCAGCAAGCATCTGTTCTGTGCCCATTTCCTTGGTGGTACTCACAGTACTCATTGGCCCTGTAATTGGAGGGTAATGGGTTTGGAGGAGGCCTTGGGTCCAAAGGCTTCAAATATTTTCCTTCCACAGCCTTTTTAAACACTAGATGAAGGGGCATTCCAATGTCGGTATATTGCCTTCTTGGCTGATTTCTTTGCCCAAGATTGCCCATACGTAAAGGATTCGCAGGGGCAATATTGGCCACTTCATTAGCAGCTTGGCCTTGTTTTTTATACTTCGAGATAGCTTCTTCATCTATTATCTTACCCAATTGTATCAGATCTTCTACCTTGGTTGCAGTCGCAATGAGCGATTTGAAAGTAGGCAGGTATTGGGTTTGCAGTTGGGCTTGATATGTAGGCCTTAAATTCCTGATTATGATATCAATCTGCTCTTGTTCTGAAGGGCGATTGATCATCTGGGCGGCCTTTGCCCTCCACCTCGTAAGGAACGAGGAGAAGGGTTCATTGTTGTTCTGCTTGGTAGTCTCAAGTTCCCTTCTGGTGACATCCACCTCAATATTATAGTGGTATTGAGAGTTAAATGCATTGCAGATGTCTTCCCAGGTCTTAATCTTGGCACGGTCCAGGCTTACAAACCACTTGAGGGTAGCACCAGTCAGGGATTGTTGGAATAACTGAGCAAAGAACTCATCATTTAAACCCCAAGGGCTTAATGCCCCCACATACATCTTGAGGTGAGTTTTAGGGCAAGTAGTCCCATCAAATCTGTCCATCCCAGGCATCTTGAATTTTGGAGGCAATCTAGCTTGGGGAAACAAGGATAAAGAATCCATGTCTACCACCTCTTTATGAGTTTTCATTGCAGTGATTGACCTTTCCAGCAATTCAAGTTTTCTTTTCAGTTCATCAGTTTCAGTGACATTCTTAGAGGGTGGATCCTCCAAATTGATGACAGGGGTATTCTGAGCAGTCATGGGGGTACTAGTTTGTCCCACAATAGGTTCCTTCCCTAAATTTCCAGGAGTAGGGACTGTCTTTGGTGCTCCTCCTAATTCAGCTAGGATGGCTACCCTTTGGGCGGCTAAAGCTTCATTAATTCTTTCTTGCATTCTAGCTTCAATTTCCTTAGCCTGTCCGTCTAGCAAAGCCTTAATTTGTTCAATAGTAGCCATTTCAGGAGTTGGAGTGGTTGGTGAAGTTGGAGTGGTAGAGCTTGTGGGTGATTGCCCAGTTGGAGTTGGTGTAATTTGTGTAGGTGACAGCACACGGATGGTGGATACCTGAAAAGGTCAAGGGAAAAAGATCAGGGTAGTGTGTAGGATAGGAAAACTCTTGGTCCACTTGTACATATCAAAAGATTTTCCCCAAAACCGTGTTGTTATGTTGCATGAATGCACCTCATCACATCATAATTCATTTTAATGGAATGCAGCACTATCATTGGGTACATACAACCTAAGGGAAGGTTCTATTGGCACATGAAAAATAGAGAATCGGCTTATAATAGGGACCCTTGAGTCTTGAGTAAGATATACCTAACCACATGTGAAACAAGGAGTTTCACGTGGGTCCAACAGTACGATTACTCATGGGCCACTCCAAAAGGATTGGAATGGTTTGCGACAACAGGGAGGACGCTTTGGCTGTCCGCCGGCATAATCAAGGAGACCTGCCGGTCAGCGCTACTTGCTATCCAGACTCAGAACTTTGAACAGAAAGAGAAGAAATTCATTTGAAAACAATTTTTTATGCAATGGAGGAAAATGATTCCCCCATATATGCAAGAGAAAAAGATTCTCTGAATGACAAAACAAATGCACATTTAGCCAAACAAGAGATCCATCCAAGGAAAAAGATTCCTTTCTTCAATCTTCAGTCCAATATCCTTAAAGGAAGGATATATATTGCTAAGGTACCCTGCAAAATGAGTAAAAACACCCTAAAGAAGGGCAAATTAGTCAAATAAGCAATAGTAGCCTACTAGGATCCCATAAATTATTTTTATGGTCTCCCGTGGCAAGTTAATCAAATAATCAATAGTAGTCCACTAGGATCCCATAAATGGTTTTTATAGTCCCCAGTGGAGTCGCCAATTTGTGAACCTCGGGTTCCGCCCGAAAAGGATCCGGGCGAACGTTCACTCGTTGTCGGGAGTCGCCACTCAGTTTATTTTGTTCGAAGGGAAAAACTAAGAAAACCCTTGTTTGACTCCAATAATGCATCCAATGTAAAGGCTTCTAGTCTGCGAACCCAAGGAGGATTGGGTTCGCAGACTATGTCATGCATTTGACTAACTTGCAAAAAGAACAAATCAAGAAGGAATGAAGAAAAGAAGAGACAGATTGTTAGTAAATTGTGGACTTGCTATTTGGGGTGAATCCCAAACATGCCTACATACTCCCGTTTGAATAGGAGATCAAAGCCCATGTAGTTCGGAAAAGCCTATTTAAAGGCGATGGAAATTATGCTTCATGCATGTGTGTGTGTATGCTTCGTGCATTGTCAGGCTTTTTGCCAAATTGGTGAGATTTAGCACTTAGTGCTAAATGGTGAAGTTTAGGTACTTTGTACCAAAAAGATGCAAATTTTAGGCTTCATGCCAAATGTGAGATTTTGAGCACTTAGTGCTTCGTGCTTGTGTCGGGCTTCATGCCAAGTATTGATCGGGCTTTTTGCCAAATTTGTGAAATTTAGCACTTAGTGCTAAATGGTGCAATTTTAGGTACTTTGTACCAAAAAGGATGCAAATTTTGGGTATTTGGCCTGCATTGTCGGGCTTTTTGCCAAAGATGTGAGTTTTAGCACTTAGTGCTAAATTGTGAAATTTTAGGTACTTTGTACCAAAATGGTGTAATTTAGGCTCCGTGCCAAAAGGTTGATTTTAATTGTGAAATTTAGGTACTTTGTACCAAAAGGATTCAATTTAGGCTTCGTGCCAAAGATGCTGATTGATTAGTCCATTAGGCCTTAGACCTAAAAGGATTAGGTCTTTGACCGAGAAGAAATTAAGAAGAAGATTGAATGCTTATGAGATGCTTAAATTGACAAATGATGGATTAGAATATTACCTCGCTTAGGATTTTCCCGCTTTGAAGTTCCAGATCTCGTTTTCTTGGATCTTGGATTATGATTCTTGATTACGGATTAAATTCGTCAGCATGAGGCCCGGAGTCTCCAAAAGCCAACCCCTGTATTCTGAAAATCTGAAGCCTATTTATAGGCAAAATCGGGCTGGACGGCGGCCGGGCCGCCGTGGATGTGACAAGCCGAAAAGAAGGAAAGTTTTGGCGGCTGAGCCGCCGGGGTCACGGCGGCTGGGCCGCCGGTTTTGTCCGATTTTCGATCAAATTGATTTTTCGGGAGCTAGGACCTCCAAAAATTATTCCGGGACCATATCTGTGATCCTCACGTCGTCCCGGACATTTCAAGTACCATATTGATATATTTTTGGTGAACTTTTACCGTAGACCCCCGGTCCGGCCCGGTTGTCTCCGGTCTGAGAATATCGGCTTTCCGAGCTTCAAAATTTGAGTGTTCACAATATTTCTACCACGGCCTCTGCCACCTAGTATTTGTGGTGGCATTTTATTATAAAAATAAACCATATAACATAAATTAACTACTTGACATTCCTAAATATATATATTCATGTTCCACGGTACAACTATATTTATATATTAGTGTACCATGACAAATCTCTCTAAGCCTTGGGCAAATGTTTATGAAAATTTAACTACTTTTAATTATGCAAACTATGATGTAGTCATGAATGAAATAATATGTAAATGTAAATTAAATTTAAAACTTTATTTGACATATGCATATTCCTCTCAGTATGCAACATTAAAAGAATTTTGCTCGTGAATCTGAGAAATTTACCAGTTACACTAACAACTTAAAATAATTTTCTTATTCCTAATTACCTAAATTAAATTTTTCTATAGGTCTTTTCATAGAATTCTATAGAATCTATAACCTATGCTCTGATACCATAAAATGTCACACCCCATTTTCTTAATCTTAAAGGTAGACTTATCTCATAATTTAAAACATAATATTGATTTACTATAAGATTAACATTCAAAATTTAATTACTTAATATTCTTCAAATACACATATTAGTATTATTCAATAGATAGTAATATTCTTAAAATACATTTTTATTATTATCTAACATATTAATATAAATATTCTTTAAATAAAACCGATAAGTACCAATATGTTGGTCCGACTTTTTCTACTCGCTAATAGAAATTTAATAGGGATTCTACCGACTTTTCCTTCAAGATCTAAAATGTTTATATAATAAAGAGGTTAGTCCAACTATTCAGTGAATAGATAAATACAGAACAAGTGACAACAAATAAGGTTTAAATATATATATATATATAAGTATCTGCATATATCGTCTTTAATCCACTGGATAAATAAAACTTGAAATCTCAAACATCACTTTTAAAAAAAAATTTAATTCTCAGAATAATACGAATAAATCAATTTAACATTATTTATATACACACAAATATAATTTTCAACTAATCCAACTTCAACCTAATAGCGCATAATGACTTATCTCGCAAGCCTAAAGAGAAAAATAACTTTAATACATATGTGCAGAGCAAAACCACAAAGGATAAACCACTCAATATTGTCACGACCCAACCCAGGGGCCACGACCGGCATGCAACCAAACCGAAGTCCGACCACATAAGCCTTAGAAACATTCATAACAGTCTAAGTGCAAAACAGTTCATTACTTATATAATCATCAATCCTAGTTCAAAATGCAAACCATCAATATAATCAAATCCTAATAAAATCATTCGGGAAATCTAATGCAGACAAGTTCTACTTATTACACAAAAGGGGATTCGGATTCAATCCGCCCAAAAGTTCAATATCCGGAAATCTCTAAGCAGAAAGACCGATAAACACAAACGGAAAACCTGATCGACTTCGCCAAAGAAGAGAAAGAAGATAGACGAAGGCAATCACTGTAAACCTGCAAGACAATCTGTAAGGGTGTGAGCGCTTTATATAGACGCCCAGTAAGTCTATGAGAGGCAGAGAAACATCTAACAGTTATATAAGCAGTACATATAATACATTCACAAATTAAGCAATCAAGATGGTGTGTCGGGGTCACCAATCAGTAAACAGTACAGTATAATATCAGTCACATCCGCCCTTATAACTCCTCAGTACAATACAGTAATCAGTAATTAGGCATGCAACCTCAGTAAACAGTATAGGCATTAAGCCTCAGTAGCAATATAGGCATTAAGCCTCAGTAACCTCCTTCCCCTTCATGACACACCATCACATAGCACAAGTAATATCAAATTCAATATTCTCACATAAATACAATCACATGCAAGTTTCTCTGTCTCCTAAAGCATGCGAGACTGAGTTCGAAAGAATAGTCTAGTGAATATATAGAAAGGATAATATATTATAAGAAGGGTTTATATATATATATATATATAAATTGTTAGCAAGTAGCACAACACAAACAGTTCAAATACACCCATAGAACTTACCTGGTCTAACAGTCAGCTAAGCAATCCGCCACCCTAAGTCTGAGGTGCTGCTGGACCACCGCCTAACCATTAACCATCAATTAACAACCACCCTTACAAATGTATGCAAGTGCAAATGGGAATGCATGACGTGAATGCACGCAATTCAATAGTTTCCATAACAAGGTTAAACCTTTTCGTCAACCAATCATAACTTAACTATCACAATACCACACCTTTAAACTTGCTTTCCAGAATATAAAACATCATTAAAAAGTCCTTACAATTTAAATTTATCAAATACCTTACTTAAATAATCAACATACACAAGATACAATTTTACCGATAAACCTGAATAACGAGTGTCAACTTGTAAAATTCAAAACAATTAACCAGTATATATGCAAAATTTATAATTTTCAACCAGAAGTTAATTTGATATCTGAAAAGCATCCTACCAAAATTTCATAATTTTTTCGAGACTTAAAAGTCCCTCAACCAATTTTTATTCATAACAGTATACAGCTCACAAGGTATACTGACAGCAGTAGAAAGATCTAATTATTTCAAAAATATAACAATAGAAACATAACCCAACATATTTTTCTTGTAAATTAGACTTCCAAAACTTCAACATATATGAAAATCAAATCTAAAACATTTTTACACATTTTAATATGAATTTCGAAAGTTACAGATGATGCAATCGCACCTACAGTACAGTTCTTCAGACAACAGTAGCAAACTTGAATTTTCCAGAAATATACGATGATCCAAAATCCCAACAATTATTTTTCTCATAAACTAGACTCAATTTCGAGCCACATATCCAAATTTTAGATTTTTATCATGTTCCAATATTTAATTCAAAATCGAGCAACATACAGCACTAACATCAAACTTCAGCAGAGAATTAAATCATCCAAAAACTCAAAGAAAACAATAAATTCGAAAACCCTAATACCCAAATCAATTCAATCAAACCCTAATTCAATACATTCATCAAATTTCAGAACCCAACACACTAGCCCAATCAATTAATTCAACACCAAAATCCATCAAAACAATAAAAACTCCAAAACCTAACCTATTTTGTAAAAATCAATTTAATTAAATAATAAATCGAATTTAGCCAAATTAATTAAGAAAAATACCAACCCAATATGATACTAATATGAACTAATCAAATGGAAGTCGAAATAATGCAAAAGGAATTAAGAAAAACCTCAAAAACACCCAAACACTTGAAAATCGAGCTGCTGGACAGGACCCAAAACGACAGGGGCGAGCCAGCCCGCAGCACGCCAAACGACGGCCTCCGCACGCCGAACGACAGGAGCGCGCCTCGCCGAACGACGCACGTCCCTCGCCAAACTACACCGGCACCCTGCGCGCGCACTGACAAAACGACAGGACTCTGATTTTGCTCCCAAAACCTAATTTCTCCCCCTTTTTTCAAAACACCCGAAAATAGAAGACCAAAAACCTCACCCCATCTGATTTTTAGGCCTATTTATAGGAAAACAACTCTTCAAAACTATATTTTTACCCCCAATCTAATTTATTTTAATTAAAAACACCCCAAAACTATTTATTTTCATAAAATTTACCCAAAACCATAAAATTCACAAAATCAACTCAAATTTATTTTTAACTTCAAACTTTAACCCAAAATAATTTATAAATATGTTTTACGCATAATAACACCCGAAAATACCGAAAATGACAAAAAAATCTAAAAATAACGAAAATACCCTCGGCACCCAAAAATATAATATTATACTCAAAACGACCGTCTCGTCATCCTAAGTATCAAAAAATATTTAAACCATCAAATTTTGTTCAAACAACATATGAGGGCACAAAATGACTATTTTGCCCCTAAGGTGCAAAATTACCACTTTGCCCCTAAACTTAAAATTATTCAAAAACCAATGGTTTTACAATCTAACCCCCTTAAAGTAATTGCGTCCACGCAATTGAATCCAACATAATCATTATCCATCAAAAACTGTCATTACAATAGTTATACACAAATCCGGATGGTATCGTCTACTTAGTATGTGTCGTTATAGTTGATCAGGCCATAACCACAAGATACCAAGCACTAATGACCATTCCAGGTTTGATCCATTTAGAGTTCATTAAATAAAAACCAATTATCAGATAACCAAAACAAAATCAATGAATAGCGCTTAGCGCTCAACCCAGTCAATATCAGTGTCAATCAATCGAGTATAACATTATCTCTGTTCATTTTTCCAATCCATAACAATATTAATATACTGTACCTCTGTAACCAACAACAGAAATATTCTGTAACTCAACATCATTACACATACACCTTTTCAATAAGATCCATTGCATACAATTGTCAATCATCAGTCACAAACAATATCATGCGATGTATGAGTATGATGTTATGCTGGTATGCAAGTGCTCTAACACTAAAACTGAAGACCAAAACCTAATTTCTCCCAATTTTTTCAAAACACCCGAAAATAGAAGACCAAAAACCTCACCCCATCTGATTTTTAGGCCTATTTATAGGAAAAAAACTCTTCAAAATTATATTTTTACCCCCAATCTAATTTATTTTAATTAAAAACACCCCAAAACTATTTATTTTCATAAAATTTACCCAAAACCATAAAATTCACAAAATCAACTCAAATTTATTTTTAACTTCAAACTTTAACCCAAAATAATTTATAAATATGTTTTACGCATAATAACACCCGAAAATACCGAAAACGACAAAAAATCTAAAAATGACGAAAATACCCTCGGCACCCAAAAATACAATATTATACTCAAAACGACCGTCTCGCCGTCCTGAGTATCAAAAGACATTTAAACCATCAAATTTTGTTCAAACAACATATGAGGGCACAAAATTACTATTTTGCCCCTAAGGTGCAAAATTACCACTTTGCCCCTAAACTTAAAATTATTCAAAAACCAAGGGTTTTACAAATATACACCCTAATGGCTATATGTATGCTAAGCGCTGTTCCCAAAGAACAGTATTCATAATTCTATGAACACTCGTCATCAATGTGTGATCATGTAGGATTAGGGCAACAGTGTATATAATTATTCATCCAGCACAACATAATCAATCAGTCACATAAATGAAAAATTCAAACTACCATTATTTGTTCTCAATTTTTAAGAAAATAAATAACATTAAAAATAAATCATCACTTTGAATTTATAAATTCTTTCCCCTGAAATAATATAAATATAATACTTTTTTTTAATATAATGTTATATATTTGACTACTCACTTGGACCAAAAGCCGAATCTGACTAATCAACATAATCCTCTCTATGCTCAACAATTTCAGCTGGGTTCATTCCTAATAATATATAAATAATATTTAATTCAAGATTTAACCTAGATTTTATAAAATACTATGAATGTATGCTATGAAAATGACGTTTGAGATATTTAAATTCTAGCAAAAATTTTGTTAAATCGGCGTCTCTCAAAATTTCTAAAATAACATTTCAATGTGTATTATCTAATTTTTAAATCAATTATAATTTTTAATAACTTAATATATATTTTTTGAATGTCAAAATTTATTAATTATTATCTCAATTTAGTTTGTTTATTTTAATAATTTAGTAATGAAATTTCTATATTTATTAATTAATTTTATTTTTAATTTTTTGTCTAATCTTTGAAATAAAATACAACCTTATTTATTTTTAATTCATATAATTAAAATTTATTTAACTTAATTTTTAAAATAAATTGGTGTTTATAATAATGTTTATAATAAGAATTTATTAAAGTAAAGAAAATTGGTGTTTATAATAAGAATTTATTAAAGTAAACAAAATTGTTGTTTATAATAAGAATTTATTAAAGTAATATCACTTACTTTAATCTTTCTTATTTATCATATTTTAAAATATTCAATATAGTAACAATTAATAATATTCACTTAGACATTAACATTATTTGGTTAATTCTTATTGTTTAAATTAATTACTTAATTACCTTTAATTTGACCAAAATAATTTATATTAAGTCTAATTAATACTAATTATATTAATATAATATAAAATCTTATTTACTTTTTAATACTTTATTTATATTTTATTTTTGAGAAATCTCCTATATTAAATTTAAAATTTTGATATTATAATAATAACATTATTGTAAAGCCCTTGATTTTTTGGGAAATTGAAGTCTAGGGGCAAAATGATAATTTTACCTTCAATTCATATTCGGGTGCATTTTATAACGTTTGTTGTTTATTTTCATAATGTGGGTGTTGAGATGTTTGTTTTGAGTATAATATTGTATTTTTGGCTTCGGGGGGTATTTTGGTCATTTTGGCGGATGGAAAATTTTTGGGTTTCGTTTTGCTGTTTTTTATGTCATTTTGGTAACCATGATGTCGTTACAGTTAATTTAAGTATAACTTTGCTAGGGGTTGTGTTTCAAAAAATTTTCGGGTATTTATTAATTTTTAATTAAAATAAATTAAATTAAATAAATTAATTAAATAATTAATTAACTAATTAAAATAATTCTGAAAATAATTGAATTTGGGGTTAGTTGTGAATTTTTATATGTTAGTTGGGTGTTTTTTTGAATTTTTAAAGAGTTTTAGGGTATTTTTAAAATAAATAAATTAATTTAGGGGTATATTAGTAATTTACCACCTAAAATTTGTATAAATATGGGTGTTAGGGCACCCAATTAGAGGCAAAAAAAAAACCCTTGTGCCGTCAGAAAGAGAAAAGAGGAAGAAAAATCAATTTTTTTCTTCAAATCAGAGCTGTGTCGTTTGGTCAGTGCGCCCGCGGTAGTGTCGGTGTCTTTCGGCGTGAAAGCGTGTCGTTCGGCGCGGAGCTGCGGGCTGGAGGTGTTGTCGTTCGGCAAGTCACGCGTGTCATTCGGCGGGGCAGCGTGGAATCGAAGCCTGTCGTTTTGGCTTCTAATTTCTGGCAGTTTCGAGATTTTGAGGTTTTCTTCAATTTCTTCCAACTCCATGGCATGATTTTTGTTATTTGGTGTTAGTAAAACATATAGGATGTTTAAAAATAAAATTTTAAGGTTGATTTTGATTTTTAATGAATTTAAATAGATTAAATTGTTTAATGGTGTTATTGGTGTTATTGAGTTTGAATTTAAGATTTATGAAAATAGGCTTATGATTTGTAACCAAATTTGATTTGGATCTGTTCTAGGGATGTTAGGTTAGGTGTAGGACTTTATTTGGGAATTTTAGGTTAAGATTTATATTTTTAATTGAATTATTAATTTGAAAATGTTGTCTGTGCATAGTCACTGTAAATCCAGTACCTTTGTCAAATTTTTAAAAATAATTGGTGTTCGATATTAATCTGATTTTTTGATATGTTGTTTATTAGGATGTTTTGAATCTTTGAAAAATAATTTGGAGTCTGGTTCTAATGTTTAGGTTTCGAAATAAATTAAGAATTGACACTGCTGTTGGTTAAGGGTTTTCTGATGATGTCTGTTTTGAAAATTATTTTGAAGGTCTTAGATGTCTTGAAAAATTATGAAATTTTTATATGTTGTCCATCCTGATGTCTATAATATGAGAAAATGATTTGGATAATTTTTTTGTAATGAAATGTGAAGGATTTATGATGACTTTTGCTGTACTGATTTTTAGTGGTTCAAACAGAACTAGAATGTTGTAAAATATTTTTGGGGGATCAAATAACTTTGGATTAATCTGAAATTTTGTACACACGTTATTTTGATGTTGGAGAAGCTACTGGAATTTTTCTAGAGTTTTTGAATGATGGAATTATTTTCTGAAAATTTTTGAATTATAGGGACTACTTAAGAATTTTTATCGGTTTTGGGTGTTGGTATGAATTATGATTTTTGCATAGGGACTGATGTGATATTATTTGATAAATGAGTTATAAAAATTGAGTTGAGGTTCTAGTTCTAATAAATTTTAGGTAATTAATTGATTTTGTATTTTTGAGGTGCGATCGGTTTAACCATTGGGTTGAACCATAATTTTGAGTTGAGTCGGGGATTTGTTTTTAATTTTGGATTATCTTGGTTAATTGTTGGTTAAGTATTGGTCTTTTTGCATTCATAGCATGCATTGCATCCCTCATGATAGATGAGATAGTGGGATTGATTGTTGGACTATGTAATTATCTTTCCTTAGGCAATAATCCAACTGAAGCTCAAGGTCAGTAGGTTGTGAGGATTTGGCTAAGCTTTCTTTGGATACTAGGTAAGTTCATGGGTGTATGTGTATTATTTGTGATGTGCTATTTACTAACTAAGTTATTATATATATATATATAAGCCCTTCGTATATATTATTCTTTCTAATTTCGATATATTATCCTTTCTTGCCCTAGCCTCGCATGTGAATAGGAGACAGAGAAACTTGTATGCTATTTGCTAAATGCCTTGATATGATATTGAATATTCTTGTGATGTGCGATGGTGTGTCTAATGGGGACAGAGGATATGGATTGTGATTATGGAGATTATTTTGTATATCGATATCGATCTTGTTCTTGGGGCTTATGCCTACTTGCTCTTGGGGCCACGTGCCTACTTGTTCTTGGATATGGTTGAAGGAGGAGGATGTTATATTTTGTAGACCCCGATACACCATCATGTATGAAATTATTATGGATGTTTTCTTGATATATATTACTTCGTTAAATTGTATTAGTGTTTCTCTGCCTCTCATGAGCTTACTGAGCGTCTATATATAACGCTCACACCCTTATAGATTGACTTGCAGGTTGAAGTTATATTCCTTAGTGAGCTCGGTCATTCTCTTGAGGGTTCTTCTAGTTTGGTTGTGGATTTTGGTTCGTCTGCATATTTCCTTTACTCCATAGAGATTTCTGGATATTTTTGGGCGGACCGTGTTCGAACCCTTTTTCTTGTAATAAGGAGTAGACTGTTTCTTTGCATCTAGTTTGAGTTTTAGTTATTGAACTTGATTTTGGATAGTATCATTTCTATTGATGACTTGATTATGGAATGAATTTATTGAACTTAGTAATTTTGCACTATAATAATAAATTTGAATTAGGCTTGTAAGATTGTACTTAGGTATAGCCTTACGCCGGTCCCAGCTTCTCAGTTTGGGTCGTGACAAAAGTGGTATCAGAGCCATAGGTTTTACTTAGCTTAATACTATCCAGAAATCATTAGGATTGTTCTTCTAAAAAGTCTTGCTTCCTTTCTGCGTTAATCAATCTTTTCCTCCGCTAGCAGGTGCAATGTCTCAAGAAAACCCTCGTCTTCTTTTGGTTAGTGGGTCTAGTGGTGCTGGAATAGCTGAGGAAGTTGAACATCAGCCAGCCACTCATGTTGAGGAGCCACCTCAGCCATGCAGACATGGTAGACCGCGTAGAGTTGCTACTGAACAAGATCAGGGGCTAGAAGAGAATGCTGGACAAGATCAGGGATTAAACCAAAATTTTCCAAATGATGGCGCAGGTCCAGGTGCTGGTAATATGAATGTGCCAGGTCCAGTACCAGTTCAAGGAAACCCAGATGCATATTTGGCTACTTTGCAGACATTGAATAGATCTATGGAAGCTCTCATTGAGGGAGTAGTTCGGGTTGTTCAAGGCATGGGTAACAATATGAATGCTAATGCTCACGCTACAGCTAGAGGAAATGGATTAAATGACGACCTGGATTTGCACAAATTTATTAGAGTTGATCCACCTACATTCTCCAATCTTGCTACAGAAGACCCTCTAGCATTTCTTAATAAAGTTAAGAAGATATGTGATGCTTTGAAATGTACTGAGAAGAGAACCATAGAGTTAACTGGGCATCAAATGCAAAAATCAGCTGAAGAATGGTATAAGATCTCTATCCAAGGCCAGGTTGAGGTATGGGAAGACTTCAGAAGAATGTTTATGCAAAACTTTATGCCTCGGAATGTGATGAAAGCGAAAGCAAGGGAGTTCGAAATGTTGACTCAGGGCAACAAATCTATAGCTGAGTACTGGGAGCAGTTTCAAGAGCTAAGGAAGTATGCTACACGTGTGTCTCAGGATGAAGAATCTATGACTGATAGATTTATGGATGGCTTGAATGATAAATACTATGAGTTGATAGCCAGTCACAATTACAAGGAAATACATTTGACTGTTAATGCTGCTCTGGGGTTAGAAAACAGAAAAAGGAAGGATGATGCTGGAGAATCAAGCAGAAAGAAGAACAAGCCAGGGAATCATCTAGGTTATCAGGGGCAGTATAGTGGTCAGAGAGGCAATTATAATGGTGGGCGCTACCAGCAACAGGGTCCTAGAGCCCCTACTTGTGAATCTTGTGGCTTACATAATACGGGAGAGTGCAGAAGGAAGACTGGAGCTTGTTTTAACTGTGGACAGATGGATCACCAAGTCAAATATTGTCCAATTTCTAGGCGCAATCAGACTCAGGCAGGTCAGCATACTCAGTTCAGACCAATTGGCAATCAAGCATATAGGGATAACTATCATAATGGAAATGGTTATGGTAGAGGTAATGGTGGCCGTGGACAATTTAACGGTAACGGATATCAGGGTGGTCGAGGTTACTATGGAGGCAGAGGCTATCAGGGCCAGCAGGGCCGAGGATATCAGGGCCAGCAGGGTCGCAGTTATCAGGGCTATCAGGGTCAGCAATATTAGCAGGGTCGTGGATACCAGGGTGCTGCAAATAATGGAAATCAACAGAATGGTAGAGCAGTTCAACCAGTGGGACAAGGTAATGGTCAGAACCAAAATCAGAATCGGAATCAGGGCCAAAACCAGAATTATGCTCGGGTGTTCAACCTAAATCATCATCAGGCTCAAGTTGACAACAATGTGGTGCAAGGTACTCTTTCTATTTACTCTCTAGATGCACACATATTGATAGATCCTGGAGCTACTCATTCATTCATATCACCTAGTTTTGCATCTAGGATGAGTATTACATCTGAACATATGGAAATGCCTTTAGTTGTTCATACACCTTTAGGAGAGGAGGTAAAATCTTTAAAGGTATACAAGGATTGCGTTGTTAAAGTTGAAAATGTTCAACTTCTTGCGGATCTAGTGGCGTTAGATGTGATAGAATTTGATGTCATCTTGGGTATGGATTGGTTAGCTCGGCATGGAGCTAATTTGAACTGTAAGGATAAGGTAGTGGTGTTTGCATATAAGGCCAGCAAGACTGTGACATTTTATGGTTCTAAAATCAATGGAACCAGTCAGTTAATTTCAGCTATGAGAGCTATAAGATTGTTGCGAAAGGGTTGTAATGCCTACCTTATTTCTATTAGGGATGTGAGCAAGGAAGAAGCGAAACTTGAAGATATCCCGACAGTACGAGATTACATGGACGTGTTTCCAAACGATTTATCGGGGTTACCACCGGAACGAGAGATTGAATTCTCCATTGATCTTGTACCTGAAACCAATCCTATTTCTATGCCTCCATATAGGATGGCTCTAGCAGAGCTTAAGGAGTTGAGAGAGCAATTGAATGACTTGTTGCAGAAGGGATATATCAGACCGAGTACTTCACCGTGGGGTGCTCCAGTTCTTTTTGTGAAAAAGAAAGATGGATCGATGAGGCTATGTATCGATTATCGACAGCTGAATAAGGTGACCGTAAAGAACAGATATCCATTGCCCAGGATTGACGATTTGTTTGATCAGTTGTAGGGAGCAAAGTTTTTCTCTAAGATTGATCTGTGGTCGGGTTATCATCAGTTGAGGGTGAAGAAGAGTGACATACCTAAGACTACTTTTCGCACGAGGTATGGGCATTATGAATTTCTAGTGATGTCCTTTGGACTTACTAATGCTCCTGCTGCTTTTATGGACATGATGAACAGGGTGTTTAGTCCTTATCTTGATCGGTTTGTTGTCGTATTCATTGATGACATTCTGATATATTCGAAATCCAAGGAAGAGCATGAGCATCATTTAAAGTTGGTGTTGCAAACTTTAAGAGAACATCATCTTTACGCTAAGTTCTCCAAATGTGAGTTTTGGTTGGACAGGGTTGTCTTTTCTGGGACATGTTATATCCGCAGAGAGTATTCAGGTTGATTCACAGAAGATTGAGGCAGTGATGGATTGGCAGATACCGAAGACTGTTACTGAGATTCGGAGTTTTCTGGGGTTAGCAGGATATTACATAAGGTTTGTCAAAGATTTCTCCAGAATAGCCGCACCTTTAACAAAACTCACTCGTAAGGGTGTTAAGTTCATTTGGGATGATGCTTGCGAGGAGAGTTTTGCTACTCTTAAAGAAAGATTAACTACTGCACCAGGACTTGTGTTGCCAGAAGGCACTGAGGGGTATTCTATTTATTGTAACGCATCAGGCGTTGGTCTGGGTTGTGTGTTGATGCAACATGGTAAAGTAGTCGCCTATGCCTCTAGACAGCTAAAGAAGCATGAGGTAAACTATCTTACACATGATTTAAAAATGGCTGCAGTTGTGTTTGTACTCAAGATCTGGAGACATTATCTTTGTGGAGTTACTTGTGAGATCTTCACTGATCATAAGAATCTTAAGTATGTATACTCCCAAAAAGACTTGAATTTGAGACAGAGAAGGTGGGTAGAGTTTCTTGAAGACTACGACTATAGCATCCAGTATCATCCGGGTAAAGCGAATGTTGTGGCTGATGCTCTAAGTCGTAAGTCTGTGGGTAGTCTGTCCCACATTTCAGTTTCCAGAAGACCGTTGATACGGGAGATACATCAACTACTAGGTGATGGTTTAACTTTTCATATGTCTGGTAAAGAAATTGAAGGTGATAGAGGTGTGTTATTAGCTAATATGACAGTCAAACCTGATTTCCTTGATGAGATAGTTTCAGCGCAGAATACGGATGAGGAGTTGTCAACGATCCGCCAGAAAGTCTTGTCAGGTGAATCCACAGAATTCTCGATTGATGAAAAAGGAGTTTTGCTGTTCGGTTCAAGGTGGTGTGTGCCTTCAGTGGATGATTTAAAGAAAAAGATTTTAAAAAAAGCTCACTCTTCCAAGTACACTATACATCCTGGTTCTACTAAGATGTATCGAAATTTAAAGCAGATGTATTGGTGGAAAGGAATGAAGAATGATGTTGCGAAGTTTGTTTCTCAATGTTTACCTTGCCAGCAAGTTAAGTATGAGCATCACAAGTCAGCCGGTTTACTGAGAGAGTTACCACTACCCGAGTGGAAGTGGGAGAGAATCACTATGGATTTTGTTGTCGGATTGCCAAAGACTCCTGGTGGCTATGATTCGATCTGGGTGATTGTAGACCGATTGACCAAGTCAGTGCATTTTCTTTCGGTTAATACCAAGTCACAGTGTCTCAGTATGCAAAGTTGTATATTAATCGGATTGTGAGTCTGTATGGGGTATCAGTTTCCATTGTATCCGATAGAGGTTACTTATTTAGTAAGTTACTATCATAAAAATAATGATAGTAACTTACTTTTAATTTTAACTATAAAAATTTCTGTTGAGTTTTATAACATTAATAATATACAATTTATTTACTTTACAAATCTAAATTTTAATTTCTAATAATTATCTTTAACAAAATTGATAATAATATTATTAACTACTTAAAATTTAATATTACTAGTTTAATTTCCATTTCAAATAAAAATATTATTTTATATTAACATAAAATGTAAAATATAGTATCAATAGTAATTATTAATAAATACAGTATCAATAGTAATTATAAAATAACCATAAGTAAACTTATAAGTATTAATTATAATATAATAATAGTAATATTGACAATAGTAAAGACAGTAATGATATTAAATAATACAATATTTAACTAAATAATTAATTGTAATTAACTAATTAATCCTGATAATTTAAACAACATTAATTACTCTTATTGATTTAATAAATAATTATACAATTATACAATTATTCCCTAATATAATGGCTATTTACAATTTCAAAAATTCTTAAATATTATTAATTATTTAATTTTATGAAATAATAATTCAAATTCAAATTCTTAGTTTTGTAAATTTTAAACACGATATATTTACCATTTAACTTAACTATTCATTAATTACTTAACTCAACAAATAATTAAAAATCATATTTTAATGATAACTTTAAATTTATTAATTAACAACTAACCACCAATTTATCAATTTCATATAATATAATTAATTTATTCAAATATTTATCACTCAAATATTAATTATTAAATTATAATTTGTATTAATATTTTCTTTTTTAAACTTAACACATATATGTATACTTATTATCTAATTATCTTCATTATTTTAATTTTTCATTCTAATTGCAACTATTTAATTAATTCTATAAATAAATAAATAAACAACAACTATAATTATTTTTTTAAATTAGCAAATAATTTATTTAAATCAATTAGTAAAATAAGTAACTATAAATAAATAACCAACTAGTAATAAAATTTTAATCTAACTCAGTAACTTATTAATTAAATTTTTGTTTAATATTTGTAATTAATGATTATTAATTTTAATTATAATTATAATTCTAAATTAATTATTTATTATTTTTCTTATATATATTTTTTTATTATATTTTTTACTATTTTACTATTTATGAAATTTCTAAATACTCATTCTAAATTAGCAAATGAGAAAATTAATTGAAGCTCATAAAGAGAGAATTTTAAAAATACTCGAATTGCCAAAAAAGGCATGAAAAAACGGTCAAAAAACTCGCCAAAAAATTTCACCGGTGTCACTATCGGACAGATAGTGTGGGCTTTTTTTGTGATCGTTCACGGTGGTTTTGATATCATTAGAAAGCTCGTCAAGTGAACTTTCTTGGTGGTCGGCGTGTGTCATCTAAGTGAGGCCGGAAGGTGATAAACGGAGAAAAAATGGTCACACGGTTTCTAAATCTCTCTCTCCTTCCTTCTCTTTCTCTGTGTCTATTTCCTTTCTCTCTACTTCTCTCTCTCTCTCTCTCTCTCTCCTTTTGCCATTTTAAAATTTTAAAATTCTCTTTTCAAATATTAAACTACTAACAATTATGCCACCAACTTATTTATTGTTGTTTTATTTATTTTACTATTACTTTTTTTTAACAACCAACACACACTACAAACAATTATTCCTATATTCAATTATTATATTTTTTCCACTAACTCCAATAATTTTAGCTTTAATAATTATTATGTCTTCTTTTTTTTTTTTACATAGCATTATTATTTTCAAAACAATTATTATGCTTTAAGTTATTTAATTGTTTTATTATTATTATTACTATTATAATTATTCTCATCTAATCCAATTTAATTATTAATTACTTATTATTATATATTTTTACATAAATTATTTAATTTATCACTTTATGGTGTTATTATTATTATTATTATTATTATTATTTTACAAGTTATTACATAATTTCACAAAAAATATTAATACATAATTTTTATTTTGCTATCATTAGTTTTTTTTAATATTAACTTGCGCATAATACTAGTTAGGCATAATTTGAAAAAGGTCAAATTTTTTAATGGCTTGACTCATTCTTTCACAATTTCAAATTGAAATTCGTAATTCAATTTACAAAAAATGTGATGCATATACTAAAAATTAGATGCAAAATGGTAATGAAATATAATTTGATTAATAACCTAGTAATTAGTGTTATGAAAAACTAAATATCAGATTATATTCTCATAGATTAGATAATTAAATAGCCGTTTACTTTATTGTCATTATCTTTTTCCAAGTACAATATTTACTCATTTGTTACATTTTAACTCTAACCTTTTAAAATGAAGTTTTTTATCCGTTCTAAATTAATATACTAACTTCTCATTTCATAAATATAAAAAAAATTAGTTATTTTTTATTTGAAATATAAACTTACATATATTTTTTCTATTATATAATTAGTACAATAAGAGAAATAGGTAATATCAAATAAAAGTATTATAGATATTTAATATGTTAACTAACTTATTAAAATAATAAGTGATCTATAATGTAAGATGGACGAAAAAGACGGATGAGCCTATCAATTTGAAACGAAACAAGTAATTTTTTTATAATTGTTTTTTACAAGAGAGCTAAAAAGCTCCAAAATTCCGGCTAGAGTATATAACTAAAAATAAAATATCAGGGAGAGTATATAACATTTTAATGGAAGAACTATTTAATTCATTTTTGAGAAGTCGATTAGAAATTTGCCAAATGCCACATAATATATCAAATGATGAACACAAAAATTTAATAAAAATTAATTAAAATTTTACTTTGTTTTAGTTTTTAGTCAAAGTAACCATAGTCGATGATCTCCTGCCTTTGGTGAAATAGAGATTCTTGGTCGGTTTTGAGGCAACATGAATAACTAATTAACTATCCTCAAACAAAAGTAAAATTGCCATTTCCCCCTGCGTGTACAAGATCCTTATCAAGGACATACTATTAGCTCATCAACAATGTTCACAAAATTTTTTCTTACTTGTGTTATTCGTCTTCATATTTACATTTGCTCACTTGTTACTTGTGTACAAGATCCTTGTCAAGGACATACTAACCTCTTCAACTTGTGTAGGGTCTGAGTTCATCCCAAGAACTGGAATTGAATCATCCATGAACTGGCTTGCTTGCAAAAGGGTGCCATCACCACCAACAGTAACAACTAAGTCAAAATCGCGAATTGGCTGTGATAAATTAGTGGGGAAAATGGGTTTCCAATTGATTGACTTCTGCTGCAAAATATCTTGACAGAATTTTATGGCATCCTGGTGAACCTTACGCCTGTTATCCAGATAATGTAGCACCTGCAATGCCTCCAAGTGAGATCAAATCAGCAAGAGACAACAATAGCTTGATAAATTTGTAGTTAGATGATGAGAAAAAAGGATGAATAGATGAAATTGCAAATCAAATTATCTCTCAAATATTTCTCCACCAAAAGAATTGCTCTCAGACAGATCTTAGTATCAGTATCAATCCATGCAATTCCCCAAGATGGTTTACTTCATAACACATCGTGGTATTTTAAAACCAGTTTCTAGAGATTGCAAGACCGTTTTGTTCATGATGTCCTATAGAGTGCGACCTATTATAAAGCATGTCTAAACATAGTTTCAGATCATGACAACTGCTGCAAAATCACACGCTATTCTGTGTTTCACCCTCAGGGCTGTCATAAATCTAGCATGAAGTTCATGGCTATTGCAGCACAACTCTTTTTTCCTTTTAAGAATAGAAAATGACATTATTTGCATAGAGCTGCAAGAATTCGCTAAAATATTTATGCCCCCAATGAATTTCCACCATCTTAAAAAAATGTTTATCTTGACTTAATCTCATTGAAGTACTTTCTATCAGCATCGTATTTATCATATTGGCATCATATTTATGGGCAAAAAAGCAGTATGCGCATTCTTTATTTCTCAAATGGGATTAAAGAACATGAATCCAGTACTAAGCTTCCTGGTGTCAGCAAAAACAACACATTTAACCATATTTTAGAGGCCACTTTTATCAGCTATAGTACAAAATAATATCAGTTTGGGGTGGAAAAATAAGGACAAAAAGCAGTTCCTCGATCATGAGATTTCAACCTCAATGAATCAACAACTTCTCCAGCCATGAGTTTAGCAGCTCCCGTAACACCTGCAGCTGCCTGTGGGCTCTTCAGAAAGCAATACCAACATAATTAAAGAGTAGCAAGCAATTCATCTAACAATGCTGATGCTGGTTTTACTGGGTAAAGAGTAATATCCAAATGAACAGTGCGACACAGTTCGCCACTTTGCCCGGCAATAAAAAGGCCACGATGACACATCAGCAAGATGCCTCATAGGCCCAAACTGACATAATTGGAGGAGCAAAGTGTCATTACGTTTAGAAAAAATATAAGATTTGACATTGTGCATTTAGAAACTCTGGGGACAGTTTTTGGGATAGAGCCCTCATCTTTGGGACTAATTGGTTGCCATCATGCCAAGCGACCAAGTAGTCTGTTATTAAGCTTAACACTGCTTCTTTGGGCAACCAAAGAATAATGATACAATTATATCCAAGCTTATACAGCATCGAAAGATCAGATAGATCTTAAGCAGTTAAAATTCAGCATTTACCATTTGTGACATTTTATCAAACAGTTATAAGACTAATCTAAAAAAGGTTCAAAAGGTGCAAGAAACAGAAAGCAAGCAAACAGAAGAATCAACAAATAAACAAGAAATGCATGAGCAAGGAAAGAATCAAAGAAAAAAGAGAGGAGAGTTTAATATTATGAAAAAACCTGAGGATTGGTGATTCGACGGAGGTTGTTAGATAGGCCAACTGGGTATACGTCAGATGGTTTCAAGAGCAACAACAGCCTCCGTATAGCCCTCTCTGTCTTTCTCAAGTGGGCATGAGTGCAATGGGAGTGGAGATAGCAGTATCGTTGAATTCAATTAAGTCTATTCCAAAAATGTGATTTAAACTAAAATCCTAGAAATTCTGGATTGCTATTTCATAAGATTAATACAGTGAAAGAAACGGAAAAAGAAAGGTGAGACCTGAGAACAATATATAATTATGTTTTTATCATCAGAACCCCACATTGTCCTATGGTTTTTTTGCTTTTCGTCTATTATTCTTGAACTCCATTAGGTAGGATACTAAGCCTTTGTTTGGTTGGAAGTAAATGAGGGTAAAAGAAGAGAAAGTAAGTGTAATTTCATTTACTTTCTCTTATTTAGTATAATTAGTGGTCGGGTAAAGTACATTAAAATAAAGTAAATCTAATTTTTTAATTTTTTTAATGTCTAAAATATTTTTCTTTAAAATAAAAAGAAATGAGAGTAAATGAGAGTAATTAGTTATAAAAATGAGTGAAATTACTATTTTAGCCTTTCTTTTCTTCATTAAAACTAAAAAGAAAATTTAAATTACTCTCCCTTTTATTTAATTTATCAAATAATAAAGTAATTTAGAGTAAATTTTATTTACATTACTTCACATTCCTTCGTTAAAGTAAATTTAATTTCTCTTCTAACTTACTCTCATCCAAAAAAAGACTAAGATTCTATAATATAAATAAATGGCGACCCATAGATAGTACTCATAAATAATAAATAAAATAATAAAATATATATTCTATTAATTTTTCATTATAAAAATTCAAAAATTCATTTTTTCAAAAATCATTTTCTTTGAAGTGATTTTAATTTTCTATTTTTGAAAAAAAAATATTTTTATATTGACTAATTTTTCAAAATATTTCAAACCTAAAAAATGAAAAACATAATTTTAAAAAAAGATTTTTCACAAAAGAAATAAAGTTTAAATGATTATCTCATTATCAAAAAAGAAATTATCATTGAATTGAGAGATGAATTATTATCATATTATTTCTTATGAAACTTATTATTATATTAGAAACATTATTTGAAATAAATTTTGACAAATTAGGAAAAAAGGCATAAATCTGATGATGAGAGTTTTTTTTTTTTTTTTAAAAAAAGCTTATAAAACAGTTAATAACAACACGCAACCTTCTCATCTGAAGTTAAAACGCACTACCATTGTGCCACAATTCCGCCAAACTGCAGCTGCTTAAAGAACATTTCTAGTTTTTAGATGCATCTGGCCAAGAGGTCTGTCCAAAAAAAAATTTAATTTTTTGATCTTTACATTTTATTTTCATCCGATGCTTTAATCCTTTGTTAAGATTTAAAAGAATTGTTTTTTAGTCAACTAAATATAATATAAAAAAATTATAAAATATATTATAAAAACATTAAAAAAAGTTAATAACAATAATAAAATTAGATGAAAATGAATTTTATTAAAAATACTTTCTCTCTCAGTACTTTGGTTTTAATTTAGATTTAATTTAATGAAATCTTTCTAATTGTCCCCTTAATTTCTTCTTTGTTATCTTTTTACAAATTAACAAAAAATAAAGATCTGCAAATATTCATATCACTTTGTCTTGAAAACAGTGAAATTCAATTTTAAGGTGTTTCATTCTTGGATTAGCTTATAAAATACTACTATGTTTTCATTCAAATTTACATTTTTACTGTTGGTTATCTTTTTATACATATATATTTTATCGGTTTAATTAATCAGTTATTTTAACATGACAGTTGATTCAATTGAGAATATTAAAATAATTCGATTTTCTATTTGATTAATGGTTAATCAATTCATCAATTAACTGTTAACTTAAAAAATAAATTCTAGTGATTAAGAAAGGAGCGTATCTGATGCTAAAGAATGCATGAGAAAATTAAACGCTCAGGTTCAATACTTTTATTTAATTTGTAATAAATTTATCTATGTCTTTTTTTAATAAATTAGTTGCAAATGGATAATAAATTAATATTGATAGGATTTGAATTTATTGTATTTTTATGTATTGGTGATCTGAATTTTAATTATTTTAATATATTAAATTAAATAATTTTGTTTTACATTGAAATTTTTATTTTTGGTAAATAAAACTTTAAATTCAAGTACTTAAAAAATTACTTTTTGTAAAAAAAAAAAAAAGGGTTACAATGATTTCTCGATTTGTTAAAATATGTTATTTTATTATCTAAATAATTTTCATTTCAATATTTTTTTAAAAAAAAAATCTCATTGTAATATTTTTTTAACCATTAATATTGATAAGTTAAGAAAATGTTTTTGCTTTTTAAAATAACTAAACCTTTCTATATAAGTTCTGTTTAAAACAATCAAAAGAGAGAGGTTTTCAAGCATATGTTCAATTAAAATATTTGCATGTAATTATTTATTAAATTTAAAAGTTATTTTATATATAAATAATACATTTTATCTTAATATATTTTTCTAAAGGTATTGACTTAATTTAATATATGTAGTTATAAATAAATATAGAATGCCGAAAGAAAAAAAATAACAACTTGCGTGAAAAACTAATTAAAATAATATAATTTTGATTTTTGAGGTCACAAATTTCGCAAGTCCATTAGTTATTTGTTATTATGGTTCAGTTAAATTAAAATGAAAGATTCCACATAAAACTTTAAGTATTAGTTCCATATCCAAACTTCTAGAGAAATTCCAGCACTTAGTTAAAATTCATCAATCACATCGATAGTCTTATCCCTTACAGTTGTCGTCTATCTTTATCTGAAAAAGAGAAATTTGTAACCATTATTGTTGTTAAATGTAATCTGAAATTCAGTTAAACAGTTAATTTATTCAGTTAAATTAAATAAATCGATTAAAATTAAAAATTAATTTATTTAAATAAAAATATAATTTAAAAAAATTATTAAATTTTAACTCTATTAATTAATTAATTGACTAAACAAATGCCTACAATTTTCCTAAGAAAATTTATTTGAGTGCATATCAATGGTTGTCCAATATCTATTTTATAAATTTATTTTATTCTCGAATTTAATAATAATTATATCTATTCTGTATAAATAAATTTATTGTAATTAAATTACATATAATTTTATAATAAGAAAAATAAAAAAGATAAAGCAATAAGATTTTATGATTTTAAGGATATGCATGATGCCTAGGTTGATTTAAAAATAGATTTTAAATTAAGTTAAAATACTAATTTAATTTTAAAAAATAAAATATAAATAAAAGTAACTAATTTATACGTAGAAGAGCATGCCTATTTTTCTTAAATTAGTGTTAAAATTATCAAAAAAAAATATTCAAACATAATAATAATCATTATTATGCGAATCAAATGTGTAATAACTTTAATTTTTATTTATTTAAAATTCTATTTTTATAAGAAAATAAAATATATTTATTTGCATTTTATTTTAATATTAAAAATACTACAATGTTAAGATATTGAAAAATATATATATATTTCATGAAATTACTATTGTCCCAAGATGACAACTAAGCAGATTGGAAGGGGGGATTAATTGGTTGTTGGAAAAAATAATGAGAAATTAAAAATTAAAAGCAAGATAAAAATATAAGTAAAACGGAGAAGAATGAATACAAGAGATTTATATTAATTCAGATTTCTTAATCCTACATCCACTTTCTCAACAACTTATTGAGTTTTTACTGTAACACTCTTATACTCTATATGCATATAGTACAAAAACACATATATATAAGGTACATATATATGATATAAGAATGTCATAATAATTATATGTAGAAATCTCATATTCTTGATACCAAAACTAAATATAATTATCTTTAAATACTTTTACAAAGTTTTTTCAATGTCATTATTATATAAACAAACTTATACAATCTTATAATATACTCTTAAATAATATACTTGATCAAATAATTGTATATTCTATGCATATAAGAAACGCTAACTATGTAGGTCCTATGGTGATACTCCACCTTCAAGTCTCAATCCCAGAACTTAGATCTGCCCAAGTGTAACAACACTTCCTTGTTTTGCACTTTTAATCACTTGCACGATACACTCTACTGTGCTAAGTTTGAAAACTTAGTGGTATATACTTTAATAATATATAATATTTTAAAACCAAGCATACTACCATGTCTTACAACCATTATACTACTAACTCAAGTAACCTTTATTTCTATATTACTTCATTATTTTTTAAAATATATAATAAAAATACCGTACATAATACATTTCTTAACCATGAATTTACAATGGATAACAAATATATTCCACAAAATATATTTCTTTATTCTATTAAATAATTAATTTCATTACCTTAAAATATCCATTTTCCTTTAAACACACACACACACACACACACATATATATATAACCATTTCACAAGCACACAATATCAACTGCAAGAATACTACTCAATCAATATCACCATGTACGCTCATTTATATCAAGAAACCAATACAATACACTATCCAGCATTAACTTTCATTTTTCTCATATCCTTTAGTTAACACATCACACATCACAAATACATACATTAAACCCAACAAATCCCTACATAATATCCATGTTCCAAAAATATTGATTTGACACATCGTGACACCAATGTGCTTAGCTTTGAAGGCACAATATATCAGTGACACGGTGTGTCTTGCTAAAGGCGTAATCATGTTTGTGACACCAGCATTTCTCGCCCGAAGGTGTATGGCATGTCAAACATCACAAAAAAAAAATAATTCTAGAACTAGATATTGAGTAAGGCAACATGCATCACTTTTTATCACATTTTCACATTTATATTTCCTTTTCCTTTTCTCTTTCTCATCATTGATATCACTTTCCACATTTCTCATGTTTTCACATGATCCTTGTGATCACCTTAAACCATGATCACAATCACATTACTCATATCCACATTCTTATACACATTACACATTACACATCACATTTCCTCACACAGCACACACTATCTTCTTTTATCAATTTTTCATATTTTAACATATTTTAAATTTTTAGTATTTTTCAATCACATTATTTATTTCTTTTCAAAATTCCCACATGCTTAGTTATATTCCGCATTTTCCTTCACATTATCTATTACATTATTCTTTTAAAATAATTTTTCATACATAATTAGCATCATACACATTTTACACATTAAATACTTAACTATTACATTAGCCATTGTACAATGGCTTGGCAATTCACATACATGTATTTCTCTCACTTTACTTAAAATAATACACTTATCATGTATAAACTTAAAAGAAAATAGTATAACACATTCTTAAACTCAAAATGTGTTTTGCCAAATCAAATGTAATTTAAACATTAGCTAACCAAGTATGTACTAACCTTTAATATGCCAAAACCAAGGAAAATCTCATTCTCAAACCTTTACTTCTTCCAAAGTTTTTCCTCTCTTTAACTTTACAATTTCACCTTACTCAATCCTAAACTAAATTACAAGTATAAATATTCCATTAGCTATTGCAAGCCATTTTAATCAAACCAACATCAATTTCAACAATTCTTTTCAAATTCCACCAAAAACCCTAATTTATCCCTTACTAGGTTCTTCAAACTACAACCAACCAATGTCTTCTCCACTAACCAACCATAAAATCATAACATATCCACCAAAATAACATTAAAACAATTCATTTTAACAATTAAAAACTTCTCCTTCCAAAACCCCAATTTGACATAATCTACCCATAACTTCATCAAAATTTAATTATTTCCAACACTCAACCTTAAAATCATCACCTCCACATTAAAATAACTCCATACCAAGTCATTATAGCAATTATTGAATCCCCCTTCAAAAATAGAAATTTTACATATTCATTAATTTAAAGAAAACTCCTTAAATTGGAAAGAAACCTTATCTATTATTGATAAAACTTTAAAATTACTTTGATTCCCTTGAAAATTGGTGAAATTTAGTATAGATGAAGAAGCAAAATTCCTCCCTTCACATCTATGGTAGACGTCCAAACAAGAATAAGAAGAAGAAGAAGTGGACTTTTATTTTATTTTATTTTATCTTTCTTTCTCATCCACACACATATATATATTCAATTATTAATTACTAAATATCTAAATTTTCATCATCTTCCACCTCTAAAATTAATTTTAATTTTAATTTATTTTATTCATTATTATTTATTATTTTATTATTATTTTTTAATATTATACTATTCACCATTTGACATTTATTTTTTATGAAAAGGTAATATCATGTATATGCTAGGTATATTTTATGTGTATATCATGTATATACTATGCATATCTTGTGTATACATTAGATATATACCTTGCATATCCTTCATACACCTTGTTAAATTAATTCTAATGACTCTATGGTTGTTATGTCTACTATTAATGGATTTTTATAAATTTAACTCTAACTTTGTATTTTCACAAGTTCACATAAAAATTTTACAAGGTTTGAGTAATTTTCTCACAACCCAACAAAAATTTTTCTAGGATCACTCTAAAACCTAAGTGTTTTCAAAGCTCACCCTCAAACTTATATAATGATGTTTAATGCTCACACTAAACACTCAAATAATACAAATAGAAATTTTAATGCAAAGAGATGAAAAATATTTATCTTGGCTGTATCAATCACAATCCTTCTGAAAAATAAAGTTTTTTGAGATATTTATAGCTTTCAAGACTTCAAATAGCCGTTTGAGATGAGTACCAATATGTTTGGATCTTGTCTCCCAATTTAACTATTATCCAGAGCAAATTCATAGTTGTACCACCAATTTTCCAGTGATACTTTTAAAAGTATGGTCATACTTATATTGGTTCAGTCACACTTTTTAAATTTATATAAAAAAAATTCTTTAACAGCTAGTACACGTATCATTCACTAATTGAGTGAAATAATAACTAATATAATTTTTGAATTTTGAGTGCATGGTCCGGTCGGAATACATTTAGTTCTGTTGAACTGTGAGTGATATGCTTAGTTTTTGGGAGTACCACTGGGTGTGAACCTTATTAGATGTTTTAAACATTTTTAATTTGCTAAGGTCCGGTCATACTTTTGCTGGTCTGGTCATACTTTTGTGGTTTTCTAAAAATGTAAGAATACCACAGGATGTGAACCTTACTAAAAGTTTTGACTATTTTTCTTTTGCTAAGGTCCGGTCATACTTTATTATTCTGACCATACTTTTGTGGTATGCTAAAAATATAAGAGTACTGCAAGGCACGAACTGTACTGGAAATTTTAAATATTTTTCTTTTGGTAAGGTCTGGTCATACTTTTGTTGGTTCGGTTGTACTTTTATGGTATTCTAAAAATTTAAGAGTACTTTCAAATGTGAACTTAAATGGACAATTCTTGGAAAATTTACATCAAAAGTCCAATCGCATTTCTCAATGGTCTGAGAGGGAAATTGAGGTACTCCGAGAAATTAAGAGTATTTTTGACCATGATATATTCTGTGCAAATTTCTTATTTAAGGCAGCCTTCAATCTGGTTGGTCTGACCAATGGTCCAATAGGGCTTTTTGAATTTTCTTCAAAAATTAAATTCCTGCAAAGTATAACTTGGTCCAAACATTAGTGTCATTCCATTTGATTGCCTAAGATTAAAATAAAGTTCATTAAACAAAGAGTTTGGCTAACATATCATATGTATAATTTATAAATTTCCACTAAAAACTCTATCATTTCCTTGTTAACTCTATTTTTACAATAAACCCACTCTTTAAATAACTTTCCCTTTAATTCCAATGGCACCATAACTTACTTTAACTTAAATCTCAATAGGTTTTTCTTGCTTATACCAACTTCTTTCCCTCTAACTATTAACAATCAATATAATTTAACTTACCAAATGCTTCCATATACAATTTACAAATTATTCTAATTCTCTAAATAGTGTTGCTATCAGGTATACAATAGGTATATGGTCTGTATATCTAAGCATTATTTACAAAATTTAACCATTATAACTTATTTGATTCCTTCATTTCACCTTTCCTTATTTTTCATTAACTCTCTTCCAAGATATTGAAGTCATTGATGATTAATCAGTTTATCAATTACCCCGCCTTTATTTTTAGGTTTGCTTGCTTTCTCAAGAATGTCATAATAATTTGTTAATCATATACAATTAATACTTTCTTATTCTTTTTTTAGACTCTCATTTGAATGTTCAAATACATTATCAATAAATTTCCTCAAGTCTTTTCCTCTTTCTAAATTGTTACTATCCAATGGATTAATCTTCTATCAACTTCCTTATAAACAACCTTTCATCAATTATATACATTTTTCATGATTTAATCTATAATACACTCCTAATTACACTCAATTAATCCAAAAGAATAATGTCCAACATTCCAATATCATTATTGAATTCAAACATAAACCTCTATATGTAAACCAATTAAACATAATTCAATACACTTATATTATCTTCAATTAAGCTTAATATTAATCTTTTCCTCTACAACATTGATTTTTCCACTACAATTCTCCTTCACTTATACTTTTCTTTTTCTTTTTCTTTACAAACTCTTAAATATGCACACTTTAACAATATAATTTAAAAAATTCTATCATAATTGATTCTATGCATAATTCATCCAAGCCAAGATTATGAAGTATACTTCAAATAAATATTTAGCTTCATAAACATTTTTCCTTCTATAATCAATTAAATCAACATTTTAATAACTCCAAGTTACTTTTAACTATATTAATCAAGAATAGGTTTTTTTCCTATTTATCAAATCTTCCATAACCCAACAATTCAATGAATCATCAATTCAAAGATTCATTTAAACATGATTTTAAATTAAATACCTAAAAATACACTTCCAAATACCACAAATATCATCATACTTCCAAGATTGAAATTTCCATAAACCTAAAATCTTCCAAAGCCCTAAACTTTCCCAAAACCTTAATTTCTTTCCTAACCATAAATCAATACTTTCCAATGTTTTAAGCATAATTTCAATTAAAAACCAATAATTACACACTTTATATTTTACAATAATAATTTTACTTTCAAAGAATTAAAGTTTCACAATCATCTTCTTATAAATCATTCAATATACATTTTCTTCACAAATAACTCTACTTTTTCAAATCACAAGCTTCTTTAATTAAACAAAATCAAAATCAATTCAAGTAATAGAAAAAGAAGTGATATAAAAGCACTAATGTCTTTAAAATTGACCTTTCCTTGCTCTTTTCCTCTTATCCTTGGTTTTATAGTTATTTTCTTGAGAAATCACTCATAAATTAATTAATTCCCATGACAATCTTGAATATTTTCCAAAGGATCATTAGTTTTTAAGTAAAGCAATGAAAGAAGAAGAAGTAAGAAGAAGAAATGGTGATGGAGATAAAGGTATTATGGAAGGAAGAAGAAGGAAGTAGAAGTCAAATTGATTTTTTAAACTATCTAGAGTTTTTATTCCACGTTTTGCATGTAACTTAACTTCGGTACACCTACTTTCTTTAATTGTCTCTTAATTCAATTTTTAACTCCATAAAACCATAAAAATAATTTCTTTACTTATTTCAAAGCCTACTACCATATTCTATATCCTAATTATGGTAGAATTTTATTTTAAAGACACAGGGTATTTTCTTAATTTCTAACCTCTTTAAAATGTTTTTCTAAAAATACTGATTAAATCCATATCCAGAATTAATTTTTTACTTTTTAAGGCTTAATCAACCTTATTTTTATCAATTACAAGTACTTAAACCACACAATATCACAATTAGTGTGATATATATATACACTTAATATGAAAAATCATTCCTTAAAATTTTTATTACTTTTTTTAGGCAACATCCTTGATAAACATGTCCCACTGGGTATGCCAAAAATTATTTTCCTGAGGAATAGAAACTATTGGCCTTTAAGTGTGCGAGACATGCTAGAGATTTTTAGGTTTCTTAAGCAAATTGTGCAAACCTGACTTCTAATTAAGACAATGTGTAAAATTCTAAAAAGGACTAGAAATATACTAAAGCCCTCAAGCTCCCCTTTACAATTTACTTGAATTCCCTAAGGATGAAGGTTAACAATAAATTGAAAATTGCAATATTCAAGATAATGAAACTTTAGTGAGCCGTTAATAACATGCTGGTGGACAAATGTATAATTATAGGGCTTTAAACTAATCAAAACTTTTATGGACTCTAATGGTAGACTGGTGGACATATGTGCAATTACAGGGCTTCCAACTAATCAAAACTTCTATGGACTCTAAAGGCACGATGGTGGACAAATGTGCAATTACAAGGCTGTTAACTAATCAATACTTCTATACTCTAATGGTAGATTGATGGATAAATGTGCAATTATAGGGAAACTAAAATTAAATAGGAGTAAACAAATGTGACCAAGATGAACTAACAGAGTGAACAAAAAGATGCTCTCGAAATTGAGTGATTGGTTTATTGTTTCTATGTAATTGGCTATGTGATTTTCGGTATAATTGTGTGCCCTTTCTTCGTCAATTGCTTCTCCTTTTATTATCATCCCACATTGTTATGTCTTATTTCTTCCATTTGTAGTCGGTTATCACGTTCTTCTTTAGCTTCCTTACATCCACTACTCACAACTTCTGCTCTTTTCTCTAGGCAATTACTTAGTGAAGTATTTTCCTCAGATGTAGTCCTCAACAAACTATTGTTACCTCAAGTTTGGTTAGTGGGCTTTCAATTACCTATTTTGGCTAGGCCCATTATTTTTCTTAGTGCAAACAATTATAAAAACACATAAATTTTAAGATAAATTTTATCTATTAAACCTTTTTTTAGTTATTAATTTTTTTCAATAATATTGTTATATTAAAAGAATATTAAAATTAGTTAAACCTTATATGTTTCACTAATATTAAGGGTTAAATTAATTAGAAGTTGGATTTACTTTTGTTAAAATTAATTGGTAGGTGTACACCTCCAAATTTGTTAAAAAAATTACTCCAAACCTTTGTTTGCTTTGAGGGAAATGGATGGAAAATAATAGAATAGAAATTTGATTTCCCTCATTTTCTTTGTTTGACAACAATAAGTAAAAGAAAAGGGGAGAAAAGAATAGAAATAATTTTTTTCCCATTTCTCTCAAATTCATTAAAATCTTTTCCTCCAATTTGGAGAGAAAATAAAGGAAACAAAAAAAAAAGCTATAAATTATGAAATTAGTAATTTATTCCTTATCATTTTAAAATTATGAGGATATAATTGTAAAAATAAATTTTATAAATTTTATTTTTTTCATATTTTAATTACATAATCAAACAAGAGAAAAGAAATAGAAATCCTATTCTTTTCATTTCTTTTCTTTTCTATTGTACTTCTAAAAAACCAAATATAGGCTAAAATTTTAGAGTTTAAGATTCTAACCATTGACCATTACATATACAAAACTAAAAGCTTTATTGTTTGAACCACATATTAATTTTGTTAAAATAATTAGTTTATATGTAACTAAAACTATATTGACTGAATATTTAAACATATTATATTCAAATATTATTAAAATAAATAAATAATTATATAATTTATTAATCTTAAAATTAAATTTTTATAAGTTATGTTTTTGATAATAAATTATTAAATTAAAACAATAACAATTAAAATTATTAATAATTATTAATTTTATCACAATTATATTAAAACAATAAATTGATAATAAATTATTAAGTTAAATTAATAATAATTTATTATATATTAATTTTAATAGTTTATTGTTTTAATTGTTATTGTTTTAATATAATTTTTATGAAATTAATAACTATTAATGATTTATTATTATTTTAATAATTTATATTAAATTATGTTTTTTATAATAAATTATTAAATTAAAAGAATAATAATATTTAAAATTAATAATGAATTATTAATAATTATTTATTTGTTTGGATAATAATTAATTGAATGGATCATATTTAAATATTCCATCGATGTAGCTCAAGTAATAATTTTAATAGAATTGAGATGTGGTTCAAATGGTAAAACTTTTAGTTTGAATAATTAATGGTCAAAGGTTTGAATACTAAACTCAACAATTTTAGCATAATTTTCTTAACAAATTTAGAAGTGTTTGACAGAGCATTTTGACATAGCACCCAGTATGTTTTTAAGATTTGAAGTGGCTTATGGGTAATTTGACAAATCAACATGTGTGCCGATGTGGCATGTTGATTTCAATGTTGCATTAGCATGCCACGTCAACTAATCATATCACATCAACTGTCATTAGCAGTTTTAACGATAAATATAATTAATGTGAAATTAAGAAACAACCAATGCAAAAAATAAACTATAAAAATGACATAGAAATTAGTTAATTCTTGAAGAACGATGAGTGAACTTACTTCAATTTTTAAGATCAACATATAAATTAGGTTAATTTCATTCATTGCTCTCAATAGGGGTGTTCAAGGTTTGCTTAACCGAATTGTAAGGGTGAAAAAAAATCGGTCAATCAGTTTCGGTTTAGAAAAATTCTAAACCTAAATTGAAACCTAAATAAACGGTTAACTAATTATCGGTTAACAGCATAAAATGGATGATTAACTACTATTTTTGGTTTTTAATTGTTACATTATATACAAAAATAAAAATAAAATTTAATAAATTTCATACATGTTTAATGAAAAAATCAAATATAACTTATTGCAAAAATTAATATTAATACAAACACACAATTAAAATACAAAATCATATTTTAAATTCAAATATAATCCATTAAAATATTTTAATATATGTAATTTATAATTTATTTATAAAATTTATAATTTATTATAATTTATAATTTAGTTTATAAAATTACATATATAATTTATAATTTATGTATAATATATATAATTTATATGTAATTTATAATTAATATATAAAATTATAATATAATTATAAATTATTTATATATTTAATATATATAATTTTTTAGTTAACCGTTTAGTTTGGTTAATCGAACAGAATAATTTTTTAACAATAAAAATTAAAACCGAAACCAAAAATTGAAAATTTTAAAAATTAAAAATCTAAACCTAAACTGTCGGTTTAGTTAACCATAATTTTTGGTTTAATTTGATTTATTTCGGTTCATTTTCAGTTTAATTGATTTTTTTGAGTACCCCTAGCTCTCAGCTTATCAATGTGTATGGATGTATATATGAATTTGGTACATTGCAATGATATAAGAATGTTTTAGATATGGTTTCATTATGAATTATACGGGTAATTGGTGATCTTATATTTCTACCTACCCATGCTCGAGACCTTTTCATAGATGGGACATGACAAAATAATACACCTTACAATCTTTTAATTTTGTTTTGTAATATAAATTTTTTTTTTTATTTTAACAATACAATTCACTAATGCTTAATTTCAATCAAATTTAAATTAAACTGTTGACGTGTACTTCACCAAAAAACTATCTTTATATAATATAATTTTCAATAAAAAATATGAAAAATGTTTTGTTGTTAAAGATATATTAGTGTGAAATTTAAAAAGAAACATTAGAATTGAAATTAAGGAATGATTGTGCATTAAATTACTAATAAGTTAAACCCAATTAGACATATTTGTGGGTTGAGCTATGGTCTTTAGGTTTGGTAAAATTATACCCCTTACTGTTTTTTTTTGAGGAAATTACACAATACACTACATTTCAATTTTAATTTTCAAATTTACTGCACTTATTTCTTTTTTTCATTTTTGACTTTTCTTTTTTCAATTTTAAATTAATTTTATCTTTTTTTTTTCAAATATACGGTGTTTCTATCCTTCATTATTTCCTCTTTTTTTTTTTGCTATTTCCTTCTTCAACGTGAACAATAGGAGCAACGGAATGAGCACGTGATCTAAATTGAAATAACAAGGTATTTGTTGTGCGAGAATATAAATCTCCATATTTGAATTGAATAAGAGGCAAAATGCCAAAAAACATAGTTTTGTTTGCTGCGCAATCGCTAGTAATAAATACAATATAGCTAATATGCAAGATTCTTGAAATAAAATGAAATAAAAGAGAGAAAACAAAGAAACAAGAAAAGGGGCCAAAGAAGATCTCCAAAGGCATTGAACTCCTCTCGCTGAGATTTCTTTATACAGGCTAGGACGTGAATTTCTAATTCTCAAAAAATACTGTTCAGAGTGAAAGTTTTGTTGGAAATAATAGTAAATTAGCAATTAGTTATAACCATGAAATCAACATATCATGGTTATAACAAAAAAAAAAAGATTATGAAAGTTCACTGTAAATATACATTTTGAGATAATGTGTTTGTGTATGTGTGTTGGTTTTGATGGGAACAATTTATAATGAAAATGATTTTGATTTTTGATTTTTTAAATCATTTTTAATTTTTTTTGTTTTAATTTTTTTTTGGGTTTCAAATATATTAATTGAGGTTTTTTTTTTGTTTTTCTAATGTAACGTGCACCACGTGTTCAATAAAATGATTCAAAGAAATAATTTTTCAATTTTTTAGATTTTCAACAAATTTAATATATTATGTGGGTACATTTTATAAATAAATAATTAAAGAATAATAATATATATGTGAGTGTATATTAGTATATATAGGTATATGCTATATATAATTTAACTAAAAATAGCAATATATGTATGTATATAAGGGTATATATTATATATACTTTAACTAAAAAATAACAGTTTATATAAGTATATATCATTATATATTGATATATGACAGTACATATGGGTATATATGAGTATATATTGATATATATTATATATACTCTAACTAAAAATGACATTTTTATAAATATATGTGGGCATATGTTACACATATTTTAACTAAAGAATGATATATATAGATATATGTAATTATATATTATATATTTTTTAATTGAAAAATGGTATATGTATATATATGTTATATATATTTTAACTAAAAATGATATATATGAATATATATAGGCAAATAATACATATACTTTAACTGAAGAATGATATGTGTAGGTATATGTGGATATGTGTTATATATATTTTGACTAAAGAATGATATATGTCGATATATATAGATATATGCTATATATATTTTAACTAAAGAATGATATTTTGTAGGTATATGTAAGTTTATATTATGTATATTTTAACTAAAAAATGATATAGTGCGGATATATATAGACATATGTTAGATATACTTTAGTTGAAGAATGATATTTATAAATATATGTGAGTATATATTATATATACTTTAACTAAAGAATGATATATATAGATATATGTAGGTATATACTACATATACTTTAACTGAATAGTGACATTTTTAAGTATATGTGGGCATATTTGATTTATACTTTAACTAAACAATGATATATATAGATATACGTATGTATATGCTACATATACTTTAACTGAAGAATGATATTTTATAGATATATGTGAGTATATGTTATATATAGTTTAGTTAAAAAATAGTATATTTAGATATATGTAGGTATACATTACATATACTTTAACTAAAGAATGATATTTGTAAATATATGTAGATATATGTTACATATAACAATATATACATGTTAAATTTCAAAAGAATAAGAATATAAAAGTGATGTATGTTTAGTTATATGTTAATATATGATATATATAATAACATAGACGTACTAAATTTAAAAGAATAACAATATAAAACTATTATATATTTAGTTATATGTTAGTATACGTTATATGAAAAAAATTATCATGAACCGGGTCTATATATCCACTCATAGATCCGATGTAATGGTCAAGATTTTAAACAAAAAACTTTTTAACTAATATAGAAAAATTGATAAAGTATAGTGACAAAAGTATTATGGATAATTGCTATAAGAAGAGGGTAGTAAATTGTATATCTCAAAAATTTACTGAAGAGTTTATTTTTACCCTTTTATGAGATTAAAACTCGATTTAGAATCAACGGTTAAGAATGAGGGTGCACCATATTTATTATGAGCCCTCCCTCACTTGATTACAAATATTATAAAATATATATATATATATATGTGTGTATATGTGTGTGTGTGTAGAAATTTCTGATTTCTTCTCCATCTTCCACGCCACCCTCTACCATCATCACCATCTTCTCTCTATTTCTTCTTCCTTTCATCAAATTAAGGATTAAGAGAAAATCACACATAGGTATAGATTTTGAGAAGAATAAGCTAGAAAAGGCAAGATTATCCATAAGTAATCAAAGGGAAAGAGAGAAAAAGAAAGAGAAAGAGGAATTGTGAAGAGGTATGTGCTTTTGATTTATAATTTGCAAATATATGACTTTTTATGAGTTTTAATGATTTAATTGAATGATTGAGTTATGTATAATGATATATTTCTTGAAAGTATTGATTCAATGGATTGATGAGTGAAAAAATAACTTTTATATGATTGGTTTGATTCTTAACTCAACCTTTATGAGAATTGAAGGGCTTGATGTTGTTTTTATCCATATGAAATGGTTGAAAGTTTGACTAAGTGAAGTAGTAGTAAACTATTTGATATGACTTCTTTTTATGTGAAAACTTTGAGTTTGATACATTATTATTTTAGATCTTCAATATGTTTGTGTTTAATAAAGTTAAAAGTGCAGAATACATGATTTTGGGATGCCACGGGCGTGGCTTAAAAGTACCACGGGCGTGGCATCAAAGTTGGAACTTTTGGAGGAAGAATTACTCCGAAAACAGACCCAAAATCAATGCCACGGTCATGGCAAATGAGTGCCACGACCATGGGATTGAAAGCGTGACTGTTTCTTCAAAAATTTTGATAAAACAGAGCAGGTCTAAATGCCACGGCCGTGGCCCTTGAAGGCCACGACCGTGGGGGTCTTCAAAGTTATTTTACAGCTTCATTTGGTATCCCACGGGCGTGGGTTGTGATGCCAAGGCCGTGGGGTACCTAAATAATGTTTTTGGCTTGTATTTTGTGATATACATGCCTAGTATGAGACTAATATGTTTATATTTCTTACTTTTGTGTTTAGAATTCATGTGTATTTGTTAAAAGTATGAAAAAGAGTGATAAACTTTAGATATGTGACAAATATATATATATATATATCATACTAAATGTTGATAAAAGTATTGTACTAGTGAAGTGATACAAACAATTCAGTATTACTCAAAATTAATGAATTGCCCAAATTATACTAATTTAAGATCTAACTTTGGATTGAATGGCTAACCATAGAAAGGATAGCTATAGTGATAGTGGGCACTTCATGCCATTAATGGACACATTGTGTTATCAGTGATAGTGGGCGTAATTGCCATTATACATTATTGAGAATTGGAATTAAAATTGCTACACTGACATGTTATCCAAACCTATGATCTGAGTTTAGTATGTATGGGCATATTTAGTGAAGATATCAAAATTTAAAATATATGTGAACATGATAGTAATGCAAAAGAATAATATAAGTCAATTACTTAAAATTGACTTACTGTGTTACAATGTGAAAATGATTGTATATATATATATTAATGTTTACAAGGGAAAGTTCTAATGCACGGAATGGAAATGTTATGCTCAAGGTATTGAATAAATCAATAACTTTATAAGTGTTGTAATGATTGAAAGTGTATATAATGATATAAGATACAAAGTGCTCCAAAGTATAGTACTAAATTTAAATGCTGAAAATTATAGATTCAATGAATTATTCTATATGTGAAATTGAAAACTAAGACTTATTGAAAAATAAAATAAGCGTATTGTGAACAATGTTATCAAATGAGAAAACAAGTCTTAAATAAAATGATTCATAAAGCAAAAAGTTGCAGTACCGAAAGTATAGTATAGCATGATGACTTTTATAAAGTTAAAGCTATTATTTTGTGTAATCAGAATATTATGTTGGTTTGTCACTGAAATTAGTTAATATATTGAAAGATTTCTTAAAACTAAGTGTTATTACTATATTTTCATAAGTATTTTTCCTTCATATTAAGTGACAAATATGTTTATACATACACCATTAAGCTTTGCTTAGCGTGTTAGAATTATTTTCTGACACGCAGGTATCAGGACATCGGAGCAAGTTAAGAAGTGGAATTAAGAATCTCAGGAAATTACCTATAGTACATATAAAGGTTTTTTGTATATTGTACTCATAAATTATAATATATGTATGTGATTTAGTTTGGCTATTTGAGAGATTGTACAAATTTGTAAACATGAAAGGAATATATGTATTTAAAGGATAAAGTTTGAGAATTCTAATGAATATTATTAAAGAAAGGAATGTATTACATAATCATTTGATTTGATAAACTTATGATAGTTATTTGGTTTGTAACTAGTATTTGGATTATTGGATATTGGTCTAAATGTTGGACTATAAGTGTTGTATTATATAGATTGTATTATTATTTTAAAATTTTTATTAGTTGAAAGAGAAATTTTCTATGAATTGATTGGAGCACGGAAAGTTTATCGAATAATATTCTCTGATAGTTTTTATATAAGAATTGTCAGAGTTTGTTACATCCGGCCAATTATAGTTCTCCATTTTATTTTCAAAAGATGAGATTGTGATTAGCTGAATTTATAAATGGGGATATAAATATGGTCCACCTTAGAAATTTCTTATTTTATATATGTATTTGCAAAAAGTTAAAAAAATAATAGTGTAAAAGTAATATATATTATAGGTAGATATATTTTAATTATAAATTGATATATATTATATATCAGTAGGTAGTTAATATAAATATTTTAATTTAATAATTTAAAAATTTTAATTAGAAATTTGTTCAAAAAATTAATATAAATAATACAAACAGTAAAAAAAATAAATATACTAAAAAATAAAAAATTTGAAAAAATAAATTAAAATCTCAAAAATAAATATATAAAAATAAAAAAATATCACAAAAATAAATATCCAAAAAATCATAGAAAAAAACATTTAATGACGATGTATTATTGGTGCACAAAATTCAAGATTAAAGAAAATAGATACAAATTTAAGATATATTGGAAAAGCTTTATTTTTTTTTAATGATAGATAGGAACAGTGTTATCGGCATGATGACATCAACATATCACACTCATAGTATGAAAGTCATATTTTTTTTAATTCATTGGAGGGATTTAATCCATGGACTACATAATAGGGGGTAGTCCTCCCCTATCAACACTCACCACAAGGATGATCAATACTCACCACAAAGGTGACAGAATGGAAAATTAAACTCGTGACCAATTGGACACATCACAGCGCACTAACCAACTAGGCTAGGCCCTCAACCCGGTAAAAGTCATATTTTTGTAATTAAGAAACACTGAAAGTCGTAAAATTGAAAATCATTTTTGAGCGCAGTATTTTTGAAATCGATCTTTTTTTTAAGGTTAGTTTTGTAAAAAATCTTTTTTTTTTCAAAATTTTTCTTTTTTACTAAGCAGTTTTTTACCATTTACAAAAAATACATTTTTTTTTATTTTTTTTACCAGATTTTTGCAGTTTCTTTTAAAATTACCAAATTCCTTTTTTGTTTCTTTATTTCTTTCGTTCTTATTACTATCACATAAAAAAGCTTGGCTATAATTTATTTCGTTTAGATTTGCGCACGCTGAAGTAGATTTAACCTATAAATATATTCATCTTCTTTCTCTTCTTCTTCTTCGCGATCCAATTTTCTAATCTTTAATTAAATTCAGTTTCTTTTAATAATTTATTATTTTTTCTCTTTAGTTCAGGGACGGAGTTACCCATGTAGGGGAGGGAAGCCATGGCCCCTATATATATATTTATTATAAAATTTTAAAAATGGATCTCTCCCATTAAATAAATTTTAATTTTTTAGAAATTTACATTCAATAAGCAATTCAGTGTACCAGTTTTCAAATTTACAGGGGAAAGTTCCTATTTTCAAAACTAAGAAATGCACATGATTTTTTTCCATTTTTATTTTTTGTAATGGTGATTTTTTTTTCTTTTTTAAAAAATTTTCATTTATTTTTCATTTATGTTTTTTTATTTAAAAAAGGTTTTTAATGTTATATTGTAACATCAATAAATTTATTAAAATATTAAATTAAAATTGAATAAAAATTAAATAAATAGTTTATAGGGTTAAATAAAGTGTTGGAAGTGTGAAAATATAAAATATATATGTAAGGTATAAAGAAAATATACATTGGATACATAATATATATATGATATTTACCTAACATATACATTGGACACATAATATACACATGATATCTACTTAACATACGCACTTTTAGAAAAAGATAAAGTTAGATTAAAAGTTGAAAAAATAAAAAAAAACTATAATAAATAAATTAAATATAATTAGTTTAAATTAAAATTAAGATAATTATGGATAGAAAAAAAATATCACATTATTTTAATATTTAATTATTTAGTAAATATGTATATAAGTGGGGTATTTTAGAAAAGTGAAAAAAAGCCATCATCTTCTTCCTTCTCCATATTTGGCCGAATTTTGAAGGTTTTAGGGGAGGATTTATGTTCTTCCAAACACCAAATTTAAGAAGAATTTTCAAGAATAAAAACGAGTTTTGATGGTTTTTTCAACAAACTAGTAAGTTTGCTTTTGAAATTTTGAAGTTCTTTGAAATATAATGAATATGTGTTTTATATTTTGTTAAATAGGTATGGAAGATATTTATTTAATGAGTAGGAAAAGATTTTATAATTAAATAGTTGATTTGTTTGGGTTGAGTGAAAGTTTGAATGGATTAGTAGTGATGTTAGGGTTTTAAATGAATTTTGTTAATGAATGGGTGTAAAATGGATTTAAGTGTTTAAAGATGTTATAATCTAATTTTAATGATAAAAATTTCAAAAGCAAACTTACTAGTTTGTTGAAAAATTACAATGAATATGTGTTTTATATTTTGTTAAATAGGTATGGAAGATATTTATTTAATGAGTAGGAAAAGATTTTATAATTAAATAGTTGATTTGTTTGGGTTGAGTGAAAGTTTGAATGGATTAGTAGTGATGTTATGGTTTTAAATGAATTTTGTTAATGAATGGGTGTAAAATGGATTTAAGTGTTTAAAGATGTTATAATGTAATTTTAATGATAGAAATGAACTCAAATTGATAATTAGAATTAAATAGAATTAAGAACCAAAATTAAAGAAGATTAAAGCAAATTTTTAGAATTTTGAAGAAAATGCAGTACATTGAAATTTAGTGCCTAGAAAATGTTAAAATGTGATTCTAGTAATATATATAAGCTTAAAGTCAATTTCGAAATAAGTAAAATTAACTTTCAAGTTTAAAGTCCATTAGAGCAAGAAAAGGAAAAATTGTAGGAATGTGTTTTAAATAAAGTTTAGTAGTTAAAACATTTAGAAATGTGATACTAATTAATTATTTACATTCACATTTTGAATAGATATTGAGTATATAGAAATTCTATCAACCTAGTAGTGTTGGGCTATAAGGAGTTTTTAAGTGGAGTGGAGCTTTGGCTCATATTCTTGGGTTAAAGAGGATAGTACATACTCTGACATTGAATTTAATTAATTTTCATTGATTTTAAACATAATACATTACATATGTTGAATGCGTTATGTTACTTGATTTTAATGAATATGTGTGTGTGTGGCATTGTTTGAAGTAACAATACTTAATATGAATTGATTATGGGATAAAAGCCCATTAGAAGATGGCTAAATGTGATATTTATGCAAAATGTGAAAAGTACAAGTTATGCACTAAAAGATGACAGTGAGTCACATTTGCATTGTATATGATAATGTTATTGAATATGAGTAAAAAAATAAGAAAAATAATAACAAATGTGAAAAAGTAAGACTAAGTGGAGTTTGAGAAAATGCAAATACATGTTACTTTATATAAAGTCTAGTTCTAGAATATTGTTGTTGAAATTTTATTATGCCTTAAAGTAAGATATGCTGGTGTCACAAATGAGTAAAATAGTCCAAGACAATATTTCTGAAACTAGATCGCATATAAGGAGTTTCGGGCCGAATGTGTGTGGACAATTGATATATTAATATGAGTATGTACATGTTGATTGACATTTATAGTATATTATGCTCATGGCATTGTATTTGGAATATTATTTATTTTGTACCAAAGTATGTACCGCTAGGCTTTTATGCTTAGCGCGAATGAATTTCATCAAGCAGGTGATAGGGTAGAATCGAATGATCCAGAGAGTGCTGCTAGACTACACCAAGTCTAGGATATTGTGAGCGAGAATTTTTGCCCCCACTCCTATGTGGACTGGTTCTTGCAACTTCGGCACTGTTAGGCTCAGGGCCTTAAAGAATACGGGCCTAAACTCTAAAAAAATAGAGTCACCACCCGGATGGGCTGAGAAAATAGAAAGGGGTGGGTGACTTGATTCCTAAGGAATCTCCAATCTCCCATTGGATTTAAAAAGTTGGGTATGTATGGGTAAGGTGAGAATGACCCAGCACCCCCATAACGCCCGATCCATTGGAACCGGCCTTATTTTCAGATCTTAATATTATTAAATTCTTATCTTATTAAAATATTATCCATATTACATGCCATTTAAAATAAATAAATATTCATTGTATTAAAATCAAAGAAGGTTTAAACAAACAAATAAAAATGGGCAACCATAAAAGGTGGAAATATGCCCATACAACAATTGTTCATTGACCAAAACTAAATTAAATAACAATCTAAATAAATAAGATACCCACATAGTGTGAAAACACGTCTTTTACATCCTTGAAATAAAAATAATCAAATTAAAATAATTAACAAAATAAATTGAACAATTCAAACATTCACAATAATTAAATACGAATCATCTATTATAAACCAAATAAAATAAATCATCCATCACAAGCATACATTAGCACATTGAATGATCAAATCTAGGTTTTAATATTATATTGAACAATAGATATACAAAACTAGGATTTTAATATATGAATTAGGGTTTCTTAAAGGTTAGAATGCTTAAATTAGGATTTTAAGGTTTTGGAAAACATGATTGCAGTTTATAAGTGAAAATTAGGGTTTTGGAAATAAAACTAGGGTTTTTAGAGTTAAAACATGATTTTAGGATTTTAGGATGACAATTAGGATTTACATATGAATTAGGGTTTCTGAAACTTAGAGTTTGGATCCAAGGAGATTAAATTAAATCAAGTTATTAAAGTTTTGTACTAAATCACAATCAAACTTTATTTGCTATTGGACTAAAAAACTTCAATATATTGTTACTAGAATTAAATCAATAACTTCATGCTACTGGATAAACTCATTACTATTGGATAAAATTACTTTAAATTGTTAAGTTCTTTTAAAGGATGAAAATAACTAATAAAAATCTAATTAGATTGTGCTTAGAGAAACAAAACATGCGTTGTCGTAGACTCTACTAATTTAATATGTTGAACCAAGCTTTAAGTTTCTAAAGTCTGGATCAATCAGTTTATTGGCTGGTGCCTTTTATAATGCAAGAGTCGAGCTACTGGCTCTGTTTCTTTTGCTTCTGTATCTTTTGCATTGTTTTTGTGTTTGCTGCTACCTGTTTTCTTTTTAATTGTTGCTATTCATAATCATCATCCCCCATCTCTCTGCTTTTAATTGCCTATTTATAGGCAAATAATAGGTTAATCTCAAACTTTAATATGCTAATCCAAGGGTTATCCGAAGTCCAATATTAATTACGATGCTTTTAATCTATCCTGAAACCAATTAAAGCCAAAATTAAATGACCATTGCGAATTAGAAACATGCCAATTCACCATGGGCTAAAGGTTCATGGAGAATTAGAATGCTTCTAATTCACCATGAGTGGCTCATGGTGAATTGTGAGCTAATGGCCATGGAGAATTTGGGTTAAATCGAGCTTGGTCAGACTTTTAAATTTTAAACCAAATTTAATTTAAGTTTTTAAAATTGGATTGTATCTAATTTAAAATTTCGGAATTAGACCATCCTAGTTTAGGATCAAAATTAAGGGTCTACAGTTTTGTCCCCTGCTTGAGCGATTTGAAACTTCAATAGAAGAGATCGAAAAGCAACATGACTTTGAGCTGATCTTGGATATGGATGGGTTCTAGACTCGAGATTGGATTTGAGTTCTAGACCAGAGACTGGATTTGGGTTCTCGACCCAAAGCAAGATTTGGATTCTCGACCCGAAATTGGATTTGGGTTCTCGACTCGACACTGAATTTGGGTTCTCATCTCGAAACTGGATTAGATTTGGGTGCTTGGGCCAGAGACTGGATTTGGGCTCTCAACCTGACACTGGATTGATTGGGTTCTAGACTATCGAGCGAATATAATATTTCGATAAAATCACTAAGCTATTCTAATATTTTGGTGAGTGAAAACAAACATCGAGCGATTCTAATATCCTGATGAAATCTAGCAAGCTACTCTAATATCTTGGTAAATCAAAACGGTCATCGAGCGACTCTAATATCCTAATGACAACCACCAAGCGACTCTAATATCTTGGTAAGATAGTGAGCGACTCTAATATCTCACTAGAAACAAACTTGGATATTTCAACATATCAAGGAAAGCTATGCCGTCAGGATACTTTAACAAATCCAATATAAGCTAGAAATTATGCCGTTAGGATACTTCCACAAACCCAATATAGGTTGGGTAGTGAATGCTTCAACAAATCTGTTTGAAAATATCTGCCTTGACAGAAATGAATCTTCATCTTGATTCTCTATTCTTGGGGATAGGCTTTGTCTTGCCACAACTTCAGCTATTCTAGCTGGATTGATCTTTTGTCTTTTACATATTCATTCTTTTGGGGTTCTTACTTTCTTCTTGTTCTATTCTTTTTGTTCTTCCTTTTGCAAAAAATTCAGCTATTTTTTAGCTAGCCCTTATATCTTCTCTTGCCCCCTATGTGGCAAAATATTGAAAGTGGGTCTGAAAATATTTTATGCATTCATAAACTCAAAAATTGAAAAGGGGAAGTTTTGTCCCCTGTGTAGGCTCAAACCAGTAATTTTGTTCCCATATAAACTTTGATTGATGTTTGCATTTTGTCTGGTTCTTTGCACAAGCACGCATCTCTATTTTTATAAAGTGACTAGATCTTCCTCAAGCAATGGGTCTTTCATGCCTCCTGATTCCATATCTACTTCATAAAGTATTTGTTATTCACTTTGGCAAAGAATAGACAATGCAAGACAAAAAATGCATTATGATATGCTCATGTATGCGTGATATGCATGAATAATACTTATAGTATCTCCATTAACTCACAGACTGAGGTGATTAGCTGAACTGGTCCCATGGATTCCTTTCAGATCTTGCATTGGAATGGCAGAAGACTTTACATTTATGGGTTTTATCTTTAAGATGTTGAAAACATGAGTGGTGGGGCCCATACAGCATAGTCAGAGATACATCCATTTCAAACTATGATTCAACACGTCAGTTGGTAGCTTCTTTATAACCATGCGAATAATCCTTATGTTCGTCCAATACATCCTTTAAGGTTCAACAGTGCAACATACTTCCCCAAACATGAAGGTCGTATGACAAAAATACTTCTTTTTTTAAAAAAAATTTTCAAATCACATTTCGGCTTTTTCAATTCAGTGTCAATATACGTTAGGGCTCGATTTTTCAAATTAACATATCTATAACATGATAAACCTAGTTACCGTACTAAACTTAGGAATCATTTTCATTTAAGCAAAAACTGTTGTGCTTCAGATAGGCACATGCACATTACTTGGCCAAAGGTCTTATTGAGTTTAAATATTATCTATCTCATATGCATGATTATTCAAACAATCTCCACTACTAAACTCTACCTACCAAAAGAGCTCAACATATCTTTAATATGCTTGAAATGGGGTCTATAAGGGACATGTGTTAAATGGAGGCTATTTGTAAATTGGAGTTTATGTGACACTACTAACAAATCTTTACACTACAAACTTTCTGTTAGAACCATAGGCAGCTGGGAGCAATATTAAACTCTGGGCATTTTGTTATCTTGCTTTTCCATCTCATTGGAAGAAATCTAGATCTGATTAGGACTATCCTTTTGCTTTTGCACAAACTCAGGACCCATTTTCTCTTTTTTCTTTTCTTTTCCTTTCTTTTCTTCTTTCTTTTCTTTGTTATTTTCTTCTTTTTTTTTATTTTTCTTTCTCTTTTTCTCTCTCTTTTTTTTTGTTGTTTGTTGTTTTGTTTTGTGTGTCCTAGCCCTTAGAGGATTATCTTATTTGTACCACCTCATGCTTCTAATTATGGAGTAGTACGAGTTTGCTTTAATGAGGATGGATTTTTTTGTCGTCTTGATATCATCTCAATAATTAAATAAATATGAGATATTAGATCTAGTTCATGTAAAATTCAACTATCCTTATAGTCTTGACTGAACCTTTCTTCAACCTTCTTGCTTTTTAGTAACTCATTGATCATCAGACTTATCATGAGTGTCACAATAGCTCAAGGTAGGTTATTGGACTTTATAAACCAATAAAAAGCAAGCTAAAATCTTATGAAGGCCCGAAGGGACAAACTAGGGATTGATATTAACAGGGTGGATACTAATTGTTGGCTCACCAAATAATATCTAGATCATCTCTCTCTCAAATAAGCAGAGTTTAATTTCACCTCGAAAGTCCGTCAAAGCATGTTCTAAGACCAACGAGAATCTAGACATAGGTCATTATGCGGGAGCCCTCTCTAAGTAAGCATACACAACTCAATACTATAAAATAATTCCCTTACCAAGTAAAGTCATTTGAATCATGATGCATAAATACACTAATTTATGAACATCAAGCTAAATTCATCATTTGTTAAGCACCAAAATGAACAAAGACCATCAAATATTTAATGAAAATAATTTATTCAAACAATCTTAATTTGAAAAACATAATTGTTCCAGAAAACATAAAAAAAATGAAATAAAAACCAGATAAGCCAAGAAAAGTTTTATTGATTTGAAGTCGAAAGAGCTTTCTCTACTTGGACATATCAAGGGCAAGGATCATCAATGATAGTCATCGCTTCATCATCTACAGTTGGCTCAAGCTTGCTTTGTAGTACCTCCTCTTTAGTAGCTTCTCCATCCATATCATGATAAGAAGACAAGATAAAAACTCTCCTCTAATCCTCCCTCTATCATAAAGGTTGCAGGCGGTGATGCACTTCCAAATTTAGACATAGGATTATTCTTGGTGTTGGACTTATCAGGCTCAGGCAGCTTTTCACTGTATATCAAATCTTGGATCTCGTGCCTTAAGCGAACACATCTATCTATCTCATGCCCTTGCACTTGATGGAATAGATAAAAGGTCTTAATATCAAAGCTTAATGGTAGAGGATTAGGCAAAGGTTGGGGAGCCAATGACTGTAATAACCCATTCTTCTGCAACTTATTGAAAACCCAAGATAGAGGTTCCTCTAACTCTAAAAATTATCTTCTATTTGCTTAACCAGTTATTGCATTGGTATCCACTGACTTCTCTATATCTTGACCACCAGACTGATAACTTCCCCCATCACTTCTTCTTTCAGAAAAATGATTCTTCTCTCTTTCCCATTTTTCTATTTGCAAGCTAGCTTGAAGGAGATCTTTGAAATCCCTAATAAGAGTATGAAACATCCATTTACGCAGATTAGGTAGGATACCTATCACTATCATCCTAATATGGTCAGACTCGTTTAGCCTCTTTTTGAGCAATGCAGCCTCAAATGTCGAGTCTTCACCTTTTATAATGGAAAAGCAACTAATGATTCATGCTTTAAACAAAACCCATAATTAACAAGTCTTGGTATAAATAAGGCCACAATTGATTTTTAGTATTCCATAATTGACCTAAATAGTTGTAAGTCTATTTAAGAAAAAAAAGGTTTTAGTAGCAAAAATCTTAACTTGGGTCATGAAGTGAAAAGCAGTTTTAAGCCCATTTAAGAAAAGTTGTAATTTGAATGAAGTAAAAAATAATTTTGTTCAAAGCCCACTGTAAAAAAAATTGTTCAAATATAAGTCTTGGGCTTTGTACTTGGGCCATGAGATAGAAAAGAATTTTTGACCCATGTCAAAAGACCATCTTGAAAGTTTTGAAAAAATAATTTTGGTCATTTGGTCTTAAAGGAGTAAAATTATTTTAGGGTTACAATATAATTAGGTCATATTAGAAAAAGAACAAACCAAATAGGCCATGGTTCAAACTAAGATATATCAATCATAGTCAAATAACAAGCATTTGGGTAAAAACCTAAGGAAAGTAACTAGGTTAATTACTTGAGCTTTAGTCTTTAGGTTAAAAAGTTTAGGTTCTCATAGCAAGTATACACCAAAAGGTACGAGGCTATGAGTGGTTATTCCATGCTCGATCTCCATACCTTGAGTGAAAGTATATATCCCTTACATAACACAACATGAGTTACATGAGCGTTCTAACTCAGGTACACAATGCAATCTAAATGATGCAATGAACAATATCATAATAAGAAAGAATAAAATAATATAAAGACCAATGAAATCAACTTCTCTTATCCCCAGTGGAGTCGCCATTGTGAGCAGGAATTTTTGCCGCCACTCCCATATGGAATGGTTCTTTCGACTTCGGCATTGTTAGGCTCAGGACCTTAAAGAACAAGGGCCTAAACCCAGATAAAATTGAGTCATCATCTGGATGGGTCGAAAAAATAAAAAGGGGTGGATGACTCAATTCCTAAGGAATCCCCAACCCCCTATTGGGTTCTAAAAGTTGGGTACGTATGGAAAAAATGAGAATGACCCAACACCCCCATAATGCCCGGTTCATTGAAACCGATCTCATTTTCAGATCTTAATATTATTAAAATATCATCCATACTACATGCAATTTAAAATAAATAAATATTCATTGTATTAAAATCAAAGAAGGTTTAAACAAACAAATAAAAATGGGCACCCATACAAGATGAAAACATGCCCTTCCAAAAATTGTCCATTGTCCAAAACTAAATTAAATAACAATCTAAACAAATAAGACACCCACATGGTGTGGAAACATGTCTTTTACATCCTTGGAATAAAAATAATCAAATTAAAACAACAAACCAAATAAATTGAATACTTCAAACATTCACAATGATGGTTTTTAGAGTTAAAACATGATTTTAGGTTTTAGGATGATAATTAAGGTTTACATATGAATTAGGGTATAAAATACTGAATTACGGTTTTTGACATATATAAACTTAGGGTTTGGATCCAAAGAGATTAAATTAAATCAAGTTATTAAAGTTTTGTACTAAATCACAATCAAACTTTATTTGCTACTTGACTAAAAAACTTCAATATATTGTTACTGGAATTAAATCAATTACTTCATGATACTAGATAGAATTACTTCAAATTGTTAAGTGCTTTTAAAGGATGAAAATAACTAATAAAAATCTAATTAGATTGAGCTTAGAGAAACATAACATGTATTGTCGTAGACTCTACCAATTTAATATGTTGAACCAAGCTTTAAGTTGATAAAGTCAGGATCAATCAATTTATTGGCTGGTGCCTTTTATAATCCAAGAGTCGAGCTACTGGCTGTGTTTCTTTTGCTTTTGTATCTTTTGCATTATTTTTGTGTTTGCTGCTACTTTTTTCTTTTTAATTGTTGTTATTCATAATCATCATCCCCCATCTCTCTGCTTTTAATTGCCTAGTTATAGGCAAATAATAGGTTAATCTCAAACTCTAATATGCTAATCCAAGGGTTATCCGAAGTCCAATATTAATTACAATGCTTTTAATCTATCCCGAAACCAATTAAAGCAAAAATTAAATGACCATGGAGAATTAGAAACATGTCAATTCGCCATGGACCAAAGGTTCATGGCGAATTAGAAACATGCCAACTCAAATGTTCATGGCGAATTAGAATGCTTCTAATTCACCATGAGTGGGCTCCTGGCGAATTGGAAGCACTCCAATTTGCCATGAGTGGCTCATGGAGAATTGGAATGCTTCCAATTCACCATGAGCCAAGGTTCATGTTGAATTGGGCATTCCAATTCGTCATGAGCCAATGGCCATTGAGAATTGGAGATAAATTGGGCTTGGTCAAACTTTTAAAGTTTGGACAAAATCCAATTTAAGCTTTTAAAATTGGGTTGGATCTGATTTAAAATTTCAGATTTAGACCATCCTAGTTTAGGACCAAAATTAAGGATCTACAGCTATAGTCGGACCAGTGCTATATGCATTTCATGTATACACTTTAAACATTTTGACATTTGCTCAAATATAAAATGCATATAATGGAAATTATAAAGATTTTCTTTGGGTTAAATGTTGCAAATTTAATACTGAGACATATGAATATATATAAATATAAATGGATGTATATTTTGTGAAATTTTGGTGGATTTGAGCCATTAGGATATTGTGGAGAAATGTGTGTGTTGAATTAATTTATGAAAGTGTATTTTAAATGCAGGTTGTGAAATTTGAAATTTGGGAAATACGAATAAAACTCTAGCGAATTTTTTTTCAGAGATTTTCTTTTAAAATATATCATTTTAATATGTAAATCACTGATGAATATTTTTATTTATTTATTAAAATATCTTTTAGATATTTAAAATAATTATCTTGGAATTATAGAAATTTTTGAAAAGACTGTATTATGAAGTTCATGTATTCTGTATGTGTGTTTTACCTATGTTGGGTGTGTGTATTATATGTAACACCCTTGTACCCTATATACGTACAATACATATTTTCATCATATGTAAAATATGCATATACGGTACAAAATATCACCGACCGGTTTAATAAATTTTTTTTTCACATTTTCAATTTAAAATTTCAAATTCTAAATATATAAAAATTAAATAGAATACAAATATTCTTTACTTGTTCTAAGAACCCAAAATAAATAATATATATATAAAATCTCTAGGAAAAAAATTCGCCAGAGTTTTATCTGTAATTTGGATATTCCAAAATTTATCAAAACACAACCTGTAAAAAAGAAAACACTCCCAAGTAATTTCAAATCACCATCTCAACCACACTTCTCAATTTTGCCAAGTTTATCAAACATTTATACATATAGATATATATAATTTAAAACACACTTACTTTCTCATTTCAAATACATTGACCCAAACATTCTTTATAATATACAATATGTAAAATCCAAAACATAATATATTATGTATAAAACTCAAAAATGTACAATAACATAAAAATATATACATGCTGCTGGCAATGTTTCTGATCTCGATAGCAACTCAACAAGCTCAACTACAAGTCTAGACCTGTCACCTGTGCGATGGAAATAATCGCGCTAAGCCGAAGCCTAATGGTACAAACTTTGATAATAACAATATAACTCAATGCAATACCAAATGCACAATGCATATAGATGTCACATCAATCCACTTTCTTATATTTTTCAAATATTTCATAAGCACAACTCATAACATTATATTGCTCAATTGTATCAAAATTCATAATTCACATTAAACAAAGACAAGTATGGGCCCAAAAAGGATCTAATATGCTATTCAAATTTCAGAGTTACTGCTTTGGTCCATAATGACACCATGTGTCTAGCCCCGTAGGCAATATATATATCCAAGGATAATGTTACAGCCCCAGTCTCTTGGACCTCAACCCGGCTAGATCCTTATGCCCCAGTATCTTGGTCCTCAACCCGGCTAGACTGCTACAGTTTTTGAGGCTTACGACCCAGTCTTTTCACCCCAAAAAAATCATATTTATCAGCTGGCCTAGCTTACGACCCAATCTTTTCACAATTCTAGCGTATAGCCCGTAGGCAATCATAGGCATACCGCTAAACCCAGAACTATGAAAATTGAATAACATACTAGACACACAATTTATTCATATTTCTCATTATTAATCTCTTTCTCATTTTCACATATTCAATCTAGGCACATTGTCTTATTTTCACATTTTTTTCTCACTTTTCTCATTTTTTCACATCTTTCTCATCTTTCTCACTTTTCTCATTTTTATCAATATCAATTCATTTCATTATTACACATATCTCATTTTTGCATTCACAACACATTACCCAATTACTTTGGGTATTTTTACATAATATGCATATTTTCACATGTTACACAAATTAGCCATTATCAATGGATTTTCACAGTGCATTTAATACATATATGACATTACAAATGTCATAGCATATTATTCATACACAATCAATGAACCAAGTAACTTAACACATTTTTCAACCAAAATATGTTAAGTCCAAATGTTATGCAAATATAGACATTATATTCAAAGTTTGTACATACCTCCACTAGCAACCCAAAGCAAGCTAAAAACAACCTTCAATCCAATCTTTCTAACTTGCCCTTCACCACTTGGATGAAGAAAATCAACCTCCCTCAATGCCTAAACCAAATGTGATAACAAATAATCATTTAGTATTACATTTAATGGCATTTCCAACATTAAACCATAATTACACATCACTCCTACAAATTTTTAAAAATTTAGCCTTTCCTTACTTCAACATTAGAATTCCATTCTACTACAATTAAATTAGTATTTTAAGTTTATTTATATTATTAAAAATATATTTTAATACATTTAAATCATTTACATTATAAAAATACACTCTTATACACAAAATCTCAAAAATGGCATAACCTTCCCCCATTGAAGGTTTTCAATTCCAACACAATCCATTACTCATTCCAAGCTTATATTCATCACTTTTAACACTAAACAACATGCTTAAACAAATAAAATCACACAATTCAACTACTTTGGAAAATCACTTTTCCAAAACCCTAAATCTCCACTTCCATTCTCAAACTCCAACCCAACACCACCAAATCTAATATTTGACTTTAAAATACTTGTTTATGAATCAAAACAACTCATTTGGAATCAATTTTCACAATTAAAATTCATGTTTTCAAAACCCCAAAAATCCATAACCCTAAATTCTCTCTCTTCACAATTCTTTAACCAAACTCCATCATCTCTTCAATCTAACCTTAGAATCATTGTTAACTACCCAAAATAACATCATACACACCAATTCCAACAATTATAACATATTACATCAAAATCTCAAAACTCACATAATCTCATCTTCCATGGAATTCAAAGAAAAGAGATGGAAACTTACTAATTTTGGTGGAATTCACCAAAAATTCACTTGAAACTTGTTATTTCTTTCAATTTATGGAGTATGGAAGAAACAAAATCCTTGGTCTTGAAGCTCCCATGGAAGCCACGTCCTTGAAGAAGAAGAAGAAGAAGAAGAAGAAGAAGACTTTTAATATTCTTTTTCTTTCATCTTTTTTTTAACCACATATATATATATATATTAAAATAATTTAATATTTAATATTTAATTATTTTTTAATAAATTAAAAGTCCTAATTTTCCTCTTCCATTCAAAAATAATTTATTTTTGAACTATTTTATTAATTTTGAATTTATAAGATTTAATTACCAAAATACCATTTTCTTTTAAAAAGTGTTGACTTTTATATATGTTATGTATTTTTTACATATATATCACATATATATTCCACTTTTTCATTTAAAATCCTTTTATTTTTCATTTAAAACCATTAATTTAATTTATACTTTTAAATTATAATTTAATTTATAAAATTTTCCAAAAATTAGAAATTTTCAAAAATTTTAGGATGTTACATTATACGTATATGAGGTATAATAGTATCATGTATATTCTCAATATACACACAAAAAATTAAACATATGCACAATAAAAACATAATATATATAAAAAACACACAACAACAAAACAAACAGCATTTACCCATCATTTACAAACATCCACTAAACGTCCACTAAACATCTATATAATATTTTTAATATTTATTTAATTTTTTATTCTTACAATATCCATACAATATTCACACAATATTCATATAACTTGTATATAAAATACACATAACTTACATAACAAATACATAATATACACACATCATCTAAAAAACATCTATAACATCTACCAAATATACACAGAACATTTACCAAACATCCACATAATATTTACATAATGGAATTAATATTTTTAACTTTATTTTTTACATGCATAATATGTAAAATTTGTTTATAAATAAATTTAATAATTTTTATTAATATAATTTTTATTTTTTGTGAGTGTTTACTTGTTAATTGTTATCAAAATCAAAATTTTTCTTTTATAAAAATTAATGAATTTTATATGCCGAAAAAAAATTTAAAATATTAAATTTTATTATTTTATTAGAATATTTTTATTTAATACTGAAATTCATAAAAAAAAAGATAAAAATTGAAGTAAAATATTAATTATAGTGAGAGAAAATATATTTTTGAAAAAAAAAGAACCTTTATTTTATTAAGGAGTGAAGTAATTTTGAAATTTTGCTATAAATTTTTGAAAAAATATAAGTATTTTGATTTTTTGTATTATTTTTAGAATAAAGCTTGTTTTTTTTTTTAGTTAGTTTTGAAAATGTCCCTAAATTTTTTTTATATAAATTTTGCCGAAATTTGAAATGTTAACCCAAATATATTTACTTAGCCCAAAATTAAATATATATTAGTCCAAAATTAAAATTTTATTTTATGAAAAGAAAAAAGAAAAATTTATAGGATAAGTTTATTTTTTTCTTATGTTTTATAATTATTTCAAATTCTTCTCTTTAATTCTTAATCACTTCAATTGCAATACTATTATCTATAATTTTCTTAAAATTAGGATTTAGGATTAATTATATTTTAGTTTTATTTTTAATTTAATATTGACAAGAGATGTAAAAGTTTTAATTTTTATTTGCTCAAAGTTTTTAATGCAAAAAGTTATATTTATTATTGTTTTATGAATTATGATTACTAATCGATAATTAATTATCAATTATTATTAGCAATATTTTTTAAAAAATGTTTTTTAAAGAAAAATTAGCTATAACTCATGATAAAAAAATAATAAAACTTAATTTTTTGTCAATCTATTTGTACTATTTATTTTGGTTGACTGACCCACCTTAATACTTTATCCTAACTCAGTCCCTAATGGGTCTCCATGTTGAACTTTACTTTATTTATTAGTCATTAACAATGGCAATAACAAGAAGCTATAGAGTCGTTGGGATTTTATTCTCATGTTTTCTCAATCTTTAAACAATATGTAAATTTGTTTCATAATGCATGTAGCTGGGTAAGAGCACCGAACACTTCGATTTATGCTCATTGACTAAAAAGTTAATTCTTCGAGAATTTGAAAGCCTAATATTTTGTTTTCTCATTATAAACTACAATGATAAAACAATATTTTGTATTAATTTCATTTTATATCAATATTTTAGTTTGCTTTGTTTGGCAAAATTACATCAGCAAACGAAATTGATCTTAACATGTTCTAAGAAATTATACATAAATTGTTTATACTTTTTGTAATATTGATATAAAATATTTATGTAATGATTTTTGTTTTAATAAACTCTTTATATACTAAGTGTAAGCTTTGTACATTTGCATAACATATCGGTATGTGTTTTTTTTTTGTGATGTTTTATTATTAGTATATATTTATAGTACAATAAAAAAATTATTAACTATGTAGTTTGTGCGTAATAAACCCAATATATGCTAAGTATAAACTTAATATATACTAAATATAAACTTAATATATATTGAGTATAAACCCATTTTATCAATTTTTGGTATTTGATGTTATTTGATAAAAAAAAATCTAGTATTTTTGAAAATGTTTTTTGAGGCTTATATTTTTGTAATGTTAATGGCTTTTTTCCAGCAAATTAATCGAAGGGATTTCTACAAAGCTAACCCAAAAAAAAAAAGATTTTATTTACACTTATACGGCAACAAACAAAAAAATTACAAAACTAAAAAACACACTTCCAAAACAACAAAAATACTACAAACATTATCTTCTCTTTAGCATTGTTAACTTCATTTTTCTTCTTCTTCTATCCATCATCTTCATCTTCTTCTTCAATAAAAATCCATTGTCATCTTTTTCTTCAACATTAAAACAAGGAGAAAAAGTAAAAAAAAAATTGAAAATCTACATGAAAATCAATAAATATAGATCTACATTCTATATCAATATCATTTTCTTGTTCTTCGCTCTTCATTATCATCAAATAAAAAAAATAAGCAAATATCTATCATCAACTTCTTCATCATCATAAATCGAAAAAACCAACAAAAATTCATCATCATCTTCTTCATCAACACCGGTATAAGAAAAGAAAAAAGATCCAACAACAAATTAAACAAAAATTTTGCATGCAACTAGATTCATCATCATTATCGAAGCTCAATAATTTTGCATGCAACTAGATATGAAAGCATGTCAAAAAAAGTCAAATGAGGAAAACCAGAAAAGAAGAAGATTGAAAAGGTAAAATCTTCATTTCCATATTGAGTTTTGTTAGATTGAATGCAGAAATAAAATATTTATATGGGAAAAATACTATAAACTAAATAAAAATATAATAAGAATACAAATAAGAAGACATAAATTTACATGGTTTGGCATTAGTCGATGTCCACAGGTGAATAAGAGATCAAAATCCACTTAAACTGAAATTAGTACAAATTTGGAGAGATAATACTAACAACCCTAAACCCAATTACACCTAATGCACTCAATTTATTGAGAAGCTCTCAAAATACAACAAGAAAAATTACTCAAAGAATTTTATTTCTCACCACTCCAACTTTGCCACACTCAAAGCACTTACAAATAAATGGAATTTGCCTATATTTATAAGCACAACAATTAAAGTCGACAAAAGAGAAAAAATATTTTGCTGTGATTGGCCAAGTTTGCCACCAAAACATTAGTTGGCTATTATAGCCAACAATTTTTATTAACTCATTTTTGTCAACAAAAGTTGCCAATGCCAACTTTTATTTATGAAGATGTCTTCTCCACCTCAATCTATCCTCCAATCACTTCTATGTATTTTGCATTACTGCGTCAGAAGAAACAATAGGCTTTTTTCCTAAATGGAACATGGTAGACTCATTAAATATAATCTTCCTACTAATAACAACTTTAGGTGATTTTGGATCAAGAAGCCAAACTTTATATCCTTTTACACCAGATGTGTAACTAATAAATATGCCCTTTTTAGATCTAGGTTCAAGTTTTCCATCATTAACACGAATATATACAAGGCAACAAAACACCCATAAATCGAAATAATTAGTAGGATTACCAGATCATGCCCCCTCTGGAGTCTTGCATTCAATTGAGGCATATGGAGAATGATTCATCAAATAGCAAGCTATATAAGCTGTTTCTGCCTAAAAATCCTATGCCAAACATGAATTAGACAATATGCACCAAACGTTCTCTCATAGAGTTCTGTTCATGTGCTCGGCTATGCCATTTTGTTGTGAGATATCTCATAATACCCTTATTTTTGCAAAATTTATTAAACTTGCAATCAAAGAACTCTAATCCATTGTCAGTATGGAGACACTTCACTTTCTTGCCTGTCTGCTTTTCACCAAAGCCTTCCATTGCTTAAAAGTAACAAAAGCCTCATTTTCTGCTTCAGAAAGTAAACCCATACCTTTCTTGAGTAGCCATTAATAAAGGAAAGCATATATTGAGTACCATCTTTTGAAGGAGTATATGCTGGTCCTGAAAGATTTGAATGAATAAAATCCAAAGTACCTTTAGTTCTATGAACTCTTGTACTGAAGCTGACTCTTTTGTGCTTGTCAAAAATATATTATTCATAAAACTCCAACTTTGATGTACTTTAGCCATTAAGAAGGCCCCTTTGACTCAACAGTCAACTTTATCACTCATTTGTCTTAGCCTTATATGCCATAACTTGGTCACATCTAAATTTAGTATAGAAGAAACTACAGTTGATCCCATGATAGTAGATTCTTGCAATACATATAATTTACTAATTAGGTTAGCTTTCATCACAATAAAAGCACCCTTCAAAATCTTCAAAATTCTACCTCCACTAGAAAATTTGCAACTAAGATTACCCAAAGTAGATAAAGAGATGGGATTTTTTCTCATATCAGGAACATACCAAACATCAGTCAATGTTCTGATCATGCCATCATGCATCCTTATTTTGATACTACCAATTCCAGAAACTTTACAAGGATGATCATTACCCATAAAAATAACTCCTTTATCAGTTGGTTCATATGAGGAAAACCAATTTCTATGGAGACATATATGAAATGAGTAAACAGAATCTAAAATCCATCCTCATTTGGATTTGGCACCATCTTTAGAAATGGCATAGACATTACTAACTTCAATCTCATCCTAAACAATATTGGCTTTGGTGAGTTTCTCAACTTTTTGATTCTTTTCCTTATTTTTGTTTTGAAACTTGAAACACTCAACTTTAATATGCCCTTTCTTCTTACAATAATTGCAAGTTAGATGACTATTTTTTTACTTTGATTTTGATCTCGATCTATTACTAAAGCTAAGCTCCCTTGCAGAGGACCTTCCTTTAACAATCAAACCCTCTGCTGATCAGTCAGAATGGCTAGTGGTGAGTTCTTTGTCAAAGAGCTCTTTAGAATACAAAGATGCTTTCACATCCTCTAACTTTAGAGACTTGTTACTGTAAATCAATGTTTCTCTAAATTTTTTATATAATGGAGGTAGTGAATGAAGTAACATAAGAGTCTAATTTTCATCTTAATACTTAATCTCTATATTTGCCAAGTACAAAAAAATAGAGGATAACTCATCAATATGAGATTTGATAGATGTACCTTCTGCCATAAAGAGGGTGTGCAAACAGTGCTTGGCAATTAGCTTAGTGGTGAGATTTTTTGTGATATACAAATACTCTAACTTGTCCCATAAATCCTTAGTTTTCTTCTCATCAAGGACTTCACGTAAAACTTCATTGGACAAGCAAAGTTGAATCGCAGATAGGGACTTCTCATCAATCTTCACCTTTTTATCTTCATCCATCATAGTAGGCAATTTATCCTTAACCAATATCACTTTATGGAAACCGTTTTGTGTCAAGACTGCTTTCGTCTTAACTTGACACATAACAAAACTCATATTATGCTCAAATTTCTCAATATCAAATTTTGTTGTCACCATACTAATCCTAAATAAATATTAGCAAAGCTATCACCATACTAAACCCAAATAAATATTAGCAAAGCTATGGTACCAGTTTGTTAGGATTGAATGCAAAAATAAAATATTTATTTGGGAAAATAAAAATATAATAAGAATACAAAAAAAAAGATACAAATTTATATGGTTTGGCATTAGTGTTGCGGTCTTAGCCTATCTATCTGCAAGTGCACAGATCGTTAACAAGTAATAAAATGATAAGTAGAGTATCGTTCCCACGAGGAAGTTAATTCTAAGTACCAAACAATTAAACTGATTAATATTTGGATAATCAAATTTAATTTTATGATTGAGCTAACTAAAATGACAATGAATCAAGAATAAATTTCTAATAATTTAAGACTTAGGGTTTAGTAACCTTTATTGATTTATCATGGATTTTCTAAGGTATCGATTTAATTCAGTCTTCCTTTCGATTAATGGTTGGATTCTCCTAAATTAAGTTCAAGTCTCCTCAAGTACTAGAACCAATATCAACTTAATCCTTACGTCTACTCTCGTGATCATAAGTAATTAAATCAATTCATTATGTTTTATGAGAATCTTGAATCAACCTCTTAAGGTTTTAACCTTATCTCTAAGTGAAAAACTTAATTAAGATTGTTATCTCCATGGACTAATGTCATGCTTCCACTCTCGCTCCTTCAAACAACATCTCAAATCAATTAATCATTGGCCAGATAATCAAAGCATTAAGATTAAAGACAACAAAATAATCAAAGGATAACTAAATTAACCAAATAGACATTTATAATTCCATGATAAATTCAATTAAAGGGACCAACCTTAAAAAGGATTAGTTCTTTATTATTGAAATAAAAACATTGCAAATATTCAAAATGGTAAATAAAGACATAATTAAAAGGAACAAGAAATATCAAACTCTATTTCTTTGAAGAAGATCTTGACTTGGATCTTGAACTCCTCCTTAAAGCAGAATTTCACACTTCTTTTCTAAGAAACTCTAAACTAAATTTATTTGGATGAATCTAATCTAATTCTTGCATATATCTCCTTGTAATAATTGCTCTCTTGAATCCTTGGAGAAAATGTGTTTATATAGAGTGCTTGGAAACTTCTTTAGTGGAGAAAAACTGGAAAATGTTTGAACAAGACTTGGTTGGTGAGTTTATCTTCAAAATTTGCAGCGTACAAATCATAAAATAAAGGCAACGGTCGTGGCTTTTTGAGTACCATGGTCGTGGCATGTGTGAACTCTGACTGTTTTGTCAAACTTCTTGGCTGCCATGGCTGGTCTGATAGGACACGGTCGTGGCTTTTAGAGTGCCACGGTCGTGGCTTTGAAAGTTAGGCTGCCAAATTTATTTTCTTCTTTTTCTTGGCTCAGGCAGTAGGGAAATGAAACCCACGGTCGTGGCTTTTGGATGGCCACGGTCATGGCTTTCATTTTTCTTCTGGAACTTCAATTTTGTAAAGTGGTAGACTCGAATTTATTACCATGGTCGTGGCTTTGAATGGCCACGGTCGAGGCTCATCATTCTTCCTTTATTTTTGTTTGCTTTCCTTGAATTTTGCCTCACTAATCATCAAAAACCTTTAATCTTGTCTTCCATGCTCAAAAAGTGTAATTCTAACTAAAATAATTAAACTCATCAAATTCAATTGGAAAATAGTTAAAAATTAGAGTTAAAATTACATAAAATAATGATCATAATTTCACTCTATTAAACTCCCCCAAACTTAAATTATTGCTTGTCCTCAAGCAATTAGAGTTAAATATTTCTCTATATGTTAGTTTATATGCAAAATTTTAAACAATCAAAGTTTTAAAATTTCAAGTTACAATTAGCTTCATAACTTTACCTACTTCATTCTTACCTGCTTTACTCAAGAACTTAATTAATTGCAATCAATCATCAAACCTTAGATAAGCAAATATTCTCTCTTTTTTATATTTTTTTTATTCAATTTATCCTAGTCTCATATGCATGCTTAATCGAGCATTCTCCACTAACAGACCACAATAAATTAAGAAAAATCAAAAGGTCTTTAATAGGCTTGTAATGGGGTCTATAAAGGTATGGGCTAAAATAAGGTTTAGATGAAAAATAGGTTAAGTAATTTCCAAAAATTTTCCTTGTAGCTTTGTAGAGGATTTTTGAATGCTTTGCTCCTTTCTCTCTTTTTAGGGAATCAATTTTTTTTAATATATGTATATTATTATTATTTTTTTAAAATTCATATAAAACTCCCCCAAACTTTAAATTTAGGAGCTTCTTATTGTAAACTTGTATCCTCTTAGTAATTAAAAAAAATATTTTCAAAAGATAATTAACCTTGCAATGGGTGGTTTATGTTGCTTATCAAGTCAAAGAAATTCTTAAGCTAAAATATTCTTTAGGCTCAAAAAGGGACAACTAGAGGCAATGTTGATTTTGGCAGATATTAGAATTTAGTTTTTCAAACAATGCCTAAATCATTTTTTCCTTTTATCTAGCTGGATTCATTTTTGCCTCAAAAGCTCTTTTAAACATGTTCTAGGCCTAGGTAAAAAAATATGAAAGAATATAAACTCAATCTAAAATCCAATAACTAACCACTTTTAATTGCATTGAAGAGCTCATTTGGTAAAAAATTCATAAGGTATTATTATTCCACCGAATTTTAACTTTAAAATTAAAACTTAAATGAATCAAATTTTAACATATAAAAGAACATATAAGGAAATAAAAATACTAATAATTAACTTGCAAACCATAAAATAATCCATAAAACCAATAAAATTAAACCATAAGTAACTTGTAATAAACCAAAATACCAACAAAATATAAAAGTACCACAAATGTGCATAAGAGTAAACAATATTTAAGGAAAAATTCCCCCAAACTTGAATTACCACTGTCCTCAGTGGTTGCCTGTATCAGGGTCATCACCAGGCGGAGGTGGTTGCTGTGGAGATGGGTAGTGCAGTCCAAATTAAGCAAAGAAAGTGTTGAAGTGTTTACTAAGACCCGTCATTTGAGTGGAAATGGTCCGTACCTCGTGCTCAATTCCTCCGAAACGCTGCTCCATATTGTCAAAACATTGCTCCCAGACTTCATTCCTGCGATTCATCTCATTTTAAAAGTGTCAAGTCTGTTAGCAATATATTCAAATGTGTTTGGTGGGGAGCAGATGGTCCGACCTCAGAGGGTGGTGGTGCAGATGGACCAGCCTCAAAAGGTGGAGGTGGTGGTTGATCTTCAGGTTCATTAAAATCTCCCCCTTCTCCAAATAACTCATCTATGTCAATGTTTATGTCTGCATCCGGTGGCCCTAAAATCTCATATTGGTTTCCTCTTTTTCTTGCTATCCTCATGGCTAAAACAGTGACCATATCAATTGTAATTTTACCAGGTATGGGGGCAAGGTGATCAAATCCAATATTTAGATAATGAGCAATTTTCGTGATCATCCCCCCAATTACAAATTTTTCACTCCTGTGCCTAACTACTTCGTCACATCTCTTGGCAAACCAATAACCGATATTAAACACCTCTTCTTCCATAGCACAATAAAAGAAATGCAATTCTTTTGAATTTACCATGCCTTGACTCTCACCTCTCCCAAAAAATTGTGTTTGCTAGGACAACATGAATATACCTATAAAATGGATTTGTAAAATTAGTGGCTTTAGATATTTTACTATTAAATCGTCTCGTGCCACTTAATCTAGTCCATGTGAAATTTTCATCAAACCCCTCAGTCCTACCAAATGTACCCTGCAATTCAAGTAATCCCAAAGTATGTCTAAACTCACCAATGAACCAATTATAATTTTGATTTGCTAATCTAAATTCCACTTTTCCATTATGGGCAGCAAAACTGTCTGGTGGAATAAACTTAAAACAGCTCAAAAATTCAAGAGTCAATTCAGCATAAGTAGGATAACACATACTATCAAACATGATCCATTGCATGTCGGTAAACATTTTCATCAATTCATTATTCTATCTTAATTTTCTCACAACATTTCCATCAATAAATTGAGAAGGATAATTTTTCTAGAGCTTAAATTTTGGTACCTTTGCCTTTGTTCCTCATCACGGAAATGAATTTCCGGATACATGCGTGGTCCTTGAGATGTTGGAGATGTTGGTGGAGATGGTGTTGATGAAGATGAGGAAGATGTTTCTTGACATCTTCTTTTAGATCCATCTCCCCTTGATCTCCACCTTTTGATCCTCCTGTTGATTTTGTGGCAAAAGTCTTGCTTCTCACCATTTTTGTGTTTGATTTGATGAAAATATAGAAGAATTGAAGAAAATTGAGTGAAAATTAGAGTTGAGGTCGTGGGTTGAGAGATTTTGGTCGTGGCTTTCAAACTTGGGCAGCCAGGGCTTCAAAAAGTGAAAGGGACGAGAAAAATAAGATTCTCATATAGTTTTGGGAGGCCACAGTCGTGACCTATAAGTGTGACGGTCGTGGCCTTGGGTTGACTGGGTCAAAGGCGGTTTGCATGGATTACAATGGTCGTGGCAATTGGGAGGCCACGGTCATGGCTTTGATTTTACTTTTGCCACTTTGTTTCCTTTGAGAGTGTTCATCTTGGCAGTCTCAACTTTAATCCCATGGTCGTGGCCCTTGGGAAGCCATGGTCGTGAGATTTGTTTCCTTGATGTTTTATCAAAATTCTTCCTCTGTTTCCATTTTTTTAGTTTCAAATTGATTCCCACGCCCCTGGGGATGAATTACCACGATCGTGGCATCTGAAATCCTTTAATTTGTTGTGGATATGCACCTTAAATTACCTTCAAAATAAGATTTAAACATCTATTCAAAATTTTGAAAAGAAAATCAATTGAAAAGATCAAAAGGAAAAAGAATTGGTTTGCCTCCCAAAAAATGCTAATCTTCTAATCCTCAAGGTGGAAGATCACAAATTACTTCCTTTCTCACTATGTTGCTGGCTATAGTTGACTTGGAATTTTGCTTCCCAAGTTTATTATACCCTTCAAATTGTGGTTGTGAGCTTGATGAGGCTAAATTGTATTTTCCTTCCTTTGGATTGGAGTTTTGAATTTGGCAATCCTTGAGTGCATTTGGAGATTTGATCATGTTAATTTCCATTTGTTCATCTTCGATCTTTAAAGTGAGTTTATCATTTTTCACATCAATTACAGCTCCAATCGTGGCTAAGAAGGGTCTCCCAAAAATCAATGGAGCATCTTTATCCTTATTTAAATCAACTATCATGAAATCAACAGGGATGTAAAATTTTTCCATTTTTACAAGCACATTTTCTGCATGTCCTTTTGGGCATTTGACTGATTTATCTCCAAGCTGCAATACTATATCAGTAGGTTTCATTTGTGCAAGTTTTAATTTTCTGAAATAGATAAAGGTATTAAATTAATACTAGCACCTAAATCACATAATGCATTTTAAAAATTTAATCTAACAATTTGATAAGGAATCGAAATACTCCCTGGGTCTTCAAGTTTAGAAGGGATCTTATCCTGAAGAAGATTGTTGCACTCCTCAGTAAGTGTAATCTTTGAATTTTCCTCCATCTTTAACCTTTGAGGAAAAGGAATAGGTGGCACATAAGATCTGACCTTTCACTTTCTTTCATTTGGGAAGAAGAGATTTAATGAATTTGGGGTTCTAGTGAAGAATCTTCAAGTTGTATGCTATTTAGGAAAATAGCATTACAATGTTCTCTTGAATTGATTTCTGGTTGGCTTGGAAGTTCTCCTTGTGGTAGAGTATTAAGAGAACTTGCTATTTGACCAACTTGAATTTTAACTATTTTGAACTGATAGAAGTTCAATCTTTTGCTCAAGCCTTTCATGTTGCTTTTCAATTCTATCAAATCTTTTCGATGTTGCTCCAATGAATTTTTCCAATGCTAATTCATATGATGGCTTTTCAAGAGGATGGAAGCCTTGATTTTGATTTTTCATGTATAGTGGTTGATATGGTGCTTTTTGATTGCCTTGATTACTCCATGACAAGTTAGGGTGATTTCTCTATGTGGGGTTGTAAGTGTTTCCTTGTGGGAAAGTTGGACCTCTATTTTGATTCCCTAAAAACTGGACGTGCTCCATAATTTTGCAAACAACTATATCGTGGCTTCCTCCACATCCTTCACAAATTGGAGATGATGATGACAAATTGACATGCTCCAATTTTTTAGCAATTGTATCTACTTTAGCTACAAGTAAAGAAAAATTATCAATTTCATGTAAACCTGCAACTCTTTTATGCATTCTGAAGTCCAATGATAATTATTTGCTGCCATTTCTTCAATTAAATCGTTGCTTCAGAAGGAGCTTTGTTCATTGTTGCACCTCCTGCTGCTGCATCAATCGTTCCCTTAATATTTGATGAAGACCATTATAAAAGATTTGAATCAAACGCCATTCCGGGACTCCATGGTGAGGACATTTTCATTGTAAATTCTTGAACCATTCCCAAGCTTCATATAAACTTTCCCCATCTTGTTGAACAAAGCTTGTGATATCATTCCTTAATTTAGCCATCTTTGCAAGTGGAAAATATTTTGCCAAAAATGCAGCGGCTAATTGATCCCATGTGGTGAATGTACTTGGTGCCTTAGAAATGAGCTAATCTTTTGCTTGATCTCTTAAAGAAACTGGAAAAAGTCACAACCGAATAGCATCATCAGATACACCATTAATTCTAAAAAATTTGAAATATCAGCATAAACATCCTCATGTGGTAAGCCATGAAAAACAGATTGTTGAATTAAATTAATAAGTGCTAGTTTTATATCAAATGTGTTGGCTTACACAGGATGTTTAACTATGCTAGATCTTGGGTGAGCAGATGGCTAACATATTGTTTCAGGGTCATATTCTGTGGATCTCCCATGATTTCTTCTACTTCTTCTGAAGAAAATGCTACTTCTTTTAAATGGATTTCAGTTGAAGTTCCTTCTCCTTTTTGTCTTTCTCTTCTTTCATTGCTTTACTTTCTACAAAATTTTTCAATTTCAGGATTATAGGGTACAAGTTGAGTGTGTGGATTACTACGCATGTAACCCTTAAAATTTAAAGAAATAATGCAGAAAAAATAAAAATCCAAAGTAATAACAGTTTAATATTATCAATATTAGAATGATTGCCTCCCCGGCAATGGCGCCAAATCTTGTTGCAGTCTTAGCCTATCTATCTGCAAGTGCACAGATCGTTAACAAGTAATAAAATGATAAGTAGAGTATCGTTCCCATGAGGAGGTTAATTCTAAGTACCAAACAATTAAATTGATTAATATTTGGATAATCAAATTTAATTTTATGATTGAGCTAACTAAAATGACAATGAATCAAGAATACATTTCTAATAATTTAAGACTTAGGGTTTAGTCACATTTATTGATTTATCGTGGATTTTCTAAGGTATCGATTTAATTCAATCTTCCTTTCGATTAATGGTTGGATTCTCCTAAATTCAGTTCAAGTCTCTCTCAAGTACTAGAACCAATATCAACGTAATCCTTATGTTTACTCTCGTGATCATAAGTAATTAAATCAATTCATTATGTTTTATGAGAATTTTGAATCAACCTCTTAAGGGTTTAACCTTATCTCTAAGTGAAAAACTTACTTAAGATTGTTATCTTCGTGGACTAATGTCATGCTTCCACTCTCGCTCCATCACACAACATCTCAAATCAATTAACTATTGGCCAACTCCATAATAAATTCAATTAAAGGCACCAACCCTAAAAAGGATTAGTTCTTCATTATTGAAATAAAAATATTGCAAATATTCAAAATGGTAAACAAAGACATAATTGAAAGGAACAAGAAATATCAAACTCTATTTCTTTGAAGAAGATCTTGACTTCGATCTTGAACTCCTCCTTGAAGCAGAATTTCACACTTCTTTTCTAAGAAACTCTAAACTAAATTTATTTGGATGAATCTAATCTAATTCTTGCATATCTACTTATAATAATTGCTCTCTTGAATCCTTGGAGGAAATGTGTTTATATAGAGTGCTTGGAAACTTCTTTAGTGGAGAAAAACTGGAAAAGGTTTGAATAAGACTTGGTTGGTGAGTTCATCTTCAACATTTGCAGCTTACAAATCATAAAATAAAGGCCACGGTCGTGGCATGTGTGTACTCTGATTGTTTTGTCAAACTCTCGGGTTGCATGGTCGGTCTGATAGGACATGGTCATGGCTTTTGGAGTGCCACGGTCGTGGCTTTGAAAATTAGGCTGCCAAATTTATTTTCTTCTTTTTCTTGACTCAGGTAATGGGGAAATGAAGCCCACGATCATGGTTTTTGGATGGCCACGGTCGTGGCTTTCATTTTTCTTCTGGAACTTCAATTTTGTAAAGTGGCAGACTCGAATTTATTCCCATGGTCGTGGCTTTGAATGGCCACGGTCGTGGCTCATCATTCTTCCTGTACTTTTGCTTGCTTTCCTTGAATTTTGCCTCACTAATCATCAAAAACCTTTAATCTTGTCTTCCATGCTCAAAAAGTGTAATTCTAACTCAAATAATCAAACACATCAAATTCAATTGGAAAATAGTTAAAAATCAGAGTTAAAATTACATAAAATAATGATCATAATTTCACTCTATCAATTAGCATATGTCTATGGGTGAAGAAGAGATCAAAATTCACTAATAAACTGAAAGTGATACAAATTTGGAGAGATAACACTCACAACCCTAAATTCAATTGCACTCAATGCACTCAATTTATTGAGAACTGTCAAAATGTAAGAAGGAAAATTACTCAAATAATTTTATTTGTCACCACTCCAACTCTGCCACACTCGTACCACTTACAAATAGATATAATTTGCCTATATTTATAGGCATAACAATTAAAGTCGGCAAATGAAAAAAAAAATATTTGGCTGTGATTGGCTAAGTTGGTCACCAAAATATTAGTTGGCTATTATAGCCAATAATTCTTATTGGTTTATTTTTGTCAACAAAAGTTGCCAATGCCAACTTTCATTTTAGTCAACAAAATCCAAATGCTAATGAAATTAATTTTCAAATATTTGACTTGTGAATTCATGTCACATTAACAAGTTTAATCTTAATCTTCAACTTCATCTTCAACATAATCTTCATCTTCATCTTTTTCTTCAATAAATATTCACCTTCTTTAAAAAACACATATTTAAATCATAAAAAAAGAATAAAAATATAGATATGTTGTTGATGTTGTAGTTGTGTTGATGTATTATAGATTTATTATAGATGTGTTGCTTATGCAAGAAGAATACAAAATAAAATTATTGATATATTATTGATGTATTGCAGATGTATTGTAGATATTTTGTATATGTAAGAAGAACGAAGAATAAAAATATAGATGTATAGTTGATTTATTGTAGATGTATTGTATATATAAGAAGAATATATAATAAAACTGTTGATATATTATAGATGTATTACATATGTAAGAAGAATATAGAATAAAAATATAGATGTATTGCTAATATATTGTAAATGTATTATAGATATTTTGCGTATATAAGAAAAATATAAAATAAAAATGTAGATGTATTGAAAATGTATATATATATATATATATATATATAAGAATATAATACAAAAAAATATTTCTGGATGAAACAATACAAAAAAAAAACAAATGTAAAAAATAATTAAATTAAATAAAATAACAACTAAAATTAACGTCATTTTTTACGTTGATAATGACTGGTAGTTAACAATATTAATAGCTAAAGAGGTGAAAATGAAAAAAAAAATTGAATAAAAAATAAAAATGAAAAAATAGTATATTTAAAAAAAAAATTTGTGTAGTATATTTAAAAAGAAAAATTAGAAAAGAGGTAAATAGTGTAAATTCCTCTTTGTCCAAAGCCTTGGGTTTTGTAACAAATTAAGGGTCAATAAAGTTGAGCCTTCAAAAAATTTAAGAATTTTTTAATTCAAATTAAATGTACTTTGTAAAACTAGAAATATCAACTAGAGAGATTGAGAGAGATAAGAAAAGTATTAATTTATTACTTGATTTTTCATTTCAAGAATCAATTCATAAGATACCATAACACTGCATAATTTTTTTTTTAAAAAAAAAAGCTCGAACCTCGAAATCTATTTTGTGAGGTTCGAACCCCTGACCTCTCCTTGGAGAGTAACATCAGGTGGCCAGTTGAGCTATCCCCAACTGGTTATGCAGAAATATATATATATATATATATATATTAAAGTACTCACCTTAATTGTTGTTGCTAGGATTAAATGCTAAAGTGAAATATTTATCTTTGCAAAATACGACAAACAAAATGGAGCAAATAAATAGAAATACATAAATTTATGTGGTTCGACGTTAGCTTATGTTCATTGACAAAGGAGAAATTAAAATTTACTAATAAACTAAAAGTGGTACAAATTTTAAAGAGATAACAATCATAATCCTAAACTTAATTACACTCAATTAATCTCTTCCTACAAAGTTACAAAAAAAAGAAGAGAAATATTCATAAAAGGGAAGAAACAAGATGGCCAAGGTAATTCTCTCACAAAACTCTCTATATTAATAAACTCCAAAATAATTTCTTCCACTAGTAAACAATAAACTTATAAGAGAGAGACTTTTTTTAGAAAATATTCTAGAAACACAACTCACATAAGAGATAAACCCAAAATAGTGATAAATATTTTTCAAACATCCAAAACAAAACTTTACTATTTTGTCACTCACAAAATTATCTCTCTTTTTTTTTTCTTCTTTGTTCTTTCTAAATTGTTATTTTTGAATTGAAATAGGCCTTCCCACCATGTTAATGATGCGTGAGACAGAAAGTTGTCTCACCAATTGGAAATAGCAAATTCAATTTGTAAATCTTATGGCTGTGGGATAACTTGCAAAAAAGTTGTTCCCATCCTTTTCCTTTTTTTTATTAATTAAAAGTGGTGGATTCCACCACTTGAGTGAGACCCCTAACAATTGTTTGCAATGATATATAATGTGATGGATTTTGCATTGTGAAACTCATCAAGCATGTTGAATAGGTTGCTTGGATTGATACAGTTTGGTTCATATTTGAGAAGAGTAAAGGAATTAACAAACTTGAATTTGGTAATCTTTAGAGCAAATATCATAACCATGGGATCAAAATCATAGATTATTGATATAATTATTAAATTTATTATTAAAAAAATTAATTTAATAATTGATATATTATGTTTAATAACTTAATATGTTTAAGCTGGCACCATTTCTTGGCAGATTTGGAATAAAATTTGAATTGGTGGAATTTCAAATAGTGTTTTCCTTCCTCTTTAAAAGATATATTCACACGATGGTGTTTCTATGCATTTGGGAAATTTCAAACGAAAGTATGGTTAGCCATTTTCTTTTCTACTACTTGGACCATTTGGCTTGGAAGGAACAAAGTAGTCTTCAACAATTCTTTCTTCAAAATTAAAAAAGTCTTTGATTTGATCATATTACGACTGTCAGCATGGATTTTAGCTTTCAAACCTTCATTTCCATAAAAAGTATGTGATTACTAATTTAACTCAATATATTGTATCAAAGGTTAGACCCCCAACTTGATCCCAACAAATTAATTGTTTGGCATCCACTCTTTGGGGAATCCATGGCTAATTGGTATTGCTTGAGGGATAGCAATGATTATTTTAAAGTCATTTTCTCTTGCTCTATTAGTTGTGTAGACTCCAATATGGTTGAGCTCATTGCAATGGTTAAAGCCCTCAACATAACTATTGGTAATGACTGGATCTTGTCACTTGATTCTGGAGTCAGACTCAAAATCAGCAGTCTGTTGGGTAAATGGAGAGTTAATAAACACCCCATACGGCATTTCTAGAATACCTTATATGAACTTAAAAAGCTAGCAAGTATGTTTAATTCTGTCATCTTTAAGCATGTGCTAAGAGAAGCAAACTATGTTGCAGATTCATTTGCTAAAGCAGGTGTATTCAGACAATTTGAATTGGTTAGCATTGTTGAAAAATAAATATTATCACTCTATTTCCCTTAAACCAGATTAGTAGAAAAGCGAAAAATAAATGCAGAATAGTAACACGCAATTTGATAACGGAGTTCGGCCAATTATGCCTACGTCTCCGAAGCTGCTGCAGACTTTTATTAAGGAGAAAAATACACCGTGTTTATAAACATTCACACCTCATACCCAATTATCCCCAAGAATTTTAATAGAAATTCTTTTAAAGAAATTCCCTAATAGACGTGATCAAGAGCACAAAAATTACTTGATTTAATTTTTGCTAGACCCGCTCTGATCTTCCTCTCTATTAATTTTCTTTCTATTGTCTCTAATTTTCTCTCATCATAACAATGGCCAAAGGGGCATTTATATAGGAAAATTAAAACATGTGAACATAATGGTTGGTGAGATTTGTCAAAGGTTAGGCATCTCCATTTTTGACCACCATCACTTAAGTTAGGCACCTCCATTTTGACCACCATCACTTAAGTTAGGCACCTCCATTTTTGACCAAAAAATACCTAAGTTAGGCACCTCTATTTTTGACTCAAAAAGTTACAACTCCATTTTATGGTTAGTAACATTTTATTAACAATCTCCCACTTGAAGACTGATTTTAATCTGTCTTCACACCTCGATCTATGCAACAGCTTTTCTACGATCTACTTCTACTGCAGGCCAACTGAAGCTGAACACAGCTTTAGTTTGTCAGTTGACACCGTCTTCATTAACATGTCTGCTGGATTTTGAGTTCCACTGATCTTCTCAAGTTTCAAAATCCCATCTTCCAAAAGTGACCGGATAAAGTGATATCGCAATTGTATGTGCTTCGTTCTGGCATGAAAAGATAGATTCTTCGCTAGATGTATGACATTTTGACTGTCGCAATGCAAAACATTATTTCCTTGTTTCTTGCCTAGTTCTTCCAAGAAACTTTGGAGCCAGATCATCTCCTTGCTGGCTTCCGTGATAGCGACATATTCTGCTTCAGTTGTGGAGAGAGCAACTATCTTCTGTAGTTGAGAGACCTAGCTCATTGCGGTACCTCCCAGAGTATAGACATACCCTGTAGTGCTCTTTCTGACGTCAACATTTCCGGCTAAGTCAGCATCCACATAGCCTGCTAGTGTCGTATCTCCACCTTGAAAATAAAGTGCCTTATCTGTGGTACCCCGAAGATATCTGAGGATCCACTTGACTGCTTCCCAGTGTACCTTGCCTGGATTATTCATGTACCTGCTAACAGCTCCCACTGCTTGAGCAATATCTGGCCTGGTACAAACCATGGCATACATCAAACTCCCAATTGCTGAGGCATACGGCACCTTTGCCATGTGTGCACGTTCCTCCTCCGTCTTCGGTGACTGTTCTTTGGAGAGTCTAAAATGAACACCTAAAGGTGTGCTCACTGGTTTAGCATCTTGCATGTTGAATCTGGCTAGTACTTTGGTAATGTACTCAGCCTGTGACAACATCAAAGTCCCCTACTTCATGTCTCTCTTGATCCTCATTCCAAGAATCTGCTTTGCTGCACCCAGATCTTTCATTGCAAACTGCTTTGACAATTTCTGCTTTAAATTTTTAATCCCTTGCATGTTTGAACCTGCAACGAGCATGTCATCAACATATAACAATAAAATAATAAAGCTACTGTCAAACTTCTTAATGTAGTAACAATGATCTGCTTGGAATCTTGTGAAACCGCTGCTGCCCATAAAGCTATTAAACTTCATGTACCACTGTCTAGGAGCTTGTTTCAAACCATACAAACTTTTCTTCAACCTGCACACCAGATTTTTCTTGCCTGCCTTAATGAATCCTTCTGGCTGCTTCATGTAGATCTCTTCCTCCAAATCTCCATGAAGAAATGCTATCTTTACATCTAACTGTTCAAGATGTAAATTCTCTGCAGCTACTATTTTCAATACCAGTCTGATTGTCGTAAGCTTCACGACTGGAGAAAAATTTTCAGTATAGTCAACACCTTCCTTTTACTGAAAACCTTTTACAACCAACCTTGCTTTGTAGCATTTACTCCCATCATGCTCTTCTTTGATCCTGTAAATCCACTTGTTGTGGAGTGCTTTCTTGCCTTGTGGTAGTTCAGCTAATTTCCATGTCTGATTTGACATGAGTGAGTCCATCTGATCTTTCATGGCAGACTCCCACTTGACTAAATCCTTCACTTATATTGCTTCATCGTAGTACTCTGGTTCACCATTGTCTGTCAGCAACAAGTAATGCAAAGAAGGCGAGTAACGTTGGGTTTGTCTAGGAATTCTGGAGGAGAGTCTTAATTCCGGCATGCGTGGCTCCTCTGCTTCAGGACTATTCTGAACATCATTTCCAGAAATCTTCTCGAACTCAGCAAATTCCTTATTTTCAACATCTATCTTGGAGCTGCTTGATTCTGCTGTTAGCCTATCTTTGTACATCACATTCTCGTTGAATATGACATCTCGGCTTCTTACGATCATCCGATTTTTATTAATCCCAAAACCGGTAACTGAACTCATCACCACCATATCCAACAAAGACACATTTTTTAGACTTGGCATCAAGTGTACTTCTTCCAGCAGAATCTATATGTATGTAAGAGATACAACCAAACACTCTTAAGTGTGAAAAGTTTACCTCTTTTTTGCTCCATACTTCCTCTGGTATTTCACCATCCAGAGGTAGTGAAGGCCCTCGGTTGATCAGGTAGGCCGCGGTGTTGACAGATTCAGCCCATAAATTCTTGGGCAAGTCGGCATGTATCCTCATGCTTTTGGCACATTCATTCAGAGTTCTGTTCATGCGCTCAGCTACGCCGTTTTGCTGCGGTGTCATAGGAACTATTTTTTCCATCTTGATTCCGCTGCTTGTGCAAAATTCTCTGAACCTTCTATCTCTGTAGTCCCCTCCATTGTCAGACCTCAATTGCTTGACTTTTAAGCCAGTTTCATTTTCCACCATGGCTTTCCAATTTCTGAATGTATCAAAGACTTCTGATTTTTTTTTGGAAAATACACCCATACCTTTCTCGTTGAATCATAAATGAAGGTGACGTAATACAATGAGCTTCAAGAGATGGAACTGGAGATGTCCCCATACATCGGTATGTACCAACTCGAGCTTTTCTACCTGGGGTGTCTTGCCAGTTTTCGTGAAGCTGACCTTCTTTTGTTTCCCAAAGATGCAGTCTTCACATAGACCGACATCTACACTTTTAAGTTCTGGTAACTTTCCCTTTGATAGAAGTGCCTTCATCCCTTTGTCGCTCATATGGCCAAGCCTCTGGTGCCATAGATTTGAATCAGCATCCGCTATTGCGATGATGTTCTCTATGTTTGAGGTTACATAGAGAGTACCGGTCTTCTTACCACGAGCAATGACAAGTGCTCCTTTGGTAATTTTCCATTCACAATCTGTAAAGGTCGTACAATAACCTTCTTCATCAAGTTGTCCCACAGAGATCAAATTCCTTTTAAGACCAGGAATATGTCTCACTCCTTGCAGCTTCCAGGCAGTTCCATTTGACAACTTTAATTTGACATCTCCTTTTCCCATGATCTTCAAGGTTTCATCATCGGCTAGATGAACCTTCTCAAAATCACCACTGACATAGTTCTCCATGATTTCTCGGTATGGAGTGGAGTGAAAAGATGCCCCTGAATCCAAGATCCATGATTCAATTGGACTGTTAATGCTTAGAATCATAGCATCGCCTGCATCCTTGGTCACGTTTACAGATTCCTGTGCGCCGGTATCTTTCTTTGGAGCTCGGTAATCCTTCTTAAAGTGACCCTTATTTCCACAATTATAACACTTGAAATCTTTCTTCCTCGATCTAGATTTGCCCCTTCTAGATCTTGATCTTTCAGAGTATGAAGTTCTCCCTCTAGACTCTGTGTGTAGAGCTGAAGAGGTTGATGCTTCTCCTGATTCTTTTCGCCGAATTTCTTCACTCAATACCAGATCTCGTACATCATCGAATTTTAATTTGGTATTTCCCGACGAACTGCTGACCGCTGTAACGGTAGCACTCCAACTGTCTGGTAGAGATGATAAGAGAATTAAAGCCCGAACTTCATCATCGAATTCAATTTCCACTGAACTCAACTGGGTTGTGACTGTGTTGAGTTCATTCAGATGTTGGGCCACCGATGCCCCTTCTGCCATTCGTAAATTAAATAACCGCCTCATCAAGTGAACTTATTTACGGCTGATGGCTTTTCATACATGCTGGAGAGAGCCGCCATAAGACCCGCAGTGGTCTTTTCCTTGGCTATGTTGAAAGCAACATTACGGGATAATGTTAATCTAATAACTCCAAGGGCTTGTCTGTCCAGAAGGTTCCAATCTTCTTCTTTCATGCCTTGTGGTTTCGTTTGTGAAAGAGGTTGATACAGCTTTTTCTGATACAAATAATCTTCAATTTGCATCTTCCAAAAGCTAAAGTCCGCACCATCGAACTTTTCAATTCTCACTTTTCCTTCGTCTGTGGCCATCGCTCCCATTCAAATCTGGATTCTCCAAAAAAAATTGACAGTGAATAGTACCCCCGTACAGATAAATAGTATTTTTGCCGGATTCCAAACCTTGGCTCTGATACCAGTTGTTCGAAAATAAATATTATCACTCTATTTTCCTTAAACCAGATTAGTGGGAAAGCAAAAAATAAATGTGGAATAGTAACACCCAATTTGATAACGGAGTTCGGCCAATTATGCCTACGTCTCCGGAGCTGCTGCAGACTTTTATTAAGGAGAAAAATACACCGTGTTTATAAACACTCACACCTCACACCCAATTATCCCCAAGAATTTTAACATAAATTCTTTTAAAGAAATTTCCTAATAGACGTGATCAAGAGCACAAAAATTACTTGACTTAATTTTTGCTAGACCCGCTCTGATCTTCCTCTCTATTAATTTTCTTTCTATTCTCTCTAATTTTCTCTCATCATAACAATGGCCAAAGGGCCATTTATATAAGGAAATTATAACATGTGAACATAATGGTTGGTGAGATTTGTCAAAGGTTAGGCATCTCCATTTTTTACCACAATCACTTAAGTTAGACACCTCTATTTTTGACCACCATCACTTAAGTTAGGCACCTCTATTTTTTATCAAAAAATACCTAAGTTAGGCACCTCTATTTTTGACTCAAAAAGTTACAACTCCATTTTATGGTTAGTAACATTTTATTAACATGCATACTTTAATTCTTGAGGAAACACTGCTATTCTGTTGCTAATATGTGATTTTTGGGGCTTTTTTAAAAGTGAAACGATGATTATTTTGTAACAATCAGCATTGTAGCTCCTTTGTATTGGATAAGTCTTGCTTCTATAGTATGTTAATGGTGGAAGCTGCGCAATTCATGTGGAGTGTTGATGAAAGACTTAAATTAAGCAAAATGCTTTTTGAGGAGGATATACAAAATTACCTAAACTAGCATTAGGCGATTTAACTTCATTGAATAGCATGAATTGTGTGTCTTTAGTTTGAGTTATCAGTTTGCTAATTCAGAAATTCAATATCTATATTCCATTTGTAGATGTATTTCAGTTGAGGGTTTTTTTTTTCAACATTTTGCGAGTTTTTTTTGTAGGTTTTGGGTGTAACAGAGATAACAATATGATTTGAATAGATAGACTCACAAATATGTTTTTCCCATCTCATCAATAATAATAAAGTAAATATTTTATTTAAAAAAGTACAGATTATGCTTGTCATATATTAGTTTCAAACAAAAAATTAGAAAAAATTTATATTATTGATAAGATGCTAAATAACTACAAAACATTACATATTTATAGGTGACATATCTAATTCTAATATGAAACAAAAAGTCAAATTCTATTTCAAAACTAATATAATATACTAAAACTTATAGGAAAAATTATACTCTCTACCATATTTTATACAATTTTTTCATTTTTATTAGGAATATTTTAGTCATTTTATAATAAACTCATAATAAACCTATAATAAGTTTATAATAAACTATGTAAATTCATAAACTCAAAATAAACGTATAATAAAGTCATAATAAACTCAAATTAAACTTATAATAAATTATCTAAATCTGGTGTTTTTGTAAAAAAATTATAAATTTTGGTAAATTTGAAAATATTTTTAAGAACATAGTAAATTTCGATTTTTTTATTTTTTCTGGTATTTTTGTAAAGATCCCAAACTTATATTAAGAAATTACTTATTATAGTTTTTTAAGTAATAAAAATTGTTATTTAATTTTTAAAATAATAAAAAATTATTAAGATTATATTTTTTAAATAATAAAAATTTTTGATTGAATATAAAAAGCAGAATAAATTGTATTAATTGAAAAAAAGGACATTGTACCATTGATGAAATAGTCTAACAACATTATTATGCATTGGGATAATAACGGACATGAGAATTCAACTGCCATTTTATGTTTTAATGGAGAATAGTATTTGATCTAAACTCATATTCCTAAAGTAGTCTCACCTTAACTTATTAATTATTTATGATACACAAAGTAATAAAAGAAAAACATAAATTCCTCTGCATAATAGAACAATTTTCGTCGCCAATAAGGATTGACATAAAGAAAAACAATGACTCCCAAGAAGAAGATCACAAAAGATACTGAGAAACTTGTAAAGAAAACTAGATGATCAATCTCATACCATTTTCCATCTTCTTCTACTTCATGTGGCAATGCCACTGGTGCACTATCGCAGCTTTCCCCAACTTGAGGTACGCAGAGAAATGGATTACCTTCATAGCTACTGTTGTCGAATGTACTGAATTGCCCTTTCATGTCTGGAGCCCTACCTGATAAATTGTTATGAGCCACAGAGAACACCTCTAGGAAGTTGAGGTTTATCAAATTGGAAGGAATGTCTCCTATTAATCTATTACAAGATAGATCCAAACTTTCTAGCTGTGTGAGATTTGAGAAAGATGTTGGGATTGATCCTACCAATTGATTGTGGGATAAGTTCAAGGCATGAATCTCAGATAGCCTCCCTAACTCCAATGGGATCTCACCTGTTAGATTATTGAGAGACAAATCTAATCCAGACATGTAATTAAGAATGTCACCCTTATATGTGTTGCCTCTATGTTTCGTGACAAACTCAATTTCTTGCGCGAAATTTAGAATGTACCAAGTTTCCTTACCACCTCCACTGCTAGGAGTATACTTATCTATGCCCACAAGACTTCCATTGTAAATATCTTCTACCTTATGTTCTTCCCAAAAATACATGCTGAAAGTAATATTAAGTCCTTTCCTTACTCCAAATGAGAGATTATATAAGCAGTGAGGTATAGATCCAGAAAACGAGTTTGTTGAAAGATCCAACAGGGTGATATTATTCAGTTGACACAACCAATTTGGAATGGAACCATTTAAATGATTTCCTCCTAATAGAAGAAACCGTAAGTTTGGAAATGTACCAAATCGAATAGGAATTCCACCTGATAAACTATTATTCCTCAAATTCAATGTTAGTAGCTCTGAACAACTGAGAAAAGCATCTGGTATTGGTCCACTCAACTTGTTACCTTCCAAATTATATGGTGGTTTGTATATGATGAATACTGTTGATTGAAGCAAGAGGGTAATGATCCAGAAAACGAATTATGGGAAAGGTCCACATACTTGGCTGATAAAAATTGACACAATATCTCACCTTCAAAATAATTATAAGAAACGTCTAGGAAAATTAACTGTGCATCATTACTTATCCAATGTGGAAGCTCACCATGAAAACTGTTGTTTCTTAAATCTAATACCATTGCAAACTCGATGACCAAACTTGATAGATTTCCCTCAAACCTGTTGTCATTCAATTGCAAATCGACTAATGCAGTCAAGTTAAATCCAGCAGTAAATATTTGGCCATCAAAATTATTATTAGATAGCTTAAGAATTTGCAAAGAGGTGCAACTCGAAATAAATTCCTTTGGTATTTCACCTGAAAAGTTGTTAAAAGATAGATCCAAACTCAACAATTGACAACTTTTGGTACAACCGGGCGAGAAAAGGAAATGGCCTTGAAAATCATTTTTGGATAAATTGAGAGATCTGATATTGGGAAACATATTTTGGCCAATTGCATGAAGTTGTCCATCGAAGAAATTGTCTGAAATATCCAATGTAGTAATATTGAATGTGGAATGGATTGGTAGTTGAATCTGACTTGTAAAATGATTATTCTTAAGATTTAGGTACCTTAAGCCTGTATTGTTCTCGAGCAACCAATTGGGAAATCTTCCTTGCATTTTGTTGTGAGACAAATCAACAATTTTCAATCGGGACTGATGAAAGAGAAACTTTGGAATATTGTCAAGACTACAATTTTGCAGGACAATAACACTTAACTGCAGCAGCGGATGAACCCAAGCAGGATATTTGGTCACAACCTCAATTTTATTATGACTTAAATCAACCACTTCAAGGGTAGAATGGTTTGAAAATATGTTAAACGAGAACAATCCTTCAAAAAGATTATACTCAAGATTAAGAAACTTGAGGGATTTAAGGCTAGAAAGCCAAGAGGAAGGAAAATGCCCAGTGAATTGATTCTCAGAGAGGTCTAAGTATCTAAGTGATGTTAAATTGGTTAGGCAATCAGGAAGATTGCCTCCAAGATTGTTATAGCTGAGATCTAACTCTTCAAGTCTCTTCAAGCCGCACAAACCTACATATTTGAAAGAAATGATATATTTATTTATTTTATTTACAAATGAATTAATTTTATTGATAGAGTTTATTTAATATATGAATTTCTATATTTGGAGTCAACAATATATTGTGGTTACATTATTCTACTAATTAGTTTGAGATTTAAAATCTTTTATTTCATATGAATTTAGTGCTTACAAGATTATCATATTTCTATAAATAGAATAATTTTTTTACTTAAAATAAATTTTAGAAAAATATGAAATTTATTAAGAATCTTATATTCTCAAAGCAAATAATATCCACTACTTTGAAATATAGGTCAAATGTACGTAATACACTAGTGAAAAAAAGGAAAAATATATTTATTATTTTATTATAGCACCGAAGATATAAAAAGAAAAATGACATCTTATTTATAATATTTTTAAATTAAGTGTATAAAAAAAGACGGATAATATTTTTAAAACTAGGATAGAATATGCTTATGTTAAGTTGTTATTTATAAATAAATTTGATGGGAATTTTGTAAAATGTATTTATACCATGGATAAATAATAAAATCTCTACTAGAAGAAATAATGCTTACTTTGATTTGGCAAAGAGCCACTGAAATTGTTGCCATGTAAAGATAATGCTTTGAGTGAAGTTGAAGTCCACGTATATTCAGGAATGCTTCCAGTAAATTTATTCCATCTCAAATCCAAAATCTCCAAGCTTTTGAGAGTTGAAAATTCTGTTTAAATAATAAGAAAAGTAAAACATAAATACTAGAATTGCATACATTAGAATTTTATAGTAATAAATTGAATTCTATACATGACTAGGAGAGGACTCTAACAATAAAGCAAATTGTGCATATACCTAGAAAATATTCTTTAAGCATTAACTTGAAATTGAATCAAAGCTAATTCTCCGATTTGATATATTCACAATTTCAATTACATAAAAACAATGGTTAAGCACTGTTAAATATATAAATATGTTGGAAAGTTCAAAATTTAAAATTATTTTTACTTTGTATTGGGAGAGTCCCATTCAATCCATTGTAAGATAGCTTGAGCACCTTCAAATTGTTTAGTTTATCAACTTCAGCAGTATCATATTATGAATCACATCCCAAAGAAACACATGAGAGATTGAATATCATATTATGAATCACATCCCAAAGAAACACGTAAAAACTTAAATATCACATTTCAAAAGGCGATATGAGATCACTTATTTTTATCTTAAATGAGTCGAATTATAAAAAATCTGAATCAAATTAATTATAAGGGCATTTGATTGCTAGAAGTGTTTATGTTTCTGTATATAATCGCTTTTCTCTGGAAGAATATATAGATTTTCAGGCAATTAAGGACAGATTTAGAATATATATATTTTTGTTATAAATTTATTTCAATTGAAACCAATCACATTTTGAATCAAAATAAAATATTTTGTAAAACATTAATAAATTTGGATCACTCAACAAATTCCAACAAGTTGAAATCAAATTTGAAAATCGAATCAAAATTTATTACATTGGATTTTTAAAATTTTGGATTAATCAGCATATAAAATTAAGTATTGAGTTTCTTTTGGGTAGTTTTCATCCCATAAATATATTTTTCATTATTAAAATTATATTAATAAAAAACTTCTTATTATAAAAAATAAAATAAAATAAATAAGCAAGGGTATAAATATAGATATTGAGAGTTGATGATCCAAAGAAAAGGCACTCCTTCGTTAAGATAAGATAAATGCAAACTATTATAGGACAGGTCTAGACTTTCAAGGGAAGAGAGCATACCTACAAAGCTCCAAATCTCGTTACCCAAATGATTAATGGACAGGTCCAAATACTTCAGCTTGCTCAGATTTGATAATATTTTATAATCTGTGTGATTTACACCAAATGTAATTTTTTTTATAAGATTAAATTTTTTAATACAAATATTTTTTATTTACGAAATATTAAATCATTTTTAAGAAAGATGATTTTCTATTTAGAAAAAGAAAATTATTTTTTATAATTTTAACAAATTCTTTATAATAAAATAATATAAAATACAAATACATATTTTGATTTAATTACTGATTAGCAATGATTGATAGCCAGAGACTGTTATAAAAGAAAGAGTATAAATAAAGATATTGACAGTTGAAGATCGAAACAGATGGCATACCTTGGTTAAGATTTGACAATTGCAAGAAAGTATTGGACAGGTATAGAGATTCAAGGGAAGAGAACATCCCGACTAAGCTCCAAATTTCGTCTTTCAAATAATTAGAAGACAGGTCCAAATATTTCAATTTTCTCTGCTTTGACATTTTTTTATAATCTGCGACACAAAATTGTATGTCATCTTTTTTTTTTTTTTCCTATAAGATTCAATTTTTTAAACAATGGCATATACTAGAAGCTAGCAACTACAAAATGGGATCTCTAAATATACCTTCATCAATTGGTAGGAAGAAATTATTATAACGTGCATCAAGGAATTCCAAGTTTTCCAATTTGAGAAGTTCTGAAACAATTAATTAGTAATTCTAGAAAAACAACACTAAAAGTTAAGGAGAAGGAACTTAAATATAACAATAAAAATAGAGAAATTAGAGGAATCGTAAGCTTAATTTTCTTAGACAATTGACCTGCATGATGCAAACATACCTTGGATTGGGAAGGAACCTTCCATTTCAGGACCTTGGTCATTGAGTATCAAAGTGTTGAGTGATGTAAGAGAAGACACTAATGAAAAGATGCTATTGTTAAAACGATTATAACAAAGGTCTAAGACTTGTAACTTGTTCAAATTTGATGATATTCTTTCAAAACCTGCATATATATCATATGGATTCTACATTAATTAATAATTAACCAAATAACTAAGTATAATTTAAATTTCAAATAGCATGTTAAGAAAAAAATTCAATACTTCCTTATATATAAGCCTTATATACCTTCATAATTCTCAACAAAACCACCAATTTTGTTGAATGATAAATTAAGACTTGTCAGCTCCTTTAATTGGTGGAATATGGAAAAGCTCATAAACCAAATGTTTTCATCATCATAGTAAAAATCGCTGTACAATTCATACTGCCTTGTATTGTCGAGGGAGAGTTTAATCACATGGCCTGTGGTTGAATTGCAAGTGACTCTCTCCCATTTACAGCAATCGCTCTTTGATTCATGATAAATCCATGAAGGAAGCAGATGATCTGCATCGGAGCCGTCTGATCCAACGAATGCCTTAAATTGTAAGAGACTGAATCTCTCTTCCTCAGAGCAACCTTTGCTTCCATGAACTTGAATCCATAGGATAAGAATCACACTCCATAATACCCATTTTGCTAATTGTAGTAGCAATGCCATTTATCCTATTCATTGTGATTCTCTTAACTAACCCCCTCATTTATTTATATTCAATTCTATAGTCCCAGTAATAAGGACTTCATTATTTTTTTTCATGATTTTTAATTCTTTTTTTTTTACTTTATTTTTAAAATTATATTTTATCAAATTTTATATTTAATTATTTAGATGACTTTGAATTTGAAAAATTAAGACCAAATTTCTTGATATTCCCTTAAAACGGTTTTATAAATAAATATGTATATATATATATATATATAGGTAGTTGGAGAGGAAAGGAAAATAATTGCTGAGTAGACATATATTAAACATCAAGACTCTTATGGCATCTATATTACAAGATGCATTACCAAATTTTGATATTTAAAAATAAGTTAATAAAGGTATCTTTTTAATTTTTAAGGTTAATGAATAAATAAGTTATTTTTAAGAAAAATATTTTAAATTCTAAATTTTTATATATATGTTATAATGAAAACAAAGTGTATACAGTGTAATTAATTAATTTACGAGATTGCTACTCATTTATTATTTTCATACATTTTTCTCATGATTAATATTAAAATTCCAACATGTTGTACTTCTTTTGTATGTTTAAATATAATTATAGTCTTATTAATTGAAATTTTTATATTTTCAGCTTATTTTTTATATGATAATAAGATAAAAATGGTTTTTAAAGGAAAGTAATTTTAAAAAAGAAATATTGTAAGAGACCAAATCACCCTTCCTCAGAGCTGTTGGATTTTTGAGTTCCTTCCTATGTGAAAAATTTATATTTTGAGCCCACTTCTCTTAGTCCATTAGAGATATTAATGTTTTTAGTATATGTATACCACTATAATCAAAAGTGAGTGTGTCATTTTTGTATCAACCACCAAATAAGAAAGAGAGAAGAAAGAGAGAAAAAGGGAGAGAAAAGAAAGAGATTTTTTTTTGCAAAAAGAGTCAACCAGACCAGTCTCTATTTTTCGGCGATCGGACAGTCATCTGCGTTCCGATAAAGCTGAAATTTGGATAGCAGTTAGATGACTCATTGTTCTTCATTCTGAACGGTTAAGATTTGTTTTGGACGGTTAGATTTTTGGCATCTGTGGCTCAAAGTTTACTGTTTACGTAGATTTCTGCAATAGCGTACAGTTTGCCTTTTTTCGATGATTGGACGGTCATTTGTGGTCAGATTTGACTGAAATTTGGTGAGCACGTTTAGAATATGTTTCTCTTTAATCTGACAGTGGAGATCGAATTTGAAAAACTGAAGCTCATCCATTGGCATAAACAGTAGCTATTTTGGGTGATTTTTTTCCATTTTCTTGTTTATTTCTTATTATTTGGTTGATTTGGTGTTTCTACTTTACTTGAGGGTTGTGGTAGTAACTTGTAGTTGCCGTAAATATTGAATTTGATAGTGGAGCTCTTTCACTTGGACCAAGAGAGGTTCTATAATTTTTATCCTTCACATTAAAGGAGTTTTCCACGTTAAAAATCTTTGTGCTTATGTGTGAATGATTTTAGGCATATTAGGACATAATGTGGAATGGTTGTTTGCTAAATTTTATTTAGTTACTCCTAATAGATTTGTTCAAGTAGAGAAGAATTTATCCGGATTCCTTCCCATCAAAGTAGTATCAGAACTAGTTCATTGGTTGTTTGCTTGTTTGAATGATGGAGGTGAATGTGAGTAAAATGGTTTGTTTAGATGGCACAAATTATCAAAAGTAGAAAGGAAAAATTAAAGATTTTCTTATTGTGAAAAGATTGCATTTACCCTATTTGCTTCTCAAAAACCTGAGTCTAAATCTAATGAAGATTAAAAATTTGAGCATTTACAAGTATGTGATTTTATTAAGCAATGGGTAGAAGATAATGTGTTGAATCATATTGCTAATGAAAAACTGCCAAAACCTTGTGGGAAAAGCTTGAAACTTTGTATGCTTCAAAGACTGGTAAAAATAAGTTATTTTTACTTAAACATGCTATAAGCTTGCAATATAGAGAAGACAGCTCTATACTTGATCATGTGAATAAATTTCAAGATATTTTTTATCAATTTTCTGGCATGGGTGTCAAATTTGATGAAGAGATTATTGGACTTTGGTCGTTGGATACACTGCTTGACTCATGGAAAAACTTTCTTATACCTATGACTAATTCTACTCCTAAAAGTGGTGTAACCATGTCGTATGCAAAGACTATTGTTTTGAATGAAGAGATGAGAAAAAGAAATCAGGGGGCATCTAGTTCACAGTAAAAAAATTTTGTTACTGAAAATAGGGGGAGAAGTAAAAGTAGGAGTCAAGATCATAATAGAGGCAAGAGCAGGAGTAAATCAAAATCAAGGTATAAGAACCTTGAATGTCATTACTGTGGTAAACCAGGGCATATCAATAAATATTGCTTCAAGTGGAAGAAAGAGAACAAGGAAGACAAAGGGAAGTAAGAAAGGAGAGACAATGACAATAATACTGATCGTGTTGCCACTGCCACTTCAGATGATGATTTTAGAGTTTTGAAGATGGGTAATGATGGAGTGTCAAAGATGGTAAGCATTGGAACTGTTTATTTGGAGACCCAAAATGGAACAAAATTAGAGCTGAAAAATGTTGGACATGCCCCAGATATTTAGTTGCATTTGATCTCCACTAGTAAGCTTGATGATGATGGCTATTGCAACACTTTTAATGATGAAAAATGTAAAATCAGTAAAGGCTCATTGGTTGTGGGTAGAGGAAAGATGACTTCGGGCTTATATTAGTTGCAAGCTTCAATCTCTACAGATCTTGTTAATGCAGTTGAAGGTGATAGCTCTTCAGAATTGGCATAAGAGGCTAAGACATATTAGTGAGAAGGGACTAGATTGTCTAGCTAAGAGAAATTTGCTTTTAGGATTGAAAGGTGCAAGGTTAGACAGGTGTGTTCATTGCTTGGCTGGAAAACAGAAGAGGATTTCTTTTAAACATCATTCTCCTTCCAGAAAAAATGATTTGCTGAAGCTGGTACATTAAGATGTATGTAGTCCTTTAAAGGAAATGTCATTTAGTGGTGCAATTTACTTTGTGACCTTTATTGATAATCATTCTAGGAGACTTTGGGTTCGTATCTTAAAGTCCAAAGATCAAGTTCTTAGTGCATTTAAAGAATTTAAAGTCCAAAGATCAAGTTCTTGCTGAGAGAGAAATTGGAAAGAAGTTAAAATGTATTCGCACTGATAATGGTGTTGAGTATTGTGGGCCTTTTAATGCATATTGCAGAGAACAGGGTATCAGACATTAGAAGACACCTTCCAAGACTCCTCAGCTAAATGGTTTGAAAGAAAGGATGAACAAAACATTGATGGAGAGGGTCAGATGTGTGCTTGCAGAGGCTAAATTGCCTAACTCTTTTTGGGGTGAAACTTTATACACTGTTGCACATCTGATCAATCTAACTCCTACTATTGTATTGGAAAATGATGTTCCAAATAGGTTCTGGTATGGTAAGGATGTTTCCTACGACCGCTTATGAGTGTTTGGTTGTAAATGCTTTGTGTATGTTTCCAAAGATGAGAAGTCTAAGTTAGATGCCAAGACTAGACAGTGTATCTTCATTGGCTATAGTCAAAATGAGTTTGGTTACAGATACTATGATCCAATTCAGAAGAAACTTGTTAGAAGTCGTGATGTAGTATTTGTAGAAGATCAGAATATTGAAGATATTAACAAGGTGGAGAAATCAAAGCCTCAGACTAGTGGTTTAATTGACTTAGACTTATCTCCTACAACTCATATGCCTGATGCAACTGAGGTTCAGAATCATAGTGATGTGCAAAATGATAATCAGAATGCAGATGAGGTTGGTGCTCCTGAATATGAAGCAGTTGATGATCAACAAGAGGCATATGTTGAGTAACCTGAAGCTCCACTTAGGAGGTCTACCAGAGATCAAACTCATTCTATCAGGTATTTACCTAATGAGTACATACTCTTGATAGATAATGAAGAACCTGAACGCTTTGAAGAATCCATTAAGAGTGAGCAAAAGGCAGAATGGATTGCAGCTATGAAAGATGAAATGCAATCTTAAGCTGATAATCATACTTTAAATTGGTGAAGCTTCCTAAAGATAAAAAAGCCTTAAAGAATAGGTGGATCTACAAAGTAAAGCAAGAAGAGAATTCCTCATCTCCATGATACAAAGCCAGATTAGTTGTTAAGGGCTTCAGTCAGAAAAAGGGAGTTGACTTTGAGGAGATTTTCTCACTAGTTGTCAAGATGTCATCAATTCATGTTATTTTGGGGTTAGCTGCTACTCTTTATTTAGAGGTTGAGCAAATGGATGCTAAAACAGCCTTCCTTCATAGTGACTTAGAGGAGAAAATCTACATGGAACAACCTGAATGTTTTGCAGTGAAAGGAAAAGAAAATTATATCTGCAAATTGAGAAAGAGTTTGTATGGGCTGAAACAAGCACCTAGGCAATGGTATAAGAAGTTTGAGTCAGTTATGGTTCAACAAGGCTATAAGAAGACTACTTTTGATCATTGTATTTTTGTGTAGAGACTTTTTCTGATAGTGATTTTATCATCCTGTTGTTATATGTTGATGATATGCTCATTGTGGACTCTAGTTCTTCCAGAATTGATAGCTTGAAGAAAGAATTGAACAAGTCTTTTGCAATGAAGGATTTAGGGCCAGCAAATCAACTACTTGGCTTGAGGATCATTCGTGATAGGAAATGCAAAAAGTTATGGCTATCTCAAGAAAAATATTTTGAGAAGGTATTGCAGTGATTTAATATGGCTAAAGTTAAACCTGTAAGTACACCTCTAGCCATGTCTTTCAAATTGAGTATCAAACAATCTTCTTCTAGTGAGCAAAAGAAAGAATACATGCAAAAAGTTTCTTATGCATCTGCAATAGGTAGCTTGATGTATGCTATAGTTTGCGCTAGGCCAGATATAGCTCATGCAGTTGGTAATGTTAGTAGATTTTTGTCTAATCCAGAAAAAGAGCATTGGGATGCTGTGAAGTAGATTTTGAGATATCTCCGTGGCACTACTAGTTTGAAGTTGTGTTTCGGGACTGAGAAGCCTATTCTCAGTGGTTACGCAGATTTGATTTGGTAGGGGATGCGGATTCAAGAAAGTCTACTTCTGGTTATTTGATATCTTTTGCAGGGGGAGCTATGGCATGGCAATCTAGGTTACAGAAATGCATTATATTGTCTACTACAGAAGCTAAATTCATTGCAGTAATTAAAACATGTAAAGAATTACTTTGGATGAAAAAGTTTATGAATGAGCTTGGCTTTACATAGAAGAGATTTGTCTTAGTTTATGACAGTCAGAGTGTTATTCATCTCGATAAGAATCATACATTTCACAGTAGATCCAAACATATAGATATGAGGTATCATTGAATTCATGATGTTTTGGATTCTAAGCAACTTAAACTTGAGAAGATACACACTGATGATAATGGTTCTGATATGTGCAAAAAAACTTTACCAAGAGAAAATTTTGAGACATATTACAGAGTTGTCAGTTTGGCAAACTTCTCTACAAAGTCGGGAAGGGAGAGAATTATTAGGTTTATGGGTTCCCTCCTATGTGAAAAATCCATATTTTGAGCCCACTTCTCTTAGTCCATTAGAGATATTAATGTTTTTAGTATATGTATACCATTATAACCTAAAGTGAGTGTGTGTAATTTTTGTATTAGCCACCAAATAAGAAAGAGAGAAGAAAGAGAGAAAAGGGAGAGAAAAGAAAGAGATTATTTTCTGCAAAAGGAGTCAACCAGACCAGTCTCAATATTTCGATGATCGGATGGACATCCATTCTTTGATCAGGCTGAAATTTAGATAGCAATTAGAGAACTCATTGTTCTTCATTTTGGACAGTGAAGATCTATTTTTGACGATTGGAGTTTCGGCATTTGTGGCTCGAAGTTTACTATTTATGTAGATTTCAGCAGCAGCGACCAGTTTGCCTTTCTCCGAAGACCGGACGGGCATTTATGGTCGGATTTGGTTGAAATTTGGTGAGCACATTTCAAATATGTTTCTCTTTAATATGGACAATGGATATTGGATTTGAAAAGCCGGAGCTCATCCATTAGCATGAACAGTAGCTATTTTGGGTGATTTTTCTCCATTTTCTTTTTTATTTCTTGTTATTTGGTTGATTTGGTGTTGCTACTTTACTTGAGGGTTGTGGTAGTAACTTGTAGTTGCTATAAACATTGATTTCGATAGTGGAGTTCTTTTACTTAGACCAAGAAAGGTCCCGTGGTTTTTATCCTTCACATTAAAATGGATTTCCACGTTAAAAATCCTTGTATTTATGTGTGAATAATTTTGTGCATCTTGGGACATAATGTGAAATGGTTGTTTGCTAAATTTTATTTAGTCACTCCTAATAGATTCATTCAAGTAGGGAAGAACTTGTCCGGGTTCCTTCCCATCAAGAGCAACCTTTGTTTCCATGGACTTGAATCCATAGACTTAGGATGCATAATACCCATTTGATAGTTTAATCGCCAACTCCATTTCTCCTGTTCAATGTTATTTCCTAACCCTAGAAATGATTATATGTATATTTGAACGGAATTTATTAAAATTTTTATGTCATCACCGTATGATTTTGGCCCTGTCAATATGTAATCTAGGGTACTCCATCTTTGCACTTATATATTTAAATATATTTAGTCTTATAAGTTCAAATTTTTATATTTTTTAACTTTTTTTATGTGATAACAAGACAAAAAAAATAGTTCTTTAAGGAAAAAATACTTTATTCTTTTTTTAAATACAAATTATTCTTCTTGAAATAAGTGGACTGAAATCTAGTCATACAATAAATAATAATAATAATTTTGAAATAATGTTTAAGAGTTTCTAAATGATATGGTAAAAAGTTTGTACCCAATAATCAAGTCTATAAAATTATAAACCATAAAAACGTCATAAGAACATTTTCTTTATATATTTTTCTGTTTATTTTATTTTTGTTGATTTTGTGTTGGAAAAAGAGAGAAAGGGAATGGCTTTTAATTGGACGACTTTTCAAGATAGCAGTAATGTGGTATATAAGCCATTGTAAATATTTATTAGGCATAAAATTAAAATTTTAAAAACAGTGCTTAAATTAGAATAAAAAATCGTGCTGATATGTATGAAAAGAAAGATAAACAAATGAAAAGAAGAAAAAGATAGAATATAATTTTTTCTTGTATTGAACAAACTTATGAATTCAATTACAATGATTGATACCCAATTTAATAAAGGGATGAGTTAACAATTTCAAAATAATAATTATTGTTTCTTAATCTTATCTAAAACCAGATGTTACATTTGTATTTATATTTTTTTATTTTTATCAAAAAATATATATGTAGTTGCTGGTTCACAACAAGGATATATCTCTCTCTACATCATAGAAATGTCACTAAAAGTATTTTAATCAAAGCTTCTTTTTAAAATAGACTCTGCATTATAAGATATATTTATTTTTTTTTATTTCTTAAGTTTCAAGCTAAATGGACCAAATATGTCACTTTAGTTTCATTTTCATCATAATTTTGTTATTTCTCATTTATTAAACAAGTTCAAATTAAGTGAATGTTTTTCACTGTCAATTCAGTAGACTTAATTCAGTAGACTATAAGAGTTCATTTTGAAAATTTCTCTATATCCAGTAAAGTTTTCTAAGAAAAATATTTTATTTAAAAAAATAATTTTTCAAATAAAAATTATATTTTTTGATATAAATAGGCTGAAGTCTAAATCATTAATGGTATATGTGTGTTTGTGTGTCTCTATATATATATCATCGCCAAATATACATCATGGAATTTATATTTTGCTTTTTCAAAAATATTCATACATATTTATTTAGCATTATTGGAATTGTAATATGAATAAAACCTAAATTCTACCTTCCATAATTTAGTCGATATATAATTTTCATTTTTAGGAATAGAATTTAAATCCATTCTTTTTTTATATCCTTCAATACAATAAGTTCAAACAAAATTCTTTAATTGAAGACCATTATTTTATCTTTGACAAGTTCAAACAAAATTCTTTAATTGTAGACCATTATTTTATCTTTGACAAGTTCAAACAAAAATTCTTTAGTTTCCTCGTATATCTTGGGGTAGAAACTTTTCTTTTTGTGTGTATCTTGGATTAGAAAATATTATTTTTTCTGCTTGTATCTTAGTGTAAAAAATTTTCTTAATTCTTGCATGTTCCACGGGCATGGACTAGAAACTTTTCTTCTTGCATGTATCTTGGACTATAAAATTTTTCTTGCTTGTATCTTGGTGTAGAAAATTTCCTTAATTCTTGCATGTTCCACGGGCATGGACTAGAAATTTTTCTTCTTGCATGTATCTTGGACTATAAAACTTTTCTTTAACTTGGACTATACAGTTACTGCCTTGAACTTTCAAATAATAAAAGTTTTCAAGATAGTAATGTGATATGGTCATTTTTTTATATAGGCTATAAGCTTTGGCAATATATATTAGACATATTTACTGGACAAAGTTAATTGGTGATAATTAAATCATTTTATTGGCCTTGATTATGCAAAACGCAAATAATTTGAGTTTCACATAGCAATCTCATTAAATGGATTTGATTTTTTATAAATATAATATTATTTTTCTAATTAATTTATTTTCAAATTGACAACTTAAAAAAATAATGAGAAATTGAAATGTGATTGGGAAAGAAATGACAAGTTAAAGATAAGTAGAGTACCGAGAGAAGAAGAAGAAGAAGAGACACAAGATTTAAAGTTGCTCGGGTGTTAACTAACTTTATATTCACTCTCTAATTTTAATTGGAATTTTCATTATAACTTGACGTTTTATAAACTATTTTCTAATTTTTTAAATAGAAAATATTTTTCAATAAATAACAAATTATATTCTGTATTTTTTATAGAAAATTTTCTTGAAAACTGAGGTTGTTTTCTATAACTAAACAACCTTTCAAAATTTTTTAATATTGAAAATTTTCTGTTGCCATAATTTGGAAATTTTATACTCTTTTTTTCTAACATGTACAATTTTTAAAATAAAATATGTATATAGAAAATGCATTTGAGAAATTTCAAGAATAAGTTAAGGGCAGAAAAATTTCAAAATAATCATCTTCATTTTCATTGTTTGGCTCAATGAGAGATTCTGAATAAAATTTAGATATTAGTTGTGCGATGATATCAAAAAATTCTCACTCCGCTTTTATTACTATCAAAGCGGGAATGGTAATAAATTTTTGGCTAAGAATTAAGTTGTCTGTGGATTTGACTTCAAAAATTCTTCAGTTTGGAGATACATTTAAACTGTTAATTAATTATTTTGAGAACAAAAGGAGAGGATGAAACCTCGTTTCTCCATCATTGGTCTTAACATTAATAAATTTTTGGTTTCAGAATTTTTAATCCTGAACAAAAACATATCCACCATTGGGTGAACCATAAAGGAAATTTGAAAGAATCCATGCAAATAAAATAACCTTTGTTTCCATGAACTTGGATCCATGGGATTAGGATCACACTCCATAATACCCATTTTACTAATTGTATCAACTCCATCTCTCCTATTCAATGTGATTATCTAACTAATCCTTTATTCAATTCTATGGTCCCATCCTTCCATCAATAAATGGTATATCGTTGATTTAAATTGTGAAAATGATTTTATTCTGTATTATTTAGGCGACTTTGACTTTGAAAAGTTGAGACCTAATTACACGGTATTCCTTCTAAACAAAGTAATAAAAAATTAATAAAGCATATATATTTATGTTTTAATGGGTACATCCTACTGTAATTAAATTTTATGGACATCCTACTCTTATAACTTGTATACTGTAAGATATATATTACCAAATCAAAGCTCATTTGATATTTAAAATGCTTTTAGAAATTAGTTAATAATTTTTTTTTATTTTTAAGGTTAATGAAAATTTAAGTTATTTTTAAGAAAAATGATTTTTAAAAAATAATTTTTAATTTTTTATAAGGGTAAGTTATATTGAAAAAAAAAAGTGTGTAAAGTACAAATACACTTATTGGTCGAAAATTAGTATTGATTTATTATTTTTATACATTTTTCTCATATGCAATATTAAAATTTAAAATATAATACTATTAAATGTTTAAAGATATTGATTGTATTATAAATGGAAAGTTCTTATATTTTTAACAAGACCAAAAAAAAAGTTATGGCAAATGGTTTCCCACCACAGAGAAATTCACTTCTTGTTTGTCCTTCAACAAAAGTGATCGATTGTTTAAGTAGCAAGTAAAATACCATTTCTAATATTACCTTTGCAGTGAACCTTATACATTAAATTTTGATGATCTTGCAGCTAAAAACTTTTGAAATTTTATGTGTTTAAAACACTGATTTTATATTTGATCTCCATACCTTTTTTGTTACGGACCATTGTTTATAATTTTACACTACTTTGGCTTTTACAAGTTCGAACAAAATTCTTCAATTTCCTTCTTGCAAAATTTCCTTATTGCGTGTAATTTGGACTGCAAAATTTTCTTCTTGCATGTGCCTTGGACTTTAAAATTTTCTTCTTTCTGATATGGACTCTACATTACAAGATAATTTTTTTTGAAATAGACCAAATATGTCTCTTTAGTTTCGTTCTTATCATAATTTTTTTATTTATTTTATAAGTTTTAATTTCAGTTCGAAGACTAGACCCATTTATTAAATAAGTTGACCTAAACACCACCATTCTCATAGACAAGTTCGAATTAAGTGAATGTTTTTCACTGTAAATAGCTCAAATCATTTGTAAATTTAGTTGATAAATAAGAGTTTATTTTGAAAATTTCAATATATACAGCAATGTTTTTTCCTTTAACATTTTTATTGTATGATTAGACCTAATCTTTAGGTAATATATTATAATCGTGTATATTATAAAAAAAAAATGTATACATTTTATACCAGTTTAAGCAGATCACTCAACTAATTTGTAGTCATCAATGTCACCAAGTGCTAAAAGCTTTTAAGCAAAACAAGAATAAATTTGAATGAGAAATTATAATTAAAAACAAACTCAAAATTTATCAATATACACTCTGAGTATAAAAAAAAAATTGAAGGCAATCAAAAGCATCTGCAGGGTTTTGTTCATTACTGCTCCACCTGCTGATGCGTCAATAGTTCCTCTAGTATTTGGACTCAATTGTGGAGAGTTTGGATTAAGAGCCAATTTGGGATTCCATGATGATGATACTTTCTTTGAAGATCTTTGAATCTCTCACAATCTTTATATGAACTTTCTTCATCATGTTGTACAAAGCTGGTGATATTATTCATCAACTTGGCGGTTTTTGCAGGTGGAAAGTATTTTGCTAGAAAGGCCTCTGACAATTGATCCCAAGTGGTGAAAGTTTATGTGCTTTTGAGTTTAACCGTGCTTTGGCATTATCCTTCAAGGAGAGTGGAAATAATCAGAGTCTTATAGCATCATCAGAGACTTCATTGATCTTAAAAGTATCACATAAGTTTGATAGATGTGTGTATGCTTCTTCATGTTTATGGCAAAAAAAATAATGATTGTTGCATTATGTTGATAAGTGCATGTTTGAGATCAAAATTGTTGGCTTGGACTACTACAGGTTTGGTGATGCCTGATCTATTTTGTGTAGATGGCAAGGCATAGTCTTTGAGAGTCATTGGTGTTACATTGCCTCCTATGGTTTCTTCTTCAGATGTATATTCTACTTCTTCTTTTTCTTCTTTATATACAAAGAATGGCTTTATTAATTTTCTCATATTTAATATTAAAATTTAAAATATGATAATCTTATATGTTTAAATATATTTATAATCTTAAAAATTGAATGTTTTTTTATATTCTTTAACTTTTGATATGATATCAAGACAAAAAAAATGTTCTTTTTAAGGAATATATATATATATATATATATATATTATCAAATGATCTAAGGCAAATATCAAACTTTGTTCTGATACTAGTAAGCCAACATATTCTAGGAGTAAGCAAAAGAATGAAGAAAAAAAATAAAAAATACAGGATGCAAATACAAAATATGATAATCTGAAAGAAAATAGGAAATTATATTTTTGATGCACTAGATCATCCTGAGCTACAAATGTAGTGTATACTTATGAATGATACAAACAAATTTGGACAAAAATTTAAAATAAACAAACTTTAAATAGACAAGTGAGATTGAGGACTCACTTCTCAAATTACATAAAGAAACCATCTCGTTCCCAGATATTCACATATTCGTCTGTGCTTTTACTGCAACCATGTTCTTAATTTGTAAAGGTAGTAGATATTGGAGTCCATAATCCTCAAAAATTTTGAAATGCTAGTCATGATTTTTTTTTTACTATGATTGCTTAAAAGTTTTGAATTTTGAAAACTTTCTGCTGCCATAATTTTGAAATTTTATACTCTTTTTATAACATGTACAATTTGAAATTAAAATATGCATGTATAAGTTGCATTTGAAATTTAAAAAATAAGCTAATGATGGGAGAATTTCAAAATAACCATCTTTATTTTTGTTTTCTAGGTCGATGTTCTGAATATGGTTTAGATGTGGAGAGACTCTGCATTAGTTGGTCCAACCTAAATGGACCAAATATGTCACTTTAGTTTCATTTTCATCATAATTTTTTGATTTCTTAATTTTTAAATTTAAATTTAAGGATTGCGCTCATTTATTAAACAAGTTCAAATTAAGTGAACGTTTTTCACTGTCAATTCAGTAGACAATAAGAGCTTATTTTGAAAATTCACAATAGACAATAAAGTTTTTTAAGAAAAATATTTGATTCAAAAAAATAATTTTTCAAATACAAATTATATTTTATGAAATAAACAGGCTGAAGTCTAAATAATCAATGGTATGTGTGTATAAATATATTTTACTTTTTCAAAATTATTCATACATATTTATTTAGCATTATTGGAATTGTAATATGAATAAAACCTAAATTCTACCTTCCATAATTTAGTGGATATATAGTTTTCATTTTTAGGAATGGAATTTAAATCCACTCTTTTTTGATATCCTTCCATACAATAAGTTCAAACAAAATTCTTTAATTGAAGTCCTTTATTTTATCTTTGACAAGTTCAAACAAAATTCTTTAATTGCAGACCATTACTTTATCTTTGACAAGTTCAAACAAAAATTCTTTAGTTTCCTTCTTGCTTGTATCTTGGGGTAGAAACTTTTCTTCTTGCATGTATCTTGGATTACAAAGTATTATTTTTTGCATGTGTCTCGGACCATAAAATTTTTCTTGCTTGTATCTTGGTGTAGAAAATTTCCTTCTTGCATGGGCTAGAAACTTTTCTTCTTACATGTATCTTGGACTAAAATTTTTCTTGCTTGAATCTTTGTGTAGAAAATTTCCTTAATTCTTGCATGTTCCACGGGCATGACTAGAAACTTTTCTTCTTGCATGTATCTTGGACTATAAATTTTTTTTTTAACTTGGACTATATATTAGAAAATATGCAGAAAAGGAAAGAACAAGAAGTTAGGGAGTAAATCAAGCTCAATATCATTCTTATTCAATGTAAATTAGTTACCAAATATAGAATACAATGTATTATATTAGAAAGCTCTCTGTATACAATATATGCATGGAAAAAAGAATAAGAATTCTCCCTTTTTCTGTTCATAGTTTCTGACTCCAACTCAACATGGTATCAGAGCAGTGTTGTGGTCTAGGACCAACAGTCAAATTGCTCATCATTTACCAGTTTTAAATCCCAACTCGTTTTTCCAAACCCCCATTCCATTACCAGAAAACTGCAGAAACCAAAACAAAATCAATGTTAGAAAGTGAATCAGGCACATCAAACAACACAGGGAATCAAATTCTCCCTGATGATTTAACCCTTCAAATAGCCAATCTCCTAAGAGGTGGAATTGGCAATCAAATAATGGAATCCAATTCAGACAGTCTGTCGATTGGATTAAAGCTCAATGGTGACAACTACCCGTTATGGGCTCGTCTCATGCAGATGGCAATAGGAGGAAGAGGGAAAGCACACCATCTTACTCGTGTACCTCCAGAAGCCACAGATCCAACGTTTGAAAGGTGGGAACAAACAGATCAAAATGTTTTCACCTGGATCATTCAAAACATCGAAACAAGCATAATAAACAATGTTGCAACAGCAAAAGCCTTATGGAATGGATTAGCAACCACATATGGCAGCGGTGTAGATTCATTGCAAACTTATGATCTACACCGAAGGGCCAGTACAATCAGACAAGGACAGGAGACCCTTGAAGGTCTTTGGAACATCTTACAGAGCATGTGGATGAACATTGATCGGAGACAACCAAATCCGATGAAGGATCCAGAAGATATCATTATCTTCAACAAATATATAGGAGAGCAGAGATTGTACCAGTTTTTGACAGCCATAGATGACAGATACGAGGCAGTCCGAAGGGATATTTTGAAGCAAGAGCCACTTCCCTCAGTAGAATCAGCGTACGCCTCCGTGAGACGAGAGGCCGCCAGGCTCAAAATACTCAAACCGGCAACCACCATTGAAACCGATACATCATCGGGGGGAATAGGAACGGGCCTAGCTGTTAAAGCAGCAGAGAACAGGAACAGAACAGATTCGTCTGGGGGGCAAGGTCGAAGTCGCTCAGAGTCCACTGGGAAGCAGTGGAGATCATCATCACGAGAGGATAAATCAAAATTGCATTGTACACACTGTGGAATGAAAAAGCACACTAAAGAAATGTGCTTTGAATTGGTAGGCTACCCAGATTGGTGGGACAATAATCATAAGAAGTCAGGGGGTAACCGAAGCAAGGCCAACTCGGCTGTGGGTATCCCAGAGGTCGCCATCAACAGCGGTAGCCAGGAGAGAGAAGACAGCGGTGCTGGGTTTGCAGCCATGGGGAACGCCACAAGAAAAGAAGAAAACCCTAGTGAAGGTAAGAAGATAAGCCTAAGTGATGGTCCAGAAAACTTGAGCCCAGAGAACATTAAAGCCCATGCATTCGGGCCACTAGAAATCAAAGGCTCAAAGTCCTATTTTGGGCTAGAAAGTAACCAAGAAAATGGGCCAGGCCTTTCTCTTACATATCAAACTCAGTCCATCTCCAAAAAAATAAATAAGTGGATTTTTTTATTGTGGGGCTACGGATACAATGACATATGAGTATTCTGATATTGTCAATCCTATTTTGCCAAAAAAGACACATATTCAAACCGCAAATGGGGATCTTTCAGAAGTCAAAGGCGGAGGGTCAATTGCCATTAGCCCAATGCTAAAATTAAAAAATTGCCTTTATGTTCCATCACTATCTTGCAAACTCTTGTCAATAAGTCATGTGACCCAAGAATTAAATTGTGTTGTTCTAATGTATCCACATTTTTGCCTTTTGCAGGACATTCATACGGGGGAGATTATTGGGCGTGGTATTGAGCACAAAGGTCTTTACTATGTTGATGAAGTGGCTCATAAGGGTACTGCTTTACTAGCTCATAGGACAGCTGACAGACAAATTTGGCTATGGCATAGGCGTTTAGATCACCCATCACTTAGTTATCTTCGGTTTTTGTTTCCTAAACTTTTCAAGACTAGTGATACTCGTTTATCTTGTGAAACTTGCATTCAGGCAAAAAATCATCGAGTGTCATTTAGTTCAAATAATACAAGAGTTAGCTCTATTTTTTCATTGGTTCATTCTGATGTGTGGGGGCCCGCTCCTTATGCAAGTACTAACAACTTTAAGTACTTTGTATTGTTTGTCGATGATTTTTCGCGTATGACCTGGATATATTTTTTGAGGCATAAATCAGAGGTGTATGAAAAGTTTGTCTCATTCTTCCGGATGATACAAACACAATTTCATAAAAAAATTCAGATTCTTCGATCAGACAATGGAGGAGAGTATGTGAACCATGACATGAAAAAGTTCTTTCAAGAAAATGGCCTTATCCATCAAAGTTCATGTCCTAACAGCCCTCAACAGAATGGGGTTGCAGAACGGAAAAATCGAAATCTCCTAGAAATGACCCGAGCCATGATGATTGAATCCAAAGTACCCAAATATTTTTGGCCAAAAGCCCTTGCCACATCTGCCTACCTCCTTAACCGCCTACCCACAAAAATCCTTGATCACAAAACACCCCTTCAAATCCTTGGAACTCAAACAGATATCCCTCAAGCCTTAACCCTGCCACCACGTATATTTGGATGCTCAGTGTTTGTTCATATTCCTAAAACTGATCGAACAAAGCTGGATCCTTGTGCATTTAAATGTGTCTTTGTGGGATATGCACTTCACCAGAAAGGGTATAGATGTTACAATCCAGTCAATCGCCGCATCTATGTTACTATGGATTGTGATTTTTTAGAATCTGAATATTATTATGATACCCAACCTAGGACACAGGAGGAGACTACTAGTGACTCACTAGGTTGGCTAAGCTCACTCACACCGGAAAATCTTGAAGACAAGACACCTGAGCCACAGCCACTCATCAACTTAGAACAAACTGATGTCGATATATCCACTAATGATACTTCTTCAAATGATGTCCGACAAGAGGTAAGTCCACTTGTTTCTCTTGACTTTACTATGGCTGATGATGATATTTTACATAATGATGCTAATGATGATGCTTTGGAAGATGCTAATGATGATGCTTCGGAAGAGTCTGACGGGAACCGATATGTTTTGCCTCACAGGAGCACTCGAGGAATCCCACTAAGGAGATATTCACCAGCACATATTCCTCGAGGCACTAGATATCCGGTAGGAAATATGGTAAGGGGGAGTATCTCTGAAGCGGCAAAAGTCTTTACAGCAACACTTTACTCAGAAGAACTTCCAAAAACAGTACAAGAAGCTAAACAGAAGAAGGAATGGTTGCTAGCTATGAAAACAGAGATGGATGCTCTTGAAAGAAGTGGCACATGGGAAAAATGCACTCTTCCAATTGGAAAAAAACCAGTTGGATGCAAATGGGTCTTCACCATTAAACATAAGGCAGATGGGACTATAGAAAGATATAAGGCTCGGCTTGTTGCAAAAGGATATACACAGACATATGGGATTGATTACTCTGAAACTTTCTCTCCTGTGGCAAAGATTGACACAATCCGCATTCTATTTTCGGTAGCAGCAAATAAAGATTGGCCTCTCCATCAGTTTGATGTAAAGAATGCTTTTCTTCATGGAGATTTGAAAGAAGAAGTGTATATGGAAGCTCCACCTGGTTTTTCTAGTGAATTTCGAGAAAATGAAGTGTGTCGACTCCGAAAAGCACTATATGGTCTCAAACAATCTCCAAGAGCATGGTTTGGAAGATTTACAATGGCAATGAAACAAAATGGCTATAAGCAGAGTAACTCAGATGATACTCTGTTTCTCAAAAAAAGAGGAAGCTGGATCACTTGTCTGATAATTTATGTTGATGATATGATTATAACGGGAAACGATGCAGAAGAGATTGAAAAACTTCGAGAGAGGTTGTTTGCAGAGTTCGAGATGAAAGACTTGGGTGGACTGAAATATTTCTTGGGAATCGAAGTTTTGCGCTCAAACACAGGGATTTTTATATCCCAACGAAAATATATTCTTGATTTACTTGCAGAAATTGGAATGGTTGATTGTAAACCAGTTGATACTCCTATTCAAGTTAACCATGGACTTCAGATAATAGAAGATGGGGTACTAGCAGATAAAGAAAGATATCAGCGATTGGTTGGAAAGCTAATTTATCTATCTCATACTAGGCCTGACATAGCATATGCAGTGGGAATTGTAAGTCAGTTTATGCATCAACCGCAAGATAATCACATGGAAGCAGTTATGAGAATTGTCAGGTACTTAAAAGGCACATTAGGAGATGGACTCTTGTTCAGAAGGAATGGAAACTTGGAAATCGAAGCTTATACTGATGCAGATTGGGCGGGGAATCCGAATGATAAAAGGTCTACATCAGGCTACTTTACTTTTGTTGGAGGTAATCTAGTTACATGGAGAAGCAAAAAACAGAAGGTAGTGGCCCTCTCGAGTGCTGAAGCAGAGTTCCGAGGAATTGCTAAAGGAGTTGCAGAGATATTGTGGATCAAGAAGCTTATGACTGAGATTGGTTTTCCACCATGTCATCCAAGTCAGTTGAAGTGTGATAATAAGGCAGCAATAAGCATCTCAGAAAATCCTGTACAACATGACAGGACGAAGCATGTGGAAGTGGACCGACACTTCATTAAAGAGAAAATTGAAGAAGGCATTATTGAGCTTCCGTTTGTCAAATCTGGAGATCAGTTAGCAGACATCCTTACAAAGGCTGTGATAGGTCGGACATTCAAAGAAGTATTGAGCAAGTTGAATATTGGAGATCCCACTATTCAACTTGAGGGGGAGTATTAGAAAATATGCAGAAAAGGAAAGAACAAGAAGTTAGGGAGTAAATCAAGCTCAATATCATTCTTATTCAATGTAAATTAGTTACCAAATATAGAATACAATGTATTATATTAGAAAGCTCTCTGTATACAATATATGCATGGAAAAAAGAATAAGAATTCTCCCTTTTTCTGTTCATAGTTTCTGACTCCAACTCAACACTATACAGCCACTGCCTTGAACTTTTAAATAATAAAGGTTTTCAAGATAATAATGTGATATGGTCATTTTTTTCATATAGGCTATAAGCTTTGGCAAATATATATTAGACATATATACTGGACAAAGTAAATTGGTGATAATTAAATCATTTTGTTGGCCTTGATTATGCAAAACACAAATAATTTGAGTTTCCCATAGCAATCTCATTAAATGGATTCGATTTTTTATAAACATAATAATATTTTTTAACTAATTTATTTTCAAAATGAGAACTTAAAAAATAATGAGAAATTGAAATGTGATTAGGAAGGAAATGACAAGTTAAAGATAAGTAGAGTGCGTAGAGAAGAATAAGAAGAAGAAGAAGAGACACAAAATTTATATTGGCTCGGGTGTTAACTAACTTTATATTCACTCTCCAATTTCAATTGGAATTTTCATTATAACTTGAAGTTTTATAAACTATTTTCGAATTTTCTAAATAGAAAATATTTTTCATTAAATAAAAAATTTTATTCTGCATTTTTTTAGAAACTTTTCTAGAAACTAAGGCTGTTTTCTATAACCAAATAGCCTCTTAAAATTTTTGAATATTGAAAATTTTCTATTGCCATAATTTGGAAACTTTATACTCTTTTTTTTAACATGTACAATTTTGAAATTAAAAAATGTAATAGAAGATGCATTTGAGAAATTTCAAAAATAAGTTAGGGGCAAGAAAATTTAAAAATAATCATCTTCATTTTCATTGTTTAGGTCAATGAGAGATTCTGGATACAATTTAAATATTAGTTGGGAGATGATATCAAAGAAATCTCACTCCACTTTTATTACTATCAAAGCAGGAATAGTAAAATATTTTTGGCCAAGAATTAAGTTGTCTGTGGATCTGACTTCAAAAATTCTTGAGTTTAGAGATGCATTTGAACTATTAATTAATTATTTTGAGAAATGTTAAAAGATTTTCACCATTTAATTCTGAATTTCCTGGTGAGATTTATAATACTATTCTTGTTTTGAAAATCTAAAAATAAGTAAATTGTCATGGTAAGAAAAATTTTATTGAGAAAAAAAGGAAAGGATGAAACCTCATTTCTCTATCATATGGTTTGAATAGGTCTTAACCTTCATTAATTTCTAGTTTCAGAATTTTTAATCCTAAACAAAAACATATCCACCATTGGGTGAACCATAAAGGAAATTTGAAAGAATCCGATCTGATATGCAAATAAAAAAACCTTTGTTTCCATGAACTTGGATCCATGGGATTAGGATCACACTCCATAATACCCATTTTACTAATTGTATCAACTCCATTTCTCCAATTCAATGTGATTATCTAACTAATCCTTTATCTATATTCAATTCTATGGTCCCATCCTTTCCATCAATAAATGATTTATTATTATTTAGACAACTTTAACTTTGTCTCTTTATTTTCATGCTTTTAGCATTCTTTGAATCATCGATTGCTTATTTATTTCTATATTCCTAGGCATTCTTAGACCAAGCAATGTTATAGAAAATATTTTCTTAACTTATGCTACGTCAGGTGGTATCAGAGCCGTGTTCGTTCTTCGAAAACTATGGCATCACAAAGATAATGGCAACAACGTATAGATAAGGTTTATGAATGTGATTATATGGCCTACCTTGAGTAGCGACTTAAACAGATGATTGATCAAGTAAGGGAAACTCAATAGAAATAGAATTCATAATTGTCTTAATGTCATTTTTTTTTCATTATTTTTGCAGAATATTCAAGAACTAAGGCCATTCTAATGCTCCTTTTCTCCATGCATAAACTAAACCAACAATTAGGATAAGCACAAAAATTAAAGCTTCTATAAATACGGATAGCTCCAATACATCAAAACTCATTGCCCATGGATAAAGAAAAACAGTTTCAACAACAAAAACTAGAGCAAAAATGTAACAATGGATTCAAAATTGTAACCAAGCATCGCCCATTGGTTCTATACCCGATTCATAACTAGAAAGTTTCTCCGGCCCTTTGCTAATCAGGGATGTAATGGATGGGATAAAAGATCGATTGGATAACAAAGTGTATAATGTAACTTATGGGAGATCAGAATAAGGAGACTCTAGAAGGCAACCACAAACTTGATCCTTTAGAAGATTTAGAAATTGATAAGGAACTAGAGGTTGTGAACCCCTTTCATGAAAATGATATGCAAATAAAAACCTTTGTTTCCATGAACTTGCTAATCAAGTGGGATTAGATGATTATTTGAAGAATTATTTTGAAGAACTAGAACAAATTTTTGATGAATGTGATGATGAGCTAGAGAAAATTGAAGAATTACAACCAGTTTTTGATTACCATTATGAGGGGATAGAGCTTAATGTTTAACCAGTATGTGCTGAGTTCTTGGTAGTGCAAAGAATGATGATAATGATCAATGAGGAAGATGTAAAGAAATTGAATGGTATGAGTTCTACAAACAACAGAATTAGCCAAATCAATGGAAACATATTTGTTGAAATATGTGTAATTGAAAGTACTAAAATCTGTTTAATGTTTTCTTTAATTAACTAACCATCATGAAGTAATCCAATTTGGGAATCATTTCAATATTCCACTAGAACCTCGTAGTTATTCAAAGAGTTCAAAGATTTTGTTAAAGACAATTTGCCACCTCTAAAGAGTACTAAACTTGTTATTGATTGAATATTTCAATTATTGATTCTTCAGCACTACAACACTCGAGGTCAAATTTTTTCCAAGCAAGGGAGAATGATGAAGCCAATGGAAAAGAAAATAAGTTTCCTAGTCAATCTAAAAATATGCATATATTTATTTTCTTTTTTAATTTTGGTAGGAATATCATATCAATCCATTTTAGAATTTTATCTAGCTTAGTAATTATTTTCTTTCCATGTATGCATTCCATTCTATTTTGGTAGTCTGTCAACCAATTTACTTAGTAACCCTAACTCTATATAATGTAACCTTTTAGAAGGTGATGTGTAGTTTTTCATATTTCAATAAAAATTTCAAAAAGAACTTTGTCTCTTTATTTCCAAGCTTTTGGCATTCTTTGGATCAACAATTGCTTGTTTGTTTCTATATTGCTATGCATTCTTAGACTAAACAGGGTTATAGAAAATGTTTTCTTAACTTTTGCTAAATTATTTTGTCATAAAAAAATAATATGTAACATGACAAAATTATAATTCATGACTAATTCTTTAGCTTAAAATAACAAAAAAAATATTGTAATTAAATTTCATGATACTTATTGACTTCAATTAGTCAGAAAATTTGTTATATACAATTTCATATAGTTCCCAAGTGCTTTATTTATATAACAACTTTTACCATCACAAATAAATTGAATATGACAATAGTAATCTAGTCATATATGTTTGATATTATTTGTCATTTTAAAGCTAATATTTTTCTCAAAAGTCACAAAAATAACTTGTTTTATTTGGTTTAAAACATATAATTGCATATGCAATATCAAGTGTTATTCAAGTAACGTAAATGCAATAACAAATTATTTAGGACAATTAAAAAAGAACTAATATAATATATATTAACTAAAATAAATTGTTATTTTTCATTAAATACTAATTATCATTAAATCAAAATTAGAGTTTAACAAAATAACATAGCAAAAAGCTACATGCTACACATTCCTATTTAAATTTTTTATGTGAGCTAGCATCTTGTAGAATTGCCAATCATCAACGAAACCTGCTAGTGAACATGAATATAAATAAAGTATTAGTGCTATTCAAGTAATTGCAACAAAGAAATAATTTAGATGAAGACAACAAGAATAGTAGCAACTAAAATTCAAGGTTGAATAATAAAAAACCAGAGCAAACATCCTTTTCCAAACATAAGAAATAAACAACCAGAGCATAACCCAAGTAACTAAATTTTACTTTAAATATTGCATTGTATAAGCATGATATATTTTTCTCTCACACTTTGATTGAGTATTTAAAATGACCATTAATGAGTTTTTTATTCACAAATATATATGCTAGAATCATTTCTAGGACCGAGTTTAAGAGTTCAAATAAAAATCAAATCTATGAAAAAAATAAATAAAATGCTCAAAAAAATTATGAATATGGCATCTTGGCCTTTGAAAAATTGGTATTATAATATAATGAAATAGTAACTAGAATTGATTTCTTCATGCTCTTCATATCTAGCTAATTGATGGAGACAAAAAAAAAAAAGAAATAAGATTTCAATATTTGTTTCCTTATTTTATTTTGGTAGGAATATCGGATCAATGCACCACTTTAGCATTTTGTCTGCCTCTAAGAATATTTTCTTTCCTTTTATGTATTTTCTTTTATTTTTGTAGTCATTGCTTTTTAAATAAGTTTCCATATATATATAATTAAGGTTTATATAACCTTAACTCTATATAATGTAACTTTTTAGAAGGTGAAGGGCAGTTAGCTTTCTAGATTTTAATAAGAACTCAGTAAACTCAGTAGAGAAGTTTTCTCTCCTTTTATGTCTATTACCTTGGTATTCTTGAACTAAACAGGTTAATAATATTATTATCCCCTTCATTACTTCAACTACGTCAGGTGATATTAGAGCCGTGTTCATTTTTGGACAACTATGGCACTGCAAAAACAACCACAACAATGTATAGAAGAGGTTTATGAGTATGATCATATGGCCCATCTTAAGTAGCGACTTGAACAAATGATGGACTGATTAACAGAGCAAATGATATAACTCATGAAAGATCAGTTGGAAGCATGATTATTGCATGCTTTTAATTTAGATGGCGGAAAATTTAGGCATTTGACTCACATGAAAAATAACATGCGGATGATTATTTGGAGAATTATTTCAAAGAATTAAAACTAGTTTTTGATGAATACAATGATGAGATAGAGGAAGTTGAAGAATTACAACAAGTTTTTGATGACTATTTTGAGAAGATGGAGAAACTTAATATTTTACCAACATATTATAAGCTCTTGGTGGTGCAAAACATGATATCAACAACAGTTAATGAGGAAGAAGCAAAGGAATTGGTTGGTAGTTCTACAAACATTAGAATCAACCAATTCAATTGGAATATATTTGCTGAAATATGTAACCTGATTTGGAAATCATTTTAATATCCCATTAAAATCCAACAATCATTCGAAGAGCTCAAGGAGTTGGTTAATGACGATTTGCCAGAAAATTCATCATCTCTAAGGAATATTGAACATGTCATTGTAGTATTTTAATTATTGATTCTTTGGTATTACAAAATTCGAGGTTGAGTTTTTTCCAAGCAAGGGAGAATGGTGGAGACAAAAAAAAAGAAATAAGATTTCAATATTTGTTTCCTTATTTAATTTTTGTAGGAATATCGGATCAATGCACCATTTTAGTATTTTGTCTGCTTCTAAGAATATTTTCTTTCCTTTTATGTATTTTCTTTTATGTTTGGTAGTTATTGCTTTCTAAATAAGATTCCATATATGCAATTGGAGTTCATGTAACCCTTACTCTATATAATGTAACCTCTTAGAAAGTGAAGGAGAGTTAGCTTTTCAGATTTTAATAAGAACTCAGTAGAGAAAATTTCTCTCCTTTTGTATCTATTACTTGGGTATTCTTAAACTAAACAGGTTAATAGTATTATTATCCCTTTTGTTCATTACTTCTGCTAAGTCACTAATTATCTTCAAGCCTAATGTTAGACCCCTATTTGTTAAACGAGGGGACATGTTATATTTGGCAACATTTGTAGCTCAACAAGAGGTCATTTCTTCAAAGTTTACATGTTTGCTTGTCTATTATTTCAATTGTAATCATATCAAATAAAATAATGTCACACCTCATTCTCATAATCTTAAGGATGGGCTTAATTTATAATCTGATAATGTCTCTTTTAATTATTTAAGAAAAATCATGATATAAAATTTTCCAATAATAATATTTCATAAATACAAATACTTAATGGCCTTTACATACACATTTCTATTTCATCATCTAACAATTACCAATATTTTTAAATACATTATTGTTCAACACAATAATATAATATTCTTTAAATAAAACCATGTGACAAATACTAATATATTAGCATAACCTCTTCTATATGCAGATAAAAGGAAAAAAGAGAAAACTTATGCTCCAAGAGTATTTGAAAATATTAATATATTAAGGAGTGAGTTCAAATACTCAGTGAGAAGATAATTATATAACAAAGGGGGAACAAACAAGGTTTTTCACATATACTTAATAATATAAGATTCATACAGCTGCAGAAATATCATATTTTTTTATCATAATACTATTAAATAATTTCACAATATTTTTCATAAAAATCAAACATACACACTCGCAATATATAGTCCATAGATTGCGTAATACCTTATGAGCAAATAAACATATATTTACTGCAACCTAAGGGCAAATCCTAACATCTCGGGCACAATGATGACTCTAACCATCCAAGAGCAATTAATCATGGCTATACACATGTGCAGAGCTGCTCCCAAAGGGCGACCACCTGATATATGCCCTAAGGCTATATGTATACTAAGCGCTGTCCTAAACACAGTATCATATTCATAATCTGTCAATTTATCTAACACACTATCATCACATGTGTCTCTATTAGAAAATATATAATGAGTGTATTAAGAATATTTATTCAACCGAATCCATAGATAATTATTATTTCTATAATTCAAACATCAACATATCATTATTTTTTCTCATTTTAAATATATTCATAAATAATATTTTATCCTTTCAAATTCATTTTTAAACTTACTTTCATCATAAAATATTTTTAACAAATCATACATATATATTAATAAAATTTCGATGTTATATAATTATCCACTCACCTTTTCAATAGCTTAATTTATTTAATCAATTGGATCACTTCTATATTCTACAATTACAGTTGGATTCACACCTAAAGTGATATATAAAAAAATAATAATTTACTAAAGTATAATCTAGGATTATCAACTACTATGAGATAAATGACATGAAAAAAAAACGTGATGATGATGTCTAAAATTCTAATGAATTTTTGGTGTAGTTTCTGCGTAATTCATCCATTCCCAAAATTCTACAATAATACTCCAATGAGTATTCTTTCAATTTGTCAAGCCACTTGCTCATCAAATTTTCAACAATATTTCTAATAACTTAATATAATTTGAATGTCCAAATTTATTTAGTATTTTTAATATTTCAATATACAATTAAATTATATTAACATTTATTTTAATAGTTTAATAATAATAATGATAATATTTATAGTAATTAATCAATTCTATTTTGTTTAAATAATAATTTTTCATTCTTTGGCATTTTTAACAAAATACAATTTTTATATTTATTTCTAAATTAACAATTTAATTCATATGTGTATATGTATATTCCAAAAATTTATTTAATTTATTTTCAAATAGGTTTCTTTTGATAATAAATCATTAATAATAAAGATAATATACTATAGTGAAGAATTTATTAAAATAATAGTATCATTTACTTTAAATTTTTCTTATTTTGCCTATAATAAGATTAATAATATCTACTTAGACATTTATATTATTTGATTAATTCTTATTACTTGAAATAATTATTTAACTACCTTTATCCATAATAATTTATATTGTAGGATCCAGTCCTCTTGTGGAGCATTATGGATCGGTTAAATGCAGCGAATTACTTGTTGCCTTTGATAGGTGCACAGACATGACTATACAAGTCAAGTTAGGTGTTGCGTACCTCATTAAACTACTCATATTGGGAAAGGCTGTTACTTCAAAGGTCGATCTGACGGGTGTCGAAACCACCAAAAATAAAAACCTGCTCTTCCTAACAAATAAGTATCTGTAAATAGGGTGAGAAGGGTCGAACCCAAGGGACTAGCCTTGCCCAAGGCTAACCAGAACTGACACTGTAAACTGAAAAATAAAAGTGATAATGGAGGATTTTTAATATTGATAATAAAAAAACGAGATTAAGACAGTAAAAATAATTAAAATTCAAATCAATGGAAAACAAACTCTGTCAAAGATAATCCGCGGTATGAAGTTCACATGAATTGATCCTAAAAATAATCTCTTTAATTTCAATTCACAGACAAGTTATAACCCTTGAACTAGCGTCTCCGATCAATCTCTCCGTTCTGAATAGGTTAAACAAGACATAGCGCTGTGTAAAACCCCTAACCGATAAACAACCCTAATACTAGCGACATAATTTAATCCATCGGTTGCCATGAACCCTAGAAAGACCTTGCCCTAACCAACAAATCTACTAGCGAAATTTATTTAGATTAGATCATACAATTACTTGATATAACCCAAAAGATTCTACCCAATCAAATTATACCAATCACTACTTGCACCAATTTTAACTAAACAATTACGGATTTAGTCTAGTTGATTAGCTATGTAAAATCCTATTATTTGAACAACGGGCCCTGTTTGATCCAATAATAGTAAATCACTAAGGATATATTTTCCCAATAAGCTATGGTAAAAGTATGAATGTAAGAGAAATCAAAGAGAACAATTAAGTACAATAAAACCTCACAATTATGAAAAACTTCAACCTTGAATTAACCCTTGACTGAAAAGAGGAGTTTAGCCACACATGGCTGTGAAAAATATCATAAAATTTCTGAAGGTAAAAACCTAATCATGAATTTCAGCTGTGGGTGTATATGAGTCCCCCTTTAAACCCTAGAATACACTTATTTATAGCCTAAAATTAGGGCAAAATAATAGTATGATAAGATTGCCCAACAAAAACGTGTTTAAGTGTCCTTCCTAAACTAGAATTTGAGCCTAATTTAACAAATAATCTAATGGGCCAGTAGCCAAAACATCTTCAGCCCGCATCACTTCGTTTTGCTCTTAGTCTTGCCCAAGGGTAACTCTTTGTTAGCTACAAATCGTCCAGTAAATATCAGCTCCAACTCCTATGCCCAAAAACTCCTTTAATTATGCTCCATAAGCTTCCTTTTTATCAAGTCCAGTAGTCCCTAATCAGAATAATAAAAACTAGATTAAAGCTCACATTTAAACACAATAAAATAATAAATAAGCATAAGATTAGGGACTGAAAATATGTTAGATTTACAAGCTAACAAATCTCCCCACACTTATCCCAATGCTTGTCCTCAAGCATGATTTAAAACTCAAAATCAAATCTATATAGGAGACCACAAACTTCACCTTGAAATTCAGTCTAACATATGCAAAAACCCAAATAATTCAACATTGTAATTGAGAACTCAACCTTCAATATCATTCAATCATTATGAACTTTAATTGAAAAAGGTTACACTAAGAATTCTCAAAACATGCACGCACACATTCGAAGTTTGAATCAACAAGTGTTTTATCGAGCAATTAACAAGCATTAAAAACATTTTCATAGCTTCATTAAAACATAATTAATGAACAACCATAGGCTCCCCTCTAAATTCCCTCTCCACTAATGTAGGTCAAGTCTCAACCAAAGATCATTAGGTCTTTACATGGGTTAGGTTGGGTGATAGTTACAAAAGATAGGATAATGTAAGGCTAAGAATAACAAGAAAATAAGTCTTTACATTAAATTTCAAAAGAACGATGCACGACCCAACTAATGGCGACAAATGCGACTTAAAATAGAAAAACTAAAACTAAAATTGAATACATAACTTTCTTTTTCTTTTTCTGATTTTTTTCTTTTTTTTTTCTTCTTTTTTTTTCACATTCTGTTTCTACCCTTTTTTTTAAAAAAAAATGAAACATCACATAACTATTTACAACCATTTCAAACCCAATAAAAATTAAAATACATAAGTCACAAAGACCATTTATTCCCATAAACTAGACTCAAATCAATGACATTAAAAAAAATGCATTTGCGCCAATTCTTAATAACCTATACGTGCATGCTCAACAATGACTAAAAAGACTATTTTCTCGTCCAAGGGTGGTAGGCAAAGGGCTTTTTAGTGTATATGGTTATATTGTGGGCTATGAAAAGAATTTAGAGTACGCATTTAGCATACTTCGTGGGCTAGAAGGGGTGAAAAGAATGGTAACGTAAAGGTGGGAAAAACACAAAAGGAATGATGAATCGACCAAAAGAATGCCTAGATCATCTCTAAATTTGAGACTTGCCTAGGATTTCGCCTCAAGGGAGCGTAGAAAAAAGTTCTAGTGTTTGGAAGCTATCCTAAATTTTGGCTTCAGAAATTGCTCTCAAAAACACTTATCGATAGAAACTAAATTTTGAAAAATAGATTTTTAGAATTCGAAGTGTAACAACTTGCAATCAAAGTTCCTAAGTGCAGTGATGGTTAATCTCAAGTTAGAATTCTCGCTCACTAGTCTTGTCATTCAAGGTTCTCACATGTGTTCAACTAAATGACAAGTAAAGTTCTCCTCTCTAGGAATCCTAAGAGTTCTTAATCATGTCTAAAGACAAAAATAATTGATCACAAGAGCATAACATTTAAACCCAAAATATGGCAGCAGCTATATAGCAACACAAAGCTAAAAAAAAATCAAAAAATTTTGCAAAATAATAACAGAATTTCAGCTGCAGTGCCATAGAAAAGTTCAAGCATCCATAGCAAATCAAGACCACACAAACACTCCCTATATCATCCTCCTCCCCACACTTGCTCCTCACATTGTCCTCAATGTGCAATCAAAGCAGAATATGTCAAATATCAAAGATAGTTTAAGATACTGCCCTGATGCGGAGGAGGTGCTGCCGAAACTCAGAGAGGAGGGGGAATGAAACGACCGTACCCCAGCCGCTGCATTATTATTCTTATCATTTCGTTATTTTGTTGCGCTATTGCTTGTGTGGCTGCACCTTGCCGTTCAAGAAGCTGTAGACGAGCTTCTATGTCTTGATGCATCATCGACGGAGGTGCGGAAGGTGCTGATGTGGATGGGGCTGCAGTGTTGGTAGCTGCTGCAGTCCTTCTTGCAGCTTTTTGTGCGCGTGGAGCTAATTCGCCCGCAGGCATAAAAAACACAGCACCACCTTCCTCGTGGCATAGTAAAAACATAGAATCCAAACAATGCAAATCTAAAGGAACCATGTCACAGGCAAGATGAAGATTATTTTCGAGGGTAATGAGTTTTTCATGTAATGCAATCTTCGTAACAATAAAGCCTAGACTCATTTGTCGTCCATTGTTTATATTCCTTTGAAATTGGGTCGCTAACCAATAGCCTAAGTTGACCTTCTTTCCTTCTACCATGCACCACAAAAAGAATAATTCACTATTGCTAAGGATGGTGGTGTCATTATTATGGCCAAAGAAAGAACAGGCTAGGAACCTATGTATGTAACGCAGGACAGCACTGTGCATCAAATTAGCCTTGGACTTGCTAGGTTCAAATTGCACATGTGGAAGTCCAGTAAGTGTCCTAAATGCATCTTCTGGTATGAAATCATCAGGAAAATTGCATAATGCATTTACATAGTCAGGGCTCAGGACACTTTCTGTAATAAAAAGTCCTAAAGCTATGTTTAGGTCATCAACCGAATAATGAAACATGCGGCCTAACAACCTAAAATGAATGGTGGATGGAGTTGAGATGCTGAAATTTCTTATGTCATGTTCAAATTTAAATGTAGCATAGAACTCCCTAGTTAGCTCAGTGTAAGAAGGCAAATTCAACGAAAAGTATGTGTGCCAACCAATACGTGCAATTAAAACATCATATGTAGCATACAGATCCAGAGTTCTCAAAGTTGCCTCATGGATAGATTTGGTAGGAATAATAGGACAACTTTGGTAGAAAGCATACCTTTTTTTTGTGTTCACGATTTGTGAACTTGAGATTTTCGTGAAGTGCCTCTGTAGCTGGTGGGTAGATTCTTTTCCCTTTGCCAATTCTTGCTCTTCTCTGCTTCTTAACAACTGGTTCTTCAATTGGTTGTGCTTCTTCATTTTCTTCTTCAGTAGTTTCGTCCGATTGGTTGTTCACGGTGTCCTCATGGGGCTGCTGTGCTTGTTCAGAAGCCGACGCCTCTGCTGAGGATGAGTCCTCATCTTCAGTAGTGGAGAGTGAGGACTCCTCTTGCCCTCTCCTTGCTTGGAACTGGGTTATCCGCTTAAATCCTACCGGCGGTGGTGGTTTGACTGCTACTCTTTTCACGCGCCTGCTGTATGGTCGAAAAGAAGCTTCGTCTACTGCATGGTCTTCTTCAGTTATTGGTTCACGTGCTTGATGTGGCGAAGAAGTCATGATAATGTCAGGTTGTGGTGGCATTGAAGTGGTGTTTGGTTCTGATTGAGGTGATTGTGGTGGTGTGGCAGCTGCAGGTGGTTGTTTCTTCTTTCCCTTGGTGTTTTTGGGTTGTCATGATTGTTTATAAGTAAGCTTCATGGGTGGTGGATTAGGAGTGATTTTTGTTCGAGCCATTTACTGCTTGCAATGAGGGTTTTTCCTGCAAGAAAGCCACAAACATAATTCCAACCAAATAAATCCAGTCAAACAAATATGATGGCAATATCCAGTAATTAAACAGCACAAACTCAAATGAAAAGGATGTCCAGTCCTCAAAAACAACTCGAGCCAGTTAGTTTCTCTAAATTTTTTTTTTTCAAATCGGCATATTACAAAGGCAATTGTAACCAAAATTCTGCTCAGTATCAACCTAAAGAAAATTAAAATTACTAACTTGGCTTCTCAAAGTTAAAATTCATCCACACTTTAGATAACATCCCATCAGTCTTACTAAAATTCAACTTGAACTGAACATATACTCAACCTGAATCAGTTCTCTAATTCATTATCTACATCAGTATCAAAGAGTAATTAGAAGGATACTCACCTAATTGGAGAATCAATCAGCACAGCCTTAATAAAGAAGTACTGAAATTTTCTATCTGGACTACCCTAACAACAAAAATTCAGGACCAAGAACCACAATTTGAAAACCCACTTTGTAATCGGCTCTATCACAAAGCAAAATTACTGACAAAAGTGAGACAGAATTTGACGAAAAGGAACAATTCAGCCAACAATTAGTCACTTTCGCAAATTATATTCAATTTTCACCATAGACAACACAAACACAAGAAATAAATCAATTTGAGAGAAATTCAAAAACTAACCTGGAATTGCTGTTTCGAAACAAAATCGATGATTAAATACTAACCTCAATTGCTGTTTCGATATCAGAGAATGAAAGTTAACATGTGAAACCTACGAAATCGATTATTTTTTTCTTTTCTCACCCAATCGAAAATCCCCACACTTAGAAGAAAACCCCCAAAATGAAAAATTGAAAAAACCTAAATTGAATTAAATGGGTTGTTCGGATTTTAGGACTTTCGGTTGGGGAAGGTGGTTTGGAGGATTTGGTGGCTGCAGAAAGTGAGGGCTTGAGATGCTGGAGTTTCGGGTTTTGAGAGGAAGGAGGATTTCGGTTGAGGAGCTGCTGGATTTCGAATAGAGAGAGAGAGAGAAAGAAAAAAAATCGATTTGAATGGGAGAGTGGCATGAGTTTCGGTTGAGGGAGGAGTGGCTGGATTTCGGGTTTGTTGGGGCTGCTGGAAGGGGAAGAGAGAGCTGCTGGAGTTTCAGAAATTGAAAGGGAAAAGGGGCTGGTTGGTGGTTGCTGTCGGGTACCCTTGAACGTGAAGGAGAGAGTGAATTGCTTGAACAACAAAGGAGAGTGAAACTTAGGCTTTATAAGTCCCTGCTGTAAAAAAAAAATTACCTTCAGTTGAGTTTATATTTCAGCATAACAAGGTAATTATATTTAAAAGAAAAGGGTCTATTTATTTTAACTACCTACAACAATATATTCACCATGAGAGACCATTTTAACTGAATCTTACTCATGCATTAGACATAACAAAATTGAGTACCAAGGTAGAAGACGACACTATTCAAAATAAAACGAACTAAAATAATAAATAAGCAGTATAATTAGGCTTGGACGAGCCAAACTGGGTTGCCTCCCAGTAAGCGCCATAGTTTAACGTCTCCGGCTAGACATTCTTGAACTTCTCAAGTCAACTTCCCTGGTTCCTCCAGCTTCAAATTCTCAGACTGAGGAATCTCCAAACCTTCATAAAACGGTTTCAAACGATGCCCATTAACTTTAAAAATTTTATTAGTTTCAAGGCTTTGAATCTCCACTGCACCATGAGCAAACACATTAATAACAACAAATGGTCCAATCCATCTAGACCTTAGCTTACCAGGAAATAATTTTAATTTAGAATGAAAAAGTAAAACTTTTTGAAAGACTACAAAATTCTTCCTGGATATCATGCCATCATGGAAAGCTTTAGTCTTCTCCTTGTAGATTTTTGAGCTTTCATAAGCCTCATTGTGAATTTCCTTAAGCTCCTGTAGCTACAACTTCCTATGCTCACCAGCTTCGTCAATCTTCATATTGCATCGCTTAATAGCCCATAATGCTTGGTGCTCCACTTCAACAGGCAAATGGCAAGGTTTGCCATAAACTAAGCGATAAGGTGACATTCCAATTGGAGTCTTATACGCTGTTCTATAGGCCCACAGAGCATCTTCTAACTTAGTACTCCAATCCTTCCTATTAGGATTTACTGTTTTCTCAAGTATGGACTTCACTTCTCTGTTCGAGATTTCTGCTTGTCCACTTGTTTGCGGATGATAGGCTGTGGAGATACGATGTATAACACCGTACTTTCTGAATAGATTTTCCATAACCTTATTACAGAAGTGAGTACCTCGATCACTAATAATCGGTCTTGGAATACCAAACCGAGAAAAGATATGTCTCTTCATAAAATTCATCACCGTCTTAGCATCATCAGTCCGGGTCGCCTTAGCTTCAACCCACTTGGAAACATAATCTACTGCCAACAATATGTAGTTGTTTCCGAATGATGATGGGAATGGCCCCATGAAATCTATACCCCAAACATCAAATATCTCACACACCAAAATAGAAGTAAGAGGCATTTGATCCCTGTGACCTAAGCTACCTGTTTTCTGACAATTCGCACAAGATTTGCAGTAAATGTATGAGTCTCTGAACATTGTTGGCCAGAAAAAGACCGCACTCCAAAATCTTGCGAACTGTCCTTTGGGGTCCAAAATGGCCTCCACATGCCGATGAATGGCAGAATCTCAGAATGGACTGCACTTCTACATCCATAACACATCTTCTAATAACCTGATCAGAACAAAACTTCCATAAGTGGGGATCATCCCAAGCATAATACTTAGCATCTCTCTTGATCTTATCTTTCGCAGATCTAGTCAAATTTCCTGATAAAGTTCCAGCAACCAAATAATTCACTATATCAGCATACCATGGAACAACTTTTTGGAAACTAAAAAGTTGCTCATCCGGAAAAACATCATCCAATGGTGTCGGTTTCTCATTCAAAATCAACCGACTAAGGTGATCAGCCACAAGGTTTTCAGAACCCTTTTTATCCCTTATTTCCATGTTGAACTCTTGAAATAAAAGGATCCAATGAATCAAGCGAGGCTTTGACTCCTTCTTCTTTATCAAATATCTCAAGGCTGCATGGTCAGAAAAAACTATCACCTTGGTTCCCAACAAGTATGATATGAACTTCTCCAAAGCAAACACAATCGCCAAAAAGCTCTTTCTCCGTGGTGGAGTAATTGCATTGGGCATTATCCAAAGTCCTTGATGCATAGTATATGACATGAGGATTCTTCTCAATCCGCTACCCAAGGACAACACCTACAGCGTAGTTGCTCGCATCGCACATGATCTCAAAAGGGTAGTTCCAATTAGGTGGCTAAACTATTGGTGCAGAAATCAGCTTCTCTTTCAGCATATCAAATGCTTCTCTACACTCCTCATTGAACTCGAAAGGCACATCTTTTTGTAAAAGCTTGCAAATTAGTTGAGCTATCTTTGAAAAATCCTTGATAAAGCGCCTGTAAAAACCTGCATGGCCAAGAAAAGAACGAATCTCCCGCACACTTGTGGGGTAAGGTAAGGTTTTTATCACATCAATTTTAGCTTTGTCAACCTCAATGCCTCTAGACGAGACAATGTGTCCTAGAATCAAACCTTGGTCTACCATAAAATGGCATTTCTCATAATTTAACACTAGGTTTGACTCTATACACCTCTTTAAGACTTTCGTAAGGTTAGTTAAGCATTCATCAAAACCATTACCATAGACGGTAAAGTCGTCCATGAATCCCTCTATAATTTCCTCTACAAAATCTAAAAATATACTAACCATACACCTTTGGAACGTGGCTGGTGCGTTGCAAAGCTCGAACCGCATTCGGCGATAAGTGAATGTACCAAAAGGGCAAGTGAAAGTCGTCTTTTCTTGGTCTTCGGGTGCCACCGGTATTTGAAAGAAACCTGAAAAACCATCAAGACAACAGTAATGAGAGCGACCAGCTAACCTTTCCAACATTTGGTCGATAAAAGGAAGTGGGAAATGATCTTTCCTTGTTGCTGCATTCAACTTCCTATAATCTATGCACACTCTCCACCCATTTTGAACTCTTATAGGGACCAACTCTCCATCGGCATTTTCCACCACAGTAATTTCGGTCTTCTTTGGCACTACTTGCACCGGGTTCACTCACTTACTATCCGAAATTGGATAGATCATGTCGGCATCTAACAACTTCAGTATCTCCTTCTTCACCACCTCCATCATAGGTGGATTCAAACTTCTTTGAGCCTCTCTTGTGGGCTTGCTGCCTTCTTCCAAAAGAATCCTATGCATGCAAGTCGATGGACTCAATCCTTTAATATCAGCTATTGTCCACCCTATAGCCTCTCTATACTTCCTAAGAACTTGAACCAAGCTTTCTTCTTCATCCTTACTAAGCTTGTTGGAGATAATTATAGGTAGTGTATCTCCATCTCCCAGAAATACATACTTCAAGTGACCGGGCAGCGGTTTCAGCTCCAAATTGGGTGCCTGCAAAATAGATGGTAAAAACTTCTCATGGTGAGAAGGCAAATTAGTATGGCTTTGGTTGTTAGTTAGGGGCTGATTTGCTGCCATCCCGCGTACAATTTCCTGCACATTTTCACTAATTAAGAAAGTCTCCTCAAGTCCCTTGATGCTGTCCATATTAATATCGCTACAAAGCACTAAATCAAGTTCATCAGTAGCATCTAATTCAAAAACCTCTTGGGCTAAAGGGTAAATAACATCAATACAACAAAGGCTAGACACATCACTTGGGTATTTCATTGCCTCATAAACATTAAATTGGACTTTCTCACCATCAAACTCCATAGATAATGTTCCTTCATAGGCATCAATTTTTGTCCTTGCAGTGTGAAGGAAAGGTCTCCCAAGCAACAAATCGGTTGTAGTTGAGGATTTATCATCCTCCATATTAAGCACATAAAAATCCGCTGGAAAAATTAAATCACCTACCTGGACCAAAACATCCTCTAGCAATCCCACGGGATACACAATAGACCTGTCTGCCAATTGAATAATGATACGTGTTTCTTTCAAAGGACAACCCTTGAAAGATGAATAGATAGACAAAGGCATGACATTTATGGAAGCTCCCAAATCACACATAGCTCTCTTAATCCCTATATTACCTATTTTACAAGGAATAGCAAACATACCTCGATCCTTGCATTTTTGTGGAAGCTTCTTCCTTTGAATCATGGTGGAGCAAACTTCACCCATCTCCACCTTCTCAACACTATCTAACTTCCTCTTGTTGGTACAAATTTCCTTAAGAAACTTTGCATAGCGAGGTATTTGCTTTATAGCATCAAGTAAGAGAATATTTACCTCTACCTTGCGAAAAGTCTCCAAGATATCTTTCTCCTCTTTTTCTTTTTTTTTTCTTTGCTAATCTCTCGGGAAAAGGAGGTTGGACTGTAAATGACTAGGGCTGCTGCACTTCTGCCTGCTTGGGAGCCTCTTTTTTCTGAATTTCCAACTCTTTTTCAGCTTCTCCCTTAGACCCACTGCTGCCTTTCTTTGGGGCTGGTGTATCCAACTCCTTACCACTCCTCAAGGTGATGGCGCTTGCATTCTCTCTAGGATTTACAACAGTTTGAGAAGGGAGTTTCCCTTGCGTCTCCAATTTGCTCTAGAAGAGGCTAGCTGGCTAATTTGATTCTCCATATTTTGCATCCCTTTTCTTGTCTCTTGCTGAAAATTAACTGTTTGTCGTTGAAGTTCCAGCATGTCCTTCGCTGATTGTTTTTGACATGTGACAAGAGTCTTAATAGCATCCTCCAAAGATCCATTAGAAGTAGAGGATTGTTGTGGAGCTGGTCTAGCTTGCTGGAAATTTTGTTGCTTATTTCCATAGCTAAAATTGGGGTGATTCCTCCAACCATCATTGTACGTATTAGAGTATGGATCCATTGGTCTTCGAGACTGACCAGAAAAACCTCCCATAGCGTTAACTTGCTCTTTCTCCTCTTGTACATCGGGACACATATCCGTTGGGTGGTCGGGAGAAACGCACACCCCACACAATTTCGCGCGTGCATTAAATTCTGCTGTAAAAGTTTTAAACATAGAGGTTAGTTCAGCAAGTTTATCCTCAATGGAAGAGTCACTTACCTGATAAACCTTCTTTGAAGATTCTTCTGTCTATCCAAACTGCTGTGAATTGGCAGCCATGGTTGATATAATTTCTCTAGCTTGAGCTGGAGTTTTGTTAACAAGAGCTCCTCCACTTGCTGTATTAACCATCTTCCTTTCCATGTCTATCATTCCTTCATAGAAATACTGAATTAATGATTGTTTGGACATCCCATGTTGTGGGCAAGCTGCACACAACCTTTTAAATCTCTCCCAATAATCATAGAGACTTTCTCCAACCCTTTGTTTAATCCCACAAATCTCCCTATGAATGATGGCTGCTCTAAAGGCTGGAAAATATTTATCCAAGAAAGCGCGAACCATGTCGTGCCATGTTGTTATAGATCCCGGTGGTAAATTAAGCAACCACTTCTTAGCAGCATCCTTTAATGAAAATGGGAAAGCTCTTAACTTGACTTGTTCTTCCGCCACACCTTGTGGCTTCATGCTGGAGCACACACCATGGAATTCTTTCAAGTGGTGGTGTAGGTTTTCATTTTTCATCCCATGGAAGGTAGGGAGCTGGTGGATTAAACCGGACTTCAACTCAAACGGCACCTCCAAATTCGGGTAAGTTATGCACAAAGGCTACTGCTCTACAAGGGCTGCCTGCAGCTCTCTAACAGTCCGATTATCAGCCATCTGTTCCTCTCTTTCAGATTTTGTTGAGGTTTCTTCTAATTCGGGATCAAATTCAGTTGAAGATTCAACTAAATCAGTAATTATAATTTTCGGATCAGCTGTAGAAGCAGTAGCAGCCCTTTTTCGTAGCCTGGTTTCCTTCGTCAATGTACGGGTTGTCTTTTCTATCTCAGGATCAAATTCCAATTGCAAATTTTCAGATTTGGTCATTCAAAGAAGCAATAACAGTAATGTAAACTAGTCCCCGGCAGCGGCGCCAAAATTTGATGGGTGTCGAAACCACCAAAAATAAAAACCTGTTCTTCCTAACAAATAAGAATCTGTAAATAGGGTGAGAAGGGTCGAACCTAAGGGACTAGCCTTGCCCAAGGCTAACCAGAACTGACACTGTAAACTGAAAAATAAAAGTGAGAATGGAGGATTTTTAATATTGATAATAAAAAAATTAGATTAAGACAGTAAAAATAATTAAAATTCAAATCAATGGAAAACAAACTCTGTCAAAGATAATCCGCGGTATGAAGTTCACATGAATTGATCATCGGCTAAAAATAATCTCTTTAATTTCAATTCACAGACAAGTTATAACCCTTGAACTAGCGTCTCCGATCAATCTCTCCGTTCTGAATAGGTTAAACAAGACATAGCGCTATGTAAAACCCCTAACCGATAAACAACCCTAATACTAGCGACAGGATTTAATCCATCGGTTGCCATGAATCCTAGAAAGACTTTGCCCTAACCAACAAATCTACTAGCAAGATTTATTTAGATTAGATCATACAATTACTTGATATAACCCAAAAGATTCTACCCAATCAAATTATACCAATCACTACTTGCACCAATTTTAACTAAACAATTACGGATTTAGTCTAGTTGATTAGCTATGTATAATCCTATTATTTGAACAACGGGCCCTGTTTGATCTAATAATAGTAAATCACTAAGGATATATTTTCCCAATAAGCTATGGTAAAGGTATGAATGCAAGAGAAATCAAAGAGAATAATTAAGTACAATAAAACCTCACAATTATGAAAAACTTCAACCTTGAATTAACCCTTGACTAAAAAGAGGAGTTTAGCCACACATGGCTGTGAAAAACATCATAAAATTTCTGAAGGTAAAAACCTAATGACGAATTTCAGCTGTGGGTGTATATGAGTCCCACTTTAAACCCTAGAATACACTTATTTATAGCCTAAAATTAGGGCAAAATAATAGTATGATAAGATTGCCCAACAAAAACGTGTTTAAGTGTCCTTCCTAAACTAGAATTTGAGCCTAATTTGACAAATAATCTAATGGGCCAGTAGCCAAAACATCTTCATCCCGCATCACTTCGTTTTGCTCTTAGTCTTGCCCAAGGGTAACTCTTTGTTAGCTACAAATCATCTAGTAAATATCAGCTCCAGCTCCTATGCCCAAAAACTCCTTTAATTATGCTCCATAAGCTTCCTTTTTATCAAGTCCAGCAGTCTCTAATCAGAATAATAAAAACTAGATTAAAGCTCACATTTAAACACAATAAAATAACAAATAAGCACAAGATTAGGGACTGAAAATATGTTAGATTTACAAGCTAACACGATCCTAGAATATTGGATGTTGTGGAGGACGTTGAATCATTTAATAACATTGTATGGGGAAAACTAAGCTGGAAATTTGTGTGTAGCAATATCAAAGAGACCATTTCAAATTTCAAGGGGAAGATGGTTGGTGGATAATCTCTTCGTAGATTCTTTGATGTCTTCTCTGTCTTTGGTATAGAGATACTCCCATTTTCGTACAGACTTGGGGCTAAGAGAATTGAAAATATGATTCCAAGAATATTAAATTGGAATTTTTCATCAAAATTAGCTTACAATGTTATAAAAACAAAACTAGATGGAGTTGTAAGTTGGTGTTTTACATGCAGATAACTAAAATATTAAAAGTCTTCAAATTTTATACATATTAATTTGTCATCATTTTCATTTACAGGGGGAGAGAGCTGAACTTTTCAGAATGTCGGATGTTGAAGCAGCACACCCTTATTTCCTTGGGATTAAGCAGAAGAGAGGTGTAAAGTTTCTTGAACCACATGTGTTGATAGGCATAGTAGAGAATCCCAAAGGTGGTGAAGCTTCAAAAGCATTTGGAGTTGAATCAACTGATGTGGGTAATTTACTGCATACAGTCCATAAACTCTAGCAACGTTGTGCCACAGTAGAAAAAGACAATGAGGAAAGGCAAATGGTGATTTCAGAGTTACTTGAAAGAATGTGAAACAGGACGAAAATATTTTCGAATTGATAAAGAAGAACAAAGAAATGAGAAAGAAAGTGAAAGAGCAAAACAAGCATCTTTTTACAGAGATTTCAAATATGTCCAGTAGAATACATTTGATTGAAGAGGGACAAAAAGCAAATAATGATATTTATCCCATGCGAACACCTGATCATGGGTGAGTAATGCTAAAATAAACCATTGAGGGAATGTAAATTTGTTTATCCTTTCATATCTCTGATTGGTGAAAGTAAATTTGATTTATTTTAGAGGGGAAGAAGCGGGAAGAAGCGGATGATAGGAAAAAGAATGAGAAATTTGCCATGCCCTCCCTAAATATTGAAGAGGGAAAAAAAGAAACATTTGATCTTTATTCAATGAGGACACCCGAGCATTATTCTTAACTATATGTTTTTTTTTTTACTTCAATGAGGACACCCGAGCATTATTCTTAATTATTCTTTACTCAATCATGGGTTTTTTTCTTTTTTTTTCCCTTGATAAATAATTTATTATTCTTAACTATATGTTTTTTTTACTTCAATGTTGTAGAGGTTAACGATGTGAATAAATTAGATGAAATTACCAGCCCATCCTTATTGACCATTTCTCATACCAAATTCAATGAAGGGGCCGCAAAAAGGGTTAGAGTTCCAAATCCAAAATATATTGGAGACAAGTGGATGGCGAAAGGGAAAGGATGGAATGTTAGAGATGCCAACTCTCAAGTTCTAAAGAGAAGGCTCATAAACATTGAGTATAATCTAGTTCTGCCAGTTTGCTCATTTGACCATCCGAGTGAAAAAGATCAAAGAAATTTTAATGAGTGGTGGGAGATCAATTTCAAAGGCTTTAAATAGTAAGTTTCATCCTTTAGTTACTAGATTTAACTATCGAATTAGAAAAATAAAGTAAAAAAAGAATGTGCCTAGCTTTCTCTTCATATGTGAGGCATACATCTCAAAAACTATCGGCGATTTTTGCTGGCAAATGTTGAGTAAATAAAATTAAAATTAAATTATACAAATATGCCATTGAAGGAGCTGATGGATAAGATGTAATTTTGATGAAAAAAAATAAATATTTTTGAGTTTCGAGTCGCAATATAGCTATTGAACAATACATAAAATGTGAAGAAAAGAGAGAGCACGAGCTAAAGGAGGAGAAGAGCGCAATCTGAGATTGGTTTTTTTTTTTTTTTTTTTGCAAGCTGTGGGTTTTGGTTTTTAATGTCTAAGGGCATTTTTTTCATTTTAGATTCATATAAAGTTAAAACAGTTCAAAATGTACTAATGCTTTTTTAAATGGGGCCATTTTAGATGATTTTCCAAAAATTAATTACTTCAATATTTGCCTTTTAATTTTTTTTTCATAAATTAATTGTATGTTAATAATTTAATTTAATGATATTATTGATTTACATATATGAATCTTAACCTTCCTAATAAATTAATTATACATTAATAATTTATTTAATGATTTTTCAAATATGTGCCCTTAGGGCACATGTTAAAGAGCATTAAATATTTTACTTTTTATTGGCATGCATGTTATTTTTATTGAAATGCATTATAATTACTTTGTAATGTGTGTAATTTATTTATTAATCACTTAAAAAAGATATTGTAACAAACTTTAAAAAATAACATGCATTCAAATAAAAAAGTTAAGCATTTAATGCTTTTTAACATGCACCCCTGAGGGTACACTTTTAAAAAATCCTTTATTTAATAATTTTTAAAAAATCAAAATACAGTCAATATTATTCCAATATATAATAAAAAGTTCTGTGATATTCTCCCAAATACAAAAGCTAGCATAATGAATTGAAGCTCTAGCCGAACTATGAGCTCTATTCTTGCTTTTCTTCTAACCACATAACTTTTATGCCTTGTCTTTGTAGCAACAACTCCTTGCATTCTTGAACTATGGATCCAAACTTTGAGAAATCTGAAGCAGCACATTTTAATGCATTAACCACATTTTGAGTATCCAACCAGATGCATTAACCACATTTTCCATTAGCCAATAAAGAACATTTCTCAAAGCTAAGGCTTCGATTACCTTAGCTTCAAAAAAGATTGATTAGTGACTAGACACTACTTGTAAAGATCCCCTCCTCGTTTTCCACAATAGCCTCAAAACAACATCTCTGCAAGTTACTAAAAATAGCCTCATCAATAAATGCTAGCCATCCTATACACCAATCATCCTCATTGAAACTCCCATTACCCATGCTAGCTGTCAGCCTAACCAACCTATCCCATGTCATTTTTGCATGATTAAATTCATGCAGCATATTCGTACTAGCTAAAACAATAGCACATGGTCTAAAGAAGCACACCCCTCTCAAACTTGGTTATTCCTATTTTGTCACAACTTCCATGCAATGGTGCAAAATTATTCAAGCTTAATATGAGATAATCCTCTTACACATTGCACAAAACAGTCCCTAAAATAATCAATACTACTACAAGCCTTATGACCTCAAGCCTGCCATGCAGCCTCCGCTTTTACACATCTAAGTAAGACATGATTTATATCTTCATGATCATTATACAAATGGAAATTCAACGGAATAATGATTTCCCTATTAATAATTCTTGTTTTAATGGGAATAACATCTCTAAAGGCTCTCCATATAAAGTTTTTAATTTTAGGATGAGTATTAATAGCCCATATAACTTTTCAAAAATCTTCATCCATCCTCACTCACCATATTGCATGCAATATAGTAACCCGATTTCACCGATGTGACCCGCTCATGAATTAGAAGCCAAAATGCTCACTTGAGCTTAGTCTCATACGACACCGCTGTGTACAATCTCCGGTTAATATAGTAAGTATAGGATTTTAAAAGTGAATTTTATATTTTGAGAAAATAGTTTACTCCTATTTTGTTATAGAAAAAAGGAAGTTGATTTTCTTTTGAAAAGTAAGAATTGGAGAGTCGCCAACTTAAATTATTTTATTGTTTGGGAAAAATTCAAGGAAAAATCCATTTGACTGACTTCATGAAAATTAATCAATTTTAGCCAAAAAGACACTAGTCCAAAATCAAGTATGATGGGTTATGGGCTAAGTTTTCAAATAAAATTTTGATAAAAAGGATTGTCTCTTTAATTGATTTAACCTTTATTATTAAAAATGATTTTTGATGTGTATTAATATAAAATGGATAATGAATAATTATTAGATATGCATGAGCACATTAATAAGATGACATTCATAATTGCAATAAAAATAAATTATTACAATTCTATAACTGATATACAAGAGAGCTTTGACTCTAGCCCTTATGGGTACTAGGTTAAATACAAATCTCCAATTAAGATTAAAAGCAAATAGCACCAAATAAATAACATATGCATCCAAGGTAGAAACAGAAATAAAATAAAATGAATTTGCAAAAATGAATTGCAAAAGGCAAAAAATAAAAGAAGATATATTGAATAAATTAATTAAACTAATTTTAGATTTTTAAGTGAGAGCTAGCCACTTGGAGTGATATTCCGAGTGTCGTTGCTTATCCCGTTTAAATGAAAATTGGAGCAATAAATAGTTCCTGTCTTCGGCTGCAAAGGACTTTAATTAACCAATTTTAGTTAATTAATTACCGAATAAAAATAAATAAAGTAAAGAAAATAATACCTTGGGTGATTGTGAAGAAAACAATACCTTGGGCAATTGTTTTCTCTTAACAAATAGTTGAAGAGTTTTGCCGTTTTGTAAATCTATTTGGTCAATTGATTGTGTAATTAATGAAGGAGAATAATTGTGGTGGTGGTGATTAATTCAGAATAATGAAGTAATTATGAATTTAGTTAATTTTAGTGAGTCAAAAAAGTAATTTAGCGGAGTTTCTACATCCAAAATCAAACCCTTAAACTGAAAAATAGACCACTACTTATAGTGAAAAAGGCTTAAAAAATCGGACAGAAAATGCCACTGGGCCTCGAATGCCGTGCACCTTTTTTTTTTGTCATTTTGGGCCCATTTGATCTTCAATTCACGCGATTAAAGTTGTGTTGGGTTTGTTATCACATGGGCTTTCATTTAGAGGCAAAATTGAGAATTTTTTTCCTCAAGTCTAAAATCGAGGGTTCTCGGGGGCCGTTAGGGCTTGTTTGAACTCCGATTTGTGTAATTTCAATTTTTCTTGAATCGTAGTCATATGCACTTTAATGTTTGTGCAAAATTAGGGAGTTCACAAGGGATAAATCATCCTATCCTCTTGTAATCTCTTACTCAAGGGAATTTTTAAAATGGCCCTAATATCCACACTAGGAGTTTACTCGAGCTGGGTTGGTTCAGGTTTATCCATAGGCGGCCACCCAGCCTGAATATAGTTCGGACCTAATTTTTCAGCCTGCAGCCCTGCCTTAAGCCCGAATAGGCCAGGTCACCTAGGGCTGGCAGCGCCTATAGGCCGGGCCAGCAGGTTTTTGAAAACATCAGAATTTTTTTATGGTGAAACATTGAAATATTTTTTTTGTCTCATTTAATATTATTATTTTTAATATTATTATTTATTATTTTGATTTGCCATTATTATTATTATTATTATTAAATAAAAAATCACATATTCAATTGAAACCAAACAAATTCACATATTGAATCAAAATCCACTTAAGTTTAAGATTTACAACCATAATCAAAATGAAGATAATTAAAAAAATTAAACTAAAAAGAAACATAAAAAATATAATAAAAATCCCAAAAACATCAAAGGCAAAAATAAAATGTAATAGAATGATAGATCTATGGCTTGGTAACCAATAACCATCCATCTTCAAATCAAAACAAAAACCACATACCAAAAAACTATGGTCAAAATAAAAGAAAAATAAAAAAAAATCAAAAGTCGGATTTGATACTTAGAAGAGATGATCGGTGACTAATTATGCATGGTAATGACAGTAGCGAGTTTCTTGAGGAGACAAGAGGAGAGGAGGAAGAAGAATGAGAAAGAAACTTAAGAATGGACAAAGAAATGGACAAATAAGCTAAGAAAAAACAAAGAAATGAGAAAGAAACAAAAAAGAAACAAAGAAATATAGAAAGAAAGAAAGAAGGAAAATCAAGAAAAAAAATCAAAGAAGGAAGGGAAAAGGGCTACTATTGTTAGAGAAAGAGAAATAGATGAGGGTGACGGCTAAGAGATGTGCATTTTAACTAGGTTTTCAAGTTTAAAAGCATATATTTAAACAAAAAAAGATACGAAAACCTCGGGGTGGATGGATTTAGCCCGTGAATTTTTTAAATAAACTCAAAGCCTGACTCGAGTATAATTCGAGTCTGGCACTTATACTCATTGCCCAACACTATCTTTTACACGACTAGCCCTACCTGGCTCGAACCTCTGAAGTTGGGCCAGGTTATTCAGGCTAGTGGGCCACCTAAACAGCCCTAATTCACACCACTTATATACTCTAAAGTTTTATCCACTTTCCATGACATGGTGCCTTCATCTATAGAAGCATTTACTTTCATCCCTCCAATGATAAAAATTAATGCCAACATCTATATAGAAATTATCACCTTTAGGAACCCATGAATCACCCCAGACCTTGATATTAGGCCCATTTCCAACTTTCCATTGGCATCCATACTTTAATAAATCTCTAGACATCAAGACACTTCTCCAAATAAAACTAGGATTAAATCCTAGTTGAGCACTGAAAAAATTCCTTTCGAAAAATATTTAGCTTTGAAAATTTGATATAAGAGAGATTTGGTGGCATTAATTAGCCGCCAACCTTGCTTGCCTAGCATTGCTATATTAAAGCAATGGAGATCCCGAATCCCTACACCTCCATCCTCCTTAATTACTTAAACACATTCGTTCTCAAGACAGTCAAGAAATACTCTTGCTCTCATCACTCTTAACTCCCTATCAAAAAGAGCTCATCATTTTTTGAAGTTCCTCACAAAGGGATAAAGGAATCATAAAGATGCGCATACAACAAGTAAGAATTACTTGAGCAGTTGATTTAATGAGAATTTTCTTCCCCGCTCTAGTTAGAAACTTATTACTCCACAAGCTAATATTTTTCCACAATCTCTCCTTCAAACCATTAAAATTTTCCTTCTTATTTTTCTCAACCAAAGAAGAATGACCCAAATATTTACTCCCTCTAAAATTACTCTTAACTCCCAAAATATCACCTAATTTATTCTTCATATATCCCTTCACATTTGGGCTAAAAAGGACGCCTGATTTTTGAAAGTTAATCGCCTGACCTGATGCTTTATTTAACAATCTTATTTTTATGATTTTTTTTTATAAATTTGAAAAGTAAGATAATAAAAATATATGGCTTTTTAATCTTTATACCATATTAATTATACTTTAATAATTTACTTAATAATTTAATAATATTAGTTTGAAAGTTAAACAATCTAAATGTATGACATTTAATCCTACTACGCATCATCTTTGAAAAATTTGCACAAATTTTTATTTTTTTCTTATAGTCTCTCGTAGCCAAAATTTTTAATATAACTTTTATCCTTAAATATGTCAAGTTATAGAATAAGGAGATTTTATACACCCATTCATATTTTAGTTTTAATATTTTATTGTAGCTATTTAATTGTAGCCATTTGATTAGAAATTGCTACAGTAATATTAATTTTTGAGCAATTATAAGAATTAGCTATGACTTTCTTTCATAACTAAAAGTTATTGTAGTTAATTACCAAAATTTTGCTATGATATATTAATTTAGTTTTAATACAGTCCCCCAATCCACAGTCTCATATAGGGTGATCTATTTTCAGGTTAGGCGATGGCTTCCCTGTCTCAAATTTGCTCTTGCTAGTAACTTCCTTTTCTCTAAGCCTCTCTTTGTCTACTATCTATGGCTTCGTTTGAGGTGTGAGGCAAGCCTTAGGCTTGCCAGATTCCACCATTATAGCAAGGTTTCAAAGCAGTGTGTCTGTTTCTTTAATCTCTTTAGGCTAATTACCTGTTTTATTAGGCCCGAGATTATTAGTCTTTTAATTCTAGATAAGGAACTTTATGGCAATGTATTGATTTGGTCTACTTCTACATCCATAGGTGAGAGTTTTTGGCTCATCATGCTTCCCCTCACCCTTATGAAGTTTGACATTGTATCAAGGGGCTTCTTATTAGTAATATATTTACTTCTATTTCTGATAAAAAAAAAATATATTTGTGTATGTGTATGTTAGATTGAAATTTCTACAAAAAAAATTAAATTTCCCTACTAAATATAATTTTATAATTTTCTGTAACTTTATTTTATTAGGAAATTTTTTCCCCTTTAGAAACATGATTAGAGTTATTGAGGTAATTTTTAAAAAAAATATAAAATGAAAATTTTATTTTAACAAGTTTATCTTTAAAAATACTAAAATGAACTTATTTTTAAATGTTGCTTCATATCTTCAATTTCTGCTGTTATATGTAATGGGCTAATCTGGCTTGCTTCCCTTTTATTTTTAACTTGATTGTTTTACTGATAACGCAGGTTTTATGGCAAGGAATTGATTTTTCACGTTCCAAAGCAGAAGCTCGAGTTGATGTTAGTTTCTGAGCATTTCACTGTTATGCTTATCTCCAAATCTGTGAAGTTTTGTACGAATTTCTTATACCCTTTTGGAATGTTTCACTTTCAGGGTTCAACAGGAGTTAAATTCAGTGATGTTGCCGGGATTGATGAAGCATTAGAGGAACTTTAAGAGGTGTTTTATTGCTATCTTGCCAAATAAATTATTTGTTGTAAAGGATGATAATATGCTCTGTTGTTTGAGATGTGAAACGTTTTCTCTCCTTTCTCTGCAGTTTTTTCTATTTATTCGGCACTAATCTCCTTTTGATACTTTGATGATTAGTTGGTGAGGTACTTGAAGAATCCCGAACTGTTTGATAAAATGGGGATAAAGCCTCCACATGGAGTACTTTTGGAAGGTCCTCCTGGACGTGGCAAGGTTTGTTATGCTTGTTAACCTTGTCTGCAAATTTCATGATGAAATTTTCAATATAAATTTGTCTTTAAATACTTTTGCAGACCCTGGTTGCAAAGGCCATAGCTGGTGAACCTGGAGTTCCATTTTACCAAATGGCTGGGTCTGAGTTTGTTGAAGTCTTAGTTGGTGTAGGTTCTGCTCGTATCAGGGACCTGTTCAAGAGAGCCAAGGTAATAGGCTGCACATTTTGAATTTCATTGCATCCCAACTTCCTGTCATCAGTTGCTTAGTCTAAGATCAGGTGTGCTACAGCATTTCTTCTAATAAAATCACTATTCTAGGACAAGCAGTTCTATTGGAACCTATAACTGAAGTTATCTTTGTGAAGAGTCTCTTATACTGTGTATAAACATTTAATTTACTGCATAGCGTTGCCAGAATCAGCTTGCAATATTAGCAAGATAGTGTAGGTATTTGCATCATGTGCATGTAATATAAGTACTTGGTTTGAAGTAATTTTTTATAATGACATGGTCTTTGCAGGTCAACAAACCATCAGTCATTTTCATTGATGAAATTGATGCATTGGCAACTAGGTATGGGCATTTTTATCAATTGCTTGAAGTGAATATACATTTTTACCCTTGTGGAAATCATCTTGTCATGAATCGATCAAATTTCATCTGTAGTACTATCTTGGGATCACTTGCATTATCACTTTCCTAACATGAGTTTATCAAGTGACCACCTTGACAGCCTAGAGCCTTGGAATTTTGCCGGTGGATGTTCAAAATGAATAAAAAATGTATGTAAACTTATTTTAAAAATACTAAAATGAACTTGTTTTTTATTTTAACAAGCAATATTGGGTCATATGAATGCTTTATACAGAGATTATAGACACAAATTGAAGAAAAAAATATTTTGATACAAAAACAACTTACGCACTTCGTCTACGAAATAAGCCTAAAGATATGGATGCAAATGATTGGAAATATTTGGTTAACTTATGGACTGATGCCAAATTTCAGGTAATTAAAAAATGTATGTAAAATTTTATAAATTTTCAATACTTTTCATAATAGTATTCTATTTTATGTAGGAGAGAAGCATGAAAAATAAGACAAGTAGATCAAAGCGTTCGATGCCTCCATACACGGGAACAAAAAGTTTTGCTCGACTTAGACACCAAATGGTATGAATTTTATTTTTAAATTCAAAGATCTAATTATATAAATGGTGAGTACCACACTTGCCTTCTTATAAATTTTATTTTACTTTCTTATTGCAGCTTATTGGACGTTAACGAGATAATCAAATTAGAAAGTGATTTAAAATTCACATGAAAGCAGCCTTCTACCTTTTTTGCATATTAGATATTGTTATTTTAAATGCTATTTATGTTATTTTTGTAGGAACAATTTTATTTCGTATATGTAATTAATATTGTCACATGGATTGAATTAATTTTTTCATTTTACTCTATTTATTATTTATTTGAATTATTATTAATAATTATTGCTTTTGATTTTCACTTTTTTATAAATTTGTACGTAGCAATATGTTATATATATAGTTACAAAACTAATATACTCCGTAGCTAAATATATAAATAATTGCCACTTTATTACATTTGTGGCAATATAATATATTTTTTACCTACTAAATTTATTATGTGGCTAAACATAAAAGTAATTGCCGTGTAAATATTTTTGTGGCTATTTATTTCATTCTTAGTTACAAAAAAAATAAAAGGGTGGCTAACTATATATAAAATTGCTACACTAATATAGTAGTGGCTAAATATAAAAGTACTTGCTATATCATTATATTATAGCTAAAATTAGAACTTATTTGTTATACTATTATGTTTGTGGCTAAACGTGAATTTAATTGCCACATCATTACATTTGTGGCAAAATCATATAGATTTTTGTTACATATAAATTAAGTATAGCTAAAAAAAAAAAAGAAAATTGGCTATGCTACATTATTACTGTGGCTAATAATTTGCCACAATTTTATTTTTTTGTAGCAAAATACCTTCAACTATTTAGCTTCATTTTTCTTAAAAAACCTCTTAGCTATATTTATTAACAAAATATGACTACATATAATAATTACAGCTACAGTTTAGCAAAATCCTGTAGCTAAGTTTTAGCTACGCCACTTCTAGCTACGGCATGCTACGGGAAAAACTAGTTGTGGCAAAAGCATCTAGCCACAAAATATTTATCTTTAGCTACAATAAGTTTTGTAGCTGTAAATCCATTTTGTTGTAGTGCTAGTTAATGACTAGTTAGACTATTCATGTAGGAGCTCTTAAAATTTCTGCTAAATTAAAAAAAATAATGAGAAGTGCAATTTTTCCTAATAATAAATATGAACTGTAATTTGAGTTAATTTTCTATGTAAAGCATTATAATAGTTATAATGTATAAACTGTTAATGGATTTCATACGAAATTCTAGCTTGATTTTTATAAGGATATAATTATATATGCATTTTAAGTTTTTAAATATTCAGAAAATTATTTTTTAATTTTGAATAGTTAAACTCGAATATCCGTATGATAACACGGATTTGTGAGATCAAAATTTTCAATAATTACATCTCTGAACTTTGAATTAATTAACTATAATATTTTTTTATCGGAAAATTAATTAACTATAATATTGCATTTGTGTTTTTTTTTTGGAGCAATCATTTGTGTTCGCTTATACTCATATTAATATTAATATTATA